>JASDFA010000014.1:39230000-40430000 GCA_035772735.1 Datura wrightii
GTGGCTGATGTTAGCTGCCTTAATAATTAGAATACGGAACAAATGAGCATCAATTTTAGCCAATAAAGTCTCTCCTGTTAATGACACTTGGATACCATTGCATACTCAAATATTGGCAAGGATTCTGTTTTTTCCTTAAACAATAATTCTCACCATTTTGCCTAATTCGTGACTCATGCATTCTCTTAGCCGCCCCTTTAAAATTTTTGTATAAATAGATGCATAAGAATTCAAGCTATTCATCAAAAAAAATTAAAAAGAAAAGAACTTATCATTTGGAGTATACTTGAAATTCACCATGATTGCTTTGGCACTCTTTCTTTTTCTCTTTCCATTTGCTTCTGTCTCATCATCTCCTAATAGTTGTCCAAAATGTGGCACGATGGATGTCCCATACCCTCTAAGTACTAGTTATAATTGCGGTAACCCTAATTACAAAGTTTATTGCAAAAACGACACCTTAGAGTTCTTGTCATCTGTGGGATTTTACTACAAAATCCTCAATATCAATCCATATACATCAAGGCTTATTATTAGCCCTCCTCCTTTCATACAAAAAGACTCTTGCCAATCCTCTGATCTTTCTTTAGGTGGCTTCAAGATTGATGAAAATTCTCCTTTCAACATATCTTCGCGTAACACGGTTATGTTATTTAACTGTTCCGAGAATATTCTCTTGTCCCCATTGAACTGTTCTTTGAGCAGCCCGTGTAGGCGGTTCGAGGAGGCGAGTGAAGGTAGGAACTGTAAGAACAAATTGTGTTGCAGTTACTTAAAAGATGCATCCATGACTTCTCATAGAATAAGGATTAGGGATGCGGGATGCACTGCTTATATTTCTTTGGTTGATTTTAAGGCTGAAGAGTCTATTAATGCATGGCGTTATGGCATTGAGCTACAGTGGTTACCCCCTAACTGAGCATGCATCCACCTATATATGTTATGTTGCTCGGACTTTTACAAAATTGTTATCGTATTTGTATTTGTGTCAGATCCTTTAAAAATACATCACTTTTGGAGGATCAGACATACCTCTGACAATATTTTTGAAAAGTCCGAGCAACATTATTCCTGTTGTTGTTAAGACTCTCTCGTACTGTGTGCATGAAAGTAGTACTACGTACTGCTACTAATAATTTGAGATGAGTGATGTTACGTATGTTGCATCTTTAATTTCCAGTGTATATGTGGTTGTGGTGTGTCTTTAATTTGAGCATGTTTTGTGTGGTGTTGATCAAGTACTATATAAATCTATGTATTTGTTAATTAGAGTATCTTTTCTTATAGTAGTACCATTTTTTTTTATATATTCACATATAATGAGCCGTGTACGATGTAGAATAGACGCAATGAGTTCAACTCCCGACAACTAGTCATATATACACTTACGTATGTAAGTATGTATATCTATATGAAGAAATAAAAATATGTACAAGTAAAGAACATAATTCGATTTATCTAAATCCTAAATCAGCCATTGTCAATGAGTTCCGAAACATAATACAAAATTCCAAAATAATGTTCGAATAGTATATTTTGTAGTGAAAAGAGGATGCAGGTGACGGTGATTAGAAAACCAGTCACTACAAAAGTGATTGATAATTTGATATTGAGAAAGCTCAGTAAAGGGATAAAATGTTGTTTGTCAGAATTTCTCTATTTACAAATTTTAAAGAGTTATAATGTTCTTCTTTTTTTTTTTTCATTTTTATGTGATTTTATATCATTAAATACTCCTTTTCTTTTTTAAAAAAACTATGAAAGTATATGTTGCATCAATGGTCATCCATTAGTTGAAAAATGACGTAGAAGTCATTAATTATGTGGCCGGGGATTAATATTCAAGGAATATAATATAATTTTCTCTAGCCAAACAGAAGTTAGGATTTGGATGGAACAACTAAAGTTCGATTAAGTTTTATCCTTTGAAGAATTAAAAAAGTAAAAAGAAGGAAATCGTAGAGGTTAAACATTGTAGTTTTAATAGTTCTTTGTTACCACTTAAACTATTCAAAATCTAAGTGGTAGATAGTTTCTCAAGTCACCTTTTAATGTTTTTGTATTTTATTGTTGGATGGAATTGACTTAACGTGCGCTAGCATCGACATCAACCTTCCTCCAATTAATTTGTATCTCTTTATTATCAAGTCATAATTATTATTATTTTTTGAATCAAAGTTATAACTAAATAAAACAGAAATTAATATTTTCACATTTTTGGTAAATAAAATTATTGCAGATGGTAACATTTTCTAACACGGTAGAAATGCGACAACAAAAATTAAGACAGATGGTATTTTAGGGTAATTTGACATATTATAATAAGTCACTTTTCATTTTCTCGGCTATATAATTTCACTTATTATGAATGATGTAATTATTTTTAGGTGACTTAATAGCATAAATTTCTTTTTACCCCGTGAGTATATTGAAACAAAACTTCAAAATTAATTGCCACTTTAAAAATCTCCCTTCAGTAGGATTAATGATTATTCTATTCTCTTTATTTTAAAATAAGTGGTATTTTTAATTTGGACATATTCCTTAAGAAATTACTCATGTTTAGAAAGTAAAATACACTTTTACTAATTTACCCTTAAATAAATATTTTGAAAAAGATGTAGCTCTTTAGTAATTTATAAATCTCTTTTCATTTAAATAAGAATATAATTGGAAGAACATCTCTCTTTGATAATGTGAAACACCACTTATTTTGAAATAAAATGAAAAGGCTATAACACCACTTTTTTTTGAAACGGATGGAGTAAAATTCATTGGAAAAATTACTCCTTAATCAAATTTAAGGGGACATTTCTCTTTATATAAAGAGTTGAATAATAAGTCAACTTCTGTTTTTGTCATTCAAAATTTTGTTTTTGGGTATGAACGATTGATGGACTTGAGCTGACATTTGACCTTGGAGAATTTACGAATAACAGAACATGGAAACAAATTTAATTTATACTTAAAAGTCTAAACATTACTAATTCTTGCTTAAAGCAAGGGTTTTCGAAATTTATAATGTTTTCTACATTTGAATATTCAAAGGTCTTCACATCACAAAATCTATTACTTAAAAGTCTAAATATTATTATAAGACATGAATAGAAGGTGTAGTGATTTTTAACAATTGAAGGATTGGTTCGTAATGCATTATATTTCGTAGGAATTTTTATCTAGCAATATATATATATATATATATATATATATATATATATATATATATATATATATATATATATATATATATATATATATATATATATATATATATATATATTTTACGATTTACGTAACCCAGAAAAAAAATTTTGATTTGAGCTCTTGCGTGTTAAATTTGAAAATTTTATTGGAAATCCGTTCAATTAATGATAAATAGTATCTGTTGCCAGCATATAAACATTTTTGTCCGCTATAATCTGGCTGAACCACCAGAAAATAATTTTTTTATGATGAGTTACAATTTGAACATATATAAATGATCCTACCTAAATCTTATAATTTTATTTATCGATTCGTTATGTTAAGTATTATTGATTTCCTGTCAAAACTGTGATACGATTAAAAGAGCATTTGTAATCATGTCATTGTTGGAAATAGCGTTGATTTATTTATGGATGTTAATTAGCCCGTTAACTTCTTTTTTTTTTCTTTCTAAATCCTAATCTATAATGTATAAGTATATTATTATGGGTATTGGAAAAATGATAATTCGTTTATTATAATATGACGAGTAGAGTTAGCTATTTTGTTGAGGACTGTCGTAAGTACGTTTTTGCTAAGGAGAAACCCGCAATCATTAACTAGTATTTTACAATTTAATAGTACAGTCTGTCAATAAAAATTTATCCGCATATAATATTTATATAAAGTCAATTACTACATTACATGTGTTTATACATAAAATTTTAGTAGTTAATCATAGTTAATTTACATTCTCACCTCATTATATCACTTCACTATAATAAAGTTATATGATTTGATTTATAAGCATAGGGTTCATTGAAAATAACTTCTCTACCTTTATAATATACGGATAAGAAGGCATACACATCAAATTCTCTAAACCATACATATGAAAGTACACTGAATATATTATTATTGCATATAACTTGTACAAATAAATATTATAACAATAATATTAATAGTATTGTCCCTTAAAGGTGTGAACAAATAAAGTAGGATTAATGTGGTGGTGACATATAAGATTATTTATTTTAATTGCTGTAACGCTGCCACCCGTTGGCTTTGAAGAAGCTAGCATTTGATTCTACAAAAAGAAGAATCTATTGAAACCCAATAATACAAGAATAATGGACCACTTCCTCAGAGAGCACTTTCATTATCTTACTCATTAGTACTCCATTCAATATTTTGTTTTTGTTTTTATGTGTGTGTGTGCCCCCTTTACTTTTAATCTATCAATCATCTGTCCTGTTTTCTGTCTTTGGTACAAACATAAGATTTGCTTATTGGTTCCATCTTATAATTTTATTATTTGGCATCCAAATTCTTTATATGCGTGGCCCTTTTCTTCTAGCTCAAAGTTTGCAATTGTTAATATGGCATTGGCTAGAATAAGTTGTCAAATGCCTTTACAGGAAAAAGGAGCAAATCAATGACTAGAGTTGTTTGCTCCTTTGGAAAATGGCAAATCCAGATCCCCTTTTAATTTGTCGAAATTAAATAGAAAGAGATTGAACTTGTGAAGAGTTTCACATCGGCTTTTTAGGATTGGTGGTCGTTTTAATGATGACTTGGACAATTCATTTTTCACTTCTTAAATTAATTTATAGGATTGAGTTAGGTCGACAATTCATTTCTTTACAAAATCGAAAAGGAAAGGACTAAAGGAATATGTATAAATTTACCAAATAAGTACCTTTAAGATTTCAATATGAGCTTATATTATTTTTCTTTTTATTGTTTAAGTTTAGCCAAAACTAAAGTCCTCATAGATTGATACAGTATATACTTTGTTATGACGACATCCTAAGAGTTTTATAAGTATGTACAAATAAATAGATGCAGAGCAGTTGCTTCTTTAGTTGCAGGGACCAGAATCCCAGGAACGGAACTTTCAATCTCAAGTACTTGGGTTATATATCCTCTATTGGACGGAAAAGGCAATCCAAAAGATATTTAAGGATAAAGTTATTTTAAAATTTTAGATCTAAGATATTAAAAATAAGATAACAGATTAAGATGATTTGATGATGTAAAAAAATTATATCAACCTATAATTACTTTTTAAGTAATATCATTGTATAAATTTTTTTTACACCATTAATATAAAGAACTTAAACTAGTTTAAATTAATAAGTTCTATGCATCAGTGGTGTAAAAATATTTACAATTACATGTTAAAATTCTTTAATAATATGTATACAGAAAATCTTTATGTTGTTAGTTCTTTTCCTCCTTTTTTCCCCCCTTTTTAATATATTTCTTCTAAATAAATAGACCTTTGGACAAAAAAGAAAATCGTTTACTTTCTGAAAATAATTGTTTTTTTTTTAAATCAAACTTCAATTATTGTACCGAAGAAAAAGTTCAATTTCTTGGTGTTTTGAAAGAGTGTGTTTGTACACTTGATTATTTCTAGTAATAATTCTTCCAAAACCACACAAACACATAAATTGCTTATGGAAAAGTCAATGTACTATAGGTATTATATTGGATTTAATTAGATTTCGGATTAATTTATATTGAATGTCTGTTATCGTGTAGTTGTTGCTGACCAGTAGGACTATTTTTAATTTTGGATCTTCCAAATCATTCTTGCAGGAGATCCGAACGCATTTTTTTTAATCCTTCGAAAAAAAATTCATTCTCTTCATAAGAAAATAGGAGATAGAACCAATAGAGATTTCTTTTTCGTTCATCCCTGACATCATTCAAGAAATATTTTTGATCAAATTCACAAGAATCAATAAAAAAGGCAAATTCAGTCTTTCAAATAATAACTAACCAATTCGTGGGTATATCATGAAATTACAAAGGTTGTACTTGTGAACCAATCCCCTGCAGTGAAATAGGCACAAGAGACAGATAGGGAGGGAATGACCTATCAATTATCATTGGTTGACCTTCCCTTAAACCAGTGAGGCCCAGGATCAGGTGAGGGCACGGAAAAGAGGGGATTTAGTTTGACTAATTTATTTGGAAGCAATTCCCCCAATAATTCCAAAGTCGGTCTCAACCAACAGGCCCCGGACTCTCCCAACCTTGGTGAACTCGCAGTGTCTCCTATTGTTGAGCCTTATCATTCCTTATAGGAGGATGGAGAGAGGCATCGGGAGCTCAATAATTGCCTTTTCATAAATATTATCGGATCTCCCTTGCCCAAAGAAATTTTTTATTGGGCTTCTAATGATAACAAATTGACTTGGAGCAATAATCAAATCGGTCAACATTGTATCTGGACCAAACTAGTTTCTAAACAAAAATATGTTTTGCAAAATGCCACTGATCACTCTTGTAGTTTCAATCGTTAACACAGCCCCGCTCTCTATCAAAAACGTCTCCATATTCATAACTCAAGCTTGAGATCTTTAATTAATGATCGAGGAGTAATTACCCTTCATCACAAGCTTTGTTGATTCAAATGTTAACACACCTCCGCTCTTTTACATTTGTGTTACAGACATTGGACATATATATTTTAATTAGAGGTGACAAAATCAACCCATGAGATTATAATTTATTCAAGTTTGGGTTGATAATTGACCCGCTCATTTATTAGCTCAGCCTGTTTCAGCCCAACTCATTTCAATTCATCAAAGTTTTGGCTAATATCTAGCTCAAATTGATTCATGAGAAATCTTTCCAAAATATTTTCAAAAACATATTTTATTTTATTTTATTTTATGCGTTATATTTAGTCATAATAAAGAAAAATATTAATTTTATAAGTTGTCAAAAGATTATAAAAAATAAATAAATAAAGCAATTAAAACTTAATCAAAGTTGGGCGGGTTGGGTTATGATCCGCATTTTAGGTCATTTCGGTCCAAGTAACTTTTAGGCGGATCAATATCCCGTTCATTTATTAACTCAACCTATTTTGTTCAAATTCAATTCAACCCGCCTATTTGCCAC
Source organism: Datura wrightii (assembly GCA_035772735.1). NCBI lineage: Eukaryota > Viridiplantae > Streptophyta > Magnoliopsida > Solanales > Solanaceae > Datura > Datura wrightii. The sequence goes on from JASDFA010000014.1 coordinate 39,237,102, forward strand.
CTATAAATTTTTAATCTATAAGTACATACAAATATTTGTCCCATATGCATTGAATTTGCAATCCTCGTTGTAATTTTTCCTTAGTTATAAAGATCGAAAATAAAAATTCAGCTGTAAACTAGCAAAATTATGGGAAAATGCACTTGTGTTATTCTTCGTTGAGGCATTTCTTTTTTCATTTTATGAAATTATTTTAACCACAGTTTTCTGTCGTTTGTCAATGTTGCGAACAACTTTATAGAATTATTATTTTCTTTAATTTTCTGTTTAATTATAAACAAGGATCAAGTTAAAAAGAACTTTAATTTAAGCAGCTGCAAGTGATGAACATCTTATCATTACATCATTTTGTATGGTCAAAATTGTGAATTTAGATAATTGACTATTTCAACTTGTATATTAATTCTTTATCCATAAATTGACTTTTAATTTTATGATCAATATCACATTATTATTGAACTGACCATCAATTTTTGTGCCACTAGAATTCAACATTTGACAGCTCTCCTACCATGCTGACATTACTCGTAATTTATATGTATTAAATTTTTTAAAATGAAATGACCAATATACACATTAATAAACTGTCTAGAAAAATATTGAATTATTTCGTGTCTCTCTATCTTTTTCTCCCTTTGGTAGGCCTCCCCTCTTTTCTTATACTCCATTTATTTTTTTTATTTGTTAGAATAAAATTTAATTTTTTTAAAAAAAAATTAATAGAGATTATAATTTGATTAATACTCTCTTTATTTTTTTTACTTATTAGGATAAGATTTACATAATTTTCACGAAAAAAATTAATAAAGATTGCAATTTAATTAATATTACTTTATTAATTAATAGGTATTTTTTAAAAATATATAATAATTGTTCTTTTCACATTCTAAAAGATTTAAGTACTAATGGTAGAGTTTAAAAAAAATGATCTATTAATTATTTCTTGAATTTTAAAACAACTATTTTTAGTATATCTAACAACTAAAAAGGAACGAAGGGAGTATAATCTTATTACTAAGGAAAAATCTAAATGACCACAAGGATTTTGTCCACAATGGTCATAATTGTCTGTTCACACTTGAACTTTATTTTTTTTAATCCTTTTTTTAAAAATTTAATTTTATTAATTATTATTAATAAATACCTAATTTTATTTTGGAAGGAAAAGACTAATATGATCATTTTACATTTGTGGTCAAATTGTGGACACAAAATTGTGGCCATTTAGCATCACCATATTACTAATTGATATATCCCTCCGTTTCAAAATAAGTGATGTTTTTAGCTTGAGCACACACCTTAAGAAAACTACTCATTTCTAGAAAATAAAAGGTATTTTTACCCTCATACCGATAAATATCTTGAAAAAGATGTAACTATTTAGTATTTTCTTGGTTATGTAAAACTCTCTCCATTTAAATAAGGATAAAATTGAAAGAACATCATTAATGTCTTATGATTAGATAAAACACCACTTATTTTGAAATAAAATCAAAAAGCTAAAAGGCTACTTATTTTGAAACGGAGGGAGTAGGTACTTTTTGAAAAAACATACAATAATTATTCTTTTCATATTCTAAAGTGACTTAAATACTAAGGGTAGAACCGAAAAAAAAATGATCGATTATTTATTGAATTTTAAAACTAACAATTATTTTTAGTATATCTAACAACTAAAAAGAAAGATGTATTAGTTCTTCATTAATTAAGTCAATAAATATTTATAAAACCGGAATGGACATCATTAAATATCGACATACTGCTCATTTTAGGCCGCTCATTATACTGATCACATGGAATATTGTTCTTTAATTTAAAATATTATTACTGATGATCATGAATGTGTGATTAACAATCCTCTTTTACTATACTTATTTTCTGTCTCTTTGAATCCGCTGCCTGTTTGGATTGGTTGAATTTTGCCACACACTCTAAATAGCTTAAAATTTTTTCAAAAAACAGCTTTTTAAGTCTATTGAAGTAGACTCTACAAAGAAAATCTAATATTTCCTCCCTTTCCCTTAAAGTTAACTATTTTGTTTGCGTATTGTATTCCTCTTAAAAATTATTAATTAAGTATTTATTTTGGTAAACTATCTATTAAAGTTACTCTGAAAAAATTAAATTACTTATCATTATTCTTTCAATTTACTAAAGTTACAAGTAAAAAAGAACGAAAGTAGCACATGATAAGAAAAGTTCCAAAAAAGATGCAAACTCTATATTTGTATTTACATAAGAAATGTACACCAGCAGTCCAAAAGGACGAAAGGTATTCAACCTTACGTGCCCAAAAAAAAATTGGTACACCTGTATAGTCGAGAAAGACTATTTATAGGTGTTCAACATATGTGCACGCTCTCTCTACTTTCTTTTAGCCAAATAGCTAAAATCCAAAGGAAAAGTAATTAGAGCTACCATTTGCATGGAGATGGTGCAGTACGATGGATGAGCAAAGATCGACAGAGAGGGCAAGTGAATTGGCACCTCTCTAGCCATGTCTCTATACACTCCATGTGAAACACGTGCTTGCATCTTGGTAATTGACACACAACATGTTCCTTCTCGAACTCAACCAAACAAATTGAACATGTTTCATCAACATGGCCGCTAGTAGTACTACTTGACGACATGTCTAAATCGAGAAACCTACTTGCGGGAAGAATGAGCCTGCAGCCCGAATCCTCAAGAAGATCGTCTTTACACGGCTGCAAATACAAATACACCCTAATAAACTTTGAGATTTTGCGTATTGTATTCTTTAGTTGAAGGAACGGAATCCATACACAAGTGTAAAAGATTATGGTTATCATGGAAATATGAGATGAGCCGTGTATTAAACTGATCATTTTTTTTTTCTGCTAGACTTTTTCCTTAAAAGAAGAAGAGAATTTAAGGAAATATCGATGTGAGGAGAAATGAAAGGGGGACCTCTATTTATATAAAAGGTTGCATCATGAAGTCAACCACTGTGCCGTGGCATTGAATTTATATTTGAATGTTTTAAAAACATTGAGCTGACATTTGACTTTAGGAAAGAAAGTGAGCTGATCAGTTAATTATTTAGACGTAGATAAAGAATAAGAGAACATGGAAATGGATTTTATATTTAATGGAATACAAACATGTATCGTGCATTTTAAATATAATTCAAAATAAGGACTTGATATCCAACAATCTAAGGGGGTGTGTAAGGCCGGCGCCGACCCCACACATGACAATGTAAACTAATCTTAGTAAAATGTTTTTTTGGTTTTTGTATATAAAATAAGACAGACAGGGGAAAAGGTACAGTGATTAATAGGCTAAGGTAATGTATCTGACCACCTGATCCATTTTGTTTTATTGCGTAAATGCCGACGAATCTGATATATATATATATATTATTTATTAATAATTAGATTGGGGTTAATTAAGATTCACGAAATAATCCATGTGACAGCCACGGGATTTTACTGTAGCTGCCTGCTTCGATGGCCGATTTCTCCCTCTCCGGGGCACCGTACCATGTTTTCCTTCAAACGTCTCTACTCCTCCTTACTTATATAACTACCTAATCGATTTGATTGGGCAAAAAATTTAAGTTTATAATAAAGAAAATTAAACTTTCAAAGTATTAGATAAATAAAGTATATTAAAAGTTCTTGTCCGTAAAAAAATTTTAATAATTGATTTTATGATAACGTCTAACTAATAATAATAACACAAAATTTTAAGTCTCAGAAAAACAATCTAAAATAATAAGAAAATGTCGGAAAAGAAGTAGCTTGAAATTAGTAGTTGATAGAAAATAATGGCAGTTGAGCTTGAATTTGACCTATAAATAGTCACTAGCTACCCTTTTGTCATCTCAAAGGGCTCGAAGAGACTTATTCTAACAAATTGTTACGGGATAAACATGACTCCTTAGCTGGTCCTTACGTAAGTTCATCTAACCAAATTTTATGCTCCATATGCTTGGTATCATTTTGACGATTGACTTCTAACCGGAAGCCTTTTTTAAAAATGACATGATGTGCTTGTCCAAGTCCGCCTAATTTGACATTTGCTATATATATCAATGTTTTAAAAGTTGTGGCGTGAAATAAAACATTTTACGTAGCATGTGGTGAATTATAATTTTTGAAATATTCATAACTTTAGGTATAAGTTTATGTATTTTTAATTTTATTACTAAAAAAATAAGTAAAGGTAAATTTTTTAATAATATATACACAAAAAAATTCAAATAGATCAGCAATAATATTAAATAATATTCATTTATTTTTTGAGAAAGATAACAATACATAAATGATAATAATCGAGATAATTAAAATGAAATCATCATTCATTTCATTAACAATCTCTATGTTTACCCTAATTAATATTTGCACAGATTTTTATTTATATATTTCAAAGGATAAGGATTAAAAGTGCAAGAGCAATGATAAAAACTGAATAAAGTTGTTTCGAGAATATAGTGCTATATAATTTGAAACCTCTATTCTATCAATTTCATACACAATCATTTTTTTAAAAAAACTATTTATCGCAATATTATTTTCTATGAGAGTTGTTTTCTTAATTTATACATTTTAGAAAAATCAATACAATATGAAAACAGGATAGCATAAAATATAAATATCATTACACCAATAATAAATACATAATCTATAGCAAAAATACTTTTAAAATAATAAAAATCAAATTTAATGTCCGGAACCTACGCTTTTGCGAGGCGGCTTACACCTAAAATGTAAAATGTATATTTTATGGATCTACGTTTTTTATTTGCGCCTTAAAATATTTTGATATAACCCACTTAAAATTCGCTTCAAAAACGTCTTTAAAAACACTAATATATAATAGGAATTAAGATGCTTTTCTTTTTAATTAGAAATTAGATTCGGAGTTAGACGCCATTAGGATCGGAGTACGAGAATCTTTCTTGTGAGTTTCCTTACTTCGTCGGATGACTTGCCTTCTTAATTTAATTTATATAAACTTACGATGTAAAAGAAAAAAGTATACTGGATTTAAGTTATATATACTTATAGTGAAACAATTGTTTTACATGTTACTGTAGTTTAATTTATAATCCCAGGTCAATTATCATTTTTATTAAGTTATCAATTATTATCATAAATATTTACTTGTAATTACTTTATTATAAGTTATCTAAATTTGTAAATACATTTTACATTGTTAGTACTAGTAAAGTATAAAGTCATATATATATATTTATATATGTGTGTGTGTGTGTGTGTGTAAGAACACCAACTTATTGTTTTCTTAGATTTGATTACGTAATTGAAAAAATTTGAACGTTAATGGTTAATAATTTGAATAATATTGTCTAAGAAAAAAAAGTAATTTTACTATTTATGGACAAGATAATATATTGCAAAGATGATGGAATTATAATAATTTTACGAATTAAATGTATAAAGTATTTAATATTTTAACTATGGTTAGAAATTTAATTTGATAAATTAAATCTTAACCATCAAATTTAACCTATGTCATATGTTCTTAATCCAAGCAAGAACTTGGAGAAAATAGAGAGAAGAAAAATGAAGAGGAGCCCAATAACATATTATAGCAGGTAATAGTCTTGTTTTTCATATGGGTGTTACCTATTATCATCTTTCATGTCAGCAAATATAGTGTAAAAATTCACTGCGAAACTCAAAAACCAAATTAAAGTCACAAAAAGAAAAGAAAAGAAAAGAATTGCCTATTAGTACACATTAAATCAAATTCTAGATTGATATTATATATGTTGCGCACAAGATTGTATTAGATTTTGACCGGTGGGGAAATTATTCAGTCATTTAATTATGAACTAATTGAATATAGAGTATGACAAACAAATTGAGAAGCATGGGACCGTTATGTTATAAATCTCCAATGCTTCGAGATAATGACAAAAAATAAGATGTTTGCTTTTGATTATATAGACAAAATGTGATTTCAAAATCTTAGATGGCTCTATTACATCTATATATATATATATATAAAGATCAACTACATAGACAAACTAAATATGTTAGCCAAATCTTGAAGTTTGTTGTTCAGTAAGATCATAATTGAAGTGTTAGTGTAGATCGGAGGATTTGAGAATATATATTATTCTGATGTTTTTCGTTAAAGTGTACAGTTCGACACAAACATTCGAGCCCGATCTAGTTAATTCTGTCTTTCATTATTATGACATGTTGAAGTTGAAGTCGTGGTTGAGCTTTTATCTTGACAATATTATTTCTCTAAGTCTTTAGTCTCAATCACAGCTCTGGTCCTCATACTATGTTCTGCATTATTATTGCTCAATGGCCAGTCTTTGCCTTAAAAATTTGTTTCTTGTGCAAGCCATTTAATTTGGCCCAACATTAATTATATATATATTTGAGGGGCCATTCCAACAAATTATAAAAGAGGAAAAAACAAACTCATGTCACTTTCTTTGATTAGCACCTAACATGGCAATGTCCATCCAACTGCCTGCCTTCCCACATCAACTCAATTTTAGTATCAAAATCACCACTACTTTTAAGCGATTGGCTTGTGATTTGAATATATCATTTTTGGCTTCTTTCCCTTAAATATTTCAATGACTAATTCTAGCTTTGGTTATCATTATCCGGTAGATCGATGAGGATATAGACAATCCAGCACCCAAATCTTATCAGCAACAAATATAGCTGAGTTTGCTCTCTGCGGATATCACAATACATGAAATGTTTCTACTTTGACTTAACACATGCAAGTGTATATATAGGCAGTTATATATATAATTGTCTGTTAGATGAGCATTGAAAAATTAAATTATCAATTTACAAAAGTTAAACTCCATTTACAACTGGATGCTATATATAACACAAGCAAATTGAAAGAGACAGAGAGAGAGGAATCTAATTGCACATAAATTGTTTTAACTCAAAAGTAAAATGTGTTAACACAAATCTAATTGCACGTAAATTGTTTTTCGTGAATCCCTGATTCAAGAAACAGGGGTTTGCTGAAATCATTGAGAGGTTTTGATATTAAGGGTGAGTTTGGTACGGTGTGAGGAAAATATTTTCTTAGAAAATGTCTTCTAAAAAAATAAGTGTGTTTATTTATTTATTTATTTTTATGTTTAGTATGTAAACGAAAAATATTATGCTAAAAGCATTTATATACAATCTAGATAAATATCATATGGGAGAATTAGTTGAAATGGGGGATATGAATGACAATGAACATGAGGTAGGTTGAAGGACGGAGAGGACATCAATATAATGTGAAATGCAAGAAATTTGTTTTCCTACTTTCAGGGAAGTCACTTTCCTCAAGTAATTTTTTTTCCCAAGGAGAAAAGTATTTTAAATTTTTTTTAGAAAAATGGGTCAAAAATATTTCTCTCTATTAGTTAAATTTGTCTCAGTGTATACTATAGGCCAAATAGACCCTCGCCGTTAACAAAATAGACAAAAATGTCTCTCAATTAAACAACATCTCCCAAATTGATTAAAATTATCCGATTTCAATTAAATTACCCATTTTTTCATTTAAACCCAACTCAAACCCAAAGGCAGACCAGGTTGATAAGGTAACCTCCAAATCATCAAAGATTCTCGAGTCCCATTTTTTAATTTTATTTTTCTTGAAAAAGTGGTGGAGAGAAATGTAGAAGAATGAAGCATTATTTTATGGAAAAGGACCTTGCATCTAAGTGCACATAGTGGATCGTAAACTAGTCAAACAACCTTCAAATGAAACTACAGGGTCGCTATAATTTATCATCCTCTGTAAAACACATGACGCTTTAATTTGCTCATCATGAGGGAAAGAAAGAAAGTAAAAAAAAAAAAGTAATATGTACATGTGGAACACGATCGACCTCATGATTTATAACAAAATCCCCACTTCTCAATCTCGTTAAGAAAAATAAAACCGAGTTTTACAACTATATACATCTAAAATTTTGACGTACATATATAATTAAATCTCCCTAGCTAGTCATGGAACAACTTTAAAGTCCTAATTAAAATTGAGAACCTATAAGGTTTAAATATCGACTCCTGTCTCTGCTCTAATCTAACAACATTTCTAGCTAGCAGTCCGGCTGGGGGTGCAAGAGCAAAGATCTACATAGCGGGCAAGTGAATTGACCCCGCTCGACCCATCCCTCAATACACTCCATGTGGAAAACGTGCTTGCATCTCGGCAATTCACAAACAACATTTTCTTTCTCATACTCCATCAGACAAATCGAGCAACTCTCCTCAACTTCCGGCAGCCGTTCCCCGACGTTGCTCCGACAAACGTCGGCGAACGTAGTTGCCGGAAGTGACAGGTCACAGCGGGTGGGCACAGTCACAGGGACAGCTCCACTGACGGGGCGAGGATACGGATAAAGAAGATCCAACATTTTGTGAATGAATTGATGTACATGACAGAAAGGAATATACAAAAACGTGTAGAATATTACTGTAATAACGGAAATATGAGATTGTGATGTTACCACTGAGCTTATCATTTTTTTTCTCTCTTTAATTTTCTTGGTTTTTTTCTCTCTTCGTATGTGAGATGATGAAAAAATGAGGAGAGATTTAGATCTATTTATATAGAGAAATGGATTGTAATGTCAACTACCATAACTTGGCATTTCAGTTAGTAAAGGTTGACATTGACTTATTGGAGATGGAGAGAACAAAAACAAAGTTTACTAATTAAATAAGAATTTATTTGTTATAGAGTTTACATAGGTTTTTGTCAAATATTATTATTATTAAGGTACTATGATTAGTGTAATACTCGTATGTATTTGAAAAGTAGCAAGGCCGGCGCCGACCCTACACGTACACCAATATTTGTGTTATAATTTGCAAAATGTGTCAGAGAAAAACTGATTGTTACGCTACAGAACTTTTTGGGCTGTTTGAAGTGCTAATTATTAGGCGAAATTTATGCTATTACGCTTACATACCCTACACAATTACACTTAAAGCCTCATTTATTCGTATAGACTCCAAATTTAAATAAGGTAACGAGTAGCTCTCTTGCTTGCACTTTTTCTTTGGACTTTTGCTTTCAGAAAATTAATAAGACTAACATACACATTCCAACCGTCTAGTTGATTTAAATAATTTAAATCTTACATCACTAAGTATATTTATTTTTATTAAAATTTAAGTTTTTAATTAGATCGAATAAGTTTTAAATGTCTTAATACCATTAAGAGATATTTTTATGATAATAGTTTTCACCATCACTAACCACCTCTGTCATTACAATTATCATACGTTAATGTCGCGCGACCTCCACCACTATCACGATCATCCACTACCACCACTATCACGGTCATCCACTACCACCATCACCACTAGTATCGCCATCGTCACCACCAACACCTCGTAACTACTACACATTCTTTAGCCATTATTATCATGGTTGCTGCCGCCACCTCCACCATCACTCTCAGTCACTATTGCCACTCCAGTCAATCCCTACTATCAAATATCTCCACCATCATAACTAGCACAGTTGCTGACTATCACCAACACATCGTCAACCACTACACATTCTTCAACCACCACTATCAACAACGTCCACTACTAACATCAACCAACTTCACCATCACAACCACCACCATCAACAACGTCTATTACTAGCATCAATCAACTTCACCATCACAACCAACACCATTATGTCAGTCACTGCAACACCAACCACTTCTATAATACCAAATTTCACCACCACCATTACTAGCAACTAGCACCAACCATTACCACTACCATTATTACAAACCATCTCCACCATTAATAATGAGTATAAATGTTTTATTTTTTAATTAAATAATAATTTTACTTTATTAAATTTATATTCTTTTTAAAAAAATTTTATTTGAGTTGTATATTTATTCTGTTTACAAATAAATAAAATATGCACATTCAGATATTGAAAAATAAATAAACTTAATCATTCAAATTTTAGATCTAGAAACAATATCTTAATCATTTAAATTCAGACGTCTTAATCTTACTGAAAACGAATGAGGCCTTAGTCATACTTCCTCCCTCAAAATTGTTACTACTTCCTCCATTTCAAAATAAGTGGTGTTTTTATCTTCTCATTTTGTTTCAAACTAATTGGTATTTTACATGATTAAGAAGACATTAATGGTGTTCTTTCAATTTCATACTTATTTAAATAGAGAGAGTTTTACATAACCAAAAAATTACTTAAGAGCTACGTCTTTTTTAACGAATTTATTAAGGGTAAGTTAGTAAAAATATATTTTATTTTTTTAAAAATAAGTAATTTTCTTAAGAGTATGTCCAAATTAAAAATATCATTTATTTCAAAATGTAGGAAGTATCTTGTTTTTCATTTAATAGACCCTTAAAGAAGCATTAATAAGGGTAACATTTTGATTATTTTAACCTTTTAAAAGATTTCATCATGTTCTTCCTCAATAAAAACTTATTATATATATATATATATATATATATATATATATCGTTGATTTTGTACTCCCTCTTAAATATTGCAATTCATATAAAAGATAAAATTGTAAAAAAGAAGCTGCTTAATGTGTTTAAATGACAAATTATTTAAAGCGATTAATTTTAATAAAAACAATAAATATTTTAAGATGAGAAGCATTTTTTTAAGGAACTATAATAAGAAAAATCTTAACATTTACTGCTTAATGTAAATAAAAGTAGGTGGTTCAAATAATTAACACGATGTGTACTATATCGTGAGTTAGCTTCCATTCATATTAATTGTTTTTTAAAATTTTTATACGTCCATTGAGAATTTAAGATAGACAAGTAATTAATAATTTTAAAAAAGAGTAATTTTTTCCCCAAATTACTGATTGACAGTGATTAATATAAGAGTATTTAATTTATATATTACATTTATCTCTCTTCGAAATAATAGGGTATCTCACTTAAAAAAAGTAATAAATCAAAATACTTTTTTAAAACGTGAAACACTTTTTTAACCATGTTAAATTTATCAAAACGATTTATATTTGAGAATGAAAAAAATGATACATTTGCGAGACCCATATATTTCTGATTTTTTACTTTTTCTCTATCAATTTCTTCTTCTCTTTTCTCCTCTGGCAGAGTAACTTTCTTTTCTCAATGCTATTTTGTTCGAAGGAAAATATGGGTAAAAATTTACTCACATCGAGTGTATATATTCATTATAGTTAAGTGAATATAGAAAATATATTAATATTTATTATGAGTATTATTTTAAAAAAATAATAATAATTAACTATGATTAAGTATGAATAATTATAATTAAAAAAATGACACTTATCATTTTTTATTAATTGAATATATATACTTGGTGTGAATAAGTTTTTTATAAAAAAAGGTTATGCTACAAAGTTGTAAAAAAAAAAAAAAAAGAATAAGGTAATAACTAGTGGAGATCCTTATGGATTATCGAAACATCCGGCGGGTTATGGGGCAGTTTCGTTAAGTGTTATAATTTATAAATTCAGCACAAAATTCATCTGAGTTCAGAGAAAATCTTTGAAAGATTTGCCCTCTTCTAAGTCAACTCATATTTTTCCATTCTTAATATAGCTAATTTGACTTCTGGCGTATGGCTGACAAATTTGAAGAAAAAATAAAATAAAAGAAAAGGACCTTTGGAGAAGTAGAGGGTTAATCGTGCAAGCAGTCTATTCGTTTCCTTTTATTGATCTATATTGACTTGATATAATTAAAAAATAATTATTATTAATTTATTTTTATTAATTATATTTTAAAATTATTAATTTAATTGATAATACTATTTTATATAGTTATTTAATGGCAATCTTATTATTATGAAAATAATAAATTTTTTTGATTTGTTAATATGAATAAGAAAAAATAATAATTTATTTTTAGTATACGAGCCAAATAAATTATGAAAACGGGATATTATTTTTTAAAAAAAATTTCAGGGCCAAAATAATAAATTTTATGTAAGTCAACACAGAGTTCTATTGGGAAGAGAAAAGGAAATGGGTGACTATCTTTGCCAGGATCAATTATTTATGGAGAACTCTGAAATTATTAACAAATTCTAAAGGTTGTTCTTGTGATATTATAATATGAAAAGGAGATGGGATCTAATTCTAGAACAAAAGTTAAACAAGATGAGAGAAATGTCTAAAATGAAATAAATTGCCATTTCATGTGGGAATTATTTAAGATTATATAAGGAGATAAATTATCATCTCATTTGTTAATGTGAGATTTTTAATAACTTTTTCACACTCCGGTAATTGGCTCGTGAATAAGTTAATATGGAGATTCAATATCACGTGAAATAAAAGTTAGATGAGTCTAATCCTAATATCGTAATACAAAATAAATCTCACGTCTAACTCAATTTGATAAATTAACTCAAGATATGAGTATTGCTAAAGATGGATACTAGAATAAATTGTCTTTCACTCACGGATTTGAAACTGCTAACATTAATAGTGTATTTGTTACTTCATTCGTTCCTTTTTAGTTATAATGTAAAATGAAAATAGTTATTTCAAAATATTTATCAATTTAAAAAATAAGAGAATTTATTATATTTTTTTTCTACTTTACTTTTAATATAAATTATTCTATAATTAAGATGCACATAAATAAATAAAAATTAAAAAATTAATAATAATCATATTAATTATATTACAATTCTAATTAAATATTTTTCTAAGAATGATGTAAAACTTTACCTATGATTAAAATGGAACAGAGCGTCTAGTTGGTTACAGATATACATTGTTATTAAACATGATATTCAATTATAAGTTTTTACAAGAATTTTCTTTATTTTGGGATGGTCTTTAATATTTGTCCCTCAAATTGTTGACCTTTAAATTATACCCTTATAATTCATTTAATGAAAATTTTCTGTTCAAAATATCTCTATTTATAATTTAATTTTGCTAAGCATATCTTCTTAGAAAATATTTGTTTGAAAGTATAAATTAAGTGTTATGCAATTCGCAAGTCATACATTTACCCTTAATTAAAAAAAAATTACCAAACATAGATTAGCCTTAGAAGACACAAGTTAATATTGTTGAACTTATGCTCAAGGCACAAATACATAATTCATGTTGCTGAAATTATGTATCAGACACATTCATGTTGTTAAACTTATGTCTCAAACACAAATTAATGTTGCTGAATTTATGCGCCAGGAGCAAATTCATGTTGCTGAACTTATGTCATGCTACTAAATTTATGTCCTGATGCATAAATTGTGTCAATTTATTCCGTATGGTATAACTTGTGTCAAAACTTATACGTTGCAAATAATTTATTTTCTCTTACTGTTAGAGACATTGTTAATTGCTTTTTTATCACTTAAAATATCAAAAAACAAAATCCAAAAATTATTAATTTAAAAGAAAAAAAATTAAAGATCACTTTCAAACAAGTGCATTCCTGCGAATTACCCATTCAGGTACAACAGAGAACATTTCAACATGTAGCAACTAGTATTATCAATAACGATTCTAAATTACTCTCTCCATTTAAATTATATAACATACTCCTTTCTTTTCAAAATAAGTGATATTTTAATATTTTTAATTTTATTTCAAAATAAGTATTGTTTTACCTAATCAGAAAAGAAGACGTTAATTATATTCTTCTAATTTTATCCTTATTTAAATAAAGAGGGTTTTACGTAACCAAGAAAATTCTAAAGAGTTACATCTTTTTCAAGATATTTATTAAGGATAAGTGGGTAAAAAATATATTTTACTTTCTAAAAATGAGTAACTTTCTTAAGGGGTGTGCCCAAACGAAAAACACCAATTATTTTGAAATGAAAGAAATAGTTTAACGCTTTAGCTTAAAAATAATAATTTCTGAAATTTATAATTCAAAACATGTAATAAAAGAAAGAGAAGAAGACAATAAGCCAAGGGATACAAAGAGAAAGAAAAAAAATATAGAAACAAGAGGAAGGAAAAACTGTTTTTTCCTTCTCTTTTGTTGTTGTTGTATCCTATTTGTTATTTTTTCACTTTCATTTGCTCTGAGTAAAATAAATTAAAATTTATCCCTCAACACGAACAATTTTGTGGTCAACAACTAATAAAAAACAGAGCCAGCATAAATTGTTATCCTAAAAAACTATGAAACAAGCTGGGGAAGTTCATTACTTGATTAATTAATTTTCTTAAGATTATAATTTGCTAGTTAGAGACAAATAATAATGCTGAGAAAAATATTTGTAGAAAGATTTGCAATCTTCAAAGTCAAATTAAATGATAGTTTTTTGAAAGACTTGAAGGGTTGTTTGTAAGAGGAAAATCGTGCTCTGCATTTATTTTATTTTTTTCATTTGAGGAAATGTTTAGTGCTCTGCGTGGCTTTTGAAAATACTATATATTATTTAGAAAAAAAAAATTTAAAAAGTCAAAACATATGGTTAAACAACTATTTATGAGACAATATTGACATAGATGCAAAAGTATGTTTTATAAGTGCACCTTTATTGGTGTAGTGTTGGTGAAGTTGAATTGGTTTATAGATTAAACGTAAATAGTCAGGACAATTTTATTGTTAGTATGTATATACTATGTACATATTAGTACGCATTAATAATTAAAGTAGTTGGATGGGTGATAATTTAAATTAATTCTTCTAAATTATTTATAATGGATTGAACTAATAAATAGACGGGAATTAGTCTTTTTTAAGTCTTAACAACATGTTGGTATAGCATGTTGAGATTATGAAAGAGCTCAAAAGGGCTATAAGCAATCGTAAAGCTGTGTATTTGGGTTCGACGGATGATTTCAAAAAGTTATTCGACTCAAATATGGCCCAAAAGTCCCTTGTGCATACACAGCTGGGTGTCCGAAAGTTTTTTGGCCCACAACATATCTACCAAGATGGCTAATACCCAATTAAAATCAAAGCCCAATTTAGTTTCTATCAACATATAAACTCACAGCTCACTCTACCTGCTTGGCCCATCCAATGTTCATTTCTTTACGGCTGCCTCACCAATTCCAACAAGGCTCTATGCCCACTATTTTCTTATTAACTTTTTCGATAAAAGATGACAATTCTTATATTTCAGACTAATTTAATTTAAAACTTGTTATTTCATTCCAATATTATATTATATAATTGTAAAATTATAACATATTTAAAATCATAAATTTTAAGAGTTTTTTTTTCTTCTTAATTTTGTATTCTTTAAGTTACGCCATATAAATTAAAATAGAATAGAGGTGTTTTATCTTCTTCTTTTTTTTCCATAATAGTTTGCCTCGATGTGTAATACTCTTTTTGAATTTTTCATTGTTTTTTCTTCCACAGGAGCTATTGTTGTATTCTTCAGAGATGAAACATGAAAGTAACGCTTATTACATGTGAATTCCCTTATAGGTTGACAAAACATTATTATATGCAAATAAGCACAACACTCTCTTTTATTATTCTTCTCTGGGATGACATAAAGACAGAGTCTTACGAGAAAGACTTTTGTTACTGTTGGACGTACCATTTCAGTGTTTTTAACACAATACCACCAATAGTCCTATGTCTGGCATTTTCCATTTAGTCGATTCCACAAAGCAGAAAATGTCATAGGCACAATAATCTTGAAGAAGCGGGATAATAAAGCCTAACTTTGTTGCTCCAGAGTAATCCGTTTAGTTTAATAAGCCGACGAACCACACCAGATGGAAAATGTAACCTCTTATATTGAGGAACATAAGGTTTTAGCAAGTCAAATGGGTGCTTGTAGCAATTGATCAATCACAAAATGAAGACACTTTTACTAAAACAATATTTCACAAGCATCATTCCTTTACTTACATTCAAGCTGTTAGTAATAAAATTAACACAATCATATGCGTCGGAACTGTCCGTTCTTGGTCAGTAAGTACTGAGGACAAACAATAATCAGCACAAACTTTTACTGTTCTCAAATCAGTACAAACACCTCGCACACTTCTACAGCAATAACCACTGCAGATTGAGAACCAAGCATGTTCCCACGCCAGGCAAAAAATATATCAGCATATACTAGGTTACCAGATTAAGCAGTTATTGCAGGTCTACTAGGTCTTTTCCCTTCCATGGCATCTTTCTTCCTCCGACAAGTTGCACAAAGGAATGGACCTTCCCAGGGCTTTGATGCAGGTGAAAAGAAAGGGCCTGAGTTAACAGATAAGCCCTCACTTGGAGGCTGATCCACTTGGCAAACAGCACATCTAAAGAGCCCAGAGCTAGAATCCAGAGGAAAATCCTTACCAAGCCTGCGGAGTCAGAAAAGGAAGATAAGTTAGGGCCCGGCTGCAGCAGGTAAAATGTCAATAAAAGGAAAGATCTGACAAACTGAAAAATAACAAAGTTGTAATATAACGTTTGTAAATATCCATGTGGTTTACTGTAAATGCATTATAATCTTGTGTTAATGTTCCATTCCTTTCCATTTTTACCATAATCTTTACTCAGCAATACTAACCACAATGCAAAAGAACATCTTCTCAAATTACATTAACAGGTTGGTTCATGTAAATCACATGCCTCAGACAGATGAAATTTTCATTAATTGAGCCTAGACTTACATGTGATCCACCTAGAATATATCGGGGATGTACTATATATTGCATGAAACCATACCAAAGAAACTCGACTGCAGCAGGCTTTTCATCATCAAGTAGAATTTAAGGTTAAACTTCTTATATATATCTAGCACTGTCAAATAAAAGTAGCTGCTCCTTTTTCTGTCTCTGTCAGAACATCATTGTTTTCATAAGGACTTCATAGTACACTCTTTAAACTTTATAAAAACTTGTGAAGATGATTTTCTACTCTAGCCTGCATCAGAAAGTTGAAATCGCAGTATTCTGATTTTCAAAAGTTTTAACTGCTGTCTGTACAAGTTTTTCAGAATTCTCTTTAATGTGTCAAGTTTATTGGAGAATTAACCTAAATATCTGCCCCCCCAAAAAAACTAAAAATAGCTGATAGATGTATAATATATGTATAATTCATGTATAATATGTGTATGATCCCTATAATGAGTGTGTAATCTAAAGTATCCCTGTCCAACAGTTGCAATTAACTCATGCCCCAACACAAAAGTTCTTTTCCTTGTACGTTACAGCTTAACTACGTGCCTCAGCAGAATACTAAAGAACCTTATAGATTAGTTGTCGCTTATCAAAATGATCCAGTATATGCTCAAAGAGAAGTGGATAGCCAACATCTATGATTCTGAAGTAGTGATTTTAAGTATAGTTCTGACAACCAGGGTGAAGTCATCTATAACTATGTCAACAAGATCAAGAGAGATTGTGAGAATAGAAGAACAATACACATAACCATGCCTTGGGTTTAGATTAAACCACGTGTAACTGCAAAAAATTTCTCAAGCTTCCCCGACAGTAAAGCAAAAATAGACAATAGTAAAAGGTGCAAATGTATGAGTAACTTTTACTATCGATCCAATCTTTCGACAAGAAACAACTACACGGATATGTGCCCAAAAATTTTATACAGTACTGTTGATAAAAACATAATCATCCCTCATAAGTTTTAATATACACAATTAACATAGATAGTTAAATTCAAGTAATTAAGGTTTTCCTCGACAAACAAAATTTTCTACTACTTTATCAATACTTTCTGCTGCTATTACTAATATAATATTCCATTAAATTAACCTTCTAATACTATTCTTTAGTGAAACTATTTGAAAAGAAATCACAGAGAAGGAAAAGCAGGTAAAACTTCCATCATGAATATTAGTAAAATCCTGGCATAAATTCTATCTGTCATATAAGAAATAAATCCACATCCAAAAGAGCTAAAATGCTCACAAGTAAGATATGGTCGAGTCTATAGATGTTTAAAAAACAGATAAGGCATGAGGTAAAAACTCC
Source organism: Datura wrightii (assembly GCA_035772735.1). Taxonomy (NCBI): domain Eukaryota; kingdom Viridiplantae; phylum Streptophyta; class Magnoliopsida; order Solanales; family Solanaceae; genus Datura; species Datura wrightii. The sequence continues at coordinate 39,254,998 of JASDFA010000014.1, forward strand.
AGACAACAAGATTAGTTCATCATAGAATGTCTCCTCCAACTAGGAAACTAATAGGCAACCAAAGACTAGAACTGCTGTTTTTACTTTCCACAAAGCAAACATATGAGGAGAACTTTTTAATTTGGTTTTGGAAGTATGAGTTACAAGTAGCTTTTGTTCCATGACAAGTAATTTTCCCTTTCCAGGATAAAACTTAAATAAGCCAACGAACCTGATGCAAACCACATTCAGGAATTAAATAGGGCATATCACGCATAGTGGTAATACTAACAATGACGCCAAAATCAGAAAAATACAGTACCTCTCAGCAAGCATTGCAGAGCCCTCTTCAAACAGTTCTTCCACCACTCCAACAGCAGAAAGCTTATTAGATCTTGCATTTTGTGATCTCCTCCCAAAGAGAAAAGAAGTGAGCAAATTTTGCTTCTTCCTAGGCGTTGGGGGCAAGATAGGATGGTCATAAGGTATAATATCAACAACCAAGCAGGTTGTATCATCCTTCAGACCCCGTGACCTTAGAGCCTCCTGAGTCATAAAACCAACCATAGTTAGAGAAAACCTCACAGATAAGAAAAGATTTCAATGAAGGAGGTTTTATAATCATTCACACCTTCACAACCAGCTTTGCTGCAAGTTCTGCTGGTAAACCTCTGCAAGACTGTGCTGCCAAATCTGATGATAAAGCATCCCATATACCATCAGAGGCTATTATAAGCCTCCCACCAGCATTTGAAATCTAATTACATATTTATTTTCAATTCAGATTCTAAAACACATACATACATGGAACTCGCTAGAAGACAAAAAGAACAAGGTTACAAACCTTTACTTGCTTGACATGGGGTATTGGAACGATAAACTCACCAACATCTGTATCACCAATAGACCTTGAAAGGCACAATCCACCAGGCCAGCAACGCAGAGGTCCAACCTATAAACCAAGTGAATTTCAATTTCATGATATCTTTTCCGAAGCTGTTAGAAATAATTAAGAACACAATTTTAAATTTCTGATATATTTTTACCTCATTACCCCCAAAAACATTGAGTCTGCCTACTTCACCACCACTTGCAGTTACACGCTGCCGTTCCTCCTCATTCTCTTCTAATCGATGGTCAACAGTTAACAAAGAAACCACACCTCCTTGGGTGTCCAGTATGCACCTGGAATCTCCAACAGATGCAACAGTGATCGTCCACCCATCGATCACAACAAAAGTCACAGTAGTCCCAGATGTTTCACCTGTCAATAATATTGAAATTGGACTAAGAACATCTAAATGACTGAAGAAAGGGAAAGAAAACCCTTGAAGCAAAAATATTAAAAGCCGGAGAACTTGGAGCATGCCTTTTTGCTGAAACTCTATATCAGTTTTCACAAAACCCGCAACTAGTGCTCGAGGAAGTGCTTGAAGCCACTCCTCTCTACTAATTCCTTGAGGAATAGCACTCAAGACATTGTTCAACAGATTCTCTTTTGCGAATATAGCAGCTGATATACCATTATGCCCGTCAAAAATCTATTCAAGAGAAACCAAAATTCAGCAAATTCATACCAAAAAAAACTGACAATGTAGCTATACCACAAGCAATTAACAGATTTAGTAAAACATGTGCGATTAAATTACCGCAAAAACTGAAAAGGAAGTCAACGGATTGCCCGGAATCCTCTGACAATCGGGTTTAATCAAGAAATAGTCTTCCCCTTTCTTTGCCAAAGCAGCCTGCCCATACTTTATTGTAGGCTGCTCCACTTTATCATTCCTCAACTCCCGACCAATAAGTGTCCCTAGCGGCACCGGAGTTGTCTTTTGCTTCATCCTCGTAATCTCCGCCTCACTCATTCTTTCACTCCCTGGTCCGACATTATGCAAATCCTAATTCCCCAATTTCGGGAAAAAAACACAAGAAAACACAATCACTCGTTATACGCACTGATCTGGAAAGCCTTCCTCACAATTTAGCAGCAATGCAAAACAAAAAATCACAAAACACGAGAATGCGCTAGAAAAATCACCAAAAAACAAAAAGGTGTGAAGAAAATAGTTAAAGAGAATTGCAAAGCCCTAGAGAGACTTACAGAGAAAGAGGATCAATTAGAGAAAATAGACAGGAGAAATACTAGGCATTGAAGGAGAATTGAAGCATAAAAAAGCAAATGGATTTGGTTGAGTTATGAGCTGGATTCGAATGTTGAAAACGAAACCCTAGGGAGAGAAAGAGATGAGAGGGATATGTGTGATTTGATTGGGGGAGAAAAATCTAGAGAGAGAGAGGGGAACGCGGGGAGAGAAAATGTGGGTTTGGGGCAACAAATGCTCCGATTCAAGACATTTGTTTTTTTGTTTATAATATAAACAGAGAAAGTGCAATTTGATTATACAAAATGTCCGCATAAACAGCTAATAAAGGAAGTTTTTTTTAAAGCTGTTCTTAATGAAAAATACAATTAATGTCTTTGTTCGAATACTCTTTAACCAAAATGCTATAAATAATAATGTTTCTTTCTAATGTATTCATTATTGTTTAGACTTTTCTTTTGGGTTTCTTCAACCATACCTAATTTTTTACTGATTAGAGGAAAATCAGTGGTTTCTTTTATGTAAATCAATTTAATTATTTTTAGATGATTTTAGGAAAATTTGTTATTTGTCCGATTTTCACGGTGTCTAGTTGCATCGGTACAGGATTCCCTATGCCCCTCCTCTTTGGTGTAGTTGTAGTTCGTTTCTCACACAGGAAGTGTTTGAGCTAAAGATAATGATCTTTTCTTAAGTATATGTCAACCCAACTTACATAATTGATTTGTTTTAAATATTTGAATTATTATAAAATAAAACGCAAATATTTAATTAAATTTATTGTTATTATACTATTGAGATAAATAAAACGAACAAGATGTTTGTTTGTTATCTTAATCATTCTTTTAGAACCTTCTATATGTATATTTAAAATATTAAAATATTAAAAAGATTTTTTCCTATTTTTCATCAAAAATTCTATATGTATAAATGAATTTGAAATCTTAGAGATATATCTTAAAATAAATCGTGTCAATCATGAAGAGATCTCAAAGATAATTCCCACTGAGAGAGACCTAATCACCATACAATTTTTTTGTCAAAGAATTCTGGTTGACCAGAAATTGCTAAAATTTTGGCTAAATATTCTACTATACAATCTCCACGAAGCAATGGTAGATGTAGTAAATAGTAAAAATACTCTTTTTATCCTGGTCATGATGAATTTATTATAATTCCATCTATAAACTATGGTAATTGTTCGATGCACAAAATCAAAGGAAATCCATCTATTGTGACACGTATTTATAGTCAGTTTGACCAAGTTGAGATAAGTGTTTAGAGTTCAGTCTCCAGATGACAGGAGCTGAATACTCGATCGCTGACAGGAATCACGTAGTATCGCCTGCTCGTCTATGAGTACCTGCAGGCAAGTAATGCAGCGCCCCCATCGGGCGTCAGTACCGTTGGTACTGAGTATGTAAAGCAATGACTGAAAGAAATATCTGAAATCAATAACATAACTGACGAAACTGAAATAGAAAGAACTAGATTAACTGTCTGATGGTGTAAGTCGTACCTGTTCTTAATCATACTGGAGGGAGTAGGAGTCATACCTGGAGACGTATCATTCTACTGCTGATCTACTCGCATCTAATGTAATATGGCATAACATATATAACATAACATGGCATACACAGACCTTACCCTGCCCCCATAAGCCGGGAGGTACAACCAGCACAGAATCTACACCCCTACCCCGGTCATCCCATCTCCTATAAATCCCGTAAGCATCCTGCCGGTCCCCTGGGTATGCACTTAGGCTCGCTGAGCCCCTGACTATAACTGCATCTGAGTCCGGAGGACTCCTGAATCTACACCCGGGCGTATCCGCTTGACTGGGGTGTGTAAGGGCCGATCAAGGCACAAATATGGGGAAAACTGGCATCCCATCTTCGTCCCCTGTGGGACGGCATGCCACTCCGTAGAGCGACGTATCCTCGTCCTCTAGCGGACGAGTCAATACAGCTATCAACCCTGGGCCGGTCATGGATGTTAGGTAGTCCAACCCCAAACAACACAACGGTCTCAACTAGTAATACTGTCTGAGTATCTCACATGCTGAGGCTAATAGGGGTAAGGTATCGTATATACTATATGCTGAACTAGTGATAGGAATATGTACGTACTTAATACATGCTAAGGCTGGAAATAATATATATGTATGTACGAATATAGTCTTCTGCCAGACTGTACTGAGGCTAATGCTGAATATGATATAGTCTTTCTGTTGAAACTAGGTTGTATAATGAGTTTCTATGGTAACATGATTTACTATTCCTAACATGCTTTCTAACTTCATTTTCACTTATCGTTCTATTTCTGAGATGTCTTACAAGTATTGCATCGCTTTGCGGGGTTTTAACTGAATACAATAATATCCTAACATTTCGTATTACCTCGCACTGAGCATGTTGTGCAGTTTCTAACGCTTCTATTAAGATCTATGTCGTACTGGTAAGCTTCACGCAAATTATAATTCGATATTTCTAATATCGTATCAACATTCGTAATGAACGCAACACATGACTTCTGAATATTCTACTGGCCTTTAAATTACTGTATTGTACCAATATTACTTAACTTGCCGAGGAAACTAACTTTATATACCTTATTCTTGAACTATTCGTCCGTCGGACGAGGCTCGGCCAGCATTTCAACTATTTCCTCCCAACTGCATTCATAAATATGTCAATCAATACTAAATACAGCTTTATTTTAAAGAGCAATATCACTTTCGATATAGTATATGGCCTAAACTTAGGCTTATCGAAAGACGGTCAAAAACTCGTTATTTTTCAGAGGTCCAGAAGGGAGAAATACTCACTTCACAGCTAGGAACACATATACACTAATTTAGAGCAATTCCACTTACCTTAGCTCGGTGGCTCGACGATTCGTCGGCCGTATTTTACGAAACTGAAACCGTAGGAATGCTCTCTGCTGCTAAATACCTCAGTATCTGGAGTTAATTTGAATTTAGACAACGTTTAGCAGCGTAATTGGACGAAAATTATATAATTTCTTCGTTCCTTTTTCTCCCTCTGCGTTTGCCCTCTGTTCTCTGGAAATTTTAAATGATTTTATCACTTAAAACCGAAGTGGGGATTTATATACTTGGGCCTGGACAAGGTCAACGTGTCACGGAGCCAACGCGGAGGCCCCTCCTCCGTGACACGCTGCCATCGCGGAGGGGCTCTGCCTCGGCTCCTTCCGCGATGGTTCGATAGGTTTCTCGTCCGATCTTTTCCCGGGCCTTTCTCCAGCACGTATGGCCTTCAAATATGTTTAACCAACGTGCGAATAGGTCATTTAGGTGCCGGGAATTCTACGGGGTATAACATTCTCCCCCCCTTAAGAACATTCATCCTCGAATGTACTCTGTGATCTAGAGGACTACTTTCTTTACTTTCTAGAAAAATTCCGGCAGAGTTTCCCCTGTAATATGGACTATAGCAAAAACCTGAAATGCAGAAAAGTCCAACACAGGCTCATCCCAGCTACCCCCAAAATCTAGCACACACGCTCGTAGCATATCTTCGAGCGTCTGAATTGTACGTTCAGCCTGCCCATCTGTTTGAGGATGGAACGCTGTGCTCAAGTTAATCTGCGTCCCCAAACCTTTCTGAAAACGACTGCCAGAATCTAGCTGTGAATTGTGCTCCTCTATCTGAAATGATGGATACAGGCACTCCATGCAACCTAACTATTTCGCTGATATATAATTCGACATAATCCTCAGCTGAGAAGGTAGCCCTCACTGGCAGGAAATGAGCTGATTTTGTTAGCCTGTCAAGTATTACCCAAATGGAATCATTTCTGTGTCTGGTACGGGGTAGCCCTGTTACAAAATCCATGTTTATCGTTTCCCATTTCCACGTAGGCACCGTTATATCTTGCGTCAAACCGCCTGGCTTCTGGTGCTCTGCTTTCAGCTGTTGGCAGTTAGGACACTGAGCTACAAATTCAGAAATTTCTCTTTTCATACCTGGCCACCAATAGTTTTCTTTGATATCATGGTACATCTTCGTCGCGCTTGGGCGGAGAGAATAGCGGGCGTAATGCGCCTCGCTCATAATCTGCTGGCGAAGCCCCAAAATATCTGGAACACGAATGCGGCCTTTACATCACCACACTTCATCCCCGGTTATCTGAAAATATGTCACATCTCCATAAATTAAGGCTAAGGGCATCTGCTACCACATTAGCCCTTCCTGGGTGATACAAAATATTCACTCTTTAAGGTATAAACTACTACGGCTAACTCCGGGTCATGGGTAAGATAATTCTTTTCATGTTTCTCCAACTGCCTGAAGGCATAAGCTATTACTTTACCATGCTGCATCAACCCTCTGTACCTTCTGACGATACTAACACTGGGGATGATGTTAACATGTCTCTTAACTCCTGGAAGTTCTACTCACACGCCTCAGTCTACTGGAACTTTGCTACCTTCTGTGTCAATTTAGTCAGAGGTGCCGCTAAGGTGGAAGATTCTTCCACAAACCCTCTGTAGTACCCGGCTAACCGCAGGGATTGTGTATTTCGATCGGAGTGGTAGGTCTAGACTATGTCTTCACTATTTCAATTTTCTGTATATCTATCTGTACCCCAGCCTCTGACACAATGTGACCAAAAAGGCTACTAAACTCAACCAAAATTCACATTTACAAGGAATTGGCATATAGCTAACGGTCATACTGGTTCATTATGCCGGAGAATCTGACGAGTAATCTACCGGTATAGCTAGAGCTTATCTGGCCTTCTGGCCGTATGCTAAGGCTACCTGTTGCTAAGGTAACCTAAACGACCGTCTGTGCACCTTCTGCCTTTATCTGATCAGAGGATCCTGATATTGATCATGACCTCTAACGATCTGGCTGCATAACCTTAAATAACTGAATTGCTTTGTTATCTTGCCTGAACCATTGTAAGGCTGGGCTTAATCAAACTTACTTCCAGGCGATCAATCTCTGGGTCTTCACGGGGAGTCTACTGATCCCCTGGTCTTAATAAACACTGTGCTAGCAGGGTACTATCAATTTCTTACGCCTTGTATGTATCCACTTGGATTTATACTGCTATTCTGGGGAATTCTCGGTCTTATGAGCTATTCTGTAAATACTGGCCTTTTGTTAGGGCTCTGTATCTAAATATCTTACGAGAACCAGCTGAAGTACTAGTCTGTCGCTGACTACCGATGTGGACCCTTTTTGGGGTACCACGGGTATTCTGACTAGGGCGGCCGGCTGACTTACGGGGTGTTTCACATAATAACTGCTAGGTTGACTAAGATCGACTCTCGCCTACAAGGCTGGGAAAATGACGTACGACCACTTAACATACTAGAACAATTCTGATATTGCTAATCTCTGAAATTTGCCTATTCGGCCTGTAATCCTGGTTCTAACATATGCACTAATATTACCGATCTTCAGGGATGCTTCCCTGCTAATGCAGGCACCAGCTGGTCGGTAGACCGTCTAACTGCACCCTTATTATCTAGTTATCTGGTTTAGGCCATTAACTCTGATAAGCTCCTAGAGCCTAGATCTGGCAACACACATAAATCTATTAACTTATTAACTGAGAACTGAGACAGTTCCTATGACTTCATACGTAATTCACACTTAATCTGCCCTTTCTCCTCTCCTTTCCCTTTCTCCTTTCTTCTCTCCTTTCTTTCTTTCTTCTCTCTTCTCTCTCTTTTTCTCCCTTTTTTTTTGGGAAGGGGGGGTCCTGCAATGCAATTGTACATGCTTTCTATTACTAATCAACATCTGTAACTGTACCCCTTATAGGCGGCTACTCACAGCATATCTATTATCTGTATATATATATATATATATATATATCAATAGCTACGTACGATATGTACTGAATTATGCGGTAATACATAATCTCTGACATGCTTTGCTGAGTCTCATACCGTACATGATACACCGCTTCTACGGCCTAATAATATCTCCTGCCCTGACTTATCATTTCATTGTATTGTCACCCCATTCTGAAAGTAACAAACATAAACATTTTAGTTATTGTCTGTTGTTTGAAATTCCGCCACTCTTGCGATGTGGGGTCGACGTTCAAATCTTGTAGCCTTACTAGGCATATATTGAGAGCCCATGACTGCCTGCTGGGCCTTATCTCTAGGCTACACTAGATTAGAATTGCTGTATCGGTAACTTCTTAACTTCTCCATAGCGGGCATACTGCGGTATTCTGAACCGCAATCTTACTGTCAGCCCGAGGCTTAATCCTTAATACGATATTTTATCAATCCGGGGGTAATTCTAATTTCCCCACAAGATCTGACATTCCTACTTCTCTCCCTCATCTTGCTTAAGCTGAACTCTGGGGTTCAGGGTACCTGCCTTTCGTTGCTAATGAGATTACTGATCAAGCCTCGGCCTATACTTCTTCTGGCTTATATTCAGGCCCATCTAATTCACATGACCTCTATATCTTTCGATGTCACAACTGGATCATAACTATAATCTTACAGGTATGTCTTGCTATCTGTTAGCATATATGGCGAACTTGGCCTTTTTCTGACTCAAACTTGACTATTATTAGGCATTCATCAGTAGCAGGTCTTTTACCCCTACTTCGGGTAAGCTAACAGTCTTGCTTGCTCTTCTGACTTATTACCGTGAGGGTCTGCACGACTTACATAATCATAAAGGCTCCTTATACTTCCTAATACTTACTAGGATCAATCAGCCCATCTTTACTTACTGCTTGATTTGGCAACCCCATCTCAAGTCTTATGCCCCTTTACTATATTGGCATCAAAATCAAGAGGTAGGAATAGCCCTTTTCTTATTGCAACAAATAAAAGCATTTAACTGTACTATATCCAGAAAGATGTATTTGGGATTCCTGCATTTCCCTTTCTTTCTTATACTTACCTGGTAGTCTAACCTTGTCTGTAATCTTAATCAGATCTTATACAGCTAATAAATAAATCAACTCGTATGCACATTATACTTCTGACTTCCTATTCTGACGTTATCAACGTATACTGGGAATAGTGCCAATAAAGGTATCATGCTGGGAGGTCTCTGATACCTCCTCCTGCTGCTGTAGTTATCATATAACTGGTTGATGCTCTCTTCTGTTGCTATATCTGATCTTCTGCCTGTAATAGGGTAATGCTGATCTGCCTTTGTATCTGTAATCAAAGAATACGGTAAGTTTTTAGGGACTCAACCCTATACTGTACCGTTCTAAAGCACGACTGACTGAGAAGGAAGGGTAACCATCCTATCATGCCTCGCAGCCTCCTGCCTATAGTATGTGGTGCACAACACATCCATGGACAAGACTCTACTTAGCACGGCTTGCAGACTCCCTGGGACACGGCCTGCTCTGATACCAAGTTTGTCACACCCCATCTTGGGGGGTATGACTGGCACCTGGTGCCCTACTGGGACCTGAACTGCTGAACTGCTAAGCCTGGGCACATCTGGTGCCTGGCTGGTTCTAACTCATATTTCTGGAAACAAAGGGCTATATAACGGCTGTAAACACGGCCTCCGGCCCATTGGCCTATAGCCTCTTGTACCTGTACTAGCAGCTGACCAGAAACATTTCAATTCAGGGAAACCTATGCGGGCCGACAAGGCCACCATGCTGTCTAGTTATCTGCAACTCAATCATGAAGTACTAAAAAGCTACGTGACCGGCAAGGTCACCACTACTGGCAAACTACGGCCTCACACGGCCATCATAAAAGGAAGAAAGAGTACTAACAGCTATACAACTGCACAGCCTCACACGACCGGCTCATCTGACCACAGGGAAAACATATACAGACTGCAAGCCTCTAGGAGTAACAATAGAAATGATCGGGACAGGGCCCCGATCTACCCGTACTATACAACAAAATAAAATGAAATACACCTCTGGAGTTCAGTCTCCGGATGACAGGAGCTGAATACTCGATCGCTGACAGGAATCACGTAGTATCGCCTGCTCGTCTATGAGTACCTGCAGGCAAGTAATGCAGCGCCCCCATCGGGCGTCAGTACCGCTGGTACTGAGTATGTAAAGCAATGACTGAAAGAAATATCTGAAATCAATAACATAACTGATGAAACTGATAGAAAGAACTAGATTAACTGTCTGATGGTGTAAGTCGTACCTGTTCTTAATCATACTGGAGGGAGTAGGAGTCATACCTGGAGACGTATCATTCTACTGCTGATCTACTCGTATCTAATGTAATATGGCATAACATACATAACATAACATGGCATACACAAACCTTACCCGGCCCATAAGCGGGAGGTACAACCAGCACAGAATCTACACCCCTACCCCGGTCATCCCATCTCCTATAAATCCCGTAAGCATCCTGCCGGTCCCCTGGGTATGCACTTAGGCTCGCTGAGCCCCTGACTATAACTGCATCTGAGTCCGGAGGACTCCTGAATCTACACCCGGGCGTATCCGCTTTACTGGGGTGTGTAAGGGCCGATCAAGGCACAAATATGGGGATAACTGGCATCCCATCTTCGTCCCCTGTGGGACGGCATGCCACTCCATAGAGCGATGTATCCTCGTCCTCTGGCGGACGAGTCGATACAGCTATCAACCCTGGGGCGGTCATGGATGCTAGGTAGTCCAACCCCAAACAACACAACGGTCTCAACTAGTAATACTGTCTGAGTATCTCACATGCTGAGGCTAATAGGGGTAAGGTATCGTATATACTATATGCTGAACTAGTGATAGGAATATGTACGTACTTAATACATGCTAAGGCTGGAAATAATATATATGTATGTACGAATATAGTCTTCTACCAGACTGTACTGAGGCTAATGCTGAATATGATATAGTCTTTCTGTTGAAACTAGGCTGTATACTGAGTTTCTATGGTAACATGATTTACTATTCCTAACATGCTTTCTAACTTCATTTTCACTTATCGTTCTATTTCTGAGATGTCTTACAAGTATTGCATCGCTTTGCGGGGTTTTAACTGAATACAATAATATCCTAACATTTCGTATTACCTCGCACTGAGCATGTTGTGCAGTTTCTAACGCTTCTATTAAGATCTATGTCGTACTGGTAAGCTTCACGCAAATTATAATTCGATATTTCTAATATCGTATCAACATTCGTAATGAACGCAACACATGACTTCTGAATATTCTACTGGCCTTTAAATTACTGTATTGTACCAATATTACTTAACTTGCCGAGGAAACTAACTTTACATACCTTATTCTTGAACTATTCGTCCGTCGGACGAGGCTCGGCCAGCACTTCAACTATTTCCTCCCAACTGCATTCATAAATATGTCAATCAATACTAAATACAACTTTATTTTAAAGAGCAATATCACTTTCGATATAGTATATGGCCTAAACTTAGGCTTATCGAAAGACGGTCGAAAACTCGCTATTTTTCAGAGGTCCAGAAGGGAGAAATACTCACTTCACAGCTAGGAACACATAGACACTAATTTAGAGCAATTCCACTTACCTTAGCTCGGTGGCTCGACGATTCGTCGGCCGTATTTTACGAAACTGAAACCGTAGGAATGCTCTCTGCTGCTAAATACCTCTATATTCGGAGTTAATTTGAATTTAGACAACGTTTAGCAGCGTAATCGAACGAAAATTATATAATTTCTTCGTTCCTTTTTCTCCCTCTGCGTTTGCCCTCTGTTCTCTGGAAATTTTAAATGATTTTATCACTTAAAACCGAAGTGGGGCTTTATATACTTGGGCATGGACAAGGCCAACGTGTCACGGAGCCAACGCGGAGGCCCCTCCTCCGTGACACGCTGCCATCGCGGAGGGGCTCTGCCTCGGCTCCTTCCGCGATGGTTCGATAGGTTTCTCGTCCGATCTTTTCCCGGGCCTTTCTCCAGCACGTATGGCCTTCAAATATGCTTAACCAACGTGCGAATAGGTCATTTAGGTGCCGGAAATTCTACGGGGTATAACAAATATTTATAGCAAATCAATTAATAAATAACATATATTTATATTTTTCATAAATTTTTAACACTTAATCATCATTAATATATATTCTCATCTTATTAAATTACTTAACTATTATAAATTTTATATAATTCAATATTAACATTGAGTGTTAATAAGTATTTACACCATACTAATCTTCTATGCATTATACTGTTCCAATTTTATTTATTAAAGAGACAATATGGCTCAACCTCACTCTTTTAGTCTGAATTTAATTTGTATTACCCTGATGGTGTGTCATTCTATTATGTTATTTATCATGTGTTTTATAGCTAGGTTATTAGTATTTTTAAATAACTATTTTTATATATTATGAATTTGTAAATATCTTATAAGTGAATTCACAATATAAATGTCTATTCTATATTCCCATAGGAAGCTGTGTTTGGTTGGCAAAAGTTAGGTAAGTGAAGGATAAATAAATCATGAAATCAATCTTAGACAACACGAAGACAACTATATAATTTTGAATCCAGAAGGTAAACAGATAATAAGATCAATTTTAATTAAGAAAATTAAAAATACTAACTATGAGAGACATCCAACCGGCCAAGGCATTCTTTAATCTAATCTACCCTTTAGAATTTGTAATTAGAAGGCTCTTACTTCAAGGCTTTAAATTAATCGAAACTCATTAAACTATTAATTTGGGTAATCCACCCCCCCCCTCCTCTTTATTTGTTCGTATTTGATTTAACACAATCCTTAAGAAGTATTCACTCTGGTCACTTTTACTTGTTCAGATTAAATTTTGCATGTTTCATAAGAAATAACGATTGATATGAATATTTTACCATAATACCTATATCAATTAATGTATAGTCATATATTTTGAGGAATGATTTAAAAAATAAGTATAATGTTAAGGGTAAAACATGAAATATATACATATGTGTGTGCGTATTTCTCTTAATATGCTAAAAGTAAAATGTATTTTTAGTACAATGGACAAGTAAAAGTAAATGAAGAAAGTAATTAATAAAATGATAAGTTTACTATTATTCTATTTGGCCAAGCTTTCGGGAGGTCAAAAGTATTTTTTTTAAAAAAAAAGATATTTATTTTAAAAAAAATAAGGTGTTTGGCTACACTTTAGAAAAAAAGTAAGTATTTTTGGAGAGCAACAAAAGTTGTCTTTTAGAAACTAAAAAAATTACCCCAAAAATATTTTATTGAAAAACACATTTCATTTAAAAGTTTAACCAAAATATTACTTTTTGAAAGTAATAAATTTATATATTAATCAATAATTATAATTAATAATTAATATAAATTAAAAACTAAATAATAAATTATTCTTTTAATTTTTAAAGTTAAATAAATATAAATAAATATTTATATTTTATAAGTAAAATAAAAGGAGGGAGGGAGTAATTGTCAAAAAGGCAAAAGGACATGATGATTGTGCATGTGTTTTTATGTTATCTAGCAAAGGAATCAAGGGTTGATCCTACCAAAAAGATCATAACGTCAATTGTCCAATTGCATTTAATTTAATTGAGAAATTTATTAGTAAAATTACTGAATACTTTATTAGTTTACTTTTACTTATATCTGCGGATGGTTTGCATACTTTTATAAAAATAATAATAATTAAATATTATTTCATAATAATATTAATATTAATTAACAATAAATTTAATTAATTTTAAAAATAATTAATATTTAAAGTAAAATAAAATAATTATATTTTAATATATTAAATCAATCGAATAAAATAAAATTTTATTTCAAATACAATGAGTAAATAAAATTAAATGAAAAAAGTATTCCTATTAGTTATCATCAAACACGCCTACAACACCTTTCTCTTTAGTAACGCCCAGATTAATGCAAACAATTATTGTATGGTAGAAAGTCAGTATTTCTTTTTATTTGTCGCATTTTATTTTACGGAAATTAATTTAATTGAGTTTCAGATTTAAATTAAATTAATATTTAAAATTTAAATATTTAAAAATTATATAAAAAATTATACGTTGTAATTCTTTTTATATCAATATGATAAAAAAATATATCTTAAAATATTAAATTAAAATTTTATAATTTAATTTTTGAAAAGCGCAACAAGTAAAATAAGGGATGTAGGTATTATATTAGCAATTCATTTTACAGATGGCAATGGTTCTTTTTCTTAGTATTATTTTCTGCCTGAGAGGACATACATCTCTTTATTTTTATATTTTTTTTCTTCTTTTGTTGTCGTCGTGACTTTGTTTGTACTGTGCCTTGCTACCATACAATAATTTGTGAATGTTATAGCAAAAGTTGATAGCTATTGCAAACTAAACGGGTGTGATTGTTGATATATAGTATTAATATTAAGTAGTTCATGTTAGCCTTGGAAAGAAAAAAAAACCAGAATGGTGAAATTATAAGAGATACCATATATACTCTATATGAATAATAAATATTGTTATATTACAAGAATATATATACTTTTATTGTTCAAGCAATATTATATTAATTATACTAGTAAAAAATATGAAATTAGCTATGAATTTTATCAGTAATTTCCAGTTAATTTGTTGCTAAAAAGCAATTGGCTAATTTAATTTTTTATAATTCGTCGTTAATCCGTAATTAAATGGAATTAGCATTAAAATTTTTATTATCTAGCTATAAAATTTTGTTTGTCACTAATTCTTTGCTTTACAGTAATATGCATTATTTGGTGTGCTTTTAAATGTTGATATACTTACTCTTTTAGGATGAAAAAACTCAATTTTTGGAAAATTGCTCTCTCTCTATATATATAGGAAGAAGTCCTTACTGGAAATCCTATTTTCTCTTCCCATGAAGATCAAAATTTGACATATATTCTGGTTTAAATCCCATTTAGAAATACAATAATGTCAAATAATTTCTTCTCATAAATATAAACATTTGGGGATCAGATAAAATTACCCAATATTGATAATAATTATTTTTTGAATAATTAAGATGTATAATAAAACTAACGCGATCACTATCATTAAAAATAAAAATAAAATAAAAGGCACTCGATCTACATCATGCATTTGTCTGGAGAGATTGATGATGGTTAGGCAGGAGCTAGTGGGAAAAAGTAACATGCTAGGATATTATTGAAAGGTAATTAGCAGTATGGTCTCTTTTGCTAATTTATGTAATAGGAATTAAATGATGGAGAGAAGACATTGAAGATGGAGTATTATGTGATCAATTTTATTGGTAATTGTGTCTTGAGCATGATGGTTTGGTAGGAGCTATATATATGGAATTGTAACATGCTTAGATGCTAAAGGGTAATTAGTGGTGTCTCTCTTGTTAACTTAGATAAGAAATGATGTTGTGGGAAACACCACTAATCATTTCAATTGTCTTTGGTCTTGTCCGAAGAATAAATTTGCAAGTATAATTCTGCCTCAACTTCAAATTAATTAGTAGAGATCGATTATTAATCTCGTCTTTATAAGTATAATTTTTCAAAATTAGGTGCATTCTAGTATATTTTAATTCAAACTTTTATACTTCAGCTGAAGCCAAATATAGGTCTAAGTTTGAATTAAGATCAAGCATACTCTAATAAGTTTTTTGAGTGTGTTTGGTAGGAAGGAAAAACTGTTTTCTTAAACTTATTTTTTTTCAAATTTAAGAAAAATAACTTTTCTGTATAAAGTAAGAAAAATATTTTTTAAAATTCTTTTTCAACTCACCACCATTTCCCAACTCAACCTGGCTCAAGATTTCGGACTTGAAACCCAACTCCCAACCCCGATCTGACCCAACTTGCAACCTAACTGACCTCAAGTCCTCAACCTGTAACTCAACTTCCGACCCCGATCTGGGACCAGACTTTCAATTTAGAACCGAGACTAGACTCGAGTACCGACTGAGGACCCAATTCTCGACCCTGACCCAAGATCCACCCCAATCTGAGACCCTAATCAGAATCCCGACCCCAACTCAGGACCCGACTCTCAATCTTGAATTGGGCCCCCGCTTTCTAATTCGGGACATGACCTTGACCCGACCCAACTCGAACCTGACCCAGCTTGTGGCCGGACTTTCGCCCTTAACCCGAGTCCCAACTCTTTACCTCAACCACGACTCTTGAACCCCATTCCAACTCCTAGTCTCGAACCCCAACCTCGAGACCTGACGCCCAACCTGAGAGCTAACTCCTGACTCAATACCTAACTCAAGGTCAGGGGTCAAATCCCGAGTCGGTATTGGGATGAGGTTGGGTCGTGAATCAGAATCGGGACAAGGGTCCAAATTCGATCCCTTAGAGTAATACTTCTTATTACCTAAATACCAGAAAACATCCAACTCGTTTGGTTGGGTGTATATAAGAATAATATTGAATAAAGTGTATTAGTAATGCTGACATTGGTAATGCCGATATTAGTTCCGCTGAGATTATTTCTTAAAAATATTATTCATTGCATAATTTATTCAAAGATTATTTATTACTAAAAATATCTTCTACAAATAAGATAGTAAGGATGTGAAAGGGTTTTGAGGGCAATTATGTTTTTAACCATGGTAATGCATGCATTAAGAAACATTGCATTCATACCATGATTTTTCATGCAGTCATATATTATGCTTATATTAGTTATACACAGCTAGTCGAAAAAGTGTATCAAACAAAATATTACTATATTAATAATATACAAAGTTGATACATACATTATTTTTTCTAACGTGTCCTACCAAATGACCATTTTATGTCTCCAAATATGCATGTTTTTTGTTGCTCATATTAGGGTTTTCCGATAGATTAAGCTTTTGATATTCACTTATAGATAGATCACCGAGACACGAACCATAGCATTCGGCTTTTCTTTTCTTCTTATTATCAGGTTCAGTTAAAGACTAGATGTAAGACAATCGATTATGTTTCTATTAAGAAACAAGATAAATTCTCCAATAATGTGTTCAATGTGTGTTTCGTACTTATCGGCATAATTTTTCAATATTTTTGTGTGAAGTATTGAAAGATATGACTTAATAATCAATAAAGTGAATATAAATTTCAAAAATTAGAGTTTAAATCTCATTAGAGAAAAAAATATTAGAATAAACCGGCCAAAACTTTACTATCATTAAATAATCACAAAACACAAACTTATTCTAGTTGAGGAATTTTGCGGGTATCATGGTGAGCATTTTGCAAAAACTAGATATTTTATTATTATTGCGGTGAAATAGATGCGATCCTTTTACGTAACCCCCAAGAATGAAAGAAATCTGATATGGAATGCTTCCTATATTAACGGGCTCTTATACGATATAAATTTACAATATGAATTTAAGTTAGTCGAATCCAGAACGGAGAAACAAAAAAAAAATGAATCTTTCAATTGTGAAAGCTTATTAAATTTTTATTAAAAGATAGCAACTTGGAATAAAAATGTGTTGTTTGAAGTTGATTTACACTAGAAGAAATGGGAATAGAGATTTCATTGACAACTTGATCTCATCCATTTCTTCTTCACGCATACACAACGTAATTGTAAAACATATACACATGATGAGTACAACTATAGTTGATGGTGATTGATGAAAACAAATGAAAGAAACACAAAGATAATTGATCTTTGGAAGAAATCTGAAAATGGCTAACTAGATATATATGGTTGATTCTTTCGGTTACAAAACCATGTGAACAGCTACCATTGATAGTGATTTTCTTTCAATTAATATATTATAAAACATAAATGAAAATTAAGTGTTTGTGGAGAGGGAAATATTGAACAAAATTTAGAAAATAGTAGTAGTAGTTGATGTTTGTTGAGAGTCTTCTTCCAAAAAAAGAGAAAAAAAAGGAAAAAGGAAAAGTGAAAAGATGGGCATGAGGAATTTGCTGACATGGCCATGTGTTTTAGTGGGACCTACGCGGGATATTGTACCACCTATCATGGAGGGGTCTGGACCTAGCTGTACAACTACTAACGTTTCCAACTTGAGCCTTTTCTTTCTTCTTCTTTTTTTTCTTCTTATTTGGCAGCTCGCAAAATTCGAATTTACGTTTGAAAATGAGATAATAATATCTATTAAAAGATTATTTCATATTTAAATTTTTTAATTAATAATAAATAAATACTTACTAATCCATCGCAATATTAGAGAACGACTTGAGGTTTCTTTCTTCCACCAATATACAATTTTCCAGGTTGTCAAGTGGACTTTGCTATCTTCTTGCTTAAAAAAGAAAACATAACAAATATTTATATGACAAATTTGGTCATCACAAAATGATCCTTTTTTGTCCTAATCCATTCTTGTTGGTGTTTTGATTTTTTTTGCGGAGTTGGTGTTTTGATAATCACAAGTATGAAAATATATATTTTGAATTATCTTCTGATTATATATATATATATATATATATATTAAAGTTATTCTGACTTTACAGCATAATTTTGATTGAAATTGTTTTATTAAAAAATGTATACTTTTAAAATAAATTTTATGCAAATATAAATTTAAATTAATAAATTTTTTTATATAGATAACAAGCACCGACTAAAATAAAATTTAAAAAAATGCAACATCGCTTAGAAAATGTGAGTTTGAATAATAGGAAACCTGTGAGTAAGATTAATCTGCCATCATTACACAATCTCATTTGAATTTTGTACCAATAGCAAGTGTCACTTTGGTCATTTCACTACCATGAGCGCACTAACAGAAGCTTGCAAACCAAATTGGGCCCATATTGTAGCATATTATAATCTACTAACTTGTTATTTTGGAGCAGTTAGTTTATTGATGTATAGTAATAAAACATAACATAATCAAATATTTATTTAAAAGTCAACTGTTACTTTTTACACTTTATTTGATAATTATTTCGTACTATTTCATAGTATATCATATTATATTGTATTATTAATAAATATAATACTTGAATAAAATTATATTATTTTTTTATGTCATATTAAAAGATAAATTTATCACAAAAGTAGGGTATGAAGTAGAGTTACTATGCAAAAGATATGATTAAAAAAATTATTGAATAATAAGTAAAGATAAAAAAAAAAGTAACAATGCGATCACATCAAATTAATTGTTACACGAATTTAACAATACAATATAATAAAATTAAAATAATAATAATAATATAATAATATATTTAAACTAACAATACAATACAATACAATACATAACAACCATCGGTTAAAATCCATCAAAGTGTGTGTAAATATTAATAATATTATCATAAACAGTGGCATAACACTCGTACTTTAAATAGAACAAAAGAAAAGGTAATAAAGACAATAAAAGAAGTATATTTTGTTATCAATATTGACAAAAAAGTTTGGGCCATCAGGCATGCATTATATTGTTCTAAAACAAAAATAATGTTATATGTGATTAAAAAAAATAGGAGAATTTTTATGTGCATGCGTAGTATATATGGACCATGCAACACATAATAACACCAATCCTTTAGCTAGTTGGCTCATGATTTTAGCTAGCATTTTCACATTCATTTGATTATATATTCATGACAACGTATTATTTATCCTTGTACAATGTACTCAAGCCTAATGTCTCCAAGAGACAACTTGTGGATGGGTTTCACATGAGTGACTGCCCCTTCTTTTAAAGGAAATTCTATTAGAAAAGGAAAAGGGAGAAATTAAGCTGGATAGCGAGGATGGAACTCACACTTATCGAATAAGGTATTTATCTAATAACACTAAATGTTGTAAGCCTTTGGTGGTTGGTGATTTATTAGATTTTCGATATGTCTTTTCTTGTCAAATTGAAATACTTTATTTTTGAAATTATAAATTTATTTGATTTTTAAAAATTTAATTTCAGCAAAAACTGATCACCCCTTTTTTTGATCTTTAGTTCTATAGTCATCATTTAGGAAATAACAAGAAAAGTTTAATTAATATGCACTATATATAACCAATATGTTTAATTTGTAAAGTTGGCAAAATGCACCAAAAAACATGACTCTCCTTTAATGCTTGTTCCAACCATGTTTTCAATCATTTCAATTGGTTCAACATACCAACAAAATTTTAGGTCATCTCCTTTGTGTTGGGGTTGAGGTTGGGGTTGGGGTGGGGGGTTACACACACATCTCCATTGTGTTTGATTTTGTGAAGTTTGACAAGTTGGCCAATAAATTCTTGGTGGGCCTTCAATTTCTCTTTTCAGCTTGGCACAGTAGGAAACTAATTATTAAAGGGATATATATTGGGCTATACCAATTTTGAGTGGGCTTTAGTTGGCAACAGAGTGAAGTTACTCCTAAAATTTTCTTGTTCCTTTTCTGAACAGCTATTTAGTAAATAATTTTTTTCACAATATATATGCACAAACATTAGATTTGAATCTAATAGTATCCAGAAGAATAATCTTTCGAGGGATATATTTATATAAGTTTTAAATTTTGTGACACATTGACCTAAAAAGAACATTTGCATAAAAAACTAGTCGACTCCACGGTCGAAACTTTAGGAGAAGCAATTGGATTAATTGGGGAAAAAGCCACTTTAATCCTGCTGTTTAAAACATAGCCAGTATTTGCAATATTTATATTTAAGAAAAAGCAACAACCTATGCACATATAATCCTTCAATCTAAAAAAAGCAACCCCATTTTGTGGCAAAAACTCTTGTTAAAACCTTGAATAACTAATTAGTGAATTGCATAGCTACAGGATGAAAGCAATGGTGATACATATTGCAAACTTCATATTTCAATTACTAATGGCTGCTACCAATTTCAAGAACATATGCGTCATTGTGCTCACCAAATCATTCTCTACAAAAAGACACACTATCTTGAAGTTCAAAGCCGCTCAAATATTTGGATATTATTAAAAAAGTGGGTAATTGGTATCTGTAATTCTATTAGTAGTATTTCTTTTCATTTTTCTGCATTTTTACATTCCGCAGTCCAAAATAATGAAGAACAAGCCAACCACCATATAAACAACTGAAAAATTCACCACCGGAGGAAAAGCTGGCAACTGAAGTTATTGCCACACCCTCCCCTTCCTCGCTGCTCTCTTTCACTCTAAAGATTGACAAGGAGAAAAAAGAAAAAAAAAAAAAAAAAAGGAAAGATACACAAAAGGCACATCTTTGATTTGCTCAAGCATCCAAATTCTGCTGACTTCACTTCCCACTCCCTGTTTTCCGCTTTCCTTCTGAGGCAGCCGCTCTTCCCGTCTTTGTAGAAGGTGAGATTAACCCATTAGAAAGTCTCCTGGTTGATGGTGGAGGAATCAAGCTCCTGCATTGATTTACAGGTCAGTAAATGTGGATAAACTCAATGCATGTTATTTCAATTTGAAAGGTTTAGAAAGCATGTAACAAGTTAAATGCACTCATGAGCTACCATACCTCATTTCTGCCTTCTTCACTTGCTTAGGACTAGGTTTTTTGAGTTTGGATGCCGTTCCACCATTGGGAGTCTGGCTAACTTTCTGAGGATTCGGTTGGCAAGGGTACTCAAGCTCAGAAGACTCACTTGTTGCAGCTTCCTCATCGAAATCATCTACGGAACCTGCTTCAGACCTAGTCCTACTTGCCTCGTAGTCTTGTCCGTCCCTTTTATTTCCTGCAACTTTGTTTATAGGTTGTTCAGGATGCACCTTTGAACTATCAGGTGAGCATTTCCTATATAACAGGTCAGGTGAAAGACTGTTTTCTTCTTCCCATCCTCTTAAGGAACTACTTCTACTCAGACCATCTTGCTTGTTCACCATAATTTTGTCAACCCAATCACCAGAGACTGATTCTTTGTCCTCTTCCCTTGATGCAGGGCTATTGGCTTGTGGCCAGGGAGGAGAATTCATCTGAAAGTCTTTGGGATCTAAGCTTCGCCTTCTCAATTTTGACGTAGAATTCTCCTTAACATGAGAAAAGATTTGAAAACATCAATGACTTTGAGCTTCCAGTGCAAGTAAAATGCATTAGAGTGAAAAATATATTTGTTCATTCTGTAATCAGAATAGGAAGGATAGCAAGGGGAAGATTGTCCTTAGTCTGATTAGTTACTAAATTGGAGAGACTTGAATAATCAAGAAGTCAGAGAAATGTATTCCAACAAGAAGAGAAACACGACGGAAAATAAGAACAAGAGGGGATCAGGATAATGGGCTAGCCGGCAAATGACTTTTTGGACGGATAATATTACTAAAATGCAGAACTAAGATAGTGCTAATTGGAGTACCCTAAAGGAGCTAGCCAGCTAATGGACTCATCCACTCGTAGCAGAATAACTAGAATGTGCGCAGAAGCATAATTAACATTTTACAGCTTTGAAAAAAAAACATTTTACATCTAAAATACTATTAAATGATTTCAAGGTTTAAGAATCATTAGTGATTTAAGCAAAATGAAACTCTTGTGCAACTGTCATTGGTGAGTTCCTGCTCTGTATGATAAAAATTACAATGTGCAACCAGTGAAGCGTAAAACTTGAAATGCGTTAACTAATTAATATATTTTATACGAGGGTAAAAGCTAGATGAGGTATACACAAAAAACTATACCTCTATTTTACTACCAACATCTTCCATACTCTGCCAACTAGAAGAAAGAGAAGATTCAGAAGATCCTATTCTGACTCTTTCTGGAGTACTTGATCTGGAAAGTGGACGTTGCCCTTGCTCTTCCTCCTTCCTTGCTAACGCTGCCTTAAGACTGGCAATCTGTGGAAAGGAAAAATTAGTAGTGCGATTAATTTGAAATTAGACAAAAACTACAAAGAGTAAAGGGAAAAAGAAAGGTATATTTAAAATCCAAATGCAATTCTTTTGGACTAGCGTCTTTTGAAGAAAATAGTAGTGATCTTATCATCTACGATTATAGACTTGATGTGAAAAGCAGTTCATGCCTACAAGTTCACTGAAAACCAAATATATGGCAAATGTGAAACCTGGTCTTTTAGTTCCTTGACATCAGAACCCTCTTTGTTTGCCCGTGCACTACCAAGCTCAATTGTAGAAACTCGTTCAGCGAATTTCAGAGTGCTGAGTGTTTCTACAACAGCATGAACCTCAGGACTTATATGAACGAACATCAAAGTTTTTGCTTGGCCTCCTGATAGATGGGAAAGCCAAAACTTGAATAGCAGAAATAAGAGGAATTAAACGTTTTATGGCTACAGAACACAAGATCTTACCAAGAGAATCTTGAAGCAACTGTGTAAGCTTACTATTCCTGTAAGGGACATGTGAGCTCTTTTGGGCAAGTGCAGAAATGACATCTCCTAAAGCAGAAAGAGACTTGTTGATATGTGTAGCCTCCTTCAACCTATCACCAAGCACCTCTGACTTGTCCACTCTCTCACTTCCTGCCAGGTCAACGAGGTGCATGGAGCCACGAAGAATCGAACCAGATGTTATGTTTCTTCCATGAACATGAACTGTAAGGCAACTGCAAATGTGCAAACATAAATTTTTATATAGAAAGGAAAAGAACTTAAATCAGCATCAACTTGCATCCTTTCCCCTTAGGACAAGAAAAATGGAAAAGAGACATATAACCAGCACCTGTGAGAGCGACTACTTCTGTCATTCATGGCAGTAGCACTCACAGCACGATTCTTGTGCCCAAGGTTCATCAGATTCAATACATCAGAAGTTGATGTTACAGGAACGAGATTTGCATCAGGTAAATTGAAACCCTTCTGGGAACTGTTGCGAATTTCTACTGTATTTAGAAGTTAAGTTCAAACACTTAAGAGGCCAACAAGATAGGGAGCTAATAGTAACATGAAAGAGCAAAGGAAGGAATGGTTGAAAAAAGGATATTTTTTGTTAACACCATCTGGGGTAAGGAGATCCCTGACTTGCTCATTATAAATTTCAACCATCTGAACTGAAATATCATAAGCAATAACCTCTTTTCTTTGTTCTGAGATAAGGAATAGATCACTCAATGCCCTGTAATTCACACCAAGGGTCTCCTTCGTGAGATTTGATGGGCCAGTCTGTAGGTAAAAAAGTTCAGGACTATTAACATAGTGTTTTTTGCTTTTTCTCTTAACCAAAAGATATCCACTTATGTGATTAAAGGGTTCAGTAATTAAGTTCAACTGCCTAACCATCGTATGTGTTTTCCCTGATCCCGTTTGGCCGTAAGCAAAGATGCAAACATTGTAGCCATCAAGAACAGACCGGATCAAAGGTTGTGTATCTGCAAACACTTCCGCTGCGTTTTTATAAATGGAGGTGTTAGAATAAAATCTAAACCTGCAATGCGCGCAAAAAGGAAAAGTATGGGGAACTTAGCGACCTTGGGTTACAGAAGGACCAAAGACCCTGTTAAAAGTGAATGGTTTCTTTGCCTCTTTTCCGTTCTTTGAAAAGGTACTTATTGTAATATTCCCGTCATCTATGTGATCCACAGTGGTTTGACTGCTTGGTTGTCCAGGCATGAAAGGTCGCACCCGGCAATACACTCTGATGTTCCCTGTCCCAATATATAAATGCACACATAGAATAGTGGTTAATATCATACCATGTAATAGCAGGATGCAATGACATTTGAATTTATTCTATAAAAAGTGTTACCTTTAAGGTCTTGCACTTGATTGTACAGCTTCCGATTTTCATCCAGAACCTTTTGGTAACTTGAAGCAGCGTGAGCTATACCATGCAGATGTTTACCTATTCAAAAGATATTTTAGTTGCTAAATCCAGTCAGTCTCAATTAGCATGAAGCAGTTCAATTTTGTTGTACCTAGATTGCTGACTTCCTCTTGATATTTCAGTTGAAGAAACTGCATGTCCGCTTTAGCAGCATCGAGAGTAGATTTCAATTGCTACAGATTATGAATAGGGCATGTCAATCAATCAGTTGAACCAAACATACGTCATTCTCGAATCTGCGAAAGAACTACTATACCTGTACTTCTTTATGTTGTTGTTCAACCAGCATAAGCTGCCTCTCGATCTGTCTTTTTGATGCACCATCGTCTTCTATGTCTTCCCTGCTGCATGTCCCTTCAGAGGCTTCTTTTTCTTCATCCTTGACGATTGCGACCTGTGCCTCCTCACATGTAATCTCCAAGGGAGATCCATCAGTTGTTGAAACAACTGTCTCTTTGTGGGAGGTCGATCCATCAGTTGTTGAAACAACTGTCTCTTTGTGGGAGGTCGATCCATCAGTTGTTGAAACAACTGCCTCTTTGGGGGAGGTCGATCCATCGGTTGTTGAAACAACTGCCTCTTTGGGGGAGGTCAATCCATCGGTTGTTGAAACAACTGCCTCTTTGGGGGAGGTCGATCCATCCGTTGTTGAAACAACTGCCTCTTTGTGGGAGGTCGATCCATCGGTTGTTGAAACAACTGTCTCTTTGTGGGAGGTCGATCCATCGGTTGTTGAAACAACTGTCTCTTTGTGGGAGGTCTTCGACTGTCATATCACCAAAAGTATGTAAGACCAAACTTTAAGCAAGAAAAGACAGTGAGAAACTTTCAGCATTTTTCAACTGCTAAACAGAACAATCTGTTCTGTCATATTTCAGAAGCATGTAAGCAAATAGTAAAATAAAACACCAGTAAAGAAAGAGCTCCAACCTGTTCATTTAGGCTGGCAAGCCGTTGCTCAAATTCTTCCATGACTTTGCTCAACATATTCTCCACAATCTGTCCAAAACGAGTAACTTATTTTATATAAGATAAGCAGAGCATCAACATATTTTTTAGTCAGAGAGCTCTATGGCCAATTAGAGGAAGAAGCCAGCCAGATCCCAAAGTTCCAAGTCGATGTTCCTCTCAAGAGATATCCCAGAACTTTGGAAGCACCTGACTGTAGGAATCAGATAACCTAGTATTGTAGTTTGCTACTGCATCAGGATTGATGGAATATCTCTTTCTAGGGTGATGCCAGACATTTTCTTTCTCTGTCTAACCATTACTGTCCATATAAACCTCAATCTTATAATAATCCATGTAGACTAAATTTACTGTCCTTATAAGCCTTTAATCTCTGAGGGAAGCCAGAGAGGTAGGCTAATTATGTGAACCCTGCCTATGTTGCGAAGTTGGTGTGTTATTATGAGCCTGGCAGATTATTTGCCATCAGAACTATCTATTGCGAATCACATTCAGAAAGATGATGATGCATTCATAATGCCTTCCAACTGAACAAAGTAGCAGTGATGAGACAAAGGGCTTTATTATACACGAAACATATCAAGCCCTCTTGTGGGAATCAAGCTAAGAACACTTACAAATGGAATATCTTCTTGCTTCCTGTCAGAGAGAAGCTCATGAATAAGCATATGGAAGGAACTTGGGTTAACCTGCAAATGAAAGATAAAGATATTGAGTTTGTACAACATATTTTGAGATGTCAAACATTACAAAATAAGCTTACAAACCATTTCACGTGCATCATGCCCAAGATCACTGCTATCAAGAGACTTGTCACTGATAAATAAAGTCCTTGAGATTGAATTCATGAATGGCTCGGAATTTCTTCGGACAAATTGCTTTCCTGCAGATGACGGTTTTGAGTTCCCGCTGCATTTCCCTGATCCACTTCCACCTCCGTGTTTCCGCTCAGCATAGGATTTCAATGCAAGCACACAATTGATGATTCTGGAAGATTTCCCTCCCTAATTCAGGAAATGACAAAACATTTCAAACTCTGGTTCAAGAGGTGGTTTTAAGTGTTAAATCGGCCAGCTTGGAGCGTAACTAACAAGATCAAACAAACAAGTATCAAGTTATCCCCAAACCATCTACTTACTTTCTCTAAATCAGATACTTCGAAAGAGGGAAGGCCCATTTCTTCTACCGCTACAAGGAAGTTACGGACATTTTCAAAGTATTGATATGCAGAAAGCGCTGCCCCATCAGGGACATTAGCAGAAACGCAAGGTGCTTCAACTACCTATTAAGCAAAGTAGAACTATGTCATTGACTTGATGACATTGATTAAGATATAAGATTGAGAACAGATGAAACAGAAGGAGCTTCATAAACCCCACTTTTTGCACAGCACCAGGCTGAACTTTATTAAGAACATTGCAAAGTACGATTCCACTGCGCAATCCAAGTCTGAAGTCTTCTTCTGAAGGCTCGGCCGGCAAATCTTTAGCCGCAACCACTCCAATTGTCTTTCTGAGCCACTCTGCTGCTTCATATCTTCTGAATGCTGCATTGTTACATTTCCAATTAAACATTCTCACTCACAAATCGACAATATCTTTTATACACTATAAGTGCATAAAACTTAAAACTCTTGATTTTATAACAGGTACATAAACACTATGGTTTATCTGAAGAAGAAAAGATAAAGATATATTCTGTGTTTAGCTTTGACAAGCTCTCGGAAGAAACTCTGAAGGATCTATCGAAAATGAAAGCTTTCCAGCTTGTGCATTAGTTACAGCACAAGTCACAATGCAGAACAGGCTCAGATATTCAGTCACAAGAACTTCAATTTTTTTAGAAAATATTTGGTGATTATTTGAATCAACGTAGTCTTGGAATCACAAGCTGCGGTAATGTACATATAGCAGTCTTTAAAGAGTTAGATGTAATTGACTACAAAATATTTCAGGGTACAAACATATATCAGTCTTTAAAGAGTTAGATGTAATTGGCTACAAAATATTTCAGGGTACAATCTTGACTTTCAGCAAGGTGCTTCACATTTCATTTTTATCCTTCAGGTGCAAAGAACAAAATCAACCATTCAGGTATATATTGCTTTTCCCTCCACAACTGTTCACGACAGCGCCCATCCCAAAATAACTTAATACAAAAAAGAAGAACATATTCAGGTGGGAGAATGGGAAAACTATCTTCTTTCTATCGGAAACAGCCTTCCCTGAGACAGAGGTAAAGTATGTGTATACTCTACCCTCCCCGGACCCCATCTTTTTGGGACTAGATGTTGTTGTTGTTGTGTTTCATGATTGACGGGAAATCGTGAAGACCGAGAATCTTGGAAATATACATTGAATAGACAAAAACAACTCAAATGATTTGCATTAATAACAAACAATTTCCAACAGAGGAGGGCGTAATATTCAATATAATGCAGTAATTGATTCATCAAAGAAAAATTTAGGAATTCGTTAAGAAGATTAACAGCGTGAAATATATAAAGGAAGCTTAATGGAGTAATGAATAAAAAGGACATACAAGCTTCCTCAGCTCTCCTAGATGCATAATCAATGTCGGTCATTCGCTTCCCTTGTTGAAGAACATCCTCCACCACAGACGCCGCAGAAATGTGAAGAATCCCCTCTTCCGTAGCCATTGCCAAAACCAAACAAAATTACGACAACAAAAAGATGGGGGAATCAAAAAAATATTATATGTTCAATCAAAAAATGTATCTATGCATTGTATGTATGTATTTATTTTGTATATACAGAGAGGTTTCGGTGAAAGGATGTTAGGGAAGACTAACAAAGAAGGACAAGAAAATGGAAGGGCAGTTATAGGAGGAGGAAGAAGAAAGAGATTATGATGATGATGATGATGGTGATGATGATGAAACTGGGTTTGATTTTTTTTTTTTTCTCCTTTTCTTTTCTTTTTTTCCTCTTTTCTAATTTTTGGGTCAATGGAATTTATCTTGTGTTAAGTTTATTCTCCCCTCCGTCCTCACCATGGCCACCTTCGCTTTTTTTGCTTCTCTCTCTCTCTCTTTCTAACATACGCACACTCACTATAGGTGTAAGAAACTACCTGCCAAACCACATTCCGAGCCGAAAGATTCGGGTTTCTAATGGTACCTGTATTTCTTTCTCTCTTTCATTATATTTATTGTTTTTTTTTCTTTCAAATGATTTAGAAGTATTTATTATTTATTGTAAAATCTACTTATTTTTAGATAAAAATACTTTTATCAGAAAATTATATTTACCAAATAAATTCTCCTTAATGTCACTAATTTATATATCTATCACTCTTCTTTCTTGCCCAAATGACAGAGAACTGTTTCTTTTTTTCATTATTTAAAAGCTAAAGTTATTTTTAAAAAATATTGATCAAACGCAAATTATCTTTTTATATTGCAAAATGATGTTTCTTGAATGATTTGACCAAATACAATTGCTATTTTTTTTAAAAAAGTTAATTATTTTTATGATACTTATTTAAAAAGAAATTATTTTAAAATATATATGGAGATTTTGAAAATTTCGTCGCTTTGATTGTTATAATTCATTTCAAATTAATAAAATCATAATTTTCTTATCCGACTCAGCTTGAGAGTTAAAAGCTTATCCTAGTAACTAACTACTACTAGGTGAAAAGGGAAGTAAAAACTAAGAATAATGATTACCAAATAAGTCTTAATATCTTACACTTTAGATTCCTAAAATTAAAATTTCTACTCACCAAGTATAAAAATTGCATCTATCATTAAAATGTTCAAACACTTGTTATAACTCGAAATTGGTTGCACGACTTTACCTAAATTCAAAGTAGTAATGTTTTGAAGTAAACTTAAATATTATTAATTTTGATATATAGTTATTCGATAATGTTTAACTAATTAAATTTGCATATGAATGTAGACGAAAATGAAGATGTTAATTAAGATAATTTTATTAACGGATTCAAATATGCTTGACGATGTGTGGGTGTTGAATATGTTATAAGTTATTGTAAAATTATGTAATTTCATATAATCATATGTTAGAAATATTAACAAATTATCATCTCTATAAGTTTAAATATATATTTTAAAGAAATTTTCTTATAAAAGAAAAAAGATCGAAAAAAAAAAGAAGGGCTAGCCGATCCTAGCCAGCGATCCTTTTAGAGTTGGGTTGAGCTGACTATTTTAAGACCCTTTAAAATAAAAAATTGGCCCGTCCCAATCCGTCAAATTTATTGACCCACAAAACTTAAATTGAATTGAACTACGTTGTTGACCCATTTTGACAGCTCTATATCATATGTTCCACATATTTATCAAAAAGTGCAATATTTCCTTTACTTGTAAGAGTAAAACAATCCATATAGTCAGCTTTGCACTAACATATACGTCATGGATGTACGTATCTAACTGACTTAATCAGTATCCTACCTTTGTGTTAGTGAAATATTCTAATTTAGTTGTATGATTAATTCATAAAGCTATTCTTTAGTTTTAACTCAAGCATTAGTTTCATTTTCTCGTGAAACAATAAATTTCTGAAGCGACATTTTACGTTAATTGTATTCTCATTAATTATCCTCCAACACAGATATTCACCCCCACCCTCTAGCTTCCTTTCCACCACCCCACACCGTACCCCCATTTGTCTAGATTATATATTAAATACAATTACTTACATACCAAACATAAAAAAATAAGTAAGAAATTTACTTATTTTCTCCGCCAAAACATTTTTTTCCTACCGAAAACAACCTAAATCTTATCTTTGGTGATATGGTATTTAGTTATTTCTACCCTCCTTAACCTCTTCACTAGAAATTTTATTTCTCTTCTTAAATATGAATATAGCTAGAAGTTTTTTTTTTTTTTAAACCCCTCCTCCCTCCCACCCTTATTGCTTCTTGGTGATTTAAATTCACAATCTCAAAATTAGAAATAGAGAGTGCTTTTCATCCGAGTAACCCGCTTCTTAAAATTTAATCTCTTTATTTTTCTTTTCAGAAGTTTATGTCGTTTTTTTTGGTTATTAATGTTAGCAATTTAATTTATGTCGACTCTTTTTATGAATGGAGTCCAGTGCAATAAAATGTGTTGGAGCTTAAAAATGTAATCAATACTTAATATATGTGGCTTTATCCAAAATAATTTTTGAAGATAAAGAAAGTTGGGTAGAGAGAATTGAAAATAGCATGAAAAGTGAATGCCTTTACTTATGTTTAAAGACATCAATTATATAACGTGCTCGTATAATTAGTACAATACACTCCATTGCTTTTTAGCTATTTTTCTTAAGATGTGTGATTTTAATACTGAAGATCCATTTAATCCTGCCTTGTCCATGCATAACATTCAAATCTTTATTTAGATCATTTTCATTATTGTCTCATCAACACTGTTACGTTCCATCATGATCTATCTCCAAAATCTAACAATTATATTCTTGTTTCTCTTTAATTAAAGGTGCAATGTATATTCAAATATAGCCAAACATCAAGGACAATTGTCATGTACTTTGACTTGCCCCTGCAGTAGTAGTCACTTTCAAGTATTAATTGAAGCAGTTAAGTTACAGTGATGATCACTAGCCAATGTTTCACCACAGAATGTCTATATCATCAACCAAACCCTAATTAGAATAATTCTAGGTCTCCTCAATTAGTCCTATTCTTTATTGACAAGAGAAGAAAAGCAAGGGAAGTTGGATTCCCTTTTGCTTTCCACAATATCATGGATAGCTTACTTCTTGTCCTTCTATTTTTGTAATTAAAGATTTTAAATTTGCTAAGAATTATTGTTGTGGATGTTAATTGGTGTCATTTAAACTAAATTAGAGTAGTTTTAATGGCCAAAAACCAATTAATATGACAACGGAATCGAAAAAGTGATTAGTGATCACTCTGTTTCAACGATGCTCCTTCATTATCGTACGGTTAGTATATATAAAATTTTGTCGTATTGGTTAGAAACAAAAACGGTTGTTACTGTAGAGATATATTGAAGAAGGTGGGGTGCAGAAACTTGGAATGTCAGTTAAAAAGGGATCTTTTAATTTGTACATGTGTAATACCGACGTAGTTTGGTTACGGGATAAGACTAAATTTAATAAATAAATAATTTAGTAATTTATGTATTAATTTTATATCGTATTTGGTTACTAAATAGGGTAAAAGTTATTTATGTATTAATTTTATACAATGTTTGGTTGGTATGCTTTAAATGTTGTATTAATGTTATACAATGTTTGATTGTGTTTTTAATAATTCTACATGATTAAAACTTACATAACTTATGATGAAATCTATGTATAATTTTATGCCGAAGGTGAAATCAGTTATGTGGGTATTAGTTATACATGATTAAAATAATAAAATTTCACATTTACCTCTATTTACTTTTAAAATCTTTTTTAATTTGATACTTTTTAAAAAAAATTGTACTTTATTACGTGTAAATAGAATTAGTTATTACTTTTTTTATTTGATGTTTTTTATTTTATTTTTTGGGATAATATGAATGTTATATATATATATAAATTATTATTGATCACTTTTTTTTTATTCGGTGTACATTTACATCTCCAATTTTTTCTTTTTAAAAAAATTCAATTATACGATTATTTTATAATATTTCTTGACTTATTTATTTGTAAATAATATATATTATTTTACATAAATTAAGTATTCAATAATCAAACTTCATGTATTGTAATCTCTATATAACTAAACCCTACATAACTAATACTTGTATAACTAATACCTACATAACTAATACTTGAATAATTAAAACCTGCATAAAATAATACATAAATTTCTTCATAATTAATTCGTGTATTACTAATACCTATATAACTCTAACATGTAACGAAACCACCCCTAAATGTATATAAACATATATAAAGTGGCAATAATAAGCTATGGGAGAAGGTGAGTAAGGAGTGTAGGGAAGGCAAGAAAAGTTGAATTACATTATCTTCCATGCCCCTACTTCTCACACATGACAGGAATCAAAGAGGCATTTTTCATGGACAGGGCATTTGCCGCACATGCATAGATAACTACTATTATCACATCATCCTTCCTGGAGCCAAATCTAAAATTTCTAAATTAATATGGGTGCGCAAAATTAAAATAAGAAATTAGAAAAAAAATGTACTCTTTTCATTTTAAAATA
The DNA here is from genome assembly GCA_035772735.1 of Datura wrightii. NCBI lineage: Eukaryota > Viridiplantae > Streptophyta > Magnoliopsida > Solanales > Solanaceae > Datura > Datura wrightii. The sequence goes on from JASDFA010000014.1 coordinate 39,287,831, forward strand.
ATTGGTGTTTTGGTCTTTTCATTTTGTTTTTCAAAATAAATTGTATTTTGATCTTTTCATTTTGTTTCAAAATAAGTGGTGCTTTACATAATCAAGAAGATATTAATGATGTTCTTCTAATTTTACCCTTATTTAAGCGGAGAGAGTTTTCTATAATCAAGAAAATACTAAAGAGTTACATCTTTTTCAAGATATTTATTAGAGATAAATGGATAAAATTACTTTTTTCTGTCTAGGAATGAATAGTTTTCTTAAGGGGTGTGCTCAAGCCAAAAGCATCACTTATTTTGAAACGGGGGGAGTATTAAGTGAAATTAATTTTTATTCTTCAAGTTCAATAACTCAACTTTCAACTAAGTGCTCCATTTAATTTTTATATAGTATGAATGTTAAAATATAATATTATATTAATTTATATATACCTAATTATACGAAAAAATCATGAATTTACATGCCGCTTTGATTTTGCCTATAAATTGCTTTCGTCTTTGTGATGACCAAAATTCTGTGGTTTAATATATGTGCTAATTCAGGAATTTTCACCACAATCCGAGACCATGCATAAAAGTTTTGGTCCTTTACTTATAATTACACACTTAATTAGGTTAGAATTTCAGGTGGATGTGACTAAAATCATTCACTATTTAAAGTGAAAGGTACACAAAAAAAAAAGATTTTACTCATATATATTCTTGTACCGGATGAACTGAGAAATATCCATACTTTGTCATTGTTAATTAGTATTTTCTCTGTGTCCTAATTACTAGGTTCATTTGCGATAGAAAAAGTAGTTTTAAAACTTATAACTAGTCATTCCATCATACCATAGTGAGAGTAGTAAACGGACGAGTCGGATCGGATATGGACAGGTCGAAAATGAATTAAATAAAATATTCAATTCATCATACTTAATACGGATAAAAAATGAGTTAACCGACAGATAATATGAATATCCATACTATCCAAAGCTACTTCAAAGATGTTGTTTTCATGAGCTACTTAGTAATGCTTCCAAGAAACAAATGGCTCGATTTTTTATCCATCACAGATAATGGTATGTGTTGTGTAGTCGGTAAATTTTATCCATTTTAACTATTAAATTACTTATATTTTTAAATGAATAATATGAATTAAGTCATATTTAACCCATTTTAAAAATACTATATACCCAACCTATTTAAATAAAATTGAATTAGATGGATAACCACATATATTATCCATTTTGTCAGTCACATACCCTAGTAACCTTTCTGTTGTCATTCCAAGACCGATCGAGGCAAGCTAGTCTAAAGAAAAGGTCTAATTAGGGGATGTTTGCGCCTACCGGTCGGTTGATTTTATTGCTTGCAGTTATTAGTGAAACTTTGTTGATAATATGAATTTTATGTTTCCCTATGATAATATGCATTTTAATTGTTGTGCTCCTATGAGTAATAGAAGAGAATAAATAATAAACGATTCTTCAATACTGATATAGTGATTCATTCCGACTCGATTGGGTGAGTGAAAGGAATCACAAGAGAGCGATTTTGACAATCTTCAACTCATAATATAAATTAGCAAAATTCTGAGATTGAGTTAGACTCATTATTCAACCTTTTAATATGGTATCAAAATTTGCATCCATACTATTGTATTTTTCAATGTTGGGTCTCCATGTAATATTGTCCAAGCTCCAGATGGTAGGTATGAGTGTGTGAGAGATGTTCGAAGTGCCATGTCAGTGTGGGATGAAAAGTAATTAATCTTCTTATGATCTTTGGACAATTTTTATTTTATGAAATACCTCTCTTATAAAATAATTTACCTTTAAAGTATCCGATAACTTTAAAAAGTTCTCGTTATTTTTACTACTCCTATTATATATACAAATAGCGAGTTTATAAAAGGGACTTTCTAAAATCCCTCTTCTCATAAAGTCTCAATCCTCATTTGGTTGAAATGTCTAATCTAATTTTTTTTGTGAAGTTAAGTGAAGGAAAAAGGAATTAGGGGTCAATTTACTATTCCGCGGTCGAAGCAACGGTCGATTATATTCAAAAGTAGGCTTCGGAGCCGAAGCTAATAGCTTCGGATAGAAAATGCGTAGCCACATGGGGGCATAAGAAAGAGATGGGACCCACACCAACTCCACGCCGGCTGCCGGCGTCGGACGTGTCAAGCGAAAAAGGGACCCACGACTCCGCCAAATGTCCCGCCAAAAATAATTTAGAATTTAGAATTAAAGGACAAATTAGTACCGAAAATAGACCTTATTCTTTTCCAAAATCGGATGAATATTTTAAGTACGTAATTTTATTTCCAACAGTTTGAAATATATAGCCATTATATTTCAGGAAAGAAATAATTAAAAGGAAGTACAACACTGCAACTTTATTAGTTTGGTTTTAAAAAAAATTTATTTGACCAAAAATAATGAAATGCTAAGTTTTCTTTTTATTAATCTTGACCTCAAAAAAATACATAATTAAAATAAATAAATATTAAATTATAAAGAAGAAATACACAATTAGTATTTCGTTAGTTTGGATAAAACTAATTTTATTTTACTAAAATGGTGGAGTTTGAGCATATTTTTTCTTCTTTATAAATTGGTCCGGCAAAAAAAAAAAAGAAGACATATACGGTTGAAATAATAGTTATTTTATTCTATTTAAAGAAGTTTTTAAAATGCAAAGTTGAGGTGAAATTTTTATTATATATTAAGCTAAAGCAGGAAGAAATAGATAATTAAACTAAATTAATCATTACACATGACTATGTGACGAATAACTGTTGAAAATTAACCTATTTGGGAGTTGATTTTTCAAATTTTATTTTATCTTCAATCACTTAGAGAGAGTAACCACATCACTATCTAGAGGTAAAGACTATAAAATAGCCAAGTTCAGATGGGTAATTAATATTATTGACAATTTTGATGTGCAACTAATAATTTGTGTCAAGTTTAGGAGGGCGGATATTAGGTATTCTACCACTAAAATTCCATTAGATATTTGTAAATATTTGAGTATATACACATAATTATTATATATTAACTCGAGATCGTTATAGAAATTTAAAAAATTGTATTGAAAGAGTCCCATATAAGTGTGACAGGGTGCAATTGGACTCTTTATATGATCTTGTGTAATTTTTATTTCATGAAGTTTTTGTGATTAAGTTATATTTAATATTTATTTTCTTATCATGATATCAAATTAAATAAGGTCCATTATGATCCTAAATTTATCTGTCGTTGGGCTAGCTCCCATATCATGTTATATATTCACACTCCAATTGAATAGATCATGAGTGTGTGAGGGTGTTGGAAGTCTCGCATGGGATATCATGAGCTGACTTTTGAAATTAATTAGCTCAATATATTTTTTTTACCTGCTAAGGCAGGTAACTTCATTGGGTACAGATTATATATCATGTTAGAGTAGCACAGATTCTTAGTAGGTGCTAAAACATGACACGACATGCATATAATCACGTTGCTATTGTTGTGCGTACAGGACTTCTAAATTTGGCAAACGTAACTGATCCCGCCGACAGGAAGAAAGGTTCCACTAAGTTGCTCTTCCTTTCTTTCTTTCTGGCAATGTCAATCTGTCTGAGACAACCAACCGGTCCCCGCTGTTCTATGCTAAATTTAGGGCCTTGAGGAGAAGGGAAAGGGGTACGATATGTTCCTTAAAGGTACCCTTGCTTTGAGAAGCGAAAGCTACTTCTTTTATTTGTTCATTACTGACTTGACACACTTTTTTTAAGAAACAATAACTAAAATGATAATTTTAATATATCACTCTTTGAAGATGCGTAATAATTCAAATACTTTTGAAAATAGATTGAGAAATAATTATAGTTAATAATAAAGATAGATTAAGAACTAATAAATTGTAAATTATCTTTTAATTTTTTAAACTAAACAAATAAAAATAAACGTTAATTTTAATACAATGAACTAAAAGTGGACAACGAAAGTACTTACCTTATGTACTGTAGCATTGGTGTATGTCTTTTTAACTATGTAAAACACAATTTATTTTGAAAAAAAATTAAAAAGTTAAAATATTATTTATTTTAAAACGACGAAAGGACTAGATTAATATGAGAACGCCCATTAAGTACAATAAATATTGTAATTAAATTCGAGGAGGAATATACAAAGTAAGATTGCGTCTTGTGAAGTCAAGATCGATTAATCATGCTATATGACCAGTGTAAAGTAACATATAACTAAACTAGCTTGTTTAAGTGATACATTAGACGACAAAAGCTGGGGATGTATAATTAATTATCGTAGGGCACTCATAAAACAACTTTTGGTATGTGTCACAAGTGGCTGCCTCCTCCTCCCTCTGCCAACATCATCCCAATATATATTACGTGGTTTCTGTAGAACCCCAGGAATCCTGGGTTTACTATTTTTTTTCTTAAAAATAATTTAAACATCTTAGTAGTATTTTCTAATCAGCAAGGGTCGGGTCCATTCAAAGGTGGTCCCTGGTTGCAGAAAGTCAGAGAATGAACCGATTATGTTTAAAGTAGTGGCCACATCCTTCTAACTTAATACATTTTAATTAATTATAATTTAAGGGATTAGAAAACTAAACCAATGGTACCCACTAAATTCATGGCATGATTCCTCCCATTTTTATGATAATTGAATGACTCCATCTTCTAATTTCGTACCTTTCTCTCTTTTTCTTAGTGGACGTCATTTTCTTTTTTACAAAAAAGATTTATTAGTAGTATAAAATAATATTTACACAATCAAATTATAATTTTAGATAATTCTATTTAACAACTTCGATTAGTAATCTAGGCTAAATAACGAGTAAGCTTGTTGAGAACTTATCAATAACGAAACTCAACGACATGTCTTCTTCTTTTTTCTTCAATTTTTCATGTCAATTTTATTTAAATTCAAGAAATATTAATGTATAACACTTTTTCATTTTCGTATCAATTTTTATCCAAACCCAAAAAAACATTAATGTGTAATGCAGTAACACCCCCATTCGATATCTAATCCGGAAACACATATTATTATAGCTCTAAAATCCCTTCTTCTTTATGCTTAATTAGTGCCCTTAATTAGCAAATGACTTGTGAAAAACTAATTAATCTCCGGTTGATCCCCATTTAACGGTACACTAATCAAGTGTACTCACAAACTCAGGAAAAAAGAAAAGAAGAGATGATGGATGACAATAATCTAAGGAAATAGACTTAAGTCCCAATGCTCCTCATTCCTCAATGGGGCTGTTTTACTTTAAAGGGACAAAGGTCCCAATTTATATCAAGGATAATGAACATCCATCTTTATTCACAATTCTTCATGCCTTTCCCTCATCATAATTAATTAATTAATTCAGTTTCAACATTCATGGTCCACTTCTTCTATACATACATTTTATTTTATTTTTGTTATCTAAGCAACTTTTAAAAGAAAATTGGTCCCAAACTTTTAGCTAATACATTAATGCAGGCAGCATATGGCTGTCATGAACACTGTTCAATTAACAGGGACAACTCAACATATATATAACATCTCAAAAAGAATGGTTGATCTGGAGAGGAAAAAAAATGTTATTCCAAATTAAGCATGCATTAAAATGATTTTGTCAAGCTAGTTTTTGTGGTCTAAGAAATTCTTTTTCAGCATATATGCATACCCTATAAAAATCTTATATTGTTAATTATACTTTTATTTAGAAATTAAAATATATGGAGTAATATAAAAACACCAAAGATCAATATAATTTACCTATATTTAGATTCTTTTTTAAGTGTGTATGAGTGTGTGTCTATACATATGTTTTATTACACTAGATATGTTGTTGTAGATTTGTTAAAGAGTTATATAAAGAAATTTAAAATTTTGAAAATAGATATAAAACAAATTACTTAAAATGATTACCCGGTGAAAGATAAATATTTCAATGTTTCAGTTGAGTTAATTAGTTGATGCTTCCATAAGGCATAGTGTATGAAATTTGCATTTTTTTCTCCTTCACAAATTAAAGCTGGTGATCCCATTGAAAACGGGCTCGCTGAATGGACAGTGGGTCATTTGCACAAATATCCTTATTTTAGAGTGATCTTTAATTTTTATCGTTCGATATTTTAAGTGACAAGAATTACTCCTAATAGAAAGAAAAAAAACCGCAAGCATAAGTTTTGACACAAGTTATGTCTCACAGCATACACATATTTTATGCATCAGAGGCATGAGTTTAGTATAATGACATAAGTTCAACAACATGAATTTGTGCATTGGGCATAAATTCAACAGCATGAACTTGTGCCTAGGAGGCAGAAGTCAGCAACATGAATTTGTATCTGATGGGCAAAAGTTCAGCAGCATTAACTTATGTCGTCTAGGGCTAATTTGTGCCTCGCGAATTTTTTTCTAAATATTAAGGGTAAAGGTATGTCTTGCAAATAAAATAACACTTAATTTATGCCTCTGGGCAAACATTCTCTAAAAAAGTCTGTCTAACAAAATCATAATTAAGGATATTATGGATACAAAATTTTCATTAAATGAATTGTGAGGGTAAAAATTAAGTACCACTAATTAAGCAAAAAAAAAATTAAAAAATCATCCCAGAATAAAAATATCCACGCAAACACTTGAAGGATAGTTTCTATTATTGGGCTTTGTTGATCCAATATCCATAATTGGAACATTAGTGGTTGGAAGTTTCCTCTGGAATTTCATTTGAGCCCTTGAACGATATTCTAAGTGGATTGGTGGGTTAAACTATTTCTGTATGTCAGTGAAGTGAAGTCCCCCTCCCATATCTCCAATGATTAGAGTGTCATTAAGTTCGAATTTCAGTAACTATATAAACCAAACCAATTAGGCCTGGACGGCCCAATCAAGACATCTTCAGCCAGGCTGCCGTGATGGGCCTAAATATGTTTGTAGCCAAATTTTGGTGTCAGGTGATCGTAATTTCGACTAACATAAGTTTCCACCACACATGAACTTTATATTGTTTGCTCTTTAAAACAAAGTAATCTCAAACCTCTCCATGATATCATCCTTTGTTTTGAGATATTTTATTATTTAATAATATTTAACTGTTATAAATAAAAATAAAATGTATAAAATCTTTTTTATTTTTTTAATATTATGACTATAACATAAAAATAAAATAAAATTTACATTAAAATATTATTATAAAAAGATCTGATCGTGGAAACCCAAACTCATTTTTTTTTCTATGACAAAAAAAGAGTTTTCACACTTAGGTAATAGCAGCAGCAGGGATGTGAGCCCGACTTCCAAGTTTTCACACAATTCTCGTGACTTCACCTCCTACCAATCACAGCCCATTAATCTTGTTATGTTCTTGCAAATTATCCAAAACTTCTCCTCTAGTTTTAATCAATATTGAAGAATGAAAAACGGTGGTCAATGAGATAGGTGGTTTTTTTTATATGAATTTGGACAATTCTTCTTTCATAAGTTAGTTTTTGGAGTTGAGTTAGGTCCAAAATTCATTTCTTTACATGACATCAGAGCGAAACCCATCTCACCGGATGTTGGACCCACATATTAAACTGCCCATGCACCAGATATTCAGATGTTCAACCCTGGGCTTGAGCTGGGATGTTGAAGAATGAAAAAAATTTCACATTAATAGTTAATGAGATGGGTGGTCTCCTAATATGAACTTCGATAATTTTCTCCTCACAAGCTAGCTTTTGAGTTGAGTTAGGTTCAGGATCCATTTCTTTATAAATTGTTATTGTTTTTCATTTATATTATTTACAAGGTTACATTACATTTTCTCTTAATAAAAATAATAATAATAATTAGATAAAAATATCCCTAATATTTTTTAAAAAATCACAAAACAAACAAAATTCGCAAGACATAGGTTAGCCCCAGAAGGCTGAACTTCTATCATAAAGCATAAGTTCAGTAGGTAGGAGTTCAATTGCATGAACTTCTTCCCATAAACACAAGTTCTCTACTGAACTTGTACCCCAAGACATTCTTTCATGTTATTGAACTTGTCCTATGGGCAAAATTGCATGAACTTCTATCCCAGACACAAGTTCACTGGGTAGAAGTTCAATTGCATAAACTTCTGTGTATAGCCACAAGTTTTCTACTGAGCTTATGTCCCAAGACATAAATACCTATATTCAACTTGTGTCTATGGGCAGAAGTTCATGCAATTGAACTTTTTCCCTAGGCACAATTTCAATTGCGTGAACTTTTGTCCCTTAGGCACAAATTCATGTTACTTAACTCATACCTGTTTGGCATAAATTTATGTCATTGAACTTGTCCATAAGGACAAGTTCAATAACATGAATTTATGCCTACCAAACACAAGTTCATATTACTTCTGCCCCCATACATAAGTTCAATAACATGAATTTATGTCTACCGGGTATAAGTTCATATTACTTAACTTATACCTGGAGGCATAACCTGTGTGAATTTATACTTCAAGGCATAAATTGGGCAAAAAACTATGCCTTGTGAATATAATTCATGCCTTGCGTTTTTTCTTTTTGCTGTTAAAGGTAGTTTTGACCACTTTTTTATCACTTAAAGCACCGAATAGTAAAAATTAAATACCACTAATTTAAGAGGCAAAAATTAAAAATTCACCTCAAAATAAAAATATTTATGCGAATGAACCAAAATACTTTGATCAAGCCTTATACCTGTAACAATTTTAGCAGTGAACTACCATTCAAATTTCTGGTTGTTTTACAAATAGAGCACCTGACCACTTTTCAGTTTTTTCTTTAAAAATAGCTAATTTCATGAAAGTTTATATGTAAAATTTGAAATTATTTTCAAAAAGAGAGCCGAAAAGTAATTATTTGTAAATTGTATCCTAGAACTTTGGGTTAAGTTCTTTAAGAAATAATCACTCCAAGCTTATTGGGCTGCAAAAAGTCCCGTGAGCCCAAATCCCACCCAAAACGAAGTTTTTGCACAAATTATTTTTAGTTTGAACTGATCTTTAATTTCTATTCAAAAATATAATAATTTTTAATTTTTATTTAATTATTTATTTAATAAAAATTTATGGATTAAATCATTTTTATCTACGAGATAATTTCTTTAGAAATAAATTTAGAGAATCTTTGTCTCACTCAGTATAAATTTTATAATAATTAAGTTATGCGACATAAGTTGTGTAGTATTTCTATGATCTAATTTCGCTAGGCATAAGTTTAAAGAATTTTTACCAATCAAAAATTATTTATTATTTTGATGTCAAGAGTATTTTTAGCTTCACTTATTTTTTCACTTAAAATATCAAAAAATAAAAATAAAAAATTATCAAATTTAAAAATAAAAATTAAAGATGATCTCAAACTAAAAGCAACGGTGTGAATGAGGCAAACCAAAACCCACGAAGACTCCTTGCAACTGGCCCAAACCAAAACCCAAGGCGGTGAGCCCAAAGTCAAAATAGCAGTTGAGCTGCTCTCTACATCACAAAAGGGCAAATATGGAGATTCATACACATGCCCAACCAATAGCATTACATCCAAGTTGCTTCCTATAAAAGTGTGCAGGGGCAAAACGACCTCCTAATAATAGATGCTTCCCTTTGTAATTGCAATAATATCACTATTTTATTTAAAAAGCACATCCTTACATTTATAGAAAAAAAAAAAAAAAAAACAATAAAAAAAGAAAAGAAAGAAAAAGTAAACAATACAAATACAGATTCTTTGGGTGACCCTCTTCTTATTCTCCTTCAAATTTCATCCCACCGCTTGTTTTTTTTTTTCTTTTCTTTTATTTTATTTTTAAAAATTGGATTGATTTTATATATAGCACCAGATAAATCTCCTCTTTTTTTTCTTTTTTTCTTTTTTTTTGGGTTTTTGTCGATTTTGCATTCTCTTCCTTTCTCAGGTACTTGCCATAACCTATCTTTCTTTCTTTTTTTTTTGTTTAATTTTTATTTCTAAAGGGAACTACAAAGTTTATCTGGGTTTTGTTTGTTTGGTAATCTATTGATTGTTGAGATTTGCTATCTGTTTTTTTATTTTTTTTAAAAAAACTGTTCCATCTGAATTTTAGGAATTGGTGTTGAATTAATACTTAATTTATTCATCCATCTTTGCTGTCAATCGTGTTTTTTGCTGGGAATTATGTTTATTTAGTTATTGGAATTATCTGAATTGTTGGGGATTAGTGCTAGTGTCTTGATCTAGGGTTTAAGTTTTGATCTTTTGGAGGTTTCATTCTGTATTTAGTTAGATCAATATCTTCCTATTTTTGAGTAAAGATTTGGTTTTTAGGGTGTTCACTTGTTTTACTTTTAGCTGATTTGATACCTTATTTGGATGAGCTTACAGTAGAATGTTAAGATTTATGAGAATTCTCATACTGATCTGGGTAATTTTTTAACTGCAAATGGACAGATTTGTAATCTTTATTAGGCTATCTGTTGGGAGAACTTGAAGTAGTAAGGAAATAAATTGCATGATTTTGAGCTTGTGTTGGACGCCTTACCTTACACAAGAAATGATGGGCTGTTTGTGTTTCAGGCGTATTCACTTCCTTCTCTAATTAAGCTGCGGCTCTAGTGGTACATGGGATTATCACATATTTGATCTGATTCAAGTTTTCAGTTTGTGCTCCGCTGGGTGTGAGGAAGGATGGCAAAGGGAGGCAAGGTTGGACGCAAGACTAATGATAGGAGAAAGGCTGGATCCACATATAGAGCTTCAGATCAGTCAGATGAGGATTACACGGTTGATGACGATGAGGAGTTTGATGAGTCAGAAGATGGATATTCTTCTTTTGTTGGAGATGAGTCAGAAGAGAGTTTAGGTGAATATGAAGATGAGGAGGAGGAATTGAAGACGAGGAAGGTGAAAAGGGTTGTTCGATCAAGAGGACCAAGCCGAAAAAAAAAAAGCACTGTAAAGCCTAGGAAGAGAAACAGAGTTTCATATAAAGAAGATGATGACGAGGATGATGAAGTTGATGAAGATGATGATGAGTTCACACTAGATTGCTTGGATGAAGAAGAAGAAGAGTTTCCAGTAACGAAAAGGACAAACAATTCTAGCAAGCGACGGTTGCGTAAGGACACTGTCAAAGATGAAGATGATGAAGAATTCACACCAGATTGCTTGGATTTAGAAGAAGAGTTTCCAGTAACGAAAAGGACGAACAGTTCTAGCAAGCGACGGTTGCGTAAGGGTACTGTCAAAGATGAAGATGACGAGGAATTCGCACCAGATTGCTTGGATGAAGAAGAAGAGTTTCTAGTAACGAAAGGGACGAACAGTTCTAGCAAGCGACGGTTGCGTAAGGGTACTGTCAAAGATGAAGATGACGAGGAGTTCACACCAGATTGCTTGGATGAAGAAGAAGAGGAGGAGGAGGAGGAGGAGTTTCCATTAACAGAAGGGACGGACAATTCTAAGCGACAGTTACGTAAGGGCACTGTCAAAGATGAAGATGATGAAGAAGATGAAGATGATGAGGAATTAAATCCAGATGGCTTGCATGAAGAAGAGGATTTTCCAGTAACGAAAGGGATGAAGAATTTAAGCAGGCTACAAAGGCATAAGGGCACTGCCAAAGATGATGATGAGGATGATGAGGAATTCACTCCAGACGGCTTGGACGAAGAAGACGATATTCCAGTAACGAAAGGGATGAAGAATTCGAGCATGCCATGGTTGTGTAAGGACACTACCAAAGATGACGACGAAGAGGATGATGATGATGAGGAATTCACTCCAGATGGCTTGGACGACGAAGAAGAGTTTCCAGTATTGGAAGGGATAAAGTATTCAAGCAAGCCACGGTTGCGTAAGGGCACTGCCACAGAACAGAAGAGAAATAGAAACCATAAAGAGTTGAAGAAGATCACAAGAAAGAAACCACAGAAGAGACTGCGATTGAAAAGGAAAGCAAGATCTGAAAATGACGAGGAGTTCATAGACTTCGATCCAATCATGAAAGAAAAGAATAAAAAGAATGCAGGTCAGAGGAGAAAAAGAAAGAGATTAACAGTAGCTTCTGATTCAGATTTTGTTGCGAGTTCTGGATCATCTGACCGTGAGTTTACCATCTCTGAAGAAGAGAGGGAACAAGTCAGAGAGGCTAGTAATTTTTGCAGGAGCTTGGTTACGGCTTGGAGGGGCTCAGCATCTTTGAAAAATTCACCAAGAGAGGAAGCTCCGCGTCTACAAAGAAAACATCCAGGAAGAAAGGCCAAAGAAAAGGTGGAGGAGTTAAAGAGTGAAGCTGGAAAGCAGATTTGTGGCATATGTTTGTCTGAAGAAGGTAAGAGAACTGTTAGAGGGACATTGAATTGCTGCAGTCATTACTTTTGTTTTGCTTGCATCATGGAATGGTCCAAAGTGGAATCCCGTTGTCCGCTGTGCAAGCAAAGGTTTGTGACGATCAGTAAGCCTGCAAGGTCGGACACTGGCTTTGATTTGAGGACTGTGGTTATTCAAGTCCCTGAGCGTGATCAGGTACAGCCTATTTTTACTTTTCTGCATTCATTTATATGGTAAACCTGAATATTCATTTATAAGTTGTTAGGTTTGATTACATAAAAACACCAAATTTTCTAACTGCAGTCAAATGTCTAAATTGTGTGTATAGGTTTATCAACCATCTGAAGAGGAGCTTAGGGGTTACCTTGACCCATACGAAAATGTACTATGTACAGAGTGTCAGCAAGGTGGGGATGATGCTCTTATGCTACTTTGTGATCTCTGTGATTCCCCTGCGCATACTTATTGTGTTGGTCTTGGACATGAAGTACCTGAAGGGAACTGGTACTGTGAAAGCTGTCGGCCAACTGCTCTTGCTTCTTCAAACCCACAGAATCTGAATCCTATGCCTGATAACAGAACAAGCAGCAGTTTTTCTGTTGGGTCACCTCCTGCTGCCAATGTAAGAGAAACGTTTGATCTTAATGAAATGTATGTACCTGATACCCCTTTGACTGAAGAATCAGGTGATTTTCAATCTCCCCGAGATGGTCAAGTTTCTTCTCTAGCTTCTGGGATTGGGGCATTTACAGTATCTGACCGACGCAGAATACAACGACAAATAAATGAGCTCCTTAATAACAGGAGGAGACAACTAGGTAATATTACTGGGACCTTGGGTGCTGTATCAGGGAATCTCTTTGGCTCTCAAATTGCTCGAAGTAGGGAGTTTGCAACTCAACCTGCTGTAGCACAAAGGGCAGCACCTCATAATACATTTTTCCGAGGAAGGCAACCGGAGAATACTGCTCGTTTATCTCAAAATCGGAACCTTGTACCTGAAAGGTCAAGTAATTTGAGTGCGCAACTGAATTTGAACGGAGCCTCTACATCATCGCAAAGTTTTTTTGGTGAATTTTTGGAAAGTGAATTGCAAGGGACTGATGCAAGTTTCAGCTTTGGTCTGGTTCATCAGCAACTCCCTCCCTGCAGTAGCAGATCTAACGTTGGGCCAAATACTAGCACTTCTCCTTGTCAATTTAGAGAGGTGAGCTCTTTAATCAGATAAGGAATTAGTGTACTCGATGGTTACAAGTTATTTAAAATCTGGTTCGGAGATTCAAAATCGAGGTAGTCTAGTTTTTGATGTTGCTTTTAACTAAATGTTCCAGAGGGGACTTCAAGTACAGTAGTATGATTAAGTTCAACGGTATGGTAATGTGGAGAATATATCTAGCCTTTTTATTGCTTACACTCCAATCTCAGTGTATGCAAGTGAAACATGACTCATGTCTTCTAACATTTTCTTATTTGTGAAATTGATAAGAATTTAGAAGGGTCTTCACCGTCTAAGGAGATCGTATTAAAAGCAGTGTGCACTTATAACTTGGATGCACGCACTTCCTCTGCTATTGCTGATGAATAATGCCGTATTATCTTCCTTTTTTTATGATGTTTGATTTTTGTACTGTTAACAAGCTTGAATCTCCTTTTCGCCTACTGATACCTCATCTAATCATTTTAAGTTAGCTACCTGATTATGTGACTGGCCATGAATGTATTATTACTTTGATAGTTTTATACAAGTTCATCTTCTCCTTTGCACCTTTCTAGTTTAATACATCTTTTCCCCCCAAAATTACAGCTGTAGTAAATTCTGAATATATTGCATGCTTTGGAACAGCCTGCAGTACCTACAAGAACATTGCCCAGCACTCTTAGAAGACCATTTTAGCTGCATGTGCTCGAGCATCATGAAGTGAAGCTCCCTGTGCAGTCGACCATGATTTGTAATTATGTTGGGAGACTAGCTAGCAGCCAAATCTCCCCTGTGGAGGGTTGGTGTACTCTTGCCTCTCTGTGTTGTACGTAAAGGGATGATGGTGAGGGAAATCACGAGTATAGAAGACGTATGCTGTTTGTTGAAGCATTGGGATTTGATGTGCAACCACTCAAAAATAGCGTTTAGTCATTCTTTCAGCCCATTGATCCTTGCCGGACAAATCCATTTGTTAGGATAGAAAATTCATCTTTACACTTGTATAACCCCCGCTTTACTGACAAAAGATTCCTTTATTGCTGTTAAAAGATGTGCAATAACTGTTGTTGTCATTGTTATTTATTAACCAATTTGTTATCCGAGAATATACTCAGCTGTTTTGGATATGTTGGGATTCTGGCAATGACCAAGATAACTGCTGTTTTTCTCTGTTATAAACTGGTGGTGGTTGTGCTCAGATCCCTTTAGTTTATGGTTCGCTAATAGATGGCATGGTAGTGCTGGTTACTGCTTTCATTGTTCAGGATTATGAGGATATTTGGATATATGCCGCAGAGATTGTTATTGTTGATTCTTTCCATCTCTTTAGTGGAATTAAAACACCAGCTCCAAGTGCTTCTCTCTCCTATTTTGCTCTGGGAAGTGTTCAAAAAGTGGCACCAGTATCTTCTTTGCATTCTATTTGTCAATACAAAATTGTTTACGTAACTTTCCATTTGGGACAAAAAAGTAGAATAAGTTAATTGGCAAGGAGATGAAGAGAAAATGACCAAGAAAAACCTCTAAATTTGAAATCATGCACCTTGGAAAGCCAAAAAGTAAACAAACGAAGGAGGAGAAAACTATAATTTGAAGAAAACGGACTTAAATGGAAGTGAAGTCAAAGATCGACGGTAACTCCGTTCTTAAAATTCCAAAACTCTTTAACAACTTTCCATTCCCAGGTAGGTACTAGGATGTTCAATATCTATGATTTTCCTGTATTTTAGTTCCTCTGGAATATAAAAATGTATTCAATAAATATAAATTGCAGTAAAGCATAAACTTGAACGTTTATTATATTCTTTATCGTAGCACGAGCTGCAATTAAAGAAGATACATGAAGGGTCTGCTGCCTATCAACTAAGTTCTACAAGCAAGATAAATTACATGGATTACTACATCTTATTCCACGGTTGGATTACATTGTGTCCTCATGCGCACTAAGATGGATCACTAACCACACGGATTTATCAGTAAACTGGTTAACCCTGGGCAGCAGCCGGGTCAACCTTTATAAATTATCATCCAGAATGGTGGACAATAGCAATCCTTGAACGAACAAACTCCTCTTTGCCTTCTCCTCTTGATCCTTGATTGACAATGGGGGCTGTTGAACTTTTCTGCAAAATAAGTTGCAATATACCATAAGACGATGTGACCAACCGGTATCTAGATATATAAGATCCAAAACTAAAGGCGCAACTAGGATGACATTCTCATATGATAAGGACATCTCAGAATCCTGTTTCCATCCCTCATATTACAAAGCCAAAAGAAAAACATCAAACATGATTAACTTTTTCTTCTTCTGCTTCTCGAAATTTTTCTACGGAATGAATTGATAACAAAGATATCCCCAAGGTAACCATACTAGAACAACCCAATAATGACACCTCTAACTCATTCATAAAAAATAAAATTAAGAAAACCTCTAATTCCTGTATATTAGACCATAGAAGTGCTATCCTAAATGTCAAACAAAGAAGGGTTTCCCCATTCAGTATAACAGTGATATTCATCCATGTCATGGTACAAGTTGATAGGAGCCACCAATAAGAGATGGTCTAGCAGAATCCTAGTTGAGCATTAATCCCTCAAGCATGACATATTGAAGGCAAAGACTGTATGCAAAAATTGTAAACTTTTGCCTGCTTCACTATAAGCAGCTAAAAAGCAGTAAACCGGATACTTCAGCACATCCAAAATATACAGATTGCAAATTGGATAATCATTCCGGTGTTAGCCAATAACAACAGGGGCCGACGGCTGCTAGAGTGCAAAGTAGTTGATTGGGTATATGAATTCCCTTCCACTCCATTCGGACTTCATCATTCCTAAATAAGTCGTCTTTTAACACAAAGTTGGGTTCTCTAATATTAAATGTTGTTATTTTCTACTGACATACAACTTTCTAAGAAAACTAAAAGACTCCTTAAAACAACAGATCAATGTAAATTACCAGCACAACTAAAACAAATTAAATTCTTCTCAAAAAATATGAAACTAAACAGCAACACCCGTACCTGGTCAAAAGGTTGATTGACAAACAGCTTGGAACAAAAAAAGAAAAAACACTCCACACACTCATGGTGCTTCACCCCACAAGTAGAGGTGTTGCCCACAATCTTTCTGCAAGTGGCATTGGTTTGTTCCTTTCAAGTTCTTTTTTTTTAATTTGATAAGGTACTTTTACTTTCAAGCTTCCAGAGGTGGATAAGCAACCAGTGCCTCTTCCAGTTGTGGCCACTTAGGAAAGATAAAGAAGCTAATAACCACCAACTGTATAATCAAATTAATATTGGAGTCCTAGTCTTTCTTCTACATTGAAGAAGTATAGTGGAATTAATTGCATCAAAGAACCAAGTCAAAAGGGTGAAGACAAATAGCTTGGGCTGAAGAATATTTGCTCAAAGCACCCTTAACACTTCAACCCCAAGTTAGAGGTGTTCGCCCAGTCATTTCACAAGTACCACAGGTGACCTCTATTCCAAAGCTACCACCCAGGGTGGGGTGTCGAAGTCAAAACTCAAACCTCCGGGTCTTCTTGCACTAGAGCTTTTTTTGATAGAGGAACAACAATGTTACAGGTAATCAGTTGAGCAGACATGTTCTTTTTTTTTTTTTTTGATGACCTAGATATCTGTCTAGATCTAACCCTTAGGACCAACTGCTGCCTTTGAAACTCGGGATAATGGGCCTGCACCTCTACCCTTCTCCACTTAAATACCAAAGTAGTTCGAACTTGTGGCCTAAGTCATAAATCCCTCAACCTTTACCAATCAAGCAATGCCCTGAGGCTAGAGGCAAACATGTTCTTTTAGGAAAACATTTAGTACAAAGTCCTTTTCTGAAAGATTTCTTCAATTTTGCACTTAATTATACATGTTAGTAGCAGCTGAGTACAAGTGTTTATAAGAAGCTACTGTACCAGAACACAGAAAAGATAATATACGCACCTTTCTGAGGCAGTTACTATTGAGCTTTTCTTGGCTGAGATTGTTTCAGCAGGAGAATGCGTTTGAGCACTCTTGAAATCATCACCCATTGGCAAAATGAACGATGACAACAAGGGGTCTGGGGCAGTACTAGTTGAAGAAACTACACAAGAAGACCCTCCAAGGAGAGACTGCAAATTTCCTTCTCGCAGTTCCTTCCTTAATAAGGAAAGTGTTGAATGAGAACCAGCTCTACGAGCTTTCCTCTTGCGCTGCATGTAAGCTCAAGTCAAGGAACTCAAAATAGCTAATGGAGTCACTCAGTGTCATACTCCACCACGAATAAAGAATTTGTCAAGGGAAGACGACGGGAGAAGCAAATAGAGACCATGGCCTCCATAGAAATGGAAGGACATCATTACCAACATGATTCAACCTTTCCTTAGCCTCACATTTTTAAGTTTGATCCATGCAACTCTACTCCAAATTTCAATATGAACCAACTGATAAAAATCCAAATGAGCTTGATACTTTCCGATTTCAATTATCATCTAACTTTTCTGTATGATCTCCACTGATGGACAAGCTACCACAAGGAATTATAAGAAAATATTACCAGATTAACCAGACTGCATGGGAAACATTACTTCCTTTATTTCACATGATATCAGGATTTTGAAAAGTAACAGAACTCCTTCAATACATTATGTAGACGGCCTTTTATCTAGTTTTGGATCCCAAAGATAACCCCCAGGTTACCTAAAAATTTTTTAAACTTCAATATTCATCTATAAGCAGCAGATTATACATAATTTGCAGTTTAATAATCCCTACGTTTCAATTTGTTTGTCTGGTTATGACTTGACACGGAGTTTAAGAAAATAAAGAAGACTTTTGAATCTTGTGGTCTTAAATTAAAGATTAGATAGAATGTACCAAAATGCTCGTTAATCTTATGGTCTTAAGCATGCCATGTGGAAAGTTAGAATTACAGAGTTGTCAAAACAGGAAAGAGGCAATTTTTTGAAACGGACTGAAAAGGAAAGTAAGACAAACATTTTAAAATGGATGGAGTATACATCTTGAAACATTAGATGGAACATGGTTTTTTTCTTCATTGATATTGAATTAGAGTCTTCAGTCCACTTAAATCCCTGCCTCCCAAAAAAAGGGAAGAAAAACTAGTTTTGTCACTGATCACAACTATGAAGCTACACCACCTAAAGAAAGATCTGCATCTGAAGTACTTTCATTCAATGAGTACATGAAAATGATCCTTGGTCCCAGGACTACGATAAATGACAAATTCTAAAGCCTGCTCAGAAAAGTTCTAACAGACTGACATGGAATGAAAACTTAAAGTTGTACGTCATTGAGCTGAGGTGAAAGATGCATGTGAAGCTGCGGTTTAATATATAAGTCTAGATGACAGGTGCCTATGAAGTGCGAGAGGGATTTAGTAGCTCACTTTCAAATGGCCAAAGGTTGTAAAGAACGTAAAGTGCCCCAAAAAATTAAGTCAAATTTCAAATACTTGATCTTAGCCAAAAGGCCGAGAGAGGTATAAGAATATGAGGGCTGATTTTTGTACTCTTCCAGGAGAATAAAACAGAGTTGAGCACCAAACCATAAAATCTCATCTTAAAGGCCCTAAAGAAAAAGAAACTGACATACAGAAACCTACAAAAAAGAATACCAATTAAGAGCTTGAATTGAGTGGGGCAGACAGCCCTCAGAGAGTTACCAAAACAGTTAATCATCTCGATTCAGGAGCTTCATTGAACACACTCTAAAAAAGGAGAAATTCTGTGATGAATCACGAAGTAGGGACGGGTGAAAATGGAAGAGTTTGACATTATTCCACTGGTAGATGACGGACCTCTCAGCCCACACAAAATGAAATGGTTATGGAAGTATGCCAATAACAAGCAGCACCTATGGGGCCAAGTGATTCAAGCAAAGTATAAAGAGGAAGATAAATGGATGATCAAAGACATCACTATGCCTTATGGAGTGAATCTTTGGAGATCAATCAAAATGTTATGGAATGAACTCAAAAGATATATCAAGATCAAAGTGATGAATGGGGAAAAAACCAGAGTTTGGAAAGATGAATGCCATGACGTAGGAATCTTGGAATCCTTGTACCCAGATATACAGAACTTAATGGCACTATAGCTGAGTTAAGGACACAAGAGGGCTGGAATTTCTTATTTAGAAGACAAGTAAATGATTGGGATTTGCAGAGAGTGGCAGACTTCTTCAGTATTCTTAATCAGCATCATGAAAGGCAAGAGGGAGAAGACAGGCTGTGGTGGAAAAACAGTGAGAAAGGAGAATTCAAGGTAAGTAAAGCATACAGGAAGATGAACCAGAGGAATCAGAAACAGCATAACTGGCCATGGAAGAATATATGGAAACTCAAAATCCCACATAAAGTGGCATGCTTTGTGTGGTTATTACCAAAAGAGGCAGTGCTCACACTAGACAATTTGATGAAGAGGGGCATTACACTATGTTCAAGATGTTTTCTTTGTGGGGAAAGAGCAGAAACAGTTAACCATCTTTTTCTACACTGTAAGGCAACTGGGCAGTGATGGAAACTGTTCTTAAACTTCAAAGGAATCTCATGGTTTATGCCTGGGATTATAACCCAGACTCTACAAAGCTGGGAAGAAGCAGGAAGTCAGTCAAAGAGCAGAGGAAGGTGGAGAATCATCCCAGCCAGAATTTGGTGGACTATATGGAAAGGGAGGAACTCTAGGTGTTTTGAAAATGTAGAGAATGGCAGCAGATTAAGTTAAACTGCATTTTAATTCTCCGTTTTTGGAGTAACCAGATATGGACTAATGATCCTGTCTCTATTGTTGATGTTCTTGATTCATTATAGATGTAGGATCATAGATTTTGGAAAGTGATTGTAAATAGAAATATAGGGAAACAACTGTATTATGATGATTCAGTTATGATATATACAAAGTTACCGGTTTCAAAAAAAGAAAAAGAAAAGGAATTGTGATTAGTATACCCAGCTTATCAAAAAATCCATCTCCTACATTCGTGTTAACGACAAATTTTGCACAAGACATTGCTAAATTACAAATAAAAGAAGCACAAAAAGGAAACTACACAAATGAACCAAAAGAACGATATTGAGATACTGAGTAAAGGATATTTTGAAGATATTCCCATGCTGTAAGGTTATGTGTGCAACCATGTCAACGCCCACCCTCATAGCGCAAACTGGACACACCTACACAAAGAAGACCACTGTGAGGAATAGTTCTAAAAATAGCTTCCATATGCATCAGATATTCTTGACAGACTACTCAAATCAACAAATTAGAACAAAATTCCAGACAGGAGAAAACTATCATATCAACAAGTTCAGAGGGATTCTATCCCATCCCAGCACCAACACTCCTCCAGGAAGATTGAGAGAGACACACGCACAGAGCAGCACAAGGAACAGTTAGACATTTAAGCAATCCACATAACATCTCTAACTTTTTCCTTTTTTTGATAACCGTGGTGTCCGGAAACATCCCTAACTAGACAACCAAACATTAGTATAAAGCACCTTGATCGATCGATCGAGAGAACAAGATGAAATATCAACCAAGAGCAATGGGTAAAACTTCTTTAGCATGACTTCACGGACATATGGAAATACTAGAACAATTGCAAGAGGCAAATACATGTTTCTCTACCAGTCAAGAATGCTCGACCAGTGCATACAAATATGTAATACCATCAAAGGAAACTGTATTAATTCATGCCGTCATAGCTTGAATTTTCAGCTAGTAAACCAGAACAATTAACATGAAACTCTATCTTCCAACAAATCAAAAGAAGCTTAACTTCTACACATTCATGATAATTTTAAGTGTAAAACGACACAATATCCAATTCTTCTGCTCCAGGGAAACAGATAAGGATGATCAACCATACAATAACTGAACAGAAAAGAGAGTGATACCCCATTCTTGGCCTCAACAGGATGCTCATCATCAATATGGCAACATAAACCAACAATATCAAAATACTCCGAACAAAAGCAGCAAGGAAACTCCTCTCTTATATCATCATCCACGTCAAGTTCCTCAAAACCCATCAACATTTCCGCGTCAAGATTCTCCCATTTCATTCCTACACCAAAATTAACCGCATAAAAATCCAATTTTTAATGGCAAAAATCACAATATTTAAGAAACATAAAGGGAAAAAATTACCAGATCGAGACTGAAAAGCAGATTGATAGCGCCTGGAAGCAGAAGATAGACGAGCAGTCCATGAATCAGCATCCATATTTGCTTTACTGCACTTCTGAGTTCTCAAGGATTAAGCTAGATTCTTAATGAAACAGTGAAAATCAAGTAGCAGTTCGACTCAATCGTTCGTTAGCAAACCCTAAGATATGTGTCGGGGAAGAGCGGCAGAGAGAAGGAAGGTTTGGTAATTTATGAATTGTGAGGAGTGTCGGTGTGAGAGTGTGTGATTTGGGGAACGAAGGGAAAGGAGTGCGATTTTGGTGTGAGAAAACGACGACGAATCAATGAAGATGATGTAGAAGAAGAAGAAGCAGATGATGAAGAGGAGGTAGCGAGGCCTTTAGGCTTTAGCAGGTGAAAATGTGAAATTCTACCAAAAAGAAGACGAGACTTGTCTTCCACACACCTTTTTTTATATCTTTTTTATTATTATTATTATTTAAATTAATTAACAATTTGGAAACACTATTCCTTATTTATTTATTTGTTTGGCCTCTGAAATTACAAAGTTATTTTCTTGGGTAACTTACAAAATATAATACTTCTTTAATGTCTTTTGGCTATGGACTTTGACAAATTGAAAAATAAGTATTTTAGAACTGAAGCATACTTCAACAACTCTTTATATCTGTCAAATTTATAATAATATTTAGAACTATATATCATATTAGGGGGTGGTATTATTTATAAATATAAATATGACATGTAGAATTTTAACATCTAATTAAGTTCAATATTCAATCATACATTTATATTGTGTATTCTTATAATGAAATAAATGTCACTATTTTATATTTGATATTTCAAAAAATTGATTTATTTTAGATATTTCTAAAATATTAATAAAATAAAATAATATTTTTAAGTTAAATAATAAAAATAAATTAAAAATTACTCTAAGTTATAAGCCTGTTCAAATAGGCTTTTAATTTCTTTATCTATTTTTATTTTATTTACTGTATTACACTTACAATTTTAAAAAACAAATTCATTTTAGATTAAAATACATAAAGGCGTGCACCCATACCTTACCAAAAGTGTCCCTCCGGTTCGGTTCATCTTTCTCAACTTAGCTTGAAAGATCGGAACTCGTTCTCTAATTCCAACACAACTCCATCATTACCGGGAAATCCATTTCACCGATCTCAGATCTAAGCAGAAGTGGAATCAGTTATCTATAGGACCTTGAGAACAATTTATTCCTCCATTTTATTGGATTTTTTATTTTGAAAAGGTTAATGGCGAGCAGAAATAGAACAATTTTGTTTAGAAAGTATAGAGATTCGCTGAGAAGTGTTCGGATCCCTGTGGGCTCTTCGCCGTCTACGTCATCGGGACATGGTAGTGGGCCGGTGATCGAATTGGCAACGACGTCTTTGCTTAATCCCAATCGATCTTATGCTCCTCTCAGTACTGAAGACCCCGGAACCTCCAGGTTTGTATTTAGTTCCTTGCATTTTCAATTATTGTTTCTGAATTTGTTCCCAAATCTTAGGTTATAAGTTTAGGAACATATTATGCTAGCTCAGAATCTGGAAGTAACTTTAACGGATGGCATTGGAAACTTATTTGTCCAATTCCTTTGGTTATGATAACCGAGAGGAAGCCCGACATTAGATGATAGGTGATTGAAATTACTAAGTCCAAGTTTCTAACTTTTTTTGTTACGAATTGTGTAATTTTAATGGTCTGATCATGTTTCAAATTCCTGTTCCTATAAGAGTTTAATGAAGTGATGAGTGTATTGATGCAATTTAGTATATTCAAATGAAGTTTTCTTAATTGGCTATTCGTGAAAGGAGGATAATTGGTGGAATTTACTGGGGTGAAGTTTTGATAATTAACTTGATCTGTTGAATGTGCTGGAATTTGCAACGGGGAAAATATGACCGTCTTAATTTAGCAAGTTTAATAATCATGTTTCAAATTCGTGTTCCTATAAGAGTTTAATAAAGTGATGAGTGTAATGATGCAATTTAGTATATTCAAATGAAGTTTTCTTAATTGGCTATTCGTGAAAGGAGGATAATTGGTGGAATTTACTCGGGTGAAGTTTTGATAATTAACTTGATCTGCTGAATCGCTGGAATTTGCAACAGGAAAAATATGACAGTCTTAATTTAGCAAGTTTATTTTCTTATATTTTATTTCCCTAGCAAAACCATAGCAGAGTTTCTAATTTGACAAATAAAATGTTTGTTTAGAACAGTAACATGACATATAAAATGGGTTTCTGATTATCACATAAAAGAGTTGTGTGGTTGCTCTATATTTAGTTCATACCATGTGTTGTGGGGCTCAGCTGATTTGTTAATTCTAAAAAGCTTCTGCACATTTGACATGGAAATGGAACCTGGCTCTAGTATGTCATTATTGAGGAAGTTGTGGGCATCGCCTGCAATTTTCCTGCAGCCCGCATATTAGGTTCAAATGTGAATCTACAAGAGTAAATCCAGTTTGTTGATCTTCCTATGGTACTTTAGTGGTTGAATCCTTAAATTAGTGTTCTCCCATTTTCCATGCATTTAAAAGTCTATCCTTGACTAAAGTGTACTGTAGGATTTTTGAGAAAAAGAGAAACATAGAGAATTCCTGGAGCTTATCATACCTGGAACAACTTCAAAGATTTGAAGAGGGATACCTAGTCACAATTTAAAACATAACCGTTGAGAACCATGTTAGTTGTCATATTATAAACTCTGTAAAGAAAATGTTTTCATCTAAATCTCTTGTGCATGGTTTTCTATTGGGAAGCTTCTTAGATCTTAATATCTTTTTTTCTTTACATACCTACTAGAATTTTCATTTTTTTAATCAAGTATATATTTCCTAGATAATATGGATGTCCTTAATGGTTTCCCCTGCTGCAGTAATGGTCCAGTTACAGTAGGTCTACCGCCAGCTTGGGTGGACTTATCAGAAGAAATCACGGCTAATGTGCAACGGGTCCGCACAAAGATGGCTGAACTAGCCAAAGCTCATGCTAAGGCTTTAATGCCATCATTTGGAGATGGTAAGGAAGATCAGCATCGTATTGAGGCTCTTACCCATGAAATAACTGATCTTCTCAAAAGATCGGAAAAGAAATTACAAAGACTTTCTGCAGCTGGGCCTTCTGAGGATTCAAATGTTAGAAAAAACGTACAGGTGTGCCTTCATGACCATTAAATGATTGTTTTTTTCTAATTTCGATTTCAACCTTTAGCCTGAATGCATTGGTTCTACTAGTTTTAGTTTGTGCTTTTTTTTTTCAAAATAACAAGTTCTTTTGGCTCTGCTGCAAGACTATTGTATCCTGCTGCATCTCTCTGTTAACACTTTGTTAGGTGATGGTTTTTTATTGTTTGGTTAACCTCTTCCGAAGTTTCACAGTTGGAGAATGAGGATTGGGGTCTAACACATTCAGAAGGGCCAGCTCCTCCCCCCATCCCCCTCTTTCTCAATCTTCTGGCAGAACTATGTCCTCTCTTCCAATTATCAAAAGAAATTTCAAAAAGTATGCCCCCCCTTCCCAGGGGAAAAGAATCACAATCCAGTCCTACAAAATAGCCCCAAAACTTTTTCTAATAAGGAGAGAGGCAAAATAGTTTCATTTTATGAAAAAACTGGGAATAACTTTACATTGCTCAGTTGCGAGCTATAGAACATTTTCTTTAACTCATTTGAAGTGAAACAAGGGATGCCCTGGACTATAACACATGAGCACAACCAAGCTTTATGATTAATACTTTTTCCATCTCCAAGACCACTCCTTATTATGAGTCTCAACTTTATAGCAAAATGTTATTCCCTCTGCATCAATTAAAAATGTTTAATTTTCTTCATGTCTAAGTTTTATTTGTAGAGGGTGCTCCCTGTATAGTGTTAACAATATTATACCCTCAAACATGAAGCTTACCTGCTGTATGATGCAAAATTAAAAAAAAAAGGCCTACCCTGCTGTTGCTCCACCTAACATACTCTCTCCTGCGCTTTATTTTCGTTCCTCCATCCCATCAAAAAAAGAGGTTGGAGGAGGGTCTTGGGAAACTGTACATCCAGTTATATGCTTATTAACCGGTTCCTTAATAACATACCAATAAGTACAATTGGTAGCTATTATTTGTATGACCTTTTCATTCTCAAGCTGGAATCCATAAGTTTTCTTCAAGACTTATAACTTTTACACGCTCTAAAACTAATGTTCTTTTTTTTGTCAGTCCAAAGAGTTCGACCTCTTTCCTTAGATGGAAAATCTCTCTTCTTCAGACAACTTAAACAGACAGTCATATTTAATGTAGCACATAGACAATGAGGATTCATATAGCCAACACCAACTTGCTTGAGTTGAGGCCTAATTGTTGTTGTAGTCATAATAAAGGAAAAAAGGTTGCAGTAAATTGACGATCAACGGGGAAATAGTCATAAAATCATGAATCATCTTACAAAATATGTTACCTTGTCAAAAAAAAAATCATGAATCATCTTTTCATCAAATAAATAATATAATGCAGCATTTGAACACCCTAATAGAGCAGAATATATAGAGATTCATATTACTGATCCCACCTAGTTTGAGATTGAGACATTGTCAATAGTATTGAACAGATTCAAACTAATATGAACTATCGTTATTTTATATCATTTAAACTTGATGTGACATCTTTTCAACATCTTCCTCACTTCTTACATTTCAATTATTATATTAAATGCTTTTCTACCACACTCAGTATAATTATGTAACCAATATGTTACTCTTAAACTATGGCCAAATTGGGTCTATTTGATTTGGACAGAGGGAGTAACATGGAAACGTCACAAAGAAATGAGGTGTTCTATTTTTAAGAACTCGATAAGGGCATGGATAATTAGGTGTCTTCCGATGTTCTATTCAATTTAATTAGTAACAAATGTTTTTTTACTACAATTTCAGTTTGATTCTGCAATAAATCTGATTACAACAACTGCATACTGCATTTGTGCTTACAACGTGATATTCTTATGACAGCGCTCTCTTGCTACAGATCTTCAAAGCCTATCAATGGAGCTTCGCAGAAAACAGTCTACTTATTTGAAGCGGCTACAGCAGCAGAAAGAGGTGTGTACAAATAGTTTTTAGCTTGAGCCACGATCTGTTAGCAGGAGGTATTCACAGGAGTCAGTTTTATTTGCTGTTGACGTCCTGTCTGCGCAACTGTGCTGTCTAGAGTATATTAGTTAAACTGTTCATATATACCCTTATTTTATGGATAATTATCAGCATGCTGCCTGCGTTTCAGGATAGGCTTTTCTTTTGGGGGGGATTCCTGAAATATATCTTTGCAAGCTTTCTTCAAATGCTGCTTTTTCATGTAGGGTCCAGATGGAGTTGACTTGGAAATGAACTTAAATGGGAGCCATTCTAGAAGTGATGATGATGATTTGGATGACTTGGTATGCAATTCCTATTATATAAAAATTTAATTTCTTACTTCTACTTGGGATCCTGCAAATGAAATCAGGAAAGATGTGTATCTAATGGTCTGATGACTTCGTTTTGGTAAATATCAATGCTATTGATCAGCAAAAGTAAAACAGTGCATTAGCAATAAAATGCACTACATCATTAGATATGAATGAGAATTAGACAACCATTTATATTATTGTTGCATATGAACAGACATGAGTTCATTATTTTAAAAAATGAACAGACATGAGTTGATTAATTCTGATACCAGCTGAAGGTACTAACTCAGGTGCTCGCTTAAGGTGTTAAGAAAGAACACTAATTGTTGTTTTAACATCAGTTACTTTTGGCAATAGATCTTAGTCTTTTATGATATTTGTTGGATTGGATTCTCTCCTTTTGGAATCTTCGTTATTTCTTATGGCTGTGGTTGGAGGGTTTTTGGTCTTTCGTCCTTAAAGTTGCTCCTGCCTTTGAAGAATGGTTTTAGGAGATACCTGGAGAGTTTTTCTCACGAGAAAATTTTGACTGCACTAAATGTCTTTCCAGGGATTTAATGAGCATCAGATGGCCAAGCTAAAGAAAAATGAGGCATTCACTGTCGAAAGAGAGAGAGAAATACAGCAGGTGATATTTCATTGCTGCTTGCTGTTTTCTGAAATATACATATCATTGTTTTCTATCTTAGCCTTCATGTGCTTATATGTTAGGTGGTTGAATCAGTCAACGAACTTGCCCAAATTATGAAAGATCTGTCTGTTCTGGTGATAGATCAGGTTTAAACTTACAACACCTTTTCATATTCACTAAGTTGTGCTTCAGCACGGGTTATTGGTTTACTGGTGTACTGAAGTTATATCTAAATACAGGGTACTATCGTCGATAGGATAGACCACAATATTCAAAATGTTGCAGCAACAGTTGAGGACGGCCTTAAACAACTGCAGAAGGTCTCACCTTGCTTTCTCCGTTGTCGTTCTTCTAATTCACAGAAAGTCCCATCTTTGCAGTCTGACCTGTCATTTCATTTAATGTTGTCTTGATTAAGGCAGTCATTTATTTAATGTTATGTTGGGCTTGATTGAATTGCAGGCTGAACGAAGCCAGAAACGAGGTGGAATGGTCATGTGTGCAACAGTTCTAGTAATCATGTGCTTTATAATGCTGGTCCTGTTAATTTTGAAGGAGATAATATTCTGATTCCTGAAACTATTATCTACAAACTTAGCATAGTATTGTTTTGACAATGCTACATGGTGAAACATTCCCAACGCATATGCGAGAAGTGGACGGACCCGGTGAGCTAGCTCCATATCATTTTTCTGCTACTACCTTTTATTATATCTGTATTGTTTGTGGGGACTGCGGAAGGGGTTTGTATTATAGTCAGAGAAAGTTGATAGATTTCCAGGGATCCTGTATAGTGCATCGACTGTGATACGCCGATGCTATTGGTAGAGAGCATAATACGTATTCTTTTACCCTGGGGAATTTTGTAGTCTCGCTGACTTGACATTATATGCATGAGGATACATCTTATTCCTGTATTTGTGGCCCTTCATTTTTAATTGAGATGCTACAGAAGATTCTACGTTTTCAATGTTAATGTTTAGTTTTTGTACTGAAAGTAGTTTCCCCAATTTTCGTATAAGTGACTGAAGTTTTGCCTGTACTATTTACCAACTGGCTGGTTAAGCAAATGAAGTATTCTCCCATTTGAGCATCACCTCACGAAAATAATGGGGGATGTGCAATTTTGACAATGATTAATAAGTGAAACGATGTAAAAGTAGGTCAAGGGTGATGTAATAAGAGTATTTAGAGGCACTTCATAATTTTAGTGCTAGATATATTGCTTGCTTGTTACTTTAAGAAAACCATGTACTTAGCCACCATTTGGTTACAGAATTTTGAAAATTTATCTTTAAATATCTATTTTGATCATGAAATTTTATTAGATTTTAAAAATCTGATTTTCAAGTACTTTCAAGTTCTTAAGAAACTGGGTTAGAATAATTTTTGGATTTTTGGGACTTTTACTTATAAAATTTTAAATTTTTTTCAAGTAAAATGCAAGTCCAAACACAATTTCTAATTTTAAAAATCACAACCTTAAAAATTTGAACTTTCAAGTTTCTAACTTTAAAATCTATGATCAAATGGAAGTTTAGTTAAAACTGTGTTCAATGATTTGTCAGTTTTTTAAAGCAAAACTTAGAATGGGATGTATTTACATACAAGATATATGGACTAATTAGTTTATGGAAATGTGCATTGCACGTATTCTCATTTTATTTTAAAGAAAAATAAAATTTTCAAGATGATATAAATTAAAAAAATATCAAGCTAAATATGATAAACAGTGTAAGCCATATAATATTCAGCACAATATAGTTGGATAGTAGATATGTTCTTAAAAAAATATTTTGATGTTATGACCTATGAGACACCAATATGACACTCATTATAGCTCACCTAATTAAGGGTAAAAGGTAAACCTCAATATGTAATCATTAAAATTAGTATTTAACATAACATATATATTTAGTCAATCTTAGCTTATTTATATTACCAAAAGCTAAACAAAATAAAATTTATCTATGCGTGGCTACATGCTAATTAATATTGACAATATTCTTTGCATAATTTTTATCTATTAAATAATTCAATTAAAAATAAAAAGACAAAAAAATTGTCGGAGTATTATATATATATAGCTAGGAATAAAGGATACTCCTCCTTGGCAAAATTGTCAAAGTTTAGTGTACTTCTATGGATAAATAAATGTATCTTTTCTCTTTTCTTTTTCTTTTTTCAAGCAAATGGTACTATTTACATTTATAAGATCATGAGAAAGAGATGAATTATGGACCATCATTAATAAAATAAAGAAACTATTATTTTATTTGAATAATACTTTTTATTGAGGAAATTAAAAGGTTATAGTTTTATAACTTAAATAATATTTTATTCTCTACTTCATTATATTGTAAAGAATATCTTAGAACTTTTCGTTTCTCGTAATAATTGTTATTTTAGTATACAAATATAAATGACGTATAATTGATATTAATAATTCTATGAACCAACATAAATAATATAATTATAATAGTAGATTCTTTATTTGCTTTAGAATTCATGTAAGGAATAATTGTAATTTTAAAAAATATTGTAGTTTCTTAACTTTACAGGATTATTATGATATTTTAATTTTTTTCTTTTAAGTGTCTATTTTAGTAACGTGTGCGCGTGTATAGTTAGAACATATACATACATATTCTAAAAATGTATATGATCAAAAAATTTATAAACTGCAACCAACTCTATCTCAATTGTATTTTTCAACTATGATATTATCAATTAAAATTTCTTTCTAAAATATAGAAGTTCATTACAATTAAAACATATAGATGTAAAAGCAAATTTAGAAGGTCAAAAACCTTTTGTATCCAACAAAGTATGCCTTTCATCCATTCTCTCAAGGGTCTTGCATTTCTTTCCAATTTCGTATATAATTAATTAGTGACTTCTTCTACATTAAAAAAAAAAAATTGTTCTTCCTTGCATGATATTAAAAATTTAAGAGAATGTTGAAATCTTAATTCATAAAATCATTTCAGAACAAAGTCTTTTATTTTCTTTTAAAATAAGAAAAATAAAGTTAGAATATAATGTAGCAAAAAAAGCTATACATAATGGTACATAAATTGGTATTTTGAAAAAAAAAATTATTCATTTTTGTATCAGTTTAGATAATAAGATGTGAATTTTACTAATATATTAATAATTAATATTTGCCATAAAAATAGCTTTTCACACCCAAATTCAGTACACACTAACTATAGATCACCAAAATAACTTTATTAGGCGATAGTCCATATAAATTTGCCGATAAATTATCTTTCACTATTTATTTTCATACAAGAATAAATTATTTTTTATGCCTTCAAAATCCATCAATAAAGTACTTAGATTAAATCAATAACGTAACTATAGAATTAATAATTTACAAAATATTCAACTTAATCATGTAATGACAACCTTCCCCTGAAAATCAATCCCAATATGAATATTTAGTTTCACCAAATCCAAAAAGCCTATTAAGTACAAACACACAAATATAAAGAGAATGTGGTTTTTAAGTAACAAAATTATGGAGACATGGATTATAAAGCTAAGATAGACATCTTCTTTAAATAAATAAAATATTATTGTAGTATTTAAGAGAATCTAAATTTTGTGAAATATTCACTATTAAGTATGAATAAAAGAACATTAAATTAAGAACTAATCAAGAGAGAGATATCAAACATAAAATTTTTATAAAAAAATTTAAAAATTATACTCAATCATAAAATTTTTATAAAAAAAAAAAATTATACTCAATCATAAAATTTAAAAAAAAAAACATCAGAAACCTACCTATAATATTATACTTCCTTAAGTGTTGGATTTAGAAAATACAAACATACCTGATTAGTAAACAACTTGATCAGTAAATTGCTATGAATTAAAGGAATATAACATGAAGTTGCATTGTATTTTTTTTTTTTTAACCTTTTATCTTTCTTCCAAATTCATCAATTTTTATTTTTATTTTTAATCCACCATCAATAAAAGGTTTTAGGATTAAAGAGTTGCCAAAACGTGAATACATGAATGAGTGGAATATGCACTCTATCCACCAACCTTTCTAAAAAGATAATTTATATGCAAGTTCTATACAGTGATTATAAAAAACGAGAGCTAAATATTAGCATCACATACATATTAAACATTGCAAATAAACTGATTTCTTTTGACCTTTCTCCTAAAGTTCGGGTATTGGAGTAAATTCATCTTCAGGCAAGATCTTACTTGTCTAGACAAATCAATCTTTGAATTGAAAAAAAGAGTATCCTCGAAAGATCAACTCCAGTTAGCGAGTTGGTCAACAACTTGGTTTCCTTCTCGAAGACAATGAACAAAGATGTAGAAGCCACTATATATTTAATTTGCACTGCCATAGAGGTCTACACACCATGTTGATGGTGTTAATATAAGCATGGAATCAGATTTCACAATAATACCAAATCGATTGTGATCAAAACATCACTGGAATCCTGTCAAAATAGCTTAAAATTCAATAAAAACAGTAAAAGAAAAAAAATGAAAGAATAAAATGTACCAAAAATTGCTTACTGAATATGATAGATTAATATTAATCATCCCTAACCTTCTCTCCTTCCTTTCTCATATATATATATATTAGTATTTAGTTTGGTAGATGAATGATCTTGTAAACTGATGTAATTAAAAGTAATTATTTTTAGAAGCTAAATAAATAAAACAACTAAGGTTTTTTAATTAAGATAATTAAATCCAAATTTGATGGAATAAAAGTAATCATTTAATATTTAATGGGGTTAATTTTGTTGATCATTCAATATTTAAAGAGTATTTTTGTAATCTAGTAGAATATTATATAAAAGATATGATTATTTATTTTATTTAAAGAAAGGACAAAACGGTAAGCCAACTTTGATGTTAGGAACTTCCCACTTATATAATAATATGATATGATGATGATTTTTACATGTTATATTTATTTTTATTTTATTTATTGGAGGGGTTAAAATGGTAATGCAACTTTAAAGTTAGAAATTTTTCACTTTTATTTATATTTTAATTTAACTTGATCAATGATATAACATTAAATGATATTAAATAAATAAATAAAATAAAATAATAATTTTAAAAAACAAAAAAAATAAGAATGAAGGACTGCATGCCTCTAAGTCTCCTTTATATATATAAAATATATATATATTGATTGTCCTTATATTCACCTTCCAAATCAGTTTCCTAGAAGTTAAAGAGGACGAGTTGTGAATGCATTTATACACGTGTGGTCCTAATTGTGGGGACTTTTTAAGTGAATATAAGTATAGCCCTCAATTTATCTTTTTGGTGATTAAATAAAAATTTTAAAATCTTTCATCGTAAGCTACCTTGGCACTATTTCACCGCAAGTTTATCATATGTGGATAGATAATAATATATACAGTATATATTGAATTTGCTTAGTTTTTTCACATTTTATTCTTTTTATATTTTAATTTGTTTTAGTGAAAATTTTGATTTCAAAATTTGTCAAAAGAAAAAACTCAATTTCCTTCCCAGATTATCAATTCTTTGTATGTGTGACCTTTATTTGTCTAAAATAAGCACACTGAATCGCCTTTCTCCAAATATGTTTGACAGTGATCTTTGTTAGCAAGAGTTAGAATGACTAGGGTTGTCAACTTGTCATCCTTTGCTTTTCTACAGATTCACAAAATGGAAAATGACAGAGATTGACGTTTTCAAATATTGTATAATCGAGCGTTATCAACACAAGCTCTCGTAGCTCAGTTGGTTAGAGCACCCGTTTAGTAAGCGGGAGGTCTTGAGTTCGACTCTCAACGAGAGCACTCATCAATTTTCTTCTTTTTTATCTTCGTTCTTTAATTATAGATATCATAATTCATAAGTTTCAGTGAACATCTCAAAGTTGCGCCAACAGTTCGGTTATTTCACTCCACAAGCATCAGCAACATTTGACGTGATTTTAGTTCATTTTTCATTGTCTACTTGAGTTCCACAAGGTATAAATGATCCCCAAGCTCGGATTAAAGAAGGTTGTTTAAGTTGAAAGACAATATTAACACAGGTCTGCTTTATGTTGAATCCTCTCAATACTGAAGAGCGGAATTGGTATATAAAATACATAATGCCAGTCTCAATTACTACTTAGGACTGAGATTAGTCATATGAAAGACCCTTTGACAGCTGCAAATGAAACAGGATTTTTCAAATTCCCCTGTAGGGATAGAGAAGTTAAAATACAAGAGCGGCAAAGATCAATGCCAAGGCTCATAGACAACACTTGATTATGACCAGCCATTTTAATGGAAGAGTTAGCTAATTCTATAACTTGTTTACACCAATAACTTCCCTAAAAAGAATTGGTACATTTGACTATTTGAACAATCAAAGTATGCTTACTATGTTTAGCCAGAATTCTTCTTCTTCTTTGAGCTGCCTACCTCTGATGGCCAAAAGGAATGCCCTTCAATAAGAGAAGGGATTGTCAACTTCAGCTCGAACGTTAGCCGTTGAAAAACTGCTGATAACATGTGCACATCTGCCATGGCTCTATGAGCTGAACCAACTAAAGGGATCTCATAGTGTTGACCAAGGGCTTGCAATGAGACTTTTGCAGGACTCTTTGAGCCTAATTGGAAGGCGAAAGTAAAAATATCAACATTAGGACATCCAAAGCAATGGGAATTTTTTAAACAAAGACAGAAATTTAGACAAGTAAAGACCTTTGGACTTCATGACTTCACGTGCCAAAGGAAGAGTATCAACGAACAACCAATTTGAGGGAATATCAAAAGAGCATCTACTGAATTCCTTAATTAGAAAAGGAACATCAAAACTGCGAGCATTATGTGCAACCAACACCACATATCCACCAGGTTTCTGGCGGCTTGCTACATACCTCAACAAGATCGGAATGAGGTCCCCCATCCTGATATATGCAAAGCAGAGTATGAGAGCAAGATAACTCTGATCTCAAGAATAAGATGTAACATATAAAAATACATTTTTCTTATATCAGAAAATATCACAATCTTTTCTGCTTA
The DNA here is from genome assembly GCA_035772735.1 of Datura wrightii. NCBI lineage: Eukaryota > Viridiplantae > Streptophyta > Magnoliopsida > Solanales > Solanaceae > Datura > Datura wrightii. The sequence continues at coordinate 39,322,624 of JASDFA010000014.1, forward strand.
ACCAATGTGAGGCCAAAGATGGATATTTTATACATGCATTATAAGAAGAAGAAACTTATTCCAAACAAAAGGGTAAAAGAATACATATTTTCCTCCACGACTTGAACAGGCCGTTCAACATGTGTGTGAATAGTTGTGTCCCGTTATGCCACATGACTTTCTTGGCTCTTCTATAATTTAGTCAAAAGATGGTTCTTCATGTACATTTCAAAGGAGAGAATTATAATTCATGACAAAGAACTTTAATTTGAGACTTCGAATTTGCCAGGTCTTATCACCTCTAAGGGCTTGTTAGGAAGACTATCTTGTAATTGGATCTGGGTGTAATTAAGTTAATTACAAAGTTTGGCTTATTTGTCTGAACAAAGAATTATTTGGTGAGTATGAAATTGGGTGTAATGTGGGAGGAGGCAGTTGCACTCTCCAATTTTCAAGAGGGCAAAGAATTGGTGATACTTATATGGTGTAATCACAACATGGCTTTTCAAATTTTTTTTCTTTTTGCACTTCTAATATTTTTCTTTGTTCATTTGAAAAAAATTTAATATCAAACTATGTAATTACACTTGTACAATCAAACATGATACTAAGAAATGCACTGTAATTATGTTAAGGCAAACAAAAATGTCATGTAATTATTATATTGTGTAATTACTTGGATGTGCAATTATACATCCTAGTAATTACACAGTGGTTTCCAAACAGGCCCTAACGAAAATTAATTCACTGCATTAGCTATTCATGGTTGAAGTTGCACAACCAGGTATTGTTTAAGTTTTGACGATATGATTTTACCAAGGATAGTTCATCAGAGTAAACAGATACCATATGATGCATAACAAGGTAATAAAGAAAAGATATCACACCAAAGGTGTTATACTGGTATTTGGGCAGAATATGGTATGAGCTATCAACTCACTTTAATACCATATAATAAAAGGGAGTCATACAGTTGCCTATTCAAGATATATCGGGGTAAATTGATATTTTCTAGTGTTCTGCTACACTACTTTTTGAGTTTTTTCAGCCAAGCAATTTAAGGCCGCTTTATTCTCACAAAACTAAGTTCAGTACATTTATAAGGTTGTCTATGATAATTATTATCAACATATACATCCATGGTTAAGAGCGGGCAAATATGAAAGAGATAATCTCATCTAGAGAGTAATTCGTCAAGGTATGCATAATCTGTCCTGATAGTTCTTTTCTCAAATAATGGTCTTGTCTTTATCATTGGAAATTAGATAAATTAATGAGTAAAACACATGCATTATGACATACAAGCCCACCCATCAAGTCAATGGCAAAACACATTAGCATGGAAACCTTAATAATTACATGTACTGAACATATTTTGACATAACATATGCTTCCAAGAGAAAAACCCATGAAAGCATCTAATTGTCATTTAGTTATATTTATACACATCACCTTCAGATATCAGACACATGGTTAAGTAGGACTCAGTACAATACATAACATGAGATTGACAAATATATTCTTTCAATGCGAACTCTTTGGTTTATTAGACAAACTAAGTTGTCAATCTCATATAGGATTCTGTGAAGAGAAGTCAAGATACAGTGAGAGAGAGGAAGCATGTGAAACAACCTAGCAATATATATTTTTTGTTTGGTTTTTGCTTTTGGTAAAATAAGTAAATTGCATTAGAAAGGCATCAAGCAGATGCAAGATTACAAATAGAATCCTAAAGCTTCAGAACATAAAGCTAGAGTGATAAGCAAAAAACCTGTGTAAACAGTCAAAAAGCTATGCTGCCTTGAAAAAAACTCTGCAACAACCTAGCAATATTTATCATAATTACCTGGGGACGTCAGGCCTGTTGACCATACCGGTGGTAATTTTGTGGACATGGGTATTTGGAACACTACGTCCAGGATTGACTAATGTCTGGAATGTGCTGTTTTCACCCCCATGAAGATCCCGTAATGCAATCTCGATAATTCTTTCATGTTCTCTGCTAAACCCAGTGGTCTCAATATCAAAAATAATAAAAGTCATGAGTTTGGCCAAGTCTTTGTTTTCAACAATTGTTTGTCGAATATCAACATATTGTGTACTTCCTATTTCAGTTATTTCTGAACTATATATGTCTACTTCAGATTTTGTTGTTTCATCTAATATTTCATGTCGGATAGTTGTTTTTCTGCTAAAGACAGCCTTGTTTTTCCCTTCACTATTTGTAGTTAGAGTACGTCTATTCTCAGTACTATTATATCTACCTTCCAGCCCATTTTTACCAGTGGCAAGAACCTTGGAACTAATGCTTCCCCTACCAATCCTACTTATATGGTGCAAACTTTGCCACCATGAATTAGTCAACGTATGAACTCTACATCGAGGAAACTGTGACAGTGAGAAGCACATTGCAGCTCTTCTCATCTAAATCCAATAATCACTCTAAAGGAGAGCTCAAGTTGATGAAGTAAGAAGATATATTGACCTGCAGATCAAAAGCAACAAAATGTTTAGAAAGAGGAGTTTCAAAAGAAATGTATTCTCTATACATTAGCTACTGCTATAGAAGTTTGCAAAAAGTAAAGCCATTTACATGTTCAATCTCATAATTTCTAAATTCTAACGCAGTGGGAAACCATTAAATGAAAAAGTGTTCTCTAAATTAAGAAATCTGAAGAAAATAATATCAAGCCTTACGAAACCCCACAGCAAGCATGAGACTGTATCACAGTACACAGGTCTAGGCTTTAGCATTGATATAGCATCTAGATGCTAACCTACAGTATCATGCTAACCACAGCAAATGACTTCTATCTGCATAAAAGTGAGCACACGGTTTACAAGCGCTGTGTGATAAATGAGATGAATTTAAGTTGAATTGTTTTCCGATTTTTTTAATTTAGAAAAAGACCTTTTATGCGAACAATGGTAGAGGGTTTCCGATTATAACCAAATTTCCTTCTCCAAGTCTTGAAAATTAGTATCATCACTCAGCTGTAGAAACCCTTTTAAACATATCTTCTTTAAACTTCTTTATTTATTTAAGGATACTATCTTCTTCAGACTATTAAAAAGCAAAATGAGTTAGACCCTAATATTATAACTCAACAAAGCAAGTTGGCCTAGTAAAGACATGATGAACAACACATTTACCCTTTTGGAAATGTGTTTAATGCACTATAGCCAACACAAAAAATAACACATTGCAAATTAAACTATCCATAAAATCGAGCAATGTTTAGTTAAACCAAAAGAGAAAGAAAAGGAAAGTTCTCTTCTAAAAACATTACCTAAATCGGGTCAATCCAAAGCATTCAAATTTCAAAAGAGACACGTTTCTATCAAAAAACATGACTGCTAAAATGAAAATGCTTAGAGAGTTCTTAGCTTTAGTGGATTTCATGATAATTCAAAAGCAGTCAAATTTCAGAAAATAGACACATTTGGCACAAACAATTACAGCAAACCTTAAAATGTTAAAAAGTCCGTAACTTTATCGAATTTCTAAGCAATTCATCTATCAAAACATTCAATGAGCAACCTCACATTCTAAACAAGATCACAAAAGTAAAATCCACCTGGCAAACAGAAGACCCCATGTGAAACAAAGAAGGAAAAGCCTCTTCATTTCACACAAAAATGGCCATTCAAAAAGAGACCCATTTCCAAAAAAAGTTGAGACAAAAATTGAAAAACGAACAAAAAGAAAGGAAGAAAAATAACATGGTACTAGTAAAAAAGATTAGGAAAAAGACATGCCTGGTACTGATTCTAAGAACAAAGCACAAGCATTTACTTACAATATTCTTTCTTTAGACTGACATATATAGAGGATTAGAGAGAGAGAGAGAGAAAGAGAAGAGAATTCGGAGGAAGTCGTGAAGAAACTGTAGAAGAATAACGTGTCGTTGGAGTGAAGTTGAAATGAAGAAAGGGGGAAGCATAAAGTGCGGATCATGAAGCTCCGATCCATGGCTTCCGGACCTCTTCCATTTTCTTTTTATGATATTTCTTTAAAAGGATAGGGTCTTTTGTTTTTCTTTTAGGCGTTTGGACAATATTGGACTAGAATTTGGAAAAAAAAACAGTTTTTCCTGTGAGTATTTGAATATAATCATTTTCACATCCAAGTGTGTTTTAAAAATTAAAATTCTCTTCAATTTTAAATAATAGATATTTTTTTTCTTTATCCTAATTGATTTTTAATATATCTGTTTACACTTACATTATCAACTTTATCTTCTTCTTTTTATTTCTTTAAAATCATAATATATATATTTTTTAATCTATGTTAACAATTTTTTTAATACATATTAACTTTTGAAAAAAAATGAAATAAAAAAATACTAATTGAGTATATAAGTTAATAACGTTCTATAATGAAGTAAATTAACATAATTGTTATACCCCGTAGGATTCCCGGCACCTAGATGACCTATTTGCACGTTGGTTAAGCATATTTGAAGGCCATACGTGCTAGATAAAGGCCCGGGACAAAGATCGGACGAGAAACATGTCGAACCATCACGGAAGGAGCCGAGGCAGAGTCCCTCCGCGATGGCAGCGTGTCACGGAGGTGAAGCCTCCGCGTTGGCTCCGTGACACGTTGGCCTTGTCCAGGCCCAAGTATATAAAGCCCCACTTCGGTTTTAAATCATATAAACTTATAAATTTCCAGTGAAACAGAGAGGAAACATCAGAGAAGAGAAAAGAACGAAGGGGGGGAATATAATTTTCATCCGATTACGCTGCTAAACGCTGTCCAAACTCAAATTAACTCCAGATACTGAGGTATTTAGCAGCAGAGAGCATTAATACGGATTTAGTTTCGTGAAATACGGCCGACAAATCGTCGAGTTACCGAGCTAAGGTAAGTAGAATTGCTCCAAACTAGTGTCTATATGTTCCTAGCTATGAAGTGAACATTTCTCCCTTCTGGACCTCTGGAAAATAGCGAGTTTCCGACCGTCTTTCGATAAGCCTAAGTTAGGCTATAAATTACATCGAAGTGACATTGTTCATTAAAATAAAGCTATATTTGGTATTAATTGACATATTTATGAATGCAGTTGGGAGAAATAGTTGAAGTATTGGCCGAGCCTCGTCCGACAGACGGATAATTCGGGAATAAGGTATGTAAAGCTAGTTTCCTCGGCAAGTTAGTAAATCTCGATACAGTAAAGCAATTTAAAGACCAGTAGAATGTTCAGAAGTCATATGTTGTGTTTATTACGAATGTTGGTACGATATTAGAAGCATCAGGTTATAATTAGCACGAAACTTGTTAGCACGATATAGATTCTAATACAAGTGTTAGGAACTGCACAACATGCTCAGTGTATGATGTAGTACAAAATGTCAGGATATTATCGTATTCAGTTGAAACCCAGTAAAGCAATGTAATATCTGTAAGACATCTCAGAAGTAGAATGATAGGTTAAAATGAAGTTTAGAAAATATATTAGAAATAGCAAATCATGTTACTATAGAAACTCAACATACAACATGGTTTTCAGCAGAAAGACTATATCCTGTCCAGCGTTAGACTCAGTACGGTATGACAGAAGATTATATATTATACATGCATACTATTGTCAGTCTCAGCATGTGTTAAGTATGTACATATTACTATTACTAGCTCAGCATATAGTATGTACAAATACTTTACTACTATTAGCTTCAGTATATGGGACATGCAGATAGTATTACCAGTTGAGACCGTTGTATTGTTTTGGGGTTGGATTACCTAGCATCCATGTCCGCCCCAGGGTTAATAGCTGTATCGACTCGTCCGCCAGAGGACGAGGATACGTCGCTCTACGGAGTGGCATGCCGTCCCACAGGGGACGAAGATGGGATGCCAGTTTTCCCCATATTGTGCCCTGATCGGCCCTTACACACCCCTGTCGAGCGGATACGCCCGGGTGTTGATTCAGGAGTCCTCCGGACTCAGATGCAGTTATAGTCAGGGGCTCAGCGAGCCCAAGTGCATACCCAGGGGATCGGCAGGATGCTTATAGCGATTAAGATTATAGGAGATGGGATGACGGGGTAAGGGTATAGATTCTGTGCTGGTTGTACCTCCCGGCTTATGGGGGCCGGGTAAGGTTTGTGTGTGCTATATTATGTTATGTTATGTTATGCCATGTTACATTAGACACGAGTAGATCGGCAGTAGAACGATACGTCTCCAGGTATGACTCCTACTCCTTCCAGTATAATTAAGAGAAGGTATGATTTAGATTATCAGACAGTTAATCTATCATTTTCTACTTCAGTTTCATCAGTTGTATTGTTGTTTTCAGATATTTCTTTCAGTTATTGCTTTACATACTCAGTACCAGCGGTACTGACGCCCGATGGGGCGCTGCATTACTTGCCTGCAGGTACTCATAGACGAGCAGGCGATCCGTCGTGATTCCGGTCAGCGATTGAGTATTCAGCTCCCATCATCCGGAGACTGAATCCCAGAGGTGTATTTTGTTTTCTTTTGTTGAACAGTATGGGTAGGTCGGGGCCCTGTCCCGATCACTTCTATTGCTATTCCTAGAGGATTGCAGTCTGTATATATTTCCCTGTTGTCAGTTGAGCCGGTCGTGTGAGGCCGTGTAGTTGTATAGCTATTAGTACTTTTATCTCTTTTATGTTGGCCGTGTGGGGCCATAGTTTGACAGTAGTGGTGACCTTGCGGGTCACGTAGCTTTCCAGCATTTCATTATTGAGTTACAGATAACTAGACAACATGGTGGCATTGTCGGCCCGCATAGGTTTTCCTATATTGATATGTTTCTGATTAGCTGTCAGCACAGGTACATGTGGCTATAGGCCTAGTCGGCCGGAGGCTGTTTTTACAGCCGTCATATAGCTCGTTGTTTCCCTGAATCTGAGTTAGAGCCAGCCAGGCACCAGATGTGCTCACGCTTAGCAGTCCATCAGTTCAGGTCCTAGTAGGGCACCAGGTGCCAGTCATACCCCCCAAGGCGGGGTGTGACAATAATAAAAAAATAATTTTACTAATAATAATCAAAACTCTAATATTTATTTATACAAGTGAAAATAAAAGATAATAATAATTTTATAAATATATTTCAATGCATGAAATTAAAAAAATTTAATAAACTAAAAATAAATTTAACAAATATTTATATACAATGTAAATTAATTTAAAATTATATGTTACCAAATATTCTGTTAATAACAATCAAATTTTATTTATTTATAGACATTAGCGGATAAGAAACATGAGAAACTTACACACACATGCATGCACATACATATAATTTAATGCATATAATATTTTAATAACAATAATAAAAAATATTAAATAGCATTAGATTTTGTGACAAATTCATAAAAGTATTGTTCTACTTATAATGTTAGTGAATTTAAATAAAAAACTATAAAAACCTATGGTAAAAAATAAGTATTATATATACTACAAAAAAGTATTACATACATAGAAGATTGAAGGGTAAAATAGACATTTTAATAATTCAATTAGAATAAAGGGGGAGAATGAATGTTTATTGTTTAAAGTTGAGAGAGGAGTTTGATTTTTAAAACAATGTTGGGAGGTGAAAACGATTTTCATCCATATATATTTTATATTAAAATATTAAATAGTAACTTTTAAGTTTGATAAAGATTTTTCATTTATAATTTTTTAATTTCTATAAACTTTTTAAAATTGAAAATTATATAGCATATTCAATCTAACCCCATAATAATAAAGTTCATGAAAATTAATGGACCTGATATATTTTTTTTTTACCTCGACTTCTAATTGGAAATTTTCAAACTTCAATCAAATATAGTCCAAATGTATGCCTTGACGGTGTAAATTCTAAAAGATAGTTCGACATAGAAAACAAACATCTTAATTTTAAAATGAGTGGACGAACGTATCAATTCATGAAATTAACAAGTACATCAGTAAATAAAATGATATCAAAGGGTAAAAAGTGCGCATAATTTTAACAAGTACTTCCCTTCTGATTCTTTTTAGTTGATGTGTATATTAAAAATGGTTTGATTCAAAATATTTTATTCGTTTTGTTTTAATTGCTAGGTATACTAAATATAGTTGTCTCAAAATATTTGCTTGTTTCAAAATTCAAGAGATAACTGATCATGTTTTTCCAACTCTACCCTCGGCGCTTAAAGTCATTCTAAAATTTGAAAAGAATTATTATTATATGTTTTTAAGAAATTAATAGGGTTATATTAATCAAGTTACCATTTCTATTAACTTTTTCTTAATGAGTGTGTAATCTTATCCTAACAATTAAAACGGAATAGATAGAGTAGTTGCTAGTTTAAAAAATTTGAGAAATAATTGATTATTATTTTTTTCAACTCTACTCTAAGTACTTAAGTCACTCTACAATGTGAAAAGAATAATTATTATATGTTTTCAAAAAATACATATTAATTGATAGGATTATATTAGTCAAATTGCAACTGCTATTAATTTTTTCTTAAAGTATGTGTAAATTTTATCCCAACAAATAAAAAGGAACAGAAGTACATAACTGAGTGTCACGCCATGAATAATTAAGTTTAATTACAATTTATCATAGTTAAATGTTATCCTTATATTAATTATAACAATTATATCAAGATATTACAAAATATCTTGATTCCTAAATAATAATTATGACAATATATATATTATAAAGTATCTGGATTCCTCATGGTATTTTCTAGACAATAAATAACCATTGCTACATTAAACAAGATTATAGTTGATTAAAGAGACATGTAACGACACTTTGTTAGAATTAATGTTTTATTAAAATACATTAAGTCCTTTACAAATCACTCATCTTTAGAAAGAAAAAAAACATGTCTTTGACCTATTAAAAACTAAGCAATAATAAAAAGATACAAATAACTGGTAATTTTTTTTTTAAAAAAAATAATAATAATAAGAAGAAAGACACGAATGACTTTTTTAGATCAATTTTTCTTTTAAATATCGAACCAAACACTTGTATTTATATATTTTATTCATTTAGGACGTTTTCTTTAATGATTGAAATATTTAACACTGCAAAAAGCAAATCAAAAAAAAGAAATATTCAAATAATATCTTTCCATGTTTATAAAGATGTGAAGAAACTATATATATATATATATAAAGAAATAGATTTTACCAATCAAGAGTAATTCACACATTTCATTTCTTATGATACCAACTATCACAAAAAAATGTGATAATTCTTTTTGTGACCCTTAAGTAGAAAAATAATTTTTCTTAATATTTTTTTTTAAAATGTATCAAAATTGATTGGTTTGTTAATGTGAATAAATTAAGAATGAAAGGTGACTTCTAGGAATCCTTTTTCTTATTGACAACACTAGCACATCACAGAGATTTTGGTTTAAAGAATATGCTCCCCACATCTCATTCCTTTGGGTGCAATTTATTAAACTCTACCAGAGTACAAACTACAGGAGTCCGGAGCCAAAATAGTAAATTAATAAACATAATATGTCAAAAAAATATATGAAAAAAATAATATATCAAAAGCGCTATTTCGCTCTAATTAGAGCGAACTGTATCTGCAGTACTGACGTCGTCAATTCTTCCGTTTCCCTCCTTGAACAAATTAAAAAATAAAAAATAAAAAAATGGTCATAAACTCATAATTCGCCCAAAATTAAACCAACTGGACAAATTAATTTAGGTGATTCATTCAATTTTGAGCGAACTATGATCATTTCTTTTTTTTTTTCCATCTTTGCGAGTTATGACCCTTTCTTTCTTTTTTTTTTCCACCTTTGCAATTTTTTTAAATTAAAAAAAAACTGATACAACAAAAAAGAATATATATATATATATATATTGTGCACTTCGCCCAATTCAGGCGAACCATGATCATTTTTGTTTTTTTTTAACCTTTCTGTGGTGGAATTTTTTTTAAAAAAATTGCAGACATATTAAGAAGGAAAAAAAATGAACATGAGTTTCAAGTTAGAAAAAGTAATTTTGACTAGTTTTTTAAGTGATTTTTTTTTTGTATTCACAAAACATCTATTTGTCAAGTTGAATAAATGTTCAAATGTTACTTCTTTTTTTTTTCAACTATCACATATTTTATGTCTAAACAATCAGTTGTGGATAAGTGCAGTTGTGTTGAACAATACTGTTCAACAGTATTTTGTTTTTATTTTATTTTTTTTGCAAATATATTTTGACTAAGTGCACCGGGTTATATATAATAATTCTTATAATTTAATTTTTTCTCAAACTTATATAATAAAAGCTTTAATGCACTGAACCGTATACTCTTATATTTGACAATGTTATGTTCTCTCTTTTTCACTGTTCTACTTATGGCATTCTTTGTGCTGATAGTCACAGCACATAACTTGTTTATATTTAGTAGCTACTTCGAGAAAAGAGGCGTGTTCTTTTTTTTTTTTCCTTCTTAAAATGTCTGCATTTTTTTTTTAAATTTATTGTATTGGTTTTTTTGAAAAAAAAAAAATTTGCACCATAGAAAGGTTCAAAAAAATAAAAATGATCATGGTTCGCCCAATATATATATATTTATTAGTTTATTCTTGTATCAGCTTTTTTTTAAAAAAAAATTTGCAGAGGTAAAAATAAAATGGTCATAGTTCGCTTAAAATTGGGCAAACTACGTAAATTAATTTGTTTTTTTTAATTTTGTTCAAGGAAAAACGGAAGAATTGACGACGTCAGTTCTGCAGATGCAGTTCATGCTAATTCGGGCGAAATAGCTTTTTTGATGCATTATTTTTTTTATATACCTTTTTGATATATTGTATCCATTAATTTACTATTTAGGTGCCGAACTCCAAGCTATAGAATATTTGATTCAACGCAAAAACCTAGTGACTTTTCTGAAATTTTAAATTTGTTGAGATTGCTATTGATGAATCATGCTCCATTGCTAGATGAGGAAAGTGTCGGTTTACGGGCCCAATATTCAAGTTTAATTTATTTATTTTTGGATAAAATTTTTTAATTTTGTTCTTTTCATCTAAGCATATAAAATATAATAATAAAGTTCTTCATTTATACTTTTTAATAAATTATTTTTTTCTAATTTATTAAACTAAGTAATAATTTATAATATATTAAATTTAACTAATTTAAAAGGATTACATGTTTTATTGCTTGTTATTTCAACATTCACTCAGCATTAAATTCAAACATTGAATTGAACATTTAATTTAAGTGACATGCTTTTTACGTTTATTTGAACATTTTGGATAATAGATAAAAAAAAATGTAAGTATCTTATGTATTAATAAAAAAAATAAGAAAAATTAATACGTGATCATAGAAGATGAAAAGAAAAAAATATGATTGCTTTAATTTATGTCTTGTATATACTAAAATTAAGGTAATAATTTAGTACAATAAATAACAAAATAGTTACAAAAGAGATTTATGTATCAAATGAGACAATAGAGTACTTTCACTAAAAAATTAAAAGACTATGACAATTATTAATATTATATAAATTATAGTTAAGCATGATAATTTACACATATACCTTTTAATTTTTTTAAAGTCTAAATATATGCATTTTTCTTAAATTTAGAAGTAAATATAAATAAAATTATATATTTTAAGGAGATAAGATATATATTGTTTCTATTTCAAAATAAGTGACATTTTTATTTTTTCACTTTGTTTCAAAATAAGTGGTGTCTCACCTAATCAAGTAGATATTAATAATGTTCTTCTAACTTTGTCCTTATTGAATTAAAGAAAATTACATAGTCAAAAAAATACCAAAGAGCTACATCTTTTTAAAGATATTTATTAAAACAAATTACTAAAAATTACATCTTACTTTATAGGAATGAGTAGTTTTCTTAAGGGATTTACCCGAGTTAAAAATACTAGTTATTTTGAAATGAGAAAATATATATTAAATATTACTTTTCATTGTAATGTTAAAGAGAATTTATTGATTATTAAATATTTATTGCGGAAAAAGAAAGTACATACGAAAATGAACAAAAATATTGTTGAACTATGCAAAATTAAACAAAAAAAAGCCTCTGATTAATAGTTTGATCCAAAATGTCCCTATTATTAATTTTGGGATCAAATACTTTTTCTAATAAACATATTATTTTTTTGACACAGTTTTTTAAAAATAAAAATATTTTAACCCCTCATTAATTTTCATATATATATATATATATATATATATATATATATATATATATATATATAAAAGATTATAGTAACCCATCATTAATTTTCATTTAGATGATGATAAAATTATTTTTCAAAATAAAATAGAATGATATTTTTATTTCTCAACTTTCCCGAATGCCATAAGGATGAGCATTTGTAATATAATTTTTGATTTTAAAGATAAGATTGAATAATTATAGTGCCATGAAACACAAAAATTTATTGTATTCCTTCAAATAACAAAATATCTTTAAAATATCATTGATAGAGTTATTGTTGATCCTTTTTTTTTTCACTTTAACTTTAAGATCAAGAAATATATTAGAAAATGTTTATCCTACTTCAATTTGGAAAAGATTAAAGAATAAAAATATTTCATATTTTATTAGAAAAAATAATTTTACCATTAGCTAAATGAAAATTAATAATGAGTAGGATCTTGCATAAATAACCTATATTATCAGTTTAAAAAGTATACAGGGTTATTCTATTTTAATTGATAAAATTAGATTAAGAAGAAAAAAGATTATTTCTATTTTTTTATTAGTTAAAGAAACTTCAAAAGAAAAAAAAAAGAAAAAAACTTTTAAAAACAATATTTTATTAAAAAAATAATGTGTTTAAAAATAAAAGAAACAATATGTTTATTAGGAAAAATATATTTAATAATAAGAGTATTTTTTGACCAAATAATTAACGGCAAATACATTTCTAAACCAAACTATTAACGATAAGGATATTTTTGGAGTAAACTATTAGCAAAAGATGTTTTTGTCCAATTTCACACAGTGTAAGGGCATTTTTGACCCTTTTATCAAGAAGATGTTATATATATTAGATTCTCACATCAGTTAAACTAATAACTTTTGTCCTCCCAGTATAACATGAACAAATTTGTAACTTGAATTAAATTTTTAAGTATTGAATACACAAATAATTAAATCAAATAAGAATTAAATATATTAACGTGTAGCAAAACGTTCTTAAATTACCTTTAGATATATGAACATTTCAATTTTTAAAATTTCTTTTCAAAAATTGTGGATGAAATAAAAAATATTTTAAATATCAATAGATTCATTATTAATTACTATAATGTGATACAATAATTAAATATGAAAGTAAAAAATTAATATAAACAAATTGAAATGCTTATACTAATATTTATGATATGATTATGCTTAATAAATGAAACAAAAATTGATATCGTGATATAAAAAAAAAAAAAAAAGAATTTGCATGATATATATACTCTGGACACAAACATGAAATAAAAAGATTTTCGAGTTTAAAAAAAGTAAATCGTCATGGCCTTATAAGTGTTCAGTAGAGGAAAATCATCTACCCTCTCTTCAATCTTCGGCCTTGTGTCAAATTGTTCCTTTTCCTTACCCTCTTCTTGAACACTATGGGTGTGCTCAATACTTAATTTTTTGAAAAATAAGTGGTTATTTTTTTATTTTTTTATTTGATATGAAGTAAAAAATATTATTTTAAAATATTTATATATAATATAGGTAAATATTATGAAAATGAGAGTGGGCAAATAATGAGCTTAAAATTTTCATTTATAGAACTTATTTTTTCTACTCTTATTAGAGAAATGATCTTTAAAATTTTCATAGAGCTTATTTTTCTAAAAAAGATATTATCTAAAAATTTTGATCAATCAAATATTAAAAAAAAATAAAAAAAAAGGTCAAATATGTCTCCAAATATATTCATATAGAATAATATTACCGTTCGTGTAAAAAGTACCTTATTGATAATCCTGTTCTGCCATTATCAAATGACCCGAAATTTTCATTATTGACAAATAGATATTGTTTGCCTTAAATTTTATAATTTATATAAAAAAAAAAGTTTCACCTATTAATAATTATAAGTTGGAACTATCAAATGTTGCTATTATTAATGTTAATTGATGTTCGACACATGAAAGGAGGATTAATAACACATATATAATTTTTATAACTTCCACTCATTTTTCATTTAACATTGCATTTCTATCTTATTTTATTTTAATCCTCTAAATTTATTTTTTTCTATTTTATTTAAATATAAAATAAAAATCTTTATGCTTTTAATATTTGTATTTATACTTTTTAATTATATTTTTGTTGGAAATAATTGACGAGAGTATGCTGGTTTTCTTAAAGTCCATCAATTTTCTTTTTTAAAAAATTATTGACAATCTGACGAAGTTCGTGGGATTATATTATTTTTTAGTAATCTTATTAGCAATAAATTAATTTTTTTTTATAAATTCGTATTGAAGATGGATTTTTTCCCCAATTGAAGCTGGGTTAAAAATTAGGAAGAGGATATTTGGGTTAAACTTAGATGATAAAAAAAAAAAAAAAAACACAGCACTATTTCATTAAATATATTGTACCTTTTTTTAATATTTATCAATATATGCTAAATAATTCACGAATAATATTCTGTTATGATTAAATAGTATATAAAAAATAAAGTTGTAGAATTAAATGAGACAAAAATAAAATAAAGTGTCAAAATAAAAAAAACAAAGGCAAGTTACAACAGCTGTCTATTTATTTGGCCATAAATAAATTATTTTAAATATGTTAGGAGTATTTATAACTCTTTTTTTTTTTTAAATAGAGTAAAAGATAATAAATATCTCTAAAATACAGCTAGAAAAAAATAAAATTGATAGTTAAAATATATTTAAATTGGCATATAAATGTGAAAAAACTTTGATACTTGTGCTGTTATTCACCCTTCACTCTTTGAAACACTGGAATTTTCCAAACAAGAGTATACACCTTTGGGAAAAATATAGGGTGCTCTTTTTCCTCTCTTCCTGGGCTATTTTGCCGCCAGTGACTTGTTAAAGATTTGTTGTTCCTTTCAGATATGAGGGAAATCGTAACTATTCAAGTGGGGAATTATGCCAACTTCATTGGCTCTCACTTCTGGAACTTCCAGGTAAACCCATTTACTGCTAGGCGTTTAATTCAGGTACCAGCTCACTTCTGTTTAGCTGTTATGATTAATTAAATATGTAGGTTTATCGAATGCGCATTTGCTTATTTTAAACAGATGCTGATTTCAAGATAGTCCTATCTTGCATGTGCGCTCCTTGCTTGCTATTAAACTCTCTTGTAGTAGTTCAATTAATTCTATCGTTTATAATTCTCTGATAAATTTTGCAATTATGATGAATTTTTGGCTTGTGAAACGGAACAGGGTGTCCTGGGAAAGAGTTTTTTAGGGGTGTAGAGTGTTATTAGGCGAAGGCACTAAATTCCTCTTAAGGTTCTTTTTTTTTTTTTTTGCAATTTTAATATGAGTTATTTCAAATAAAATTTATTGTTTTTCCTTACCATGATCAATCCAATGGCTGATAGGAGCTTTACAATTCCAGGGTGAGTTATTTCAGAAATTAGAATCTTGTGTGGGCTGCTACAATCTTTTGCACCCCTAAATCTGCCACTAGTTGAGGCCCTTTTGGTTTTAGTGACCATTTCCCTTCCATGTAATATCTTAGTCTAGCTACAGCTATGGGCACTACGGAAAGAATAGTGTGGGACCTGATTGAAATTACTAGTTCACAATCTAATAGACCCGAAAAAGAAAGAACAAAATGAACAAAATTTCCAAGAAATTGTATGATAGCTTTTTTCTTTTTCCTTTCCCTTGGTAATCATCTTATTGTGATATTATATTGGCAATCAGCTGAGTTAGTTAGACACCTGGTGTCAGTAGTTTGTGAAGCACCACATTTAATCATTTAATAAAGGATATGGATTTTGATTGTACCTCCATCCACTGTTTTGAGTTAGTGTGGATTCTCTCTTATTTTCAGGTTGCTGATATATATATATATATTTTTTTTTCATCCTCCTTTGTTCTCCCTTACTCTCTTTTCTTGTAAAAGTTTCCACTGGGAATAGTTGAATATGTTCCTAATACTTGGTCGTAATTCAGGATGATAGGCTGCACGTTGGTCAAATACTACTGATTTTACTGACTAATATTTCTTACTCAATATTGAATTTTGAAGGATGAATTACTTGGATTGGCTGAAAGCCCTGAAAGTGATCAAGTATTCAAAAATCATTGTCTTGATATGGATGTGTTGTATCGTACCGGGGAAACTCAGCAAGTGAGTTATCTGATCATAAATTCTATAGTGGATTTTGTCTTTGCTATATAGCTATCACATTCTTAGATTTACTCTCTCTCACATTTTTGGCATGTAGGGCCTCCTTACATACACCCCTCGAATGGTCTCTGTAAACTTTCAAGGTATATTGTTCAATTGTTACATTTAGTTGCCACAAAGATCTGTTTTTCTTAAGCACCATGTTTGGGTTTATTTTAAACTGTTGTCTTGGAATTATGTTAACCTACTTGGCACTGCCTATTGTTCCAGTTGGCAATCAGAATATGTTGGGCCTCAAGCTAGTTCAGTATACAGATTTCTTAGGAAGTTGCACCTCCATATCTTCTACACTAGAATATTTAGCAGTTACCCTGTATGCATATTATATAGGAAATGACTCTATTAAAATAACGTATTATAGGACTTGAAGGTCAAACAGGAGCTTCATCATAAGTAAGTACGTAGTAAATATCACAATAACTGAGGAGCTATTTGTGATGCTGAGATTCCAAGTATCTCTTTAATTAGAACCGTACTTTCATAAAAGATCAGGCATGGATGGAAATTGAAGAGGAGGCAAGCTCTATTTTTCTCATCGACCATGTGTTGTCTAATTGGCCCTTTTTGGTTGAATCATCTATTAAGAAATCCGCTTTTTTTTTTGGCATTTAGATGCCAGGATTTCTTAATTGAAACCCTTATTGCAGAGTAGTCGTTAAACTTTTCTGTTGTTCATAATTGTGCTAAAAGATATATGTTCTATAGAATTTGAGTGACAGATCAGTACAAGTATATGTCAACCTATCAGGAACGATCTGAAAACTGGTGGGGCTATAATTACGGTTTAGTTTTGATTCTAATAGTGCTAAAAAGAGGGGAGAAATTATTTTCTAAGCCTTTACAAGTTTTTTTTAGTTTTATGGCCTTTTTGCAAGAGATCTTCATTTTTACACATAAGACATCATCATTTTTGCACAGAAGAGATCTGAAAAGGTCATTTTCTTCTATTAAAATTGTAAAAGGCCAAGAGATGTCATTTTCTCCTAAAAGAGTAGATCATCACAAAAATGTTTAAAAAGTATCTCCACATTTTATATTTTTACCAAGCATACGAAGTCTATTCAAAGTTGGGATGTGTTTTATCAAGCTACACTTTGTTTTTCTTTCTATTGGAGGCAAGCCGATCTTTGACAGATATATAGCAGCTACCATCACTTCAAATTCAGAACCTAATTGACAACTTGGACCACTCTATAGCGTTCTAGCTGTGACAATTCATCTTGGAGTTGTTGGTTCATCTGCAGCCAAAAATATTGCTCATGGATTTTACTGCCTATCAGATTCTTCCTACTTTTGCTCTGTTTCTTATTTTATCCCGCCTCCCCTTTTTCACTATTTCTTTTTTAGCGATGGAAGGTTTTGATCTTCCAATGCAGAATGTAAGTGATATAGTATTCTTCATAAGTTTTGGAAAACTTATAGGTTTGGTGAACTCAAAACTTATGGATCATTCTGCTGTCAACCATTTGTGAAACTGACAAGCAGAGGAAGAAAACAATATATATTTCATATTATACTAGAGAATAAATAGACCCTCACTCAGTTAGTTGATCTGATGTATGGTCTTTTGCACATCTGTAACATGATAGGGTCCCTTGGATCTGTGAGTTCACGTGGATCGTTGTACAATCAAATCCCAACCAAAAACTCGGATGTTAAGACATGGTGAGACTCTAACCTCTTTGTCGTTTAATCCATTACTCTGTGTTTAATAATATGCCACAAAGTAAGTAAGGGGTGACATGTTCTCCCGCTCACCCAGCCCTCCCTGTCTAAAATATAGAAAATGAAAAAGAAAGGAGAAGAAAATAGTTAAATATAAAAATAAATGCAACACAAAGAAGGGGTCTAGACTTGCAGCTGATTTGTTAAATCTCTTTCCTTAATAAGTGCACCTTTTGATTCACACATTCTTACTGCTTGCCGACATTGCTTTGGAAATGATTATTGCAACAACAAAAGTGTAATTGTGTGTAACTGTTTCAGCATTCCTGAGTCTTATATGAATAAATCAAAGGCGTTATATGATAAATGGACCTGCTGCTTTTGATTACTACCTTGAAATATATCATTTCTGGTGTTTAAAAGTGTAATTCATGGAATTGGCTTATGCCTTCAGTGATCCTGATCATTGCAGAAGTTTAATTTGGTAATTACTTTGAAGATACTGATCATGTTAGGCAAGCCTTTAAGTCTAAATCATAGCATTTCACTAAACAATCTGCTTCTGATTCTGAAGGCCAAAATACACTTTTCTACAAGCAATCATATTAATCTATCAAGTAATTCCAACTATTTACACATATAAGTATTTATTACTTTATCTATATAAAAAAAGAAGAGAATATTTCTTTGCAAGAAATGTACGAGTAAAATAGAATGTTCTTTTTAGACTCTTTACATCCATCTCATTTTTCTGGAACAATCTTTAATCTCCAACTCATGATTGCCTCTTTTGTTGTCCTTAGTTCACCCGTGCTATGTTGAACAACAAGAATCAGCGTTCTAAGTCTCTGCCACAATCCTGCAATGAAGCAGGATGGTCCGTGTCTTTTCCCGTGTTCCTTATACAGGAAGCACCAAACATTCATCACCTTTTCTGCAACTTGCTGATAATAATGCATCCCACACTGCACACTGCATGAAAATTTGTTGTGATTAGTTATACTGAATAACTCACTGGGATTTTCGGTGACCGTGCCAGTTTTGTTTCTCTTTCAGTTTCAACAGACAAGTTTGAGATTTACAGAATATTTTTGATTAATTATTTAATCCTTTGCAATAAGCAGTTAATCCCTGGAATGCTGCGTTTTCTTGAAAGACAAATTGATTAGTGTCAGCTTGCTCAGAGAATTAGTCAGATTATTTAATTGTCTAAGACCGAGTTAGGGGTGAGAGTGGAGGGGGAATTACTTGAAAGCTCCTTTTGTTGTTGAGCTGGTTGTGAATCAAAGTGTTGAGACGAGCTAAACAGATTGGTTTATAATGTCTATAAGTAGGCCTGTTTCATAGAGAAAAGGTTGAAATTTAGAGTCTGGGAATATAGGTTGCTATCCAATAATCACATGCTTTTATCTTTAGGTAGACAACTCTTTCATGACATGACAAAGTGATAAATTGGCAGCCAAGCTGGTGAAATTACAGAAATTACTTGGGATGATTACAGTTGAAGCATTACTATATTAGAATGGCTCCTAGATAACGACAGATGACCCTCATGGCTACAACATAAGAAGGATATTTTAATAAGTTCCTAGATCAACAACAACAATGACGATGCCTCAATCCTTGGTCATTCATCTTCTTAGATAACAATGGAAAAACTTCATGGCTTCAATATAAGAAGGATATTTCAATAAGTTCCTAGATCAACAACAACAACGCGTCTTCTTCTCAGCCTCCTCCTTGTCCAGAAGATACAAAATCAGTATTAAAAAAGTCCCTCTAGCAAAAACCCAATAAATCAAACAGGACATTTACATATCCTACATTACTTGTGATGTTGGATGAATATTTTGGGGGTGGGGGTGGGGGGGTGGGGTGAGGTTGATTTACTAATGTCATACACATAAGTTTGAGTGGAACTATATGAATGAAGGTCTCCAGACAAATGTGCAGGAAGGGCAGAGTCACAACTCATGCATCTGAACGTTTAAGAAGGAATCTCTTCTTGCAAAGCTTAAGCGAGGAAGAACAGGAGAGCGTGGGAAAAGCTAATGATTTAGACAATGTGAACAACAATTCTCAGACAGAAATTCAAGATAAGGATATTGTTGAATGTTTGGAAAGTGATGTTCAATATTGGACAGATTTTTCAAAAGTGCACTATCATCCACAGAGTTTGTATGAATTAAGTGGATTATGGGCAGATATCCAGGATTTCGATAATTATGGACTTGGGAAGGAGGCATTTTGTGGGCATCAACATGGTGAAGAAATAGATGACAGACTTCGTTTTTTCATTGAAGAATGTGATCATATTCAGGTACGCACGATTGAAATCTCCTGACTTCTATTCCATCTGGTTGGCTTATTGCTGTTGATAAATCTCCTCAGGTTTGTGGGCAGATCAACTACATAAAATTTGTTCCATCTAATAATTCTGATTCTTCCTAGTAAGATAATATTACTATTTCTATACATGTTTGACAGCATTGCTTTGTTTTGTAAGTTTCTTCTTGATGCTGAATGAACTTTGTCCTCACTGAGTATATCAATGCATTTACCTTTAGTCCTGTTCTCCTTCACAGTACTTTTATTTTTTGATATCGTAGAAATCGCCTGTATACCCACTTTGTGAAGTATCAGCAAGTTCAAAACTCCGGGGAGTATGGTCGGCCCGATACCCTCCTCCCAACTTAAATGCCAGACTTTTTGTCCATAGTGGGGTTTGAAACTGTGGCATGCGACAAACCCACATTTGATGTGTTGCGTCCTTACTGTTGAACCAAAGCCCTGGGGGAAGCTTCACAGTGCTGCCATCATATATCATCTGTTGTCAGACTGGTTTACTGACTTAATAACCTCATTAATTCATCTGATCTTCAACAGTTCCATTACAGCAGTTTGATTATCAACTCTTTCAGCCTGATACTGGCAATGCGACTTTATATTCTCCCCCTTGCTTTCTGAGATCTTGAATCTTGTGCTCTTTTTGGACTCAACTGGTTTTATCTTGCTTACTTCCTAACATGTATCTCTGTATGAATGCCTAAACAAAAATGATTTCACCTGTACTTGTGTTCTTTTCCTGTCAGCAAGAGTTGTTAATTGTTTATTATATTTCTTTGACAGGGGATCCAATGCGTTGTGGATGACTCTGGAGGGTTTTCTGGTGTATCTGCAATGTTCCTGGAGAGCATTGCAGATGAGTACCCAAACGTCCCAGTTTTACTATATAATGCACGTAATCCTAACTTGCACATGGACTCCAAAGGCCGCAAGCAAGCTATCTCCCGTAGTCTTCACGATGCAGTCTCATTTTCCAAGCTGTCAGAGCTATGTAAATTGATTATCCCTGTTGGTTTGCCCTCCCTGAGTGGAAGTAAGAATTACTATTCTCATAATGTGATTTTTTCAGTAGAACTATAAATTGTCCTACATATGATTCTTACGCAATTTTCCTACTTATGGTTCTCCCAGACATACTAGATTCTTTGTTCTTTGTTGAACTAAATTGAGTTGTAAGTTTGTACTGCATATTTGTCCATCCCAAGGAGATTATTTATCAGTAATGACTCCGTGCCACAACAATCAGATACCTAATGGGTTTACGTATACTGTATGAGTAGCCGACCTGTGAGTTTGTAGATGTCCACCCCAAATTTTGAGAACATATCTAATTACAAGCTGAGGTAAGGGGCATTTTGAAGATATCGTGGCTTGTGCCTCACACTTTTTCACTTGCTGTAGGCAAACTTCTGGTCTTCCTCACTCAAAAGGCAAGAAGTTATGTGAATTTTGTCTACATCCTTCAAAAATTTTCAGCATCAAACAGAATCAACAAATTTGAGTTCCAGTTAACTATGTGAATCCTATGTAGTTTAAAAGGAACTGGGGGATTCAATAATTGTTAAGTGAAATCGTGGGTGTTAAACTTGTACATTCAACAGCCAAATGTTAGATAATCATGTGGTTTTCTTTTGCCAGTTCAATCACTGGATCTTAAAACTGATGGGTGTTGTATAGTTGGTAAACTCTTTCTTCGCCTGTAAGAACTTGTGTCTTGTTTGTCTACCTTTGTCTTTTCTAGTATTTGGTGCAGGTTGTTAACTTCTGTAACTGAATCTTATTTTATGACCTCTTGCTCTGTATGCTTCTCATATTTTAATCTCTTATCTGAAGAATATGAGTTCTGTGGCTGATACTTGCATATATGTACCTATCTAGGTAGAGCTTCCCAGTTTCTCTGCATTAAAGACGAAAAGCCCTACCACTCCAGTGCAGTGTATGCGTCTGCAATGCACTCATTTAGTCTCCCTTTTAGGATGAAACAATCAGGGCCATCTGCAGAATCAATCTGTACGTCTGGTGCTCTGGATATGTATGGGATAGTACAAATGCTAGCAGGCCAAATGAGGCAAAACATGGTAACTATATTGGATGTTGCCATGCCAGCACCTTCTTTAAGTGGTATGCTTTCTCTTTCTGGCATTTCATTTTTCTGAAGTCAGTGTGCAATTACTTCCACTCCTGATGTTGGAAACTCTTTTGCCCCAGTAGACCGGGCTCAGCAGTCCTTTCTCAGAAACTTGCAGCCCTTGATTCCGGACATAGCAGAAGATATTGAAGATTTCCATGCAGTGGAAACTATGAACGTTCACGGAGCAGTTACATCTGGTACTTGATGTGATCTTTAGCATATTTCTTATATTTTTTAACATTGCTTTTGAATCTTCTGATCCTATTTTATCTTGGTACATAGTTTTATGATTTGCATACTGGCTTCCTCATCTCCTTTTGGACTCCATCAGCGTAACATATGTCATGTTGCTTTTACCGTTGAGAAGCTCAAGCTACAACAGAATATGCAAAATTTCATAAAGTTAACCTGGTTTGAACAGCTAAGATACATTGCTGGAAATATGACTGATTAAAATCTAACTTTCAAATCCCCGCTATGAAAATTGAGCTTCTCATTTGTAAGTCTAGAGATGATGGACAGAACACAACAAAGAAAAGCTGGGAATGAGATGCTTCCGTGTGTGATGAGGACTAAACCTCAAAGGTAAAACCAACCCAAGTAGTGGATTATGTTTGGTAGCAAAGCACTTCAACATGTTTTACTCTAAACAGAATAGTAGTTCCTAAAGGGAGCTTGTAACTTTAACACGTGAGAGTGAGATGAATGAATGCCTACCTTTTAAAGCATATTTGATACTTCAGTGTGTTTTAGTGGCCCCTTTCTGTTGTCAGCTTCTTGATTGTAGCTTATCCTGAGATATTTGATGTGTTTAACTGTGGTTTTCCATGTAATTTTCAGGAAAACAAAGGGCCTCAATTAATGAAGTTAAGGATGCAGTTGAGGCTGCTTATGATAATTCAGTCACAAGGCCCAAATTCTCACACCTATCCGCTTCTACTTGTCCTCTTCCTATACCCTTGCCTTTCCCTTTGATATTTGGCAATATGGTTGGCCAACACGGTGAGCTATTGGAAACCCTGATTTCAGGTTCTTCATCTAGGGGATCCCTTGAAGTCCATTCCATTCCTATGGCGACAAGATTACGTTCAAGCACTGCTGTTTTGCCCTTTTTGGAAAGTAAACTTGGAAATCTTCGTAAGTTTGGTATCGAGCGAGGAGCCCTTGGGGCACCATTGCTCCAAAGTTGGGGTTTTGGAAAAGATGAAGTGGAAGATATGGGAGAGGTACTGTCTAAGATGGTAATGACACTGAAGCCCTATCCTCAATATTCCTCTGATTCAGATTGAGTTTTCAAGGAGCATATTTTATTTTTGAGTGCTGATGGGATATCTACAACTCTTTTAGAATCAATCTTGATCCTTCTTTTTTCCATTTTTCTTTTTCTTTTTTTGGGCATTAACTTGCTTTAGCAGATGCGTTAGAGGTGAAGAGGATCCCCTTACTTTGTTAGTATTAGTTTTTCTTTCTGGAAATTAATGTGACGATTTCTACCTTACTTCATAGCAAGAGAAGCACACAAATCTATACTATTGATTCGTGCAAGGTATAACTGGTAATTCCCTCGAGCTGCCATGTCTTATTGTTGCGCCGAAAGAGTTGAAACCAAAAAATAAAAAAATAAAAATTTCAGAGAAAAGAACAAGAAATAAAGCAAACATGTCATCGTGTTTGTATATACCAAATATTGTTCTGAAATTGTTGCAGAGAGTCGTTTTTCAAATATCTTAACAGAGTTTGCTAGTGGGGGAAATGGAAAGAATAAGGATCTCTTCGTGGTGTTTTGAAGAGGAATCCTAGTCTTTTCTTTACCTATTACAACATGCACCATTTCTTAGACCCTCTGAGGTCGTGACCTAAAGTTGAGCCAAGGGTCTATCGGAAATAGCTTCTCTGCCTTTTAGGTAGAGATAAGGTCTCCGTGCACTCTATCCTCCCCAGACTCTACATTGTTGGATTATACTGGGTATGTTATTTATATAAATGGACATCAAAGAGATCACAGAAGGTTGTTTGATCCCATTTGCATCAGCAGCTTACAGAATTGTCTCGCACAAGGTTCTTTTTTATAGCTAGGAAGCAAACTCTGTATTGTGTTGAACTCACAAGCCTTACCTAAAGAGATAGTTCGCGACCAACATGTGGTTTGCATACTATGATCCTCCCCTTTCAGGATCCATCATATATCCAGATTCAAATGAAGGACTAGATCTAGAGTAATTTGCGCAAACTGTTTGTGAGGAAAATGCTAAGCAACAGAAACACTGAGATTTTGTTTACAGTCACAGAAAGCTGTGGTAGTTTAGAAAGGCAGTCAGATACGTATGTGTCAAGATTGGCAATGCCAGACATAGTTGAATTTGCTTGTCTAACTGATTTTCTGCAGATCCTCTTAGAGTGCTATCACTTAATGGGAGTGAAGGCCATATTGCTGGTAATACATCTCTTGCCTCATCATCTCTTTAAATAGCAATGGTTAGAATTCCAATTCTCCATAATTTGACATCCCGATAATTCTATCATACTGTATCTTAGAGGAATTCAGCGTTGCAATCTGTAGTTATTAGAAGGAAAAAAAAATCTTCTGGATTTTATGCTTCAAATTATCTGAGGAATAAGGTCAAGAGTTCACTAAGTCTTTGGCTAGCCCCACAACCAGAGCTGTCAAAATGTGCTTGGCACGTGAGGCCGGCTCAATCCAATCCTTTAATTAAATGAGGTTGGGACAATTTTTTACAGCCGGTTTAGAAATGAGGCGTAAAAGCTCAACCTCATTTAACCCATCAGCCTCAGAGGCCTAGCCCGTGAGCCTCAGAGGCCAGCCCAGCCCGCGAAACTTAAAAATAACTAATTATTAAATATATAATATATTAACTAATTAAGAAAACAAAAAAATAATATAAGATAAATAAAATGAATGAAAATATGTATATTGTATATTTGTACAGCAGCAGTACATAGTACTACAACTAGACTACTAGAAGTCTAGAACTATTAATATTTAATAGGATTATATTTTATATAATAAATTAATAATAAGATAAAGACTTCCAGCAAATAAAATTAGGTTTAAGTCTTCTAAATTCTACGCTTTTCTTCTTGCCGTTTTGAATTCTGCACAACTTTTCTTCTTGAGCAGTCACAGCCTCTGTGAATTTTTGATCTCTTCATTTTTAGTGAGTGACTAATTAATTATATTTGTTTTTCTTTTGGTTCATCTTAGTTATTATCTTATGCACTTGTTGTTATAATGAAGACTTATAATGGTTAGTGATTTTTAAGTAATCACACTTTTCATTTATCATGTTTTAGATTACATTTAAATTTTATTAAATGGTCAACCAGTCCTAACCCGTGGGTTGGACTGCCATTTTGAAGGCCCTTTTGTTAAAAGGGTCAGCCCGTCCTAACCCGTTTAACTCACGGGGTTGGGTTGGATGGGGTTGGGTCAGCCCATTTTGACAACTCTACCCACAACCAGACCTGGAAACAAATATTCCTATAATCTAAGGTATATTCATTCAAATTTTGAGTTAAAAAAAAAAGTTTAAACAATTGAAAACCAGATAATGAAATGGCACAGAAGATCAAGGAAGCTGAAATAAAAAGAAGTCCATAAAAGTTACTATGTATATCCAAATCTATTTTGACATACAATGCAAAATAGAAACCCCCAGCCGAAAACCCGAGAAAATAATTGCCTGTGGCCACCATCTCTTCAGGAACTCTTGCCGACACTATCAGAAAGCAGTGATCTGTGGCCCTTGATCAAGCCAACAGAATACTCCGTTGATGACACCAGCTGATGGTGATTTCATATAGTCAAAAAAATTCAGTCTAAGAGGTACACCAAAGAAATAGATTATTGACAATCCACACATTTGTCTCAGAAGAGAAACTCTCAATTGTCACATTGGTTAGTAAAATCCAATAGCGAACTATAGTAAAGGAGATAACATCTTTATCAGGGTCCTCTACCTTACAAATAAATCCAACAGTTGGGTCATTCGTGCTGATTTGAGTTTTAAGGAGAGCAGGATTATAAACATAATAAAGCCTCCGCCTATTGCAAAGTAGAAAACCATTGGACGATGCAACAATGTATGCGGTCCTGTCAAGAAAATTGACTGACTGATCAAAACTAGCATCATCAATATCTACTGATGATTCCTGTGACGAGAAGAAGAACTGAATTTTCGAACGTTCACAGGTATCCCGAGCTTGATAAAAGAAACCAATTAGATAGGGTTGAGGCCTCCATCGTCGAGAATGACAACTATAACTCAGACGAATCAGCAATGTACTTCCGTCAACACTTAAACCTTGCCAGAGATTTTGAAGGCAAACTATGCAATATGTTGATTATGATATCCGTAGAAACCTCGACCACACGTTCTTTTATCAGACGATTTGCGCAGACGTTTCATACTACTGTAATGCTTTTGCAACTACTATTACATTTGGGTCTGTAATCTAGTCTAAAACCTTATAGAAATTCAAACTTTTCATGAGCATAAAAGTTCATACAAAAAATTCAACAATAACGCAGAGCAAAGTGCAACTGAGTTATTGAAATTGCGACAGAGATGAGATTTTTATTGATAAAGCAAAATCAAATCCGCCAAATCCTCTGCTTTCGTCGACAGTTACTTACGTAGGTGTATAGGAGTTTTTATGAAAGGCGATATGTATTTATTTATATATAAGAATAAAAATAATAAAGTGGATGCCACCGCTCCAACAAAATCTTCAAATATTTAACCCTTACGGACAACCATGAACCACCACCCCCTTTTTCTTTTTATTGTAGTTTTTCTCTCTCTCTCTCTCTCCATATTAAAAGTAAGATTCCTATCTAAATTCTATCATGCATTTTTTTTTCCTTCAGTTATGCTTCATTCTTTTCTATATTCAATCAAAGATTGTCCAGCTGTTCATTTATAAAGTGCACGCTCTTTGTGTGGAGGCTAAATTCAAAATCTAAACATTATCATTTGCATTCAGCATTCTAACATAAGTTTGATTTCTTGAGTTTGAAATATATTGCTTGTATTTATTTAGTGAATTTTCAACGCCATAAACAAGTTTTGAGTTATTACATTAAGGTATGTCCATGTTGCAGGGTCAAGAGTTTTACTTTAATTTTGGTATGAGTTAAATCCAATGTGAATTGATATAAAATGCCACATCAGATTTTGGCAGCCGAACTCGGACAAATCCGGCCTAGTGACTTTTGGTGCGATGTGGTTATAGAAATGTCATTTTTTATTTCAAAAAAAAATAAAATTGCTTTACTACCCAATTTTTATTAATTGAGCAATCATTTGAGCAATAAACTCATGAAGGGCCCTAGTGCAATAAGTCTAACATTTGACAATATATTATACACTAATGTAAGACCATCTTCAATCCTTAACTTAATAATTTTTTGTTTTAAATTTCAAATTTGAAGCAAATCAATTTTAATCTACTATTCCAAATTTTGCTTAAAACAAGAATATTCTTCTTTTATTCTTTTATTTCTTACATATTATATTATTATTTTTATTTTATTTATTATATTTTCTTACTTCATAGAATAAATTTTTTCTTCTTTTTTCTATATAATCACCCTATGTAACATCTTTTTTAATACATTAATTTAAAATAAAATTAACTTATATTTTAAATAAAAATATTATATATGAAAATTAATTTAGAAAATTATATATTAATTTAAATTTAAAATTCATATAATAAAAATATAACATAAAAAAATAATTACATATATTAGAAAGTTGATTAATGATCTTACAATTTATATCATGTTAAATTAAAAGTGTTATATATTATAAATAATAATATAATATTCAAACTAATAATGAAGTTGGTAAATAGTACAACTCCACATATTTTTGGAGCCAAAATAAAATGTGTTTGAAGTGCGCAACTCCATTTTTTTGCTTCAAATTTAAAGTTTGGAGTAAAAAATGGAGTAGGGCTGGAGACGGGCTAAGTGATGGTATGAAGATGTTTCCAAATAGAGCAGATTTTCTGCAGATCCTTTATCCCTTTTAGAGCTAAAGAAGCAGCTGAATTGATGGGAGTGAAGACCAATATTGCTGGTAATTTCATCTTTTTACTGCATATTTTATTACTAGCAATGAATACAGTTTTTAAGTTGTCGTCTCCTTAATTGGCAAACCTGGTAATTCCAATATCATGTTGAGTTGCCGGATTTACAGGTGGTATTAGAATAAAAAAGTGATTCTGGATGCAACATCAGCTAGATAGCGATCTGTGCCGTTCACAGTCGAGTTCCAATTTGTTTAATCCAAAATGCACAAAAGCTATTTGAATTTAAGCTGCAAAGAAGGCTTTCATTTCCGCTCTTGCCAACATTCAAATCTCTAATGCTTCTGCACGTCAAGTGAAAAGAAGTTTCTGAAGCATTTGCTAGAGTGAAACCAAATTAATAAATTTCAAAATGCTGCTACAAACAAAGAAAACTCATGAATAAAGCAAAGCCATGGCCTAAAGTTGACCATAGCTCGACCTTAGGTGATATAGGAGAAGCAAATTTAAGAAATGGCCTAATAAACTAGGTTAATTTCACAGACTGCCGGGCAGGCTTCCAACAAGAGAGAGCGTAAATTACGCGTCCTTTCCATCCTTGAAGCATCCAGTGGCCATCTTCATCAACTGAGAAGTCCTTGTGGTACTCCGACCTCACTTTATTGCTGACTACCTTCACAATATCCTGGTCAAGTGGCAGCTGTTTGAATCCAGCTCTAACGCATCTAAGTTGCCACTGCTTGTACGTTTCAGGTCTCTCGACCCTCTCTGTTCCTTCACAAGCTATCACGTTCATAGCATCTCTTGCAAAAACCTCTTCCTCAAAAAGCTTTCTGTCCTCATCCTCGCGGGGCAGGGTGGCCTCAAACATATCAAATAGAGAAGAGAAGTGAAAAAGTGCCTCCCTGAACCGTGTGACAAAAAAGGGAGTGTTGAAAGTCCCGTTCACCACTCCGTGGATGAACATATCAGGACGGATCCTCCTAATCAACTCTAGGACAGCATCCCTTGGACTGCTTGGTACTACTGTCTCATCAGGTATGTTCCCTAGCCTATACAAGCTGTTAACCACCAGCACCTCATCCCTTTGAATCTCAAGCTCTTCAAGCGTGATGCTTTCCCACTTCTTTGCTATGGCTTTAAATACGAAAGGGACGTTAAATCTTTTGCAGTACTTCTCCAGGCGACGCCCTGTGTCTTCAACCCTCTCTGCTGGCTTGAAACCAGGCTGGGGAAGATCAATTCCAGTAATGCGAAGCTCTGGAGGTCCCCCGGGTCTCATGGATAGACCTTGTATGAGACAGGGCCATTGGAAACCATACAAAACCCCAAAATCAATTATGTGTATCTTTGGTGCTCCTGCAATGAGCTTTCGGATATACTTGTTGGCGAAAATGTTTGACAGCAACTTGAATGGGCATGCTGTGATAAATGCCTTGTAAGCTTTCAAAATTTGAGCAGCTGATATCCTGCTGGATGCGAATGCTGTATACAAGGCTGTTCCTGTGCCGGACAGGCGGGCTTCAAGGGCATTGGCAAGATAATGAGCCAACCTCTCCGTTCCATCACCATGGGGCGAAGAGTGTTCTCTTATCCGCATCAGCAACTCATTAGCTGTTCTGTTATCGTAGCTCGCCATGGCCTGCGCACATTGAGTCAGCAGACCCCTCAAATCCACCATTTCCTTCTTGGTAATGCTGCCATGCTTCCTACCACCTCTCGGCCTTCCAACTTTGGTTGCTTTTTTGGCTTCATTAGGCGAGCTGGAAGTGACACTAGAAGCGTCATGTTGTTCCACATATGGATTATTTAAACAAAGCAACACCTTGTCATACATTTCCAATGGGACAGATTCGTCATGAGCAAATGTGGCCAGCTGTTTGTTACTCCTCTGCTGGTCTGCAGCATCATCTCCTCGATGGTGATTTTTCTTTTCCCTCAAACCAGTGGGTGAATTGTTGCTGCTGCCACTTTGCAAGACAGCAGCTTCTTCTTCTTCTTCCTCCTCTTCTTCACTTCCCTTATTCAGCAGGTCAAATTGGTTGTTGGCAAAGGAAGTGAACAAAGAGTCATGATTAGATACACCAGAAAAACTCTCCAACGAAGCAGGGGATTCAAAATTAAGATCCCATTGAGAAGACTCAATAGAATGAGGTGAAGTATTGCTGAGAAGACTAGAGGAAACCTGTGGATTGATGATAACAGATTGGGGGGAATTGTTATTTTCGGATCCATGAAGGACATCAGAGAAGTATTTCTCAGCAGCTTGGAGAGCCGTGCAGTCATTGAACATACAGGGCTTATTCTCCAAATCATCCTCTTCCATAAGCATCTGACTTAGGAATTTGTACATTGCATCAGAATAGTCCCCTTCTCCTTCCTCTTGAGGAGAAGAATTTCCCTCTCCAACAACATGATTTGGAAGGACATGAGGGAAATCTTCATCAAAACTAGGACGATTATTGAATATGGTACTATCATTTTGTACAACAACTTTTCTCGGATCCATTGGAATTGAAGGGTGCCTAAAAATGAAAGACTCTGCAGAAGGAAAAAGCTGTTCTTGGAATAGGGCTTCCATGGAAATTGATTGAAGATAGAACCAAAGCAATCCTAGAAATCCTAACCAAAAACAATGAAACAAAAAGAGGAATAGTCGAGTGCTAGTCTGCAAGAAACTGAGATGGGTACCTGGTATATAGAAAATCTTTTTAGCGATGCTGTTGAAGTAGCAGAAGAAGTGTTGAGCTTGGAAGCAGAGAAATGGTGCGTCTCTTTAATATATACTAGTCTATAATAATAGGAAAGAAAGAAGGGTTCAAATATTCAATCACGAAAATGGCAACTTCCGGGAAGCAGATGTTGATGATGATGAACATGAACCAACCACTCGTGACCGGCTAAGCTAAGTAGCCTAGCAAGTTATCGGTAGCTTAGTCTCTATGATTACTACTTCCTATTGTTTTAAAAATTTGCCTTTGTTACGACTATGTGAATGAATTTATTAGTTACGTCTTATTTTCTATTATAAATAAATACAATGCAGTTTTTGATTTATTTTAATTTTATAATTACATAAATATTATTTTTTCGTAGTAAAATAGATAATATTTTAATCTTGTTAATTTTATTTTAAAATAAGTGATATTTTGCCTAATCAAGAAGACATTAATGATATTTTTCTAATTTTACCTTTTTTTAGGGTCTGTTTGAAAAACCACTGTGTAATTGGAATTGGTGTAATTACTAGGATAGTAATTACACAATCTAGTATTTCACAGTATAGTAATTACGATAACCTGTTTGATTGTTGTGATATAATTACAGTGTTTGGTTGCAGAAGTGTAATTACGCAGTTAGATTAATTTTTAAAAATAAAAGTTAGTTATGAAAAATTAATATTTGATAAATATATGTCTTTATAAATGATATTTATCTCTAAAAATATTATAATTAATAAAATATATATTTTTAACTAATATAATTAAAAAATAATAGTTAGATTAATTTTTAAAAATAAATGTTAATTATCAGATATTAATATTTGACAAATATATATATATCTTTATAAATGATATTAAACTAGGTATTTAAGATACATATTATCTCTAAAAAATATAATAATTAATAAATATATATTTTTTACTAATATGATTAGAAAAAATAATTAGATACATGTTTTTAAACTAAAATATTTTAATTTAATTAATTATAAAAACTAAAATTCATATTTTTTAAGGACATTATAGAATGCATGTTTGAAAAAAATAATATTATAAACATAATATCATAAAATTATTCAAATATTTCACAAATAATAATCTATCAATTCTAACTAAAAAATGAATGACATGTGAAATAACAAGTCAATACTACTAAAACAAACAAACTAGTACCGAAAATATAATATAAATTCAAAAAGAAAAAAGAAAAAAAAGTAAACATAATACTCTTGTGTCAAATCTCAACATAACTTAAAATAAGTTATAAATACAACTTAAGTAGATATAATTCAAAAGAAAATGAAAACAAGTCTATAACATAATTAAATAATGAAATTCTACTTAATTCAAAAATTAGAATAATAATGTATTTTTTAAAATAAAAAATAAAACATACGAGCAATTACATAAAATCACAAGTAAAGATCGAAAAATGAGAAGAAAGGAAATAAAATAATATAAAAAAAAATTAAAAATTAAAATAATAAAAATAAATAGAAATTAAAATGAATAAATTAAATAGTAACATTGTAATTACACCATGTAATTACCTGCAATTGTCACGTCCCCCTTAGAAATTGGAGAGTGTAGTTACACCCTCCGAATTATACCCAATTCCCTGTTGACCATGTAATTACTTGTCCAAACAAAAATGTCAAACTGTGTAATTACACCTAATTATACTCAAATTCAATTACCAGGTGACTTTTCAAACAGGCTCTTAAATGGAAAGAGTTTTACATAATCAAGAAAATATTAAAGAATTATATCTTTCTCAAGATATTTATTAGGAATAAATGGGTAAAATTATATTATTTTTTTCTAAAAATGAATAATTTTCTTAAGACACGTGTGTATCACCACTTCTCTCGAAAGGAAGGGAGTATTGTTATAAGTTTCAAAGATTTTATAGATTTATTTATGATGATACTTTAACAACTTTATTACCTTTATTTTAATTTAATGTGAATATTTCTTTTAATATGCTGCAAAAGGATTACTTCTATCTAAACTTAGAAATCATTTATTCGAAAAATTATATTTTATGAGAAATTTATAGTCGTCCACATAGTATGACATATTTAAAATTTAAAAATTTTATAATTAAATAAATTTTATAGCATTAAGATTTATTTGTGTCTTTTTTTTGGTTCTTAATCTCTGTTTCTATATTAAAAAACCAAAGAGAATATTATATTGCATTTATTTTGAAAGAGTGGTGGGGTGTAATTGAACAAATTGACAATATCCGAGCAGGGGTGAAGAATCAAAACTGTGATGACCTCCTCCACTCTTGTATTGTATCGTACCACCTGGAAATATGTCACTTTTCTAGTTGAGACTTTTGACTAACTAATCCTAATTGACTAATCTCAAATTTGACTCTCCCTTTTTCTCTTTTTATAACTTATCTTAGAGAACAAGTTAATCATTTCATTTGATCTATGTTTTTAGCCATTATATTCGTTGTGTTTAAATTTGCTTATTGTATTTTTTTTAGTTCAATTTTTTAAAAAATATATCTTTTTGATAATTTTTAAATTTTAATTTTTTATATGATATATTTAAAATTATAAGATTAAAAAATATTAATTTTATATATTTTTAATTTAAAATTATAAAATTTAAGAGTATTCTTTTTTTTTAAAATCATGTTAAATTCAAATCAATACGGGAAAAGTATTAATTAGAATTCGTCACCTAAGAAATGATTTTTTTTAAAAAAAAAGCAACCTGATGCAAAAACTACCGCTATATGCGAGATTTAAAAAAATTGAATCACAAAAATTTATTATGCACAGTCTTATTTTATATTTCTACGAGAAATTAATCCTTATACAAATCCTGAAAGAACATATCCTATTTTCTGTAAACATTAGAAATTCAAAATTAAAAACAAGTATCTACTTGCACTGATTTAAAATGAATATGTTTTACCCATTTAAATTATGGTGAATCATTGAGATTTTTTTTAGTTAAATATCTTAAGTTTAAGCTTTGAAAATAAAAAACTTTTATTCAAAATATCATCATTAAAAATGATCCATGCAACAGATGAATCCCAAAATACATTCTCAACTTAAAGAAAAGTAAATCTTCCACGTTGTTAATTGTACCATTATCTCGTCAATGTTTCTTCTGATACTAGTATTTTAATTATTTCCATAAACTTCACCAAATACCCATTGGATAAGGAGAAAAAAATATTCAGAAGTAGGAATTACCAGAAATTAATGCCGTAACTACTAATTAGGACTGGACTGAGTGAGCCACTGGTTATTAGATTTTATCAAAGAAATTGGTTGAACATAATGAAAAATATTTTTTTTAAAAAAATAATTAAATTATTTATTTACTTTTTTGTATTTAATATATAAATAAGAAAAAAATTATTTTAAAAATATTTAATATTCTAAATAAACACTACAGCAAGTGGAAGTTGGGAGTAAGGATGTGGAGTGGTGCATTGGCAAAGTGTAAAATTTCAATATAAGATGTCAACACATAAAAATATAAATATCAAAAACTTAAGGTGAGTGAACACACAGCATATAGACATAAAAATAAAATTTTGACATAACAAAATAGTACTCTCTCTATTTCATTTTAATTATTAGGTATACTAAAAAATAATTATTTTAAAATATTTATTAATTTTAAAATTCAAAAGATAATTAAGAATGATTTTTAAATTTCAGCCTTATGTGAAAAAAATTATTATGATATATCTCTAAAAAATTAATAGGATTATATTAGTCAAATTATCATTCCTATAAAAAAAATTTAATGAATATTTAAATTTTATCTTACTAATTAAAATAAAATATAAAGAGTATAATTTTTTGATGAAAAGATTTCAATTAACGATGCTTCGCATGGCGGCTTGTCACTGGAGCAGTGAGGACAAGGCTACGAGGTATGAGGGCTAAGATGAAATATATTATATCAAAAAAATTTAATATAGAATATCACTAATAAGATTTATTAAAAATTAATCAAAATTTTAACCAATCAAATCGAACATTAAAAAGTTGAAAACAATACATTTCTTCACCAGACACACCCAAAGAGTAAAAACAAGAAAATAAAGGGAGCGAGGTTCAACTTAGGGAGCGGTAACCTGGAGGGGGAGCAGCCGGTGAAAACCCAAAGCGTAAGCCCCAAGTTCCTGGCGGCGTTGACTGGTCTTTGAACTGATGCGGGCCCCATTCATCATATATCATGAGAGATCTCCTCAACATTATTGTATTATTGTCCTGTTATCGTCATTTTGTTGCGAATTAGCGTCAGGCCTTGCGGAAGCATTTTTGCTTCTCCCAACTAAACAAGAACAAGAATCACAAATTAAAACATTATATTTATTTTTTAACTCCAGGTCTCAGATTCCATACATATGAATAATGAAGTCATAGTTAACAGGGAATAATTTACCCTTAAGCAAGGATAATAGTATGAATTTAAATTTATCGAGTCTTAAAGCAGATATCAAACAGGAAAAAAAAAAAAAAAACTAAACAAGAAGGGATATTAGTGGAACTGATGGGACTGGAGGCAATATAGCTAGTTCTCCTTAAATTGTGCATCCTAGTAATTCCATCATACAAGTTGGGAGAGTCTCTCTAGAGAACTCAGTTTCAACATTTACAGGCACTAGGAGAAAGAAATTATTCTGGAAACTCCGCAAGTGGATAATATACCTTTAAAGTTTGCAGAGACCATTCAAGGGGTGTATGTAAGGAGGAGGCCCTACATGCCAAAAATGTGAGAGAGTAAATCTAAGTATGTGATAGCTATACAGCAAAGACAAAATCCACTATAGAATTTATGATCAGATAACTCTTTTGGAGAATTTTGTTTAGGTTGAAATTATTCTCTTTAATAGTTTTATGTTTTAATATATATAAATTAATTGATTAAATTATATTAAATTATTATATTTTTTTAGTATAAATTTTTTTTTTATTTTTAACTTATCATTGTTAAGGTTTTATAATTACTAGCTTTCATATGATACCTTCATTATTTCGATCCCAATAAATAATTTTAGAGCCAATAATTTGGTGAGATTGAAGATAGATTCAAGGCGGATTCAAATCAAGTTACAGCCAATTTCACAATAATAAAATAAAGAGATTTATAATTCTACATGTGAGATTAAATTTCAATTTTATTTTCTAACAATTATGTTGTTCCATTTTTAAAAATAAAAATCAATTTTTAATTCATCCTTACTTTAATTCCTGGACTCTAATTTTAACTTACGCTACGCATGATATTCAATTTTCAGCACGTGCTCATTTTTACAACATAAAGCTTCAATTTTCAATCCACACTTATTTTTAATACACATGACTCCAATACTTTTAACCATGGTAAACATAAGTGATAATATGAAGAAGAGATCAAGAAGTTTTGGCCAAAAAATATAAGCCAGAGGGATATTTGTTAAAATTTACACGGAATTTCTTAATTTAGGACTCATTTATTTGCATTAACGTTAGACTATTAAGTGCATTTGTTTTCATTAAGATTTCAGTACTTATTTGGTCTGAATAGGTCATAATCATTAAGATCTGAAACAGTCTTAATATCATTAAGAGTTATGTTTATGTGGATAATTTTCACTACTACTATGTCCAACAACACCAATCATTATTACTAACCACTTATGTCATCACAATCACTACCACCATTACCGTCGCCAACCACCAGCCGCCGCCACCAACCACCTCTACCACCATTATCAACCATCATTATCGTCATCAACCACCACTGTTGTCAACCAGTGTCAGTAGTTATCACACATACCACCTTCATCATTATAGTTATATTCGTTGCCACCGCCGCTGCCGCCACCACCACTTCTACCACAAATATCAGTCACCACCACCACTACGTTCAATCTCTACTACCAACCACCTCCACCATCACAACTAGCATTGCCACCAACTATACCACCCCACATTCTTCAGCCGCCACCATCAACACCGCCAACTACTAATATCCACCAACTTTACTGTCACAACCACCACTACCACCACCACCATCACGCCATCCACTGCAACACCAACCACCTCCATCATCATAATTATCACCACCATCATTACTAGCCCTAATACCAATTATTACCACCACCATCACTAGTAAACATAAATATTTTATTTTTTAATTAAATAATAAATTTATTTTATTAAATTAATAATTTTTTAATATTTAATTATTTTTTATTTGAATTGTATTTAATCTATTTACAAATATTTAAAGTATATATATTCAGATGTTGAAAAACAAACGGTCTTAATCATTCAGTGTTCAGATTTAGAGACAACATTTTAATCATTCAGATGTGCATTCAGATTCAGACGTTTTAATCTTAATGAAAATAAATGAAGCTTTAATTAAATTCGACATCATAATAGTATTTACTTCAAAAATGCTTTCTCAGAGGAAAATGTTTATTTGATAGAAAAGGAATCTTCTAAGTGTATCATTTTCTTGGAAAACAAGCTTTAAACTTCTATAAATAAAATATCTTTTTATCTCATGCTACAACATAATAACATCCACAATATAGTCATTATAGAACTTTATTTATAATTATTAGCCTTTAGATTACGCCTTAATTATTTCGATCCCAATAACAAAAACAGTGCAGCCTTTTCTAGCTCCGTCCCTGGTAATGAGCTTGCGAACAATCGAGAGGCGTTGACAAAGGTGCAACATTAACTGGAAAATTAGTAGGAATGCATAACAATGCTGAAACATCCCAAATATCAAAACTGCTTTATCTTGATGCACTTGCAAAGGGAACGTTTAAACTCTGTATTACCACAGCTTT
The DNA here is from genome assembly GCA_035772735.1 of Datura wrightii. Lineage (NCBI taxonomy): Eukaryota > Viridiplantae > Streptophyta > Magnoliopsida > Solanales > Solanaceae > Datura > Datura wrightii. The sequence goes on from JASDFA010000014.1 coordinate 39,360,739, forward strand.
ACTGAATGTTTGGGCAATTCATAGCCATAGGGATCTTGAGATGTGTTGAAAGTCCGTACATACATGCTTTTTTGTTTTATTTTATTTTTCTCTGAACTACCATTGATAGGACGTACAGGAGTATTTACATGTCGTAGTAAGGGGAAAATAACTGTTCTAGTTATAAGCTTGTAACCTTGACTTATTACGCATTACAAAATTACTATACATACGTTACTAAGAGTTTGCCTCTCCAATATCCTGTGCATTCTCCACCTCCTTCTCCTCAAACTATTTCCTTCATCTTGATTAACTATAACCTCTGAAACCACCACTTCCTCCACAATCCAAATATATGTACAGAAGACGCACACATTTCAGCTGCCTCCCACAAGGCATTAGCTGCTTTCAGGCCACTGCCCAGTCAACTTTGCTACAACATCATTACTTCTAGTTCTCATCAACATGGAGATTAGTCCTTCGGGAGACAAGACAATGCAAGGGAACAATGTGGTAAATATGCAAGACAGTTCAATATAATTGGAAGAGGTGTGCCAATATCAAAACAAAACTTATTTCGTCTAATATTCACATGAAGGAAAAGGAGAGTTGTAAAATGAGAAAAGTGGAAACAAAGGCATCTAAAAGTATGAATGGAGAAAGAGGTTTATATAAAAAGATACTTCCCTTCCTACTATAGATCTCCATCCATCCAACTTTAACCTTTGTATTTTCCCAGTCCATGACTTCCTGTAGTAGGAACTTAAAAGAAGCACAGTGTCTGTCTTCTTCTTCTTCTCTCTCTCTCTCTCTCTCTTTTCTGGGATTTCTCAAGATAGAGTAGAATCAAATCATGGATTTAGCTGAAACAAAGAGAAGACCACAAAAAGGGTATATGTGTCTATGTTCAAAGTAAATATAATACTCAACAAATGTAGTACAAATAAGTAAGTAATATCCAAGCTACTAGGTCTACAGAAGACGTGGCAATCGATGCCACTTGTAACAGAATAATATGTAGCATTGTGTTTTCCAGAAGGGTTCTCCAAAATCATACACAAATTCTGCAGTATCCGTTTCCAAGTCATAATAAAAAACCTTACCGCTTACAACCAAATAAAAGATGTGCGGAACAGCAGGATGAATAATCATGTTCTGTGCCACAATAAGACGAGAGCTTGCAATTCAAAAATTAGCCTGGGGACATTGTCGAAGTGTATTGGTGACATTCTCGAGATACTACATGTGATGTTTTCCTGATTATGTCTTTTGAATCACAAATTTCCCATTAGCAATTCAATAATCGTTCTAATATATACTCCCTCCGGTCCATTTTAGTTATTGTGCCAACTAAAGTAGTTGGTCTAAAATAGTGGTCATTTTACAAAATCAAGATATGTATTAAAACTATAAAAGAATAGTTGGTAAAGAGAAAAACTCACCCTTGTGAGAAATAAGAGGCGTGGGATGGTGATATCAACCTACTTATCCGTGTGGGTTCACATAAATGATTGAACACTTCAAATTAGAAACAAAAACAATTTGACATCTGCGTGGAACAAATCTATGCAACTTGCAATACACAGCCTTTAGTGCTAATAATAAAATATCAATTGGAAAGGAGGAAAATATAAAGTACAACCACGCCCTTCAATGAGCTCGTTCAGTCAGCCCATGGAAGACAGTAGAAACCATGGAATTGGAAGAACTTTTGAGGATCTTCAACAACTTTACAAGACAACCAAAGTTAAACATGCAGAATCTCAATGTATGATCCAAATTTAGGCAGCAAACAGACAACAAAGTGCAAAACTAAAAAAGGCATCTCCATTCATTGAAAGAAAAAATTAAACATTATCCACTAGTCCATTTGCTAAGAGATGAACATGGTTCTCTAATTCAGAATCTCAGATGTTTGATGTACTTATTGACTCATTTTTAGTTCGAAGGAAACCTTAGGACTTATATACTAGTTAAACCACTAAGAAAATTCACTTTTACTCTCTTACAACTAATGAATTAGTATAAACAGAACGAGAAAAGACATATTATTCCAATTAAACTAGTGCACTGTGTCTTGAACATCAAAGAGTAATTTGAAATTCTTAATTTCCACCAACCTGAGATTTTCCTTGCCTACAATTTTCACTCCTTTGCTATAGATCTCCATCCATCCAACTTTAAACTTGCATTTTCCGAGCCTGTAACTTCCTGTTGTAGGGAACTTAAAAGAAGCATAGAGTCTTCTTCTCATCCCTTTTTTTTTTGAATTTCTCAAAATCGAGTAGAATCAAGCATTTAGCTGAAATAAATAGAAGATGATAAAAAGATATGTACATCTAAAGTCTGAAGTAAATACAGTACTCAATAAATGTTATTAGAAGAACTACAAATAAGTAATAGCCAACACTAAGTCTACAGAAGACATGGCCATTGATCCCACTCGTAAGAAAATAATGTGTAATGTCGTGTTTTCGACAAGGTTCTCCAAAATCATACACAAATTCTGCAATATCAGTCTCCAAGTCGTAAGAAAAAACCTTACCTCTTACAACCAAATAAAAGATGTGTGGAACAGCAGGATGAACAAATGTCGCCACTACACTTATACAATGCCCACAGGCTAATTTTCATGTTCTGCACCACAATAAGATGAGAACTTGCAAGTCCAAAATTAGCCTGTGGGCATTGTATAAGTGTAGTGGCGACATTTGCAACATACTTCCTAATCCATACTGCATCTAGAATACGAATGTTGCTCTGGAGATACCACACAGTGATGGCTTCCCCAAATCTATCATTCAGTACCAAGTACAATTCCCCACCTGATATTCCAAGAAAACAACGGTTTCCGGCCACAATCTCTTGAGGCAATTCCAAAGCCCACATACACTTGTGGACACTATAGTAAACAGTGATCTGTGGTTGTTGATCAAGCCAACAGAATACTCCATCTATGTCACCAGCTGATGATGTTTCCCTATGCAAAGAAGGGCACAGTCCAAGAGGTACATCAAGCTTTATAAAATTGGTCGTCCACATATTAGTCCCAGAAGAGAAACTTTCAATTGTTATACTAGAGAAGTGTAAACCCCAAAGTTAGGTATCAAATAGCGAACTATAGTAAAGGAGATGACATCTTTTTCAAGGTCACGTACCTTGCAAATAAATCCAACAGCTGGGTTCTTGATGCAGATTTTAGCTTTAGGGAGAGCCAAACACCACTTCATGACGGGACTATAAACATAATAAATCCTCTGCTTATTGACCCTCTGGCTATTGAAAAGAAGAAAACCATTGGATGATGCGACAATATACACTCCCCTGTCAAGAAATCTCATCCACTATGCTGTTCGTACTCCTCAAAAATGCCGACGGACGCGTGTCGAATCCTTCAAGCGGACACGGGAGCGGCAGCATTTGTGGAGAATCCGAGCAACATAGCTCATCCAAACTTGTACTATTACTATTCAGTAGTAATCGTGAAGAAGAATCATTTGTTGACGAGTAAAGAAACGAATTTGGGGGCGTAAACGGGTCACCCGAGGTTGATAAAAGAAACCAATTAGATATGGTCGAGGAATGTAGTTCCGCCAACACTTAGATACACATTTAAACCTTGCCAGAGATTTTGAAGGCAAACGATGCAATATGTCGATTATGAGATCCTCAGGCACCTTTACTACACCTTCGTCACTCGATTTACATAAACGTTTCATACTAATTTTCCTCAAATTGTAGGAACTGAAATCTCTAACCTAGAAGCATATCGAATTCAATCTTTGCATCCTAAAGTTGAAAATTTCAATCATTATCAGCAAATTCAGAAGGGAAGAAAATCAGAAAACTCACCTTCAATACTAGATTATTTTTACCGGCAAGTGAGTACAAAAATCTTTCCGAATCGGAGCCGACAGATGAACAGTAAAGAGACTATGAGATAAATGGAGAAGAAAAAGAAGATAAATAGATGGTTAAGAAAAACCAATTTAAAATGGTTAATAATTTCCAAAATCGTAGGATTAATTAGACTAATATCCCATAATACATAATTTTAAATAATTACGTGAGTATTAATGAATGTATTTTTGAGATAAATAAGCAACCCGAAAATAATTTAAGCGTAGTTCTTTAAAAGATTACCAAAATAACATAAATTGAAAAATAAATATTCTGTATTTCTAGAGATAAGAATGAAGAGTAGATAGCTCCAATGATAAGTGATTATGTAAAACTCGAAAATAATTAAGGGCACCTCCAACCTATAATTTTATTTTTGACTTCAAATTTTAAATTTGCAAAAAATCAACTTCAATTCACTATTTCATTTTTTTAATTCAAAAAAAAATATTCTTTTTTTATTCTTTCCTCTCTTCAATATTACATTATTATTTTCATTTCATTTATTATATTTTCTTAATTCATAAAATAACATATTGCTTCTTTTTTCTAAATAATCACCCTATATAATTCATATCTTTTTCTTATATAATTATTTAATATAAAATTATTTTATATTTTATTTTTTTAAATAATATAAATTGAAAGTAAATAATATATACTGTACATATCAATGAAAATTCGAATAAAAGTGAAATCGCTGATGAATACAATTAAATAACAACTTTCAAGATTACTACCTTGCTCCCAAAAAAGCTCTATTAATGCATTACGAAGTTCAAAATGAGCATCTTTATTATTAATTATTTTATGTCGAGCTAAAAATTATTCAAATCGATAATTTTCATCTACTATCATTTTTAGTGTTGGAGTTGGAACTTCCGAAGTATCTTGAATTGGTGCATTAAGAGCACACTCATCATCGATTATCATGTTGTGCGATATAATACATGTAGTTATATATCATGTAGCACTTATTTATTCAAAAATGTGACGGTACTGCGACAATTGTAAAAAGAGATTGCAAAACTCCAAATGCACGTTCAACATCTTTTTGGCACGATTCTTGTTTCATCGCAAAATATTTCTTCTTTTGGGAACGTGGCTCGCGAATACTTTGCATAATAGTAGATCATTTTATATATATATTATCGGCTAAATAATAACCCACGTCGTATTCTTTTCCTTGAATAATATAATGGGCAGGAGGAGCAATACCTCTAGCAAGATTGAAAAACAAATGTGATGACTCCATAGGCGTATGTACTGTTAAAGGTGTGGGTTCAGTTGAATCCATAACTTTCAACGTGGGGCGTAAATTTATATATAAATTATTTAATTTGAAATTAATAATAGATATGAATTCATAATTTTGAAAATACAATGGATTTAATGCTAAAATCTTAAGATTGAACCCATAAAATTTAAATCCTGCATCCGCCTCTGGATGACTCTAAAATATTAATATTATTATTGGTGCTAGGCAAACCAAAATATGTATGTCATATTCAAAGGTCATAATCAGCTACAGTTTCAAGAATAATTATTGGGGATCCACTACGACCCGCATATTGTCTAGCCCACACTGTTGGATAATTTTTCTATCTCCAATGCATGCAATCTAGACTACCTAACATTTCCGGAAACCACGCTGCTCACCAATATGAAGAAGCCTCGCAACGTTGTTAGCTGTTAGTGATCTCAAATATCGCTCACCAAAAACCTCTACGGTAGCTTGACAAAATTTCTGCATGCTTTCAATTGCAGTTGACTCTCCAATTTTCACATATTCGTCAATGGCATCCGCTGCCAAACCGTATGCCAACATTCTAAACACAGCGGTGATCTTTTGTAGAGTAGATAATCCAAATCTACCTAGCACATAAATGCATTGTTCGAAGTATGTATCATGAGCTTTAATTGCATCAACAATACGAATGAATAAATTTTGGGAATCTAAACTTTAATTATGTTGTGTTATTTATTAACAATATGTTGTATTTGCACTTTTCTTTTGGTGGTTATATTTTCTTATATAATTATAAATTATAATAAAATTAACTTACATTTTAAAAAAATTACATAGGGAAATTAATTTTTAAAAATTATACATTAATTTAAATTTAAAATTAATATAATAAAAATATTATATAAAAAATAATTACAAATATTAGAGACTTAATTAATTATCTTACAATTTATATTATATTAAATTAAAAGTATTAATTATTATAAATAATAATATTATTCAGACCAAAAATTGCGTTGATGAATTACACTATTCATACTCTATTTTTGGAGCGAAAATGGAGATAGGTTGAAGAGGAAAACTCCTTTTTCTGCTCAAAATTTAGAGTTTCGAGGAAAAAATAGAGATGGATTAGAGAAGGTCTAATGTTGAATTCATGTTTTATAACAAACAAATTATAGCCTGTTTGGTTAAGTTTTTTAAAAAGCAAAAAGTGCTTATTTTTAAAAAGTAAGGTGTTTGACCAATTTTTTAAAAGAAAATAAATATTTTTAGAGAGTAACAAAAACTATTTTTCAGAAGCTAAAAAAAGTAGCTTATCCCAAAAATACTTATTTGAAAAGAACTTTTGAGTTTTGACTAAAATATATTTAGAAGTATTTTAAAAAGGTTGGTAAAAAACAAATTAGCTCAAAAGTGTTGTTTAAATTTATTGACTAAACACAAACTGTTTCACATCAAAAGTACCTTTTATAAAAGGCACTTCTCAAAATAAATCAAGTTTAAAAATTTGACCGAACAAATTATTAATACATTAAAAATATTAAGAGTCATCATTTGTCGGATTAAAAAGGAATTAATGATGACTCATCTAAAATACAATTTATCTTTTTTAAGAATTTAACTCTTAACACAATATCATAATTGATTTCGCTCTACTTTTTCTCATCCTTTATGGAAATAAATTGAAAAAAATACGTAACTAATCAAACTTAACTAGCTATTTATAATAATTAGAAAATCTAATAAAAAATTATAAAAAATAGTAAAATAATTATAGAAAATAACAAATTACTTTTGTATTAGATTTTCTATATTCTCTTTCCAACTTACTGTGTTCTCTCTCCAATTTATTTCTTTTTTTCTCTCATCTTAACTGTCTAAAATTATCTGCCCTAATTTTTCTCTTCCAAATCTTCCATATTTTTTTTTCCCATTATCTCTCTCACAATCTCTCTCCAATATCGTAAGTTTTTTAAAAGCGAAACGAATTTGTTTTGGAATGTGTTGTGTTCTCACATTCACAAGGCGTTAAAAGTTAATGTGTTCTCACATTCACAAGGCGTTAAAAGTTTTTTGGTGTTTGAAATCTAATAAACCGGTACTCAAAGGAAATGTGATGATGTACATGAGAGATTTTGGTTATGATGCTGCTATTTGTAAAGCGAAATGGGAGAGTTTCGGTGGACTTATCGTCGGAAACTATGAGTTCAGTCTTTTCTCCTTTTTTTTTTATACAATCAATTATTTAAATAATATTATTTTAATATTATTGATATAATATATCAGTTTCTTCTCCTTTGTTTTTTTGGATACAATCAACTATTTGAACAATTTTATTTTCATATTAATGGCACAATTCTAAAATATATCAATTAATAATAGATTGATACACAAAGAATTATTTTAATTTATTTCAGATACATACATACATACATACATACATACATACATACATACATACATATATATATATATATATATAATAGTATTGTTGCAGCTCTGTTCGTCTGCGAGTAACGGACAATTGTTTTTTATACAACCAAATACTTGAACAAATTGTTTTCATATTAATGATACAATATATCAGTCTCTTCTCGGTGTTTACTAACGATACTTCTGATACATATGAAACATACTCAGTAAGATATCTTTCAATGTTTTTTAATACATGCGTAAGTATCAATTTCACCAAAGCTGCAACAATGATGCACCCAAAGAAAAAAAATTCCCCACAAAATCTGTGATTTTTTGAAGTTTTTGATATGATACGAATTAATTGTTTAAAACTTTCTATATATGGTGAAAAAATTCGAGATCAAAACGGAGAGAGATTTACTCCTATTAAATATGCAAGTTTGTTTAATTAGATATTAGCTAGCGCTGTTACATGAAGAAATTAAGGGTTTGAATTTTTGATACAACACTCAAGATCATCATTGATCTATATTAGAAAATTTTAAAAAAATGTTACTTTATGTAATTAAGATAAAACATGCTATTTTATATAATTATTTTATTATGTAGCGCTATTTATAAAAATTAATAATTTGAATTTGTAAAATTATTAAATTGGATTTTTTAGCAAATTAGTTGGTATTTCCAAGACTTAATGTTTATCCTGAACAATAAAGGAAATAATTTATGTGTTTCGTTGATTCAAAGTCTTTATATTAGTTCATCTCTCAAGTTTTAAATATTTATCTGTAATAATAAGTATTTTATTTTTTCAGACTAAAAATATCGATTTGATATTTCAATGGGGCTCCTCTTCATTTTCTTCTGTCAGTTAAGATTCAATTGACTAAAGCAATGTCATAATCATCATTTTGATAATTAATTCCATCTTTTAAAACAAATTTATCCTTTTTTTCTAAAACAAATTTTTTATTTATACGATAGTATATTTTCGTATATCAATGCTAAACTTTTTTTAAAACAAATTCTTAACTCCTTTTTTTCCTCATTTCAAAATATTAACTCAAAAAAAAATTAAAAGATAGACCGTAAGTTATCAAATAAAAAGATGAGAAGATAAATACGTCACGGGAAAAAAAGAAAGTAGCAAGAGAGGATTTCTTTCAAACATATTTATAAATAAGATAATATGTAACTATGATAATGGGATTACTAAAATTTTTGAAAGCAAATATACAAAATATTAATTATTTATGATTAGAGCCTTGTTTAGTTAATTAAATCTTACTTATTAATTTTAATGTATATCATGTGTCCTTTATTCAAGTAAAAGCTTGGAAAAAATTAAAGAAAAGAGAAATGAAGAAGAGTCGAATTTATTATTCGTATTAGTGACTCTTGCAACTATTTTTCTTTTTATCACCCACTTTTATATACTTAAAATATTTTCTTAGGTATTTCTTTTAATTATTAAGTGTAGTTTTCGAATAATATATTGTTAAGTAGAAAAGTAGTTCAAATATAGTATAAAAATGTATTATAGTTTATAATATAGTTAGCCTAAACTGCTAGATGAGATCAAAATAGCTATATAAAAAATCGTGGTAGTCATTAAAATATATAATGTAATTAATTCTAATATTGTTATTTTAATTCAACATGTTATAACATGTTATTGCTATATTTTTCAGGTGACTATTAGGTAGTAGTTATTTGTCGTTGCGAATTAACCTTATACTATATGGTTAATGCACAAATATTTAACTCAATAGTATTATAGAAAGTGATAAGCTGATTCCAAAAGGGGTGCATTGAGAATCTTATTGGGGGAAAAAAACCTAAGAAATTGGAACTTATGTGTACTAATTATCAAATCTTTGGTCACTTGGGAGGTCCATGTAAGGGGGAATATTCACAATTAGCCATTTTTAGCTCCTATAATTGAAAAATAGTCATTGAGTTTTACTTTGTGAAATTTTAAAATCCCCGGACAATGACTATTTTTCAAAAATAGGCTTCAAAAGTGACTAATGAACGATATTTCTAGCCATGCAAGTCATAGCGAGCCCAGAGTTCATCCAGAGGACAAGAGTTGGCAGAGTCTAGCCTGAGCCAAGGTTTGCCACCTCCACTCCAATGCAACAAACTAACAGGACCAGCATGTATGTTTCTGCAACTTCCACTCAAATTATCCCCTCCAAGTCCATGCTGGTTCCATCTTTGGTGAATTGGTGCTATCTTTCCTGCAAATACCAATAAAAATGGTGGCAATGAACCAAGCTCATATATTCTATGCACTCTCTGAATCTTCATCCATCTTTCTAGTTTCCTTGTGTATCTGTACTTCCTCCATTTGATCAAATCAATCACCATTACACCTGAAAAATATGAACAGCTTTAGTTCTCATCTAGTCCTATCAATAATCATTTTAGATTTGAATTTGTTGCCAATGTATCCTATTTTTACACAATCATGTAGGTAACATATATACTAGTAAGCTTTAAAACACGTTAACATATTACACTGTCAGTATAAATAAGTTAAGTTCATCATCTTATAACGATGCATAACTTAATTAGTCGTTGACTCTTTCCGTAAATGGCTCTCCTTATTCCTTGAGCATAAAGAAATATAACCAAAAAAGAAAGAGAAAAGACATTCCTTCTTGTATTTTAGGTAAAGTCTAAGGACTTACTAGATGAATGGTTGTTGAAACAGGGTAAATTAGGTGGAAATTTGGACATGTACATGTGTAATTTTATTATATAGAACCAGACAAGCACATATTTTTAATATATTGCATTTTGACAAAGTATTTGAGTCTTGCCAATTGGTTGAACTGTTCTAAAAGAAAGACCATCCGATGTGATCATAAACAATTACAGGGAGGACAAAAAAAGAACATCACCATCATCATCATACCTGTGTTGAAGTAACAAGGTCTCCGGCCATGGAATGTGCGAAAATACTTCTTGTGAGACCAAAATTTGGGGGTAAAATAGTTGGTAAAATTAGCATGGCAGTACTCAGGTGATCCCACAGTTGTTGATCCAAGACTTGTTCTCCACAAATTGGATATGTCATCAACTAAAATGATGTCAGAATCCAAGTATATGACCCTTTCAACACAGGGCTCTAACAGGTCAGCCAAGTAATTCCTTGCATAATTCAATGGATGTTCAAGAGCGTGCCTTATGCTAGAAGAAATCTTGTTCTGCACAATCCCTGGATTGAAATAGTAAATCTTGAATGACAATAAAGGAAAGATTTTTCCCAAATGGGGTTCAAGATTTATACTCTCTGATGAAATGAAATGGAAGAAGAGATTTTCAGGGCAGTGACAATGCTGAAGGATTGAATGAATTGCAGCGACCGATCCGCGGAGGAATTTAGTGTCAAGGGTCATAGAAATATGGGCTAAAGAAGGATTACAAATCTTTGTGGTGATTGAACTTGTGGGGAACATTGCACATTTTTCTGAGTTCTTGAAAATTGGTGACTTTCTATAGTTAAACAGAGGGTCATGATCTGAATTGGATGATTTTATTGCTTCAGCAGGAGGGCAAGATTGTAGAAAAGGATAGGCCAAAATGATAACAACTGAAATGGTGATCAAGAAGCTTGAAGTTTCAGTAAACCAAGTCATTTTTTGGTCTGTAGACTTGTTGTTGAACATCAAATTGGACTGATCCTTTCTACTACTACTAATTTCCCCTCTGCCACCACTAGAAAGCTCTTCTTTTACATCTCTTTAAGCTCTTCTTCTTATTTTTTTCTTGCTGTTGATTGAACTTTGTTTCTTTTCATCAGGTTTACAAAGAAAAAGTTGAGTTGATTTGGAGGGGTAGTTTAATAGGAACATGAGGTGTATGGATTGGACTTTGTCTTCGTGAATAATTTTCTACCCCCAGTTATCATGTGGAAAAGAAATTAAAGTTTCACTTTTTATTTTGGAGGTGGGACCCTCCCTCACTACCCTTGTAAGCCAATTCCAACGTCCGAGTCTTCCCCTACTAGTGCGTTAAAAAACTTATCAGAGTTTAAAAGCGATTTTTTATTTTCTTTCAATTTTTTTGAAGTGGTTGATAAAATTTAGAGTTATTTTTAAGCGAAATGCTTTTTGAGGTTTTTAAGCCAAAATTTAATAAGTTGATATTGTTAATTTATTGCTTTCGATTTATTTCGACTTTATAACTATTTTGTTTTGATTAATGTTAATCATATCTAATTATTTTTAATCAATATGAATTAAATTCTCGCACTTAAAAAGTACTTTTCAAGAGCTTAAAAACTACTTAAATTCAGCTAATTCGAAACCTAAGAAGGTTTAAATTGGAACATTTCTCATTTTTTGCCAAAAGGGATTAAATTGATAATTGGAATACATTGAAAAAAAGGTTTAAGTGTTAAATAGGTAAAAGAGAATATCTTATCTTGGCTTAATTTCTTTTAATTAATTTAAGAAGTGATGTAATTATATCCCTTAAGAAGAACCCTTAACATGAAAATTTGTACGTTAACTGTAGGTGGAACACTATGAATTATAACGTATTGTTTTTTCAATATGTTGCTTTCGAAGTATAGACGCTATAACGACCATATGGTCGAAGCAAAAAAATCCCTTTGGTTCATAAATCATACTATTATTATTTGAATTGTTCAACGTCACAGTACACACGTAGAATTTTTCATAAGTAGTAGTATTGTTTATTAAACAATTCGTTTTGTAGGTGGATTTGGGTGGCCATGATTTTAAAGTTTTACTTTTTTGTTGTAGGTTTATATTTACTTGTATTCTTTTTAAGCAACATCTACTTATTGTACATACACACATTGTTTTAATAATACTATTAATTAGACACTCAAATTTTAGAATTGTCATAAGTTTCTTAAGAGCTAAGAATGTAAATATATTTTATAAAATATGCACAATTAATTCCAAACAATATCTTAACTAGCTTTCAACCACTTCTAACAAATAAAATTTCTCATCGCGCTTTGAATTTTTAAAATTGTTCTTCTCAACTTGTTTTTCTTAATAATTGGAATGCTATCTACTTCCAAAGTTTAGGTTAATGTACCAGACAATCCTAATTAAACCATTAAAAACTTTTTCTTAAGCTACAAAGTCAAATTTAATTGTGTTAATTACCTAAACCCTCCACTAAAATTGGTTTTAAGAATTGGAAATAGAGAAAAACTCACCATTGTGAGAAGAAAAAAGAAGGCTTGGGATGGCGATATCAACCTAATCATCTGCGTTTGTCACAATTCACATAGATGATTGAACGCCTCAAACTGGAAACACAATAATTTTGACATCCGAAAGCCTTTGAGCATTGTTTGATCACCGGTTCAAGTTATACATATATTAATAATATAAAAATTAGTTATTCATATGTTAAAATTAAATTTTAATACATGAATATTTTTTTTCTAACTAGCAACCAAACGACCCCTTAGTTCTAAGAATAAAATATCAATCGAAAGGAAGAAACTGTAAAGTTCAACAGTAGGGCGTCAGCCCATTGAAGAAAACATGGAAACTTCTGAGAATCTTCATCAACTTTACAAGACAACGAAAGTTAAAACATTAATAGCAGAATCTCAATGTTATGATCCAATTTTAGGCAGCAAACAGACAACAAAGTGCAAAACTAAGAAAAGCATATCCAATCATCAGCAACATCAAACATACATAAATACAATTTCACTTTCTTCCTATCTTTTCGTAGTACCAAATTAATAAAGCCCTTTGTTTAAGAGACTCTAATTATTTATTCGTATTTTCAAATGAAGGCAACTTTATCAAAATACTCAAAAAGGGACTACTCTATTACGAGTCATTATGTTGGACTGAAACACAGTGCAATTTATAACAGGATTCGAAAGGGACTGCTCCACAAAGTTCTGGTAAAATGAAATTAGTACAAGTAGAACGACAAAATTCATTGAGTTACTCCCCTTTTAAACTACTGCACGGTCTCGTAATCCTGGTTATGCTTTAGGACACCCGAACTGATTTAGTTTTAAAAATTTCCACCTACCTCGCTTAACCCCGGCCCCGGCCCCCTTACCCTCCCAAAGAGAAAAAGAAAGTAACCTCATACGATTAGAAAACATGGAATTGGCAACATTTGAGGATATTCACAAACTTTACAAGACAACCCAAATTAACATTGGCCGAGCCGAATCTCAATGTATGATTCATTTTTAGGCAGACAAGAGACAACAAAGTGCAAAACTCAAAAGCCATATTCAATCATCAGCACCATTCATATCATATATATACATCTTCACTTTCTTCTTTTCCTTTTCATCCTAAAAAGCTACCAAAATCAAGCCATTTCTCTAAAAAGGCTCTAAAACCAGATTCTGTTTCTTTTCAGTTAGGAATATTTCTTAATAACCCTAAAAAGCTTTTACTAAAAGCTTAAAAAAAAAAAAAACAAGGGTCTTTCTACTTTAATAAGCTAAAAAGAGGTTAGGGTTCTAGTACTGACTAGTAGTGCTGATGGGCTTTAGGCAAAAACAGAGCCACAAGACAGAGCCATCAAAAGAACAGCAGCCCTTTCAACTTCACCGAGTTTCCTTTGACTTCTCGGCTTCTTCATTGTTGATCTCCGCCTCTGTAATATCACTACTTCTTTCCCCAACATCATCAATTTCACCCTCAGTACTTTGCTTAGCTTCCCATCTTTTCCGTTTCCAATTTCGTCAGTACTAGTGTTAGAAACCAGTTTATCTTTCTTCTTTGCTGGCCCTTTGCTCAACCCGATTGGGGTACTCTTTTTCTTCCTGTATTTGATCCCACAAGCATTGCACAGCGACTGCAATTAAGTAATTGACAACACGAATTAGCCGCTGATCAACTGATTTGGATCAAAACCCAGATCAGAAATCGTTGATTACATAAAAAATGTGTACGATTAACTCACCTTAGGTCCAGAAGGACCGGATCTCCATAAGGGTGTCTTTGTTGTTTTGCAATCAGAGCAAGATTTTGTGCTCCCAGTTGTCTCACTAACCGAAGAATCTTCCTATATAACCAAAAACCAGAGAAATTTATACAAATTGAAATGGAAGGAAAGAAGACCAAACCGCAATGCTGGCAAATTGAATTAACACGGTCTTAATTTACCTTTTGGGACGGATCCATGAACTTAGATTCTTCAAAAACAGAACTCAAAACGGCAATTGGGAGAAATCTCTAGTGGGTTTTCGTTACTAAAACAAAAAGCATAGAAACCCCAAGCAACAGAAAGAACTTGGACCAAAAGATCACGCAGTAACAGTGAAGAAATTAAAGAAAATGTGAAAAATTGGAGAAAAAAGGCCAAAAAAAAAAAAGATAATGCGTTTGCAGGATCAGAGTGAGGAGTGGTGGTGAGGTCAGTGAGGTGGCTGATGTAATGATGCCGGACTGAGGCTCGAAATATAAAGGACAGATGGGAAAAGAAAGTGGACTGAACCCTAATTTTTGGGTGCTGAAATGACACAAATGGCCTTGGATTTTGGTTTTGACGGCACAGAAGACTGCCAAATTAATGCTAAATGTATACCACGTGTCCACCTGCATGCACCAGAGCTCTAGCTTTTAAGTGTTCTTTTGAAATTAAGATAACTACCACTCCGTTATATTTTATGTTATGTGTTCTAATAAATAAATTAAATATGTAATTTATTAGATCTATTGTCTGAGATATTAAACTTAGCTAAATATTTTTTAAAGTAAAACAAAAAGAGTAATCGAACAGGAAAAGAAGCAACAAAAGATGATAAAAAGGTTCTCAAATAATTAAAAAGGTGAGAAAGTCTCATAATTCAGGTCTTAAAAGGAGTGGTCAAAGGAAATGTTCGCTTTCGACCAAGTTTAAGGAACGCACTAGGTAGACTCCAACCAAACCAAGAATACAATAAAGCTAGAGTCAGCACTCCTAATTAAGCATGTATTGTGCTCGTTCTGTTTATTTTTATTTATTTTTATATTAAAAATAATCTTTTTATTTTATTTAATAGATTAAGAGAATTTTTTTTAATTTTACTTTTATTATTAATTATTTGTATTTTTAATTTCATTAAGACTTTACATTAATTAATATGAATAAAATATCATGATAAAATATGCACTTGAGTTATTATTTTTTTAAGAGATATATAAAGTCTACTGTGGACAAGTAAAAGTGAATCGAGAGAGTAATTAAAAAATGATTGAGATAATAGTAATAATTAGGGCAAGTTTCATATTTGAGCGGTCGACCAAAATAATTATATCAAATTGTTAAGAAATGGATATTGGGTCTAACTCAACTGCAAAGGTCAGCCTATGAGGAAGGATTAACCAAGTCTGTATAAAGAGATCGCCCATCTCATTAATCACCGATGTAAGACTTTTTTCATTCTTTAACACCTCACCTCATGCCCATGGTAGGACATTTGTGTGTGGGCAATTTAATTTGGGGGCCCAACATCGAGTGCGATAGATCCTGCTCTGATACCATGTTAAGAAATTGATCTTGGACCTAACTCAACCCCAAAAGCGAGCTTATTATAATTTTGGGAAACTTACATAATTGCCGCATCGGAGCAAACTATTTACAGCTCGTTACCCTTTTACTTTCATAACCCTTAATTAATTGCAGAAAATATCCCATCTCGCAATCCTTCGTGATACCATCATAGTATATCCATACATTGTCATGGTATCACTGAGTATGAGCAGTCCTTCGGGAATATACCATACTTGTTTAATTTATCTCTTTCAACTTGAATTCCATGAGGCGTACCTTAAAAAGTTTTAATATAAGCAGGAGAGATTCATAGATTTTCCATACATAGAGTAGCAAGACTCCTCAATCCTTCATGATACCGTCATAATATATTCATATACTGTTATAGATCCCTGAGGAATGAGCAGTCATTCAGGGATACACTCCTTAATCATGCATAATACATCATAGTATATCCATATACTGGCATGATATACTTAATGATACCATCACAATGTACTCATATACTGTCATGGTATTTTATGCACAAAGAATCTTCAAATTCATAGTGAGGCTCAAATTATAATTATTTTTGATTGATTGGATATTTCGGTTAATTAATATAAAACAGGTACATTCGTTTTGACATAATTAATTTAATTTTTAATCTATGTATTTTTACTATAATTTTCCCTAATAATTGATGGGTTCATTGGGACCAATTTGATATGAGTTCGACAAAAAATAATTGACCTTTTAATAAAGAAAAAAATCCTTAATTTAATACAATATACCGGGCAAATTATTATTTAAATTTCATAGTAAGTAAATCACCATTATATGAAAGAGGTCGGAGGAAATATAAAGTGTGAATTGAGAATTTTACGAAGTGCCAAAGTTAAATTTGAAGATAGAAAGTTTTTTTTTTGACAGTGAGGTAAGGTCAAGTTTGTATTTGAACCGGGAGAACTATCAATTATAGAGATAGTTTAATGTGTTTATTAATTCTTGTGAAAAAATTAAAGTTAATTTTTTGAAATATTATAGATTTTTCTTATTAAATTTGTAGAATAGGCTACTGTAGTATCTAGGATAATTATCTTGAAGAAATATCTAAATATTTTAGAATAGAAAATAAAAGTCACTAGATTTTTCTTGCAGATATGTCTAGAAGAATATCTAGAATCATCCATAGACAAGTATAAATAAATGTGATCGTGTACATTTGTAATCAACAAAAATCAATTCAATTCAAAAGAGTCTTCTTCTATAACAAGTTTTCTACTCAAATTTCTTCTTCTCCTTTCACAACTTCCTCTTTTTTAGTTGAATCTTTCGATCTTAGTTAACAATTTTAGGCTAGCAGAAGGTCTCCCCAATTCTATTTTTCTTCTGCTATTCTTTACGACCCTAATTATGAAATGTGAATAATTCAAGATACATTAGCATGATGCAGGATTAGTGTAACGATTAAAAGAATTGGGCCTGGCCCATTTCGTCTATCATATATAAGTATAAAGATGACACTCAACAAAACCTAATTTTTATATTCAAGAAAGGTTGATATGTTCTCTCTGCAAAAGCCATCATTGTTCTTAATATTCAAAGACTAATTAGCAATAAAGGACCTGCTAATGATCAACTTATGTTATCTCTCAGTTCATGTTGTTTTTAAGTCTTTGTAATCTGTTCTCACATTATAAACCTACTCATCAGTTGTGAAGTATGTGTAGTGTCATTAGAAGATCTTTCGTTTGTCACCAAGAAAGATGTGTCAACTAGAGGTAGTTGGTTGTGGGGCTAGAGTTAGCCGTGGTTGTATCAACTAGAGGTAGTTAGTCAAATCAGTCAGCATAGAGTTATTGCTTTGGATTGGAGCCTCGTAATAGAGTTGTTGCAAGGGAGTGAGATTAAGAACTTAATCATCTAGATTACAAGAGTCTGTAATCTTTGTTGCTCGAAGTTAGTGAAGTTGTTGAGAAGTCCTATGTGGTAGGTCGTGATTTTACTCCCTTGAGCAAGAAGATTTCCACGTAAAAACCCTGTGTCATTTATCTTTTTGTTCGTAGTTGTGTGCTAGTTTGATTATTTGTAGTTTCTAGTCAAAGGATCCGGTCCCTTGATTTGTGGTGCACTTATACAAGTCAATAATAATCATGTTGGACATATTATCGCAAGTAAACGTTCGAGCGATACAATCAATATGGATTAATGCGGTGATTGAAATTTTTACATTTCTAGTTAGAAGTTTTAGTTTTGAGTTTATAGAGATAAAATATTTTTTGCTGGGAGCATCATCTCCAGTGTATCCTACAACTGTAATGTGTGGTCCAAATTTAATTGAGTTCTAATACAAATATTAAATATTGAATGAATTTTTTTTAAAAAAAAATAATAATAAGCGATACCAACATCTATCTACTGGGCAAAGTTTGAGAAAGAAGAGTAACATTCTCCTAACCACCCCATAATTCATCACCTTACTCACAGCCGTATCTATGCATGTTGAAAGATAGATAGTCAAACATTATTTAACAAAAAATTATATTATATATATAAAAATCAAATCCTACTTTTAATACATATACACAAATACAAAAAAAAAATTTGAAAGTATTTTAAAATACCTTTATCAAGATTTTTGACTTCGTCACTAATCTTACCCTCACTCGTTCTCATTCTTATTCTCGTATAATCTTATCTTAAATATATACAAATATACTTAAAATAATATTTTTAAATCTTTAATAAAAAATATTTTCCACCATATCAAACTTATCCTATTTCTCAACTAAAATTCTTGGGAGAAGATCATAGACTCCCTCCTGGTCTACTTTTGCTACACGAACTTCGCCCGCTTGTGATCTCAAATATTTACATTAACCTTATTTGAATTTTTTTCACAACAAGATCTTTATTAATGTG
The DNA here is from genome assembly GCA_035772735.1 of Datura wrightii. Lineage (NCBI taxonomy): Eukaryota > Viridiplantae > Streptophyta > Magnoliopsida > Solanales > Solanaceae > Datura > Datura wrightii. Next base: position 39,379,700 of record JASDFA010000014.1, read on the forward strand.
AGAAAATTTTTGAATTTCATTTTTAATCGAGGGAAGCTTATAGAGCTTCGCACCCAATAATTAAAGTAAAAAAACAAGCTTATGTATATAAATAATGAAAGATGTAGAATATTATTACTAGGTTCAGCTGAATATATTATTTGAATCTTAATTTATACATAAACAATTATTAAAATAATAAATGTTAGATTCTGAACTCTCATAATATTAGAAGTGTAAGGGGTTCACTGGTAGCATTTGGAAAATTGGAAAATATTACCTATCATTTAAAAACGTTTTCTTATGGAAAAAAATAATAATAAATCAAAAAGTAGCGTTTAATTTTTAAACGGCGTGAAAGGTTAGTCTTGTAAATACAAGCACAAAAGCAGATCATTGATAAACTTTTTCAATAATTAAAAATTAGGAAACTCTCCCTCGTCATAATCCCAATTGAACTAGCAACAAATTATTTACGATCCCAATAAGGAAAAGTCCTGTTATTAATTTCCCACTCCGAATCAAATCAGGACATTTACTCTGTATATATATATATAGAAACGTCGCTCAGTCATGAATTAATCCGTCAAGACACGATCTTTGAAATTCTTAAATTTTTCTTTTTAGCTCGATCAATTCTCTTAACACCTAGCAAGATGTCCAGCTTGTTCCTCATTGATTCCGACGAGCCCCAACCCTCAAACACCACCACCACAATCGTCGGTGTCACGTACGACGACGGCGTCATTCTTGGTTCCACAGACACAATCACACAACTCGCTGCTAATATTTTCTCGTGTCACTCTGCGCTAGAAGCGGAACCACTATTAAAAGACGCTCGCAACTTTATTCTCGATCAAGACAAAAATACTATGGTCGCGGCCGAGACTATCGGTACCTTGTTGTCCGCATATGACTACTACGACACAATAAATAATATGTTACAAGCTGGAGTTATTGTCGGTGGAGGAAAGAAAATATATGAGATAAGTGTTGGTGGGGTGGTTATGGAGAAGTCGAATTTTGGTGTAGGAGGATATGGAGCTGCGTATTTGAATAATTTCTTGGATAGAAAATGGAAAAAAGGGATGAATGAAGAAGAAGCTGAGAAATTGGTGTTGAAGGCATTGTCATTAAATATTTCATTAGGTGGTGGTGTTCAAACTGCTAGTGTAAACTCGAAAGGGGTGACAAGAGCTTTTCATCCTTATGACACACTTACTATTAGGCAACCAAAGTTGAACATGGATGGGAAGGCTCTGCTCGAATGCGTACGGGCACGTTTGATTCTTTTACGTCAACCTCAATACGAGGATATCTAGATTCGATTTTTTTCAAAGTTAATTTATGTGTTTATAATTTTGTGCTGGAAGTGGGCTTCGTTATTTTCAGAGACAAATTTAAAATTTTGATCATATAGCTACAGACTACACCACTACCAATTACAAATCTAAATTAAATTATACCTAGATATTTGAATAACTAAGAGAAAAAATTTTCAAGTCATTTTTTGAGATTGATTTATTTTTCACGCCTTACGTAGAGATGTGTATTTTATAGGATATAGTAGTCACACGAAAGAGACAAAATAAAAATATAGCATATAAGTAACTATATTCAATTTTTAGTGCCCGATGATTTAAATAAAGATGAAATAAAACTTTCTAAAATATATTAATCTTTATAAATAGCAAGGAAACTACAAACCATCCACATAATATGCAAGTAAAAATAGAACTAGAACCCAAAAAGAAGAGGTAAAAATAAAATTCAAATAGTAGAAAGAAAATGTTAAAAGTTATAGTTCTAATAACGATATATGGAACTTCGGGGACCAAACTGCTCTTTAGGAATAATTCTTTTTGTCCAATTTTCGGTCTATAAAAAGGGCCATCTTGGTGAAGCGTAGGAACGCTCCATCACTTTAATTTTGACACTCCCCAATATTGCCTCTCATAGGCCGTAGCAGACCAAAACCAAAAGAAGATAAGAAGTAGTGAAATTTCAGCCATGATCAGAGAAGCAGTTTCAAGCATAATCACGCTATTTATATTTTGATCTGTATTTTTTTTAAAATTTGGTTTGAGATTCAGAATTTTTGGAATCAAGCATGTATAATGATATAGAGAATATCAATATTATCTATAGCATGTATAATGGTATAGAGAATATCGCTATTATCTAGAGCGTGTTTTGGAGATTATTAATGGTCTCCCGATGATACTCGTGCGATATTCTATGGAAAAAGTTGGAAAGCTTATTGACCATCCGTACTAAAAAAGATAAAAGTTTACTTTTAAATCGAACCGTTCTAACTCATTCAAACCCAAATGATAGTTAGATACAAATAAATTAAAAAGACACACCTTTTTAAAAGGTTACTTCAGTTTAATTTTATGAGTTCTAAGGATAAGAAATACTCAAATATTGCACTATATTTTCTTTAGATAATTGAGCCTTCGAGGAAGTGAATTGGAGCTATTCGGCAGAAGTTTAGTGAGTGATAATTCTTCCATAGTTGATTTTCAACTATAGTATGTTTTAAGTTATGTCCTGCATTGAAATATGTTATTCAGAATTTGACTACTTGCACACGGACAAGCAATAGTATGATCAAGTATTTGAAATGCATCAAATCACTCTTATCATGAGTTTACGTATTGTTACTTTGAATATGTGTTACTTACGAATTATGTTATTTATAAATTTAAGTTTTGTCACGGAAAGAATATGAATATATGTTACATTATAGAGAAAATATTTAAGGAAATAAACTTTGCCATTTTCGCCGTTATCTAACGACGGGATCGTTAGACCTGGTGCACCTTGTAGGAAAAAATAAATATTGTACAAAGCCTTATTATATCTCATAAGTATTATAAAAAGCCTCCATCTATTTATTTTCTCTACTTAAACATGTCTCTTCAATTTCTTTTTACCTAATTCTTATTGCTTAACCAACCTATAAATAACAATCGCACATGAATTGTTGGATGCTTATTTTGATCATTCTTCTTTTTCTCAATTGTTTTTTTTCTTCCTCTCTCTCTCTCTCTCTCTCTCTCTCTCTCTCTCTCTCTCTCTCTCTCTCTCTCTTGGTTTTTTCCTTCATGTTTATTTGAGGTATCATATTTTCCTTCATGCAAATGAATATGGAGGTTCTCTGTTACACCCCGTAAATTTCCGGCATATAGATGGCCTATTCGCGTGTTGGTTAAGAGTATTTGAAAGCCATACATGCTAGAAAATGACCCGGACAAAGATCGGACAAGCGCCAAGTCGGCGCGTCGCAAGGCAAAATGCGACTTATAAATCGCATTCCAGGAATGCGACTTATAAATCGCATTCTAGGAATGCGACTTATAAATCGCATTCCAGGAATGCGACTTATAGTGTCTATTATATATAAGCCCCACTTCGGTTTATTCCTTTAACATATCATAATTTCCAGAAACTTCACGACAGAGAACAGAGGAAGACGTAAAGTATTGATAATTTCCTTTCAATTACGCCGTCAAACGCGGTCCAAACTCGAATTAACCTCAGGTACCGAGGTATTTAGCAGCAGGGAGCATTCCTACGGATTTTGTTTCGCGAAATACGGCCGACAAATCGTCGAGCTACCGAGCTAAGGTAAGTAGAATTGCTCCAAACTAGTGTCTATGTGTTCCTAGCTGTGAAGTGAATATTTCTCCCTTCTGGACTTCTGGAAAATAGCGAGTTTTTGACCGTCTTTCGATAAGCCTAAGTTTAGGCTATAATTATATCAAAAGTGACGTTGTTCTTTAGAATAAAGCTATAGTTAGTATTAATTGACATATTTGTGAATGCAGTTGGGAGAAATAGCTGGAGTATTGACCGAGCCTCATCCGACAGACGGATAACTCGAGGTTAAGGTATGTAAAGCTAGTTCTTTCGGCAAGTTAGTAGTTTTAGCCTTGTATAGTACAATAAATTCCGTAGTAGAATTTCCGGAATTGAATGTTAAGTATTGTGCAAGTTCAGTAAACCTAGTTTGCGTTGTCATATCGTATTCAGTCTGAAGGTTAGAAAAGCATGCGCCGAAGGGCGAGTTAGCATCCCAGATTCAGTATAGCCTATTACGTGATTAGCAAGCATGTAGTAGAATAAAAAGGAACAGATTTTCATAATAAAAGTTAGTGAAGAGAAATCAGATAGACAGACAGTTATGGCTACAGATTAGCCATTCAGACAAATAGTATCTCGGCTACAGATTAGCCGTACATTTAAACAGAGATTACAGAATCAGTATAATTAGTAAGAATCAGTTCAATATAGAAACAGATCAGAATAAGAAGTTAGATTTCAGATAGTCTTTTCAGTTATACATGCTTGCTATTTATATGTGCTATTGTTTGTTGAGACTTGCTATGGCTTGTGGGTGTCCCTTTGCATCCCCACCGCCCCTGGGTTATGGCTGTGTCGATACCAGATTCAGATACCGCCGCCAGCTGGGCGATGCCGTCCGCCTAAAGGACGATGATGGCCGACCACCGTGATAATACGGTCCAGATCACCCTGCTTGCAGGGGCAGTTCAGTTTACTCTGCGCAGAGCCAGATTACCCTGTTTACAGGGGCAGATTACTCTGTGTGCGCTTGTGGCCGGGGGCAGTTTCAGATACAGATTTTTATAAAATTACCCTGTTGCGTGCTTGCACCCAAGGGCAGTTTCAGTCACAGATACAGCAGCAGATTACCCCGTGTGCACTTGCGCCCAGAGGTAGGAGTCTTCGAACTCAGACACAGTTTATTGTCAGAGGCCAAGGCCTGAGCTGCATATCCAAGGGGGCCGGTAGGAGGAGCTCACAGTTGTAAGACGAGTGGAGTGATTTATTTTTGGTTGGTTTTGACCCGGGTAGGGGTATATAGATTGTTTGCTTGCTTGGCGCCATCCGGCTTATGGGGGTTGGTATTGGCTATTGCTTGCTACTTGTATATCTATTTATGTGCTATATACTAGCTACTAGACAGCAGGCCGACGCGTCTACAGGCACGCCTCTGCCTTATCAGTACAGAAAGTTTGATCCAGTTCATTTCAGCTTCTTCAGATTCAGCTATCTCCTGCAGTACAGAAGTGCTAGCTATGTTATCTATATTCAGTTGCTTTCAGTTATATTATTTCAGTTGCTTTGCATACTCAGTACCAGTGGTACTGACACCCGGTGGGGCGCTGCATTACTTGCCTGCAGGTACTCATAGACGAGGAGGCGATCCCTCGTGATCCTAGCCAGCGCAAAGTCATCAGCTCCTGTCATCCGGAGCTTGATATTTCAGAGGTTTATATCATTTCCTTTTTGTTGTACAGTACGGGTAGGTCGGGGCCCTGTCCCGATCATTTCTATTGTTATTCCTAGAGGCTTGCAGTCTGTATATATTTCCCTGTGGTCAGTTGAGTCGGTCGCGTGAGGCCGTGCAGTTAGTTATAGCTGTTTAGCATTTCAGTTTATGTTGGCCGTGTGAGGCCTTAATTTGACAGTAGTGGTGACCTTGCCGGTCACGTAGTCTTACAGTAGTTTTGTGATGATATTACAGATGACTAGACAGCATGGTGGCCTTGTCGGCCAGCATAGGTTCCTTGTTATGAGTGTGTTCTGGTTAGCTGTTACTACAGGTACAGGTGACTATAGGCCAATTGGCCGGAGGCTGTGTTTACAGCCGTTAATCGTTATATAGCTGGTTTATTTCTTGGAGTAGAGCCAGAGCCATCCAAAGCACCAGATGTGCTCAGGCTGGACCATTTAGCAGTCCAGAGTCTTGTAGGCACCAGGTGCCCGTCATACCCCCCAAGGTGGGGTGTGGCATTCTCCAAATGAAGCGGTAGGCAAAAAACTCTTTTATAATAATATTAATTATTATTGTTGTTGTTAGTTAAATTTCGATAAGAATTTTTAACTCTTTCTCTTTAATTATTAATTATTATTGTTGTTGTTAGTTAAATTTCGATAAGAATTTTCAACTCTTTTCTCTTTAATTTATGATATTTTTTATATTTTAAATCTGGTGTATTATATTTGTCAAATAAGAAAAGATTAGAGACAATCAAGGGAATAAAAAATTGAATCAAAAAGATTTTATAATTTTTTCTAATAAGTGGAAGCATCTAAATATTTCATGAATGAACCGTGAATAATGATACTTAATTTGTAAGAGATGTAGAAATTATTATTTTTTTAATTTTGTGGTCGTTATCTTAATTTCTACACTTCTCTTAATTTTGAATTCAAAGCTTTAAAATTGAGAAAAAAGGGTATTATGAATAGTAATTCTTGCCTTTCCTATTTCGTCGTTGTTAAGATTTTAAAAGTTTTAAACTATTTAAGATTAATAATTCTACGTAAGAATAATATTAAAATTGGTAGGGAGGGTAAATAAGACTACAATATATTTTTTAGTAATTATTTTTTGAGATAAATAGCAATGAAAATAATCAAAATATATAGTAAAAAAAAAAGAAGGCGAAAATGGTTATCAATACAAAGATAGGCATTGTATTAATATAGAGATTTTAAAGAATTTTTTTTTGGTTTGATAATAAAAAATTATTAAATCAATATATAATATTGTGTTGGTTCTTTTCATACTGTTAATAATTTATTCTTCAATTAAATTAATTATTTTCATATTCCAAGTGAAAATTCTTTTTATATTCTTTAATCAAATTAAGTAATTGACGCGTAATAATATCTATACTTCTTTATATTTGACACATAACATGTTTATTTGTGATATTTAGTACTTTAATATACTTTATATTTAGAGTTAAGTTTATTTTTTTTGATCACTTATCTTTATTATTAGGAAATTAGAAGAAGAAAACAAATTTAAAATTTGATAGTTTTAAAGAAAATAAACAAATAAGGAAGTAAGAAGGGGAAAATAGAAAAAAAATATATTAACGAGAAAAAATATACGATATTCATATAATTAAATTTGTATTAAATATAAAAAAATATTATTGATCTTTAAAATTTGTTAAAAATATGCACGAAAAGAAATCAATTTTTATCGAATTCTTTTTCATTTTCTGCCTTCTTTTTTAGAAGAATACAATTATTATTTCACTTACAATATATTATGTAAAAATCAAATATTTTAAAAATATAAAAATATTTAAATAACAAAAACTCATAAAAACATACATGTATAAAATTAAAAACGAATAATATTGTTACACCCCGTAAGTTCTTGACACTTAGTTGGCCTATTCGCATGTTGGTTAAGAGTTTTAGAATATCATATGTGCGAGAAAAGGGCCCGGGGAAAGATCGGACAAGCGCCAAGTCGGAGCGTCGCAAGGCAAATGCGACTTATAAATCGCATTCGACAAATGCGACTTAAAGGGGGTTCAGGTCCAAGTATATAAAGCCCCACTTCGATTTTTTTTGGTCATTTTCATTCTTCATTTCCAGAGAACGAACAGAAACAGGGGAGGGACGAAGGTTCAACATAAATTTCCTTCCGTTTACGCCGTCAAACGTAGTCCAAACTCAAATTAACTTCCGGTAGCGAAGTATAAAGCTGCAGGGAGCATTCCTACGGAGTTAGTTTCGTAAAACTCGACCGAAGAATCATCGTCTCACAGAGCCAAGGTAAGTGGAATTGCTCCAAACTAGTGTTAATATACTCCCAGCATTAAAGTGAGTATTTCTCCCTTCTAGACCTCCGAGAAATTACGAGTTTTCAGTCGTTCTTCGATAAGTCGAAGAATAGGCAGTAGGTATATCCATAAGTATGGTTTCTTTCCAAAATAATAGTAGAATTAATTATATTCTTTCGTGAATATGAATACAGTTGGGAGAAATAGCTGAATACTAGCCGAACTACGCCAGTTAATCAGAAAGTCAGCAGTTGAGGTATGTAAAGCCAGTTTTTTTCGGCAAGCTTGTAGTTCCAGTATAGAAAAATAGTACAAACTCCAATATAATGTTTCAGAAGCCGTATATTATATTCAGTATGAGTTCGGTAAGCATGTTAGAATTATTATACAGTGTTCAACATGAAACTCAGTAAAATAGTATAATCCCCAGCAGAATATTCCATAAATATTATTTCAGACTCAGTATATCTCAGTATCAGATTGAACATATTTCAGTATCAGATTTAGTATATTTCAATATGAGATTCAGAACAGAATACCAGAATATAAATATTATTATCCGATTCAGTATATATATATATTACATGCGGTTATTGCTATCTGTGGAGACATGATTGTTCTGTGTTGGGCACCCTTAGAGCTTCCTTGACCGCCCCAGGGTTAATAGTTGTGTCGACTCGCCCGCTAGAGCGTGAGGATACGTCGCTCTATGGAGTGGCATGCCGTCCGCCAGCGGACGAAGATGGGATGCAGATTCCCTATAGCAGGCTGATCAACACTATACCACACCCCCTGTCGAGCGCTTGCGCCCGGGGTGCAGATTACAGTTTTTAGATTACAGATTTCAGATTTCAGGAGTCCTCCGGACTCAGATACAACTATAGTTAGGGGCCCAACGAGCTCAAGTTGCATACCCAGGGGGCCGATTGGATGCTCATAGTTACTAGGTGGGTGGTATGACCTGGGTAGAGGTATATAGATTGTGTGCTGGTTGGTACCTTACGGCTTATGGGGGCTGGTAAGGTTCTTGTATGCTATGTTGTGTTAGTTATTAATAGATAGAAAGTAGACTGCCATGTTATCAAGTATGACTCTTACTCTCTTCAGTAAAGTTACGCTCTTTTCAGTCAGTCTCCTATTACTTCAGTATCTATCAATATTATTGTTTGTTTTCAGTTATTTTCAGTTATTGCTTGCATACTCAGTACCAGTGGTACTGACACTCATTTTGGGGCGCTGCATTACTTGCCTGCAAGTACTCATAGACAAGGAGCAGATCCCTCGTAGTTCCAGCCAGCGTACAGAGTCTTCACCTCCTGTCATCCGGAGCTTGACAACTAAAGGTTTACTTCCTTTTTTGTTTGTACAGTATGGGTAGGCCGGGGCCCTGTCCCGACCATCTTATTATTGTAGAGGCTTGCGGATTGTATATTCCCTGTGGTTAGTTGTACCGGTCGTGTGAGGCCGTATGTATGTTTCAGTTTGCATGTGATGGCCGTGTGGGGCCTTGTTTAGTTGTCAGTTGGTGACCTTGTCGGTCATAGATCAGTTCAGCACTTGATTATACTTTTCAGTGATAACTAGTCAGCATGGTGGCCTTGTCGGCCCGCATAGGTTCCCTTATGCTCAGTTGTTCTGGTTAGCTGTTATATTCCTACAGGTGGCTATAGGCCTAGTCGACCGGAGGCTGTATTTACAGCCGTTATATAGCCCGTTGTTTTCATAAATTCAGAATTAGAGCCAGCCTGGCACCAAAAGTGCTTAGGCTCAGTAGTCCAACAGTCTAGGTCCTAGTAGGGCACCAGATGCCAGTCATGCCTCCCAAGACGGAGTGTGACAAATATAATTAATTAAAATTTTAAAAAAATTTTAACAATGGAAAATCTAATTAATTCGCGCAAAAGCACGAATGGATTCACTAGATTGAGAAAAAAGAAAAACGTGAATAAGGGTGTTAGACGGCGCCGCATCATTGAATATATGTGTATATAAGGGCAATCAGATACATAAATACAACCGATGCGCGCGGGGTTTGGGAAATGGCGGGACACGGGGGCCCAAGGAGAAAGCCTATAAATTCAAGAAAATCAAAAGAAAGAGCCGCTTCTCTTCATGTTACAGGCGGTGCTCTTTCTCTGTTTGTCGAACACAAACGACAGCAGTTCAATCCTAGACACCAAGAACCGAAACGCATTCTCGCGCAACTTTCTCCTTTACAATTGGTGCTGCCTCTGTATTTGTTTCTTTTTCCCGTTTAAGGTTTAATTTGAGTTCTTTTTTGGATTTCACTGTTTACGAGATGATATCCATATTGCAAAGCGCCTCCCCCTCCACTATTCTTGTTCTTGACACCAACATTGTTCTCAACCAGGTGCATATAAGTTGATAACTGCTCCATACTTCGTGTCAACTTAAATTTTTATTGTTCTACTGGGTGTATTGTTTTCCCTTTTGAAATCTTGGATTGTGTCAGATTCATTTGCTGGAGAATCCAGCTATTGACAATGTGTGTGTTGACGGAGGTCAAGAACCAAGAATATTGCGGTTTATAACAGACTCAGGGCTTTAATGAATATCACAAGTATGTCCTTTTCTTTTTTCCTTCTGTACCCTAGCTGTTCTCCTATCAATTTCACTTGCCTTTTGATGTTAACTTTTATGCTCCAACAAATCACTGCTTATGGTGGAAATCTTATTTGTGTTTAATCATTTATTCATTCTCAATATTGCTTTTCCTTCTGCTTAGCGACTAATTGCATCATTCTGGGGAGAGGGAAGGGTGCGGGAACTATTCAGTATTTTAAATATTTTAGTATTTATTTATCTTTTGATAAAAGAGAAAAATGTTATAGTATATCCTTTCAATATCTGCAGATGGCAGTGTCGCAGTGTTGCCATCGGAAGTTATTAGTTGGGGCTGAAAAAAGTGGTGGGATCATGTATTTGTTCTCCAAAACCCTTCAGTGATAGACAATAATGACAATAATGAGATGAATGGCGTTGGATAAGCATGACAAAGTACCTTATTGAGTTCCTTTTGCCTTTACTTGCATCCACTTCAACTATGTCTCTACAATCATTTGCTTTCCTCTATAACTTTGTGTGGCATGATGAGAATCCGAAATGCTGAACTTGGGAGGTTTAATATTACGTTGCATTGCATTTTCTACTTACTAGTTCTGGTTTTCTCAACACGAGCATCACTTCATGTGACAATATAGCTGGCAACCCAGGCATAAATTGAAACTATGAAAGACAATTTTTAAAATCTGTCAACTTTTCCACTTAAAGAGTTGCATAAGATCAGAAGGAAGATGCAAGTGGAGTAGGAAACTCCATTTGCTCACTTGTCTTGATGCTAGCATCTCCCTCGTGCAGCTTTGCTGAATTGCTACAAATGGCATCTTTATTTTTTGAATAGCATTTACTGCTATAATTGGGGATTTCATGGCTGACCTTAAACAATAAAAAAAACCCTGTGTGTTCCCTTTGACTGATCCATTTACAAGGTACAACAACTGCTAGATATCTATTGCTACTGGTTATAGCCAAGGCTGAAATCTGATTAGAAATTCCTTCTTCTGCGCATTGTTCAGGGATACTTATGTGAATGCCATGGCTGGTGAAAGTCCAAATGATCGGAATGATAGAGGTCCGTCTGTTCACCTTTGTGCAGTAGCAATTGAAGTTGTATTTCGTTGCTTTTTTTTTTTTGAACATTTTCTGCCATGCATTTCTGCGTTATCCATCCACTAGTTGTCTGGACCCTTCCATTCCAATTTCTCTAACCCTATGGATGTGCTTATGTTAGGCGAATTAAAGGTCATACTTGCACAGTTTCAAAAAAAATTAAAGGTCATACTTGCATTACATCTTTATTAAGTGCATAAAGGTCATGATAAAAAGTGTATTAGAGTTCATACTTATGTGTTTGATCAGTAAGAAAAGATAACTGTATATTTATACTTGCAATAACAGTATATTTGTACTTGCATGTTTGATGAGAACTTGGCTAGTCAATAGGCTATATACGTGGAACTAGGCCTCTGTTCTATATCTACACACTATTTCAAATATTTTAGTATTTATTTATCTTTCCTAGCTTCAGTAATGACAAAGAAAAATATTTTAGTAATTATTTATATTTTGATAAAAAAGAAAAATATTGTAGTATATCCTTTCAATATCTGCAGATGGCAGTTTGCACTGTTCCAATTTTTGGTGTTTCTTCTGTGTCTCATAAGGCTAACTGATACACGCAGCCATGACAGATTTCAACGCTTTTAAGCTGATTCGTGTTTTGGCATGGCGAAGTTCAGTTTCTTTTTTTCCTCACTAGACCACCCTTTTGGTAAAATTACACATGACCTCCCTCTTTTCTTGTTCTTATTACTCTCTCTGGTCTGTTTTTATACACAATCAAACATGTTTTCTCTTGAGCTGAAAATTGTTGCTTGGCATGGCACCTCGGGTGGGTCTATGAGATTTTGAAAAAAGTTCCATTTATTGGTGTTTCTTCTCTGTCTGAATAAGGCTAACTGATTCTTGCAGCCATGACGGATTTCAAAGCTTTTGAGCTGATTCGCATTTTGGCTTGACAAAGTTCAGTTTCTTTTTTTTTTTTTGGCCTCACCAAACCACTCCTTTGGTGAAATAACACACGATCTCATTACGTTCATGCATAACTTCCATACCAAGGTTAGCACGGTTAATGATATCAGCCCAAGTGTTAATTACACGACTTGTCTTACTCTCTCTGGTCCGTTTTATACACAATGAGGCTGTGAAGGCTTTGTCTTCTGTGGGAGTTGAATCAAACATGTTTTCTCTTGAGCTGAAAACTGTTGCTTGGCATGGCACCTCTGGTGGGTCTATGAGATTTTGGAAAAATAATCCAATTTTTGGTGTTTCTTCTGTCGTGTCATGAGGCTAACTGATGCTTGCAGCCATGACAGATTTGTAAGCTTTTGTACTAATTCATGTTTTGGCATGGAATGAAAAATAAGAGAAAAGTGAAACTTCAATATACACTCAAGCATCTGCATACATGAATACATATACATACTTAATATATGTAATATTAAAATAACAATTATAAAATAATAGTTTTAAATTTTGTAACAAATTTATAAAAAAGATTATTTTGCTTATGATGCTAGCAAGCTTAAATAAAAATCTGTGATAAAATATAAAATCATCTAAACTATAGGTCAAATATGAAGATTTAAAGATATAGAAAGTGGAAATTTTTGCCATGTAAGAGAATGGGGAATTATATGGTTCATCTTTTCTGATTTTGTTAATGTTTTGAGGATAAATAGAGGTGGGTTGCTAAGAACACCATAGTTAAGTTAACTGACGATGGCAAGTCGTGCTTTTATGCAATATTATTTGCTCAAGACTAGTTACACCTGCGAATTTCTGTCTTGCTTGCATAAAAGGCAGTGACCAGTGAGGTTCTTCATGAATTCTTATGTTCCTTTGTTTGCTACTTCTGATGACGAGGGCATACACTTTATATGAAAATTGATATATTTTTTCCTCTTAATATGATGCTCCATTTTAGTATCACAATTTTTTTTCCGAATTAATATTCTTATATCACAACTCTATTTCTTTTTTCCATGAGATTTACTTCCTTTAGGGCTATTCTTTTTATGTTTGTTATAAGTAGTACTCCTAGTTTGAACTTTAACCCAGTTTCCACCAGGTATCTGTTGCTATAGGCATTGGTACCTGCCATGTTAATGTGGATGACGATGGTAAGTATTAGTTTCTTTGACATTGATCTAATGCATTTTGATGTGCAGAAAGTTCTTCTCAATTTATTATTTTACTTCATCACCTGAGTTTTACTTTCTTTTGAAGGATCTGGTGTTTCACGAGATGGACTGGTGCTGATGGGAGAAAGATATGGTAATCTTTTTTCAAATTGTTGGACTGACATCATCTTTGCTATTGTATTGATGCTGCTGTACATAATTTCTTTTGCTTGACAACTAGGATGTTGATAACTTGGAATGGTTGTTGTAGTCTATAGGATTGCGTGCATTACTCAACTGATCGGCTGTTGCATAGTTTGTGTTCATTAGTATCTTTTAGCAGATGTTCTTTTATTTATTGTTCTATGGTTTTAATTGTAATTGGGCAAACTTTTGTATGGCTGTACACAACACAAAATGTTGATACTTACACTTTTTCTTGCAATTGTTTACAGGACGACAAGTGTTTGTACCTTGGAATTGATGATTGTAGACAAGATGTTGGTATGACAGGTAATTCTGTATAAGCCTACCTGATACATGAGTTGACCGCTTTTGCTAATTAGGAAATTTCTTGGGGTTTTTCTTTTTGCAGTCATTGTTCGTGATGTATTTTACAACCAACCAGTTCGAAGGAAGCAAATGCACTCTAAGTATTTCTAGTTTTCTCATAATTCAAACAAATAAAAATTATTGATTTACATACATTACTTCTAAAGCTGTACTCTGACCTGATTGATATTTTGGTTTACATATATAATCTGGAAGCCCAAAGAGGGTCTTGCATTCTCTGAAAGAGTGTCAACTAAGAATCGCCCTTGTGCATCCCAGTGTCTCCTTCAAAATTGTTGATTTTGAAAGGTCCATCTTTGTTACACCAGCTAACTTAAGGATATTTCCTGTCTGGTTTCTTAGATTTTGTTTATTTGCATGCAGGGAGGATGACCTGCTCTGCACACGTTCTTCTCCTTCTCTGGTGCCGCTATTGTCCCATGGGTTTGGGATTCATCTGAGTTCCGTTAACAAATTGAATGCAAGCGATGGTTCATTCAAGCTCTCAGGATACATCTCAGGTCCTGATGTTTACCAAGTGAAAGTACACAGGCCCAAATTGATGGATAAGAGATATAATAAGTTATCTTTTCTACACTTCGTTCCCTAACAACCAGTGTTTAATTTGCAGGTCCTTCAATATTTCTGTATCCACTTATTTCAGCATATTTCCTGACCAAAGAAAACGGAAAACTAATCTTTGGTTAACATTTACTATCGGATGCTTGTTTTTTATGGTGTTTTTGTTTTCCTTGACCTTCATAATGCACATATCAATTCAAGATTTGTTTCCAAAGGACCAATACATAAATTATTTAATACCACAGCGATGGTTTTAACAGTGCTTCTGACATTGAGCAGTAAAGTAGATCTCAGATATATCCACTGTTTTTGTTGAACCTAAACTGCCCAAGATCTTTATATGATTTGATTTTGGAGCCTTCGAAGACCTCTGTGGAATTTAAGGTGAGATTTTGTTGGCATTTATGATTTTTGATTTGTTTTGGGGTTGGGAAATGAATGTGAGACTTGGATTTATTTTTATAGAATTGAGTTTGTGTTAGGGTTTGTTTTGTGAGAATTGGTTTGGGTTGTTTTCTGTAAAAAGTAATTCAAAACACCAAATCATTTTTTGAAACTTTAATGTATAGGTTAAAACTGGCTAAACATCATTATTTATTACTAATCGTATAGGATTCAAAGTACTAAAGAGGGAACCCCTGGCAGGCAAGGCCCTTGAGTCACAGTTGTTCTCGGAGAACAAAATGATCTCCCATTTTTTATGGTAGAACAATGCAAAATCACATTTCTAGCTTCTTCTGGTTGCCAAACCAAACAGGCCAATGTTAACAAGGACATGTCATACAAATTTGTTTTACTGATTGGAGTGTTGTATTTCTTATTACAATGTGTTTGCTGCTTCTAAAACTGACAATTCTTCCAGTTTGAACTTAGTCTCTTGGATTTTGCTTACCCAATCATTTCTGCTGCCTTTAAATTGTTTTTGCAGTTTCTTTTTCAAAATTTACATCAAGTTTCATAGATTTAGATATTTGCTACATCAATCTTCTTGGAGCCTTGCTATCTTTAGGAGACGGTGACATCCAGCTGTATATTGATTTTTTGATTTCTGACCAAGTATTTTTTGAAATGATATGGTTTTTGTTGTTTCTCTCTGATTTTCTTGAAATTCCTACTAGAAATTTATTTCATACATTGAGCATACTTGTTAATAAGTTTGTGATATTTTTCCCACTGCACCACGAGAAGAATATTTGTCTATGTACAATCATGGGGTGTTTGTTTTTCCATAACTATCAATTTTGGGTTGTACTAGCCCCAGGGCTTTGGTTAGTGATGAGGACCCGAAGCGGGATTTTGATAGGGAACATGTCACAGGTTTAAACCCTATCATCGACAATGAGCTTGATATTTAAGTGGGATCAGGGTAGAGAGGCAGCTCATATTCTCAGGAGTTTCAAACTTGTAGGTCAATCTAGGCTATCAAATGAGAAAATTTTCTGTTATTCAGAAAAAAATAGAGCCCTACCAGAAAATTTAGGTTCAACTCTTCAGCTGTGGAGGTTGGAAAGAAGCTTTGACCTATTAAATATGCTAACTCTGTTGAACTTTGGCATTATTCAAAAGGTATCAATTTACCTCCTTCATGTTAGAGTTAGTATCTTTTCTCTTCTTTGAAGAAATAAAAGAGAGAAATATATTAAGGACTTAGTGATAATAGAAGATAAGACACATCTATAAATAGGCGTGAAATACAGTTCACATCTCTTATTCAATGGGCGAGGGACTAACTTTATACTACACCTAGCATAATCTAAATACTGGACACCACTAAAGCACATAGTGGGGAAGCCACCTTAGTTTGCTTATAGTGAAAACATAAGAAACTGAATATCACTGGAAGATTTGGCTAGGGAAGTTTCAGTAAATGGAAGCTTACCAGGAAAGGGTGCCGGTCTTTTTTTTTTTGGGGGGTGGGGGGTGGGGTGGGGTGGGGTGGGGTGGGTTTGTTGTTGGAGAGGAGTAACGCTAGTAGCCAGTATTGGCTAAGGCTGCCAGTAGGCTCTAACTTGTATGAGATACAATCCACATCTTAGAGGAACTAGCTTCTTTTGAACACTTCAACACTACTCTAACGTTCTAACAGTTTTAAAAAATACTAGAATGAGGGGATTAAGTAAAGGCTAGAATAGGCTCTGCGGAAGTGACAAATTTCTTATTTTTCTTTGACTGGTGGAGGAAGTGGGAGCACATGTAAGCAGAGGACTGCGTTTGGTTCCTCTTAGTTTTCGACTGCAGACCATGGACTAGATCAAACTTGAGGACTCTTGCACTTTTTAGGATTACTGAATTTTGTTTCAACTGATTAAATTGGCTGATTCTGTAGACATTTTGCTATGAACTGGATAGGAAGCTATTGACTTCAATGCATGTTATTTGTTAGAAATGCTGGTCATCACCAGCTCAGAATTTCCACTTTGTGTACCATGTGTAGGTTTAGAGAGGAGTGGTTTGATTTATCACACCACAAAAAAGAAAAAAAGAAGAGGGGGTCTATTAGAACATGTCTATTAGAACATGTCACTTATTCATTCTTGTGATGTGCAATCAAATTGCCAGAAATGATGTGCAGCATTTAACTCCCTTTATTGGCACCATTGATACTGATTGTGTTAATCTGATAAAGCTATTTTGATGTGTTTTTCAAGAATCTCTTATGGTAACTAGTTGGTTGTTAATGTTACTTCTAGGATTGGCGCCCCGTCCTTCTCTTTATTGAGATTACCGTCGCGAATCTCTGGACTGAAAATAACATTGTTGGTGAGACCAATTGCATTATCAACATTTATATGCAACATCACTTAGGACTCATTGCATTTGATGTTATTTGTACATGTGGCTTTGTCCACCAGCGTTGTGCAGGCACGCTTAACCCTTGAAGCGAGGCTCAAAACATGTTGAGCTCTTCGCCTCGCTTAATGTGCGCTCCAATGTAAGTTACCAAGGCCCTAAGATATACAAACCTTGCCAACGAGCGGTTCTTGAAGAGGCGACAATAAAAAAATAATATTTCACTTTATTATTTCTTTTTCCAATTTCTTTGTTCATATATTTGTTATTCATGCTTATAATTATTAGTCTTGGACTAAACATATATTTGTATTTTTTCTCCAGTTGCGCCTTTTTCCATTAAATCCTACTCTTTATTTGCGATTTGTGCTTAAAGCCCCAACGGACCTTAGAACTTTTTTGTGTTTCTCACTTTTGATAAACCTGGTCCATTTCACATTCCCTTCCCTGTAGGCTGTAGCCCGTTACCTGCCTCCCTAAAAGAAAGGGGGAGAAGGGGGAAACAAATTATGGAAGGTTGGTTAGTGGGAGAGAGAGTTACTTATGCATCAGATGGTGCAAAGCATTTCAGTGTTATGACAACATTTAGTTTTATCACTTTCTCTTCTCTTAAGCTACTTTTGAAAAACCTAGATAAGAATATAGTTGTTGAAGTATCCTCCTCATCTATTGCTATCCCATTCTCTGCTCCTCTTTTTCAGATGTACCTGTAAATTATGAGATCAGGAAAAAGAGGCGCAGGGCTCAGAGTTGCAAAGCTACACTTGAGCTTCCTTCCCCGCAGCCAAAGAAACTAACTGGAGAGTGCACTGTCAGAAGAGAACCGATCTTCCGCCCCAAGTTGTGGTGATGGTGTATTCTCTGATGAAAGGTACTGTTATCAATTTTTTCGGGAGGGTTAGGTCTCTTTCTGATGTTATGTTAGTAACTCACTCAACCTGATGTTTCTCTTCAGGCCAAGTGTGAAAATGAAACTTGTTAACATCTGGAATAGCAAATTACAAACTCAAGGGGAGTGCACAAGTACACGAGATGGGGAGTCAAAAGAAGGTAAACCATTTCTGACCTGAATAAGAGCTGAAATTTTTCTAGTGCATGTTCCATTTAATTAGCTTCATTTCTTTCACCCACTTTTCAATTTTAGCTTAGATTGCATTCTTTGTTAATCATTAAAGCACTGGACATTACAATGTCTCTTTCTTAGTCTCCTAGGCCACGTAGTCTCTTTCAAATTCCATCTTGCTTATGGTCTGGTCTTGTGATAGAATTGTCATGACTGACATTTTTATTCAAATTTTCAGAATTTGCACTAACAAAGACTCGAAGTATCTTAGATTCTGGGTAAAAATGAAGGGACTTCTGTCCAGAGACTACAGTTGAGTACCTTAGCTATATCACAGATGTTTTTGTGTCTTCTTCTCTATTTTGTTAAGATGATGGACTTTTTTCTTTCCCAATGTAAGATGCAGAGCAGTACTGGAACAGAGAATCTTAAGAATCAGGATACTATACTCAATGTCACTTCAGGCATCTTGCATTTTGTTGGTGATTTATTGGTTCCTGATACAATTGATAAAAGCTGCCTGGAGGGTGCCAAAGTACTCCAACAGGATGATAAGAAATTTATTCCGATTGTGGCGGGCACAACACTTGCTATAATTGATCAGGTCTATTCCGGCCTTTGCATAGTGCATTGAGTCTGTTCTTGGTTTCTCATGAATTTCCTTGTAATGCATTTACTTTAAAAGATTGTTTCTCTTAGGGATCGTTTGGTTGCACTCATTAGCAAATATAAATCTCAGGATAAACTTCCGCGAAAATAATGTATAATATTTAATAAATAGTATAATATTTGTTGGCCGTGTAAGAAAAAGTGATATCCGCGTAACTATGTAACACTAAGTTAGCCGCATAAGAAAAAATAAGCTTGACATAACTAGTGCTGCATTTGGTGCGCAATATTTAACTGTTCATTATTAATATCCTTGTAACTTATGCGAGAATCTATGTATTATTTTATGCGGGATAGAATTTGGAACAAGAAAACATGTGTCAACACTGCATGGATATGAGTATTTACAGGCAAAGTTTCTCTTCAAAGTAGATAGTCCCTGCATAGTATTACTTGGTTATTATTCACCACGTAAGAATCCCCACATTATTATTTACTGCATAACAGTTTTTACATTATTATCACTGTATAAACATTCTCTGCATGACTAATACTTTAACCAAATAATGTCTTACTATCTTGTATTGCAATTTTGTGATATTACTGAAGAAAAGAAGAGTGTATAGGGTGCTTAATCTTTTGCTTCATCACTTTGTGACTGTCTGTTGGAGTATATTCTTATGTAGAAACTTAGGCCCATGTCAAAATAAATGTGGGGGTCCCTTTTTACATAATCAAGGATTATGATCTTTTGTTTGATTCTAGCATTTATCTTTGTTGAGCATTATACTCATTGTCATGTTCCACAGCATGCTGCAGATGAGCGAATTCGTTTGGAAGAGCTGCCTGAGAAGGCAATTATTGGCTAAAAACTCATTGATGTGTCATTTCAACTTGGAGTCTGTAACTTAGTAAATTATCAGGTCCTATCTGGACAAAAGAGGAAAACCTATCTTGATTCCAAGCAAGAATTGGTATGTTTATGGTCATCTAATGTGAAATAGAGTTTATCTTTGCCTTGTGCTGCTCGGCTTGTGGGGAATAATAGGTAACATTTATTTTGATTCTTTGACCAATGCTTTTGCAGGTCATGCCTGAAATTGGTTACCAATTACTACACAACTATGCTACCAAATTCAAAACTGGGGTTGGATCTGCAACATTCATTCTCAAGCTTCAAGATCACTTACCAGGTAAGTTATGGATATTGTATAAATTTTCATCACACAATCAACCAGTCTATGGAACTTGATAATATTGCCATTCACCATCAATTCCATTGCACTAAATTTTGCAACATTCATTAAAGTTGAACCTAACTCTGAGCATGAAGTTATATGTTTTGGTTATAGCAGGAATTAAATCTGATTCTCAAGCAGCCAACACCTGTCACACTTATTGCGCTAACATTCTCTAATACTTGGCTCTATCGTATTGTACATGCAAAAAGTTAAGTGTAAACCATTTGCAAATCAATCTGAGAAGGGAAAGGTAATATAGTATTGGTTGTAGTTGTTAATACAGGATTAGGAAGTCACGTCGACTATCAGGAAATAAGAATTGGGATTAGGAGTTATTGGGAATAAAGGTACGCTGTATAGTGTAAATACACAAGGGCTGGGAGAGATTGCTCACCTACATTCTCGAACCTTTTACTAAACTTTATAGCTTATTCTCTTCAGCATTCCTATTCCTCCCTCCTCCCTCTGAAGGATGTCTTCCTGTCTAAATGTGGAAAACAAAGCATGACAAGCACTTCTTCTCAGGCTAGTTATCTGAGGTATCAATAGCACAGTTTATATCAGCTCTGTGCTCCATCTTATTGTAAGCAAGAAGGATTTTGAGGGTTTAAGCCTTTTATGTGTCATTTGTGCGCATTGTCTCTTAAGGTCC
The DNA here is from genome assembly GCA_035772735.1 of Datura wrightii. Lineage (NCBI taxonomy): Eukaryota > Viridiplantae > Streptophyta > Magnoliopsida > Solanales > Solanaceae > Datura > Datura wrightii. The sequence goes on from JASDFA010000014.1 coordinate 39,400,549, forward strand.
TTTTTATGTTTTAATAGGGTTGATTATAGTGAGTGAATTTTATGAATTGTAACTTATAAGGAGAGAACTTTTTTGTTCGAATATCATCTGTAACAAGACACTGCTAGAGGTTCTCTCTTTTTGAATTATAAAGCCTTGAAGCTTGATAGCTTCCAGCTTACTTGGGAAAACTAAGCATCAACATTTTGTGTTGTGTACAGCCATACAAAAGTTTGCCCAATTAAATAGTTTTCTAGTTTTGACATTTCTTTGTTGGATTGTTATTAGAACTCACGGGAGGCCAATGGATATCGTAAGGTTTTGAAGGTAAAGTTTTTTTGAGTTTTAGTGGTAGTATCCATTAGGATAGGTATAAAATTATTAATTTGGTCTTGTTCTTGCCATTGTTTACAGGACTACAAGTGTTTGTACCTTGAAATTGATGATTGTAGACAAGATGTTGGTACAATAGGTAATTCTGTATCAGCCTACCTGATACATGAGTTGACTGCTGTTTGCTAATTAGGAAATTTCTTGGGATTTTCTTTTTATAGTCATTGTTCGTGTACAACAAACCAGTTCGAAGGAAGCAAATGCACTCCAATTACTTCTAGTTTTCTCACAATTCAAACAAATAAAAGATATTGGTTTACATACTTTACTTCTAAAGCTGTACTCTGACCTGATTGATATTTTGGTTTGCATATATAATCTGGAAGCTGAAAGAGGGTCTTGCATTCTCTGAAAGAGTGTCTACTAAAAATCGCCCTTGTGCATCCCTCTTGTCTCGTTCAAAATTGTTGGTATTGAAAGGTCCGTCTTTGTTACACCAGCTAACATAAGGATATTTCCTGTCTGGTTTCTTAGATTTTGTTCATTTGCAGGCAGTGAGGATCACCTGCTCTGCACACGTTCTCCTTCTCCGGTGCCGCTATTGTTCCATGGGTTTGGGATTCATCTGAGTTCCGTTAACAAATTGAATGCAAGCGATGGTTCATTCAAGCTCTCAGGATACATATCAGGTCCTGATGTTTACCAAGTGAAGGTATACAGGCCCAAATTGATGGATAAGAGATGTGATAAGTTATCTTTTCTACACTTAATTTCCCTAACAACCACTGTTTAATTTTGCAGGTCCTTCAAGATTTCTGTATCCACTTATTTCAGTATATTTCCTGACCAAAGAAAACAGAAAACTAATCTTTGGTTAACATTTACTATTGGACACTTGTTTTTTACGGTGTGTTCATTTTCCTTGACCTTCATAATGCAGATATCAATTCAAGATTTGTTTCCAAAGGACCATACATAAATTATTAATAACATAGCGATGAGTTCTGACACTGCTTCTGACATTGAGCAGTGAAGTAGATCTCAGATATATCCACTTATTTTATTGAACCTAAACTGCCCAAGATCTTTATATGATTTGACTTTGCAGCCTTCAAAGACCTCTGTGGAATTTAAGGTGAGATTTTTTGTTGGCATTTATTATTTAACTTTTTTGGGGTTTGAAGACAAATGCAAGTCTTTCAATTTATTTTTATAGAATTGATGTGTTAGGGGTCGGCAAAGTTCAGTTTCATTTTTTTTTTACTTACCAGACCACCCTTTTGGTGAAACACATGATCACCCTCTTTTCTTGTTATTATTACTCTCTCGGGTCTGTTTTATACACAGTCAAACATGTTTTCTCTTGAACTGAAAAAATCGTTGCTTGGCATGGTACATCAGATGGGTCTATGAGATCTTGGAAGAAGTTCCATTTCTTGGTGTTTCTTCTCTGTCTCATTAGGCTAATTGATGCTTGCAGCCATGGCGGATTTCAAAGCTTTTGAGCTGATTCGTGTTGTGGCTTGGCAAAGTTCAGTTTATATTTTCCCTCTCAACAAACCACTCTTTTGGTGAAATTACACATGACCTCCCTCGTGTCTTATTTTTATTACTTTCCCTGGTCCGTTTTATACACATTGAGGTGAAGGCTTTGTCTTATGTGGAAGTTGAATCAAACCTATTTTCTCTTGAGCTGAAAACTGTTGCTTGGCATGGCACCTCTTGTTGATCTATGAGATTTTGGAAAAATAATCCAACTTTTGGTGTTTCTTCTGCGTCTCATAAGGCTAACTTATACTTCTAGTCATGCCGGATTTCAAAGCTTTTGAGCTGATTCGTGTTTTGTCATGATTGTTCAGTTTCTCTTTTTTCCTGACCGGACCACCCTTTTGGTGAAATAACACATGACCCCCTCTTTTCTTGTTCTTATTACTCTCTCTGGTCCGTATTATCCAGAATGAGGTTGTGAAGGCTTAGTCTTCTGTGGATGTTGAATCGTACATGTTTTCTCTTGAGCTGAAAACTGTGGCTTGGCATGGCACCTCAGGTGGTTCTATGAGATTTTGAAAAAATAATTCAAGATTCTTTTGTATCTCATAAGGCTAACTGATGCTTGCAGCCTTGACGGATTTCAAAGCTTTTGAGCTGATTCGCATTTTGGCTTGGCAAAGTTCAGTTTCTTTTTTTTTCCCATCACCAAACCATTCTTTTGGTTAAATTACACATGACCTCCCTCATGTATTGTTCTTATTACTCTTGCTGGTCCGTTATATACAAAATGAGGTTGTGAAGGCTCTGTCTTATGTGAAACTTGAATCGAACATGTTTTCTCTTGAGCTGAAAACTGATGCTTGGCATGGCACCTCAGGTTGATCTATGGGATTTTGGAAAAATAATCCAATTTTTGGTGTTTTGTCTGTGTCTTGTACGGTAACTGATGCTTGCAGCCATGATGGATTTCAAAGCTTTTGAGCTGATTCACATTTTTGCTTGGCAAAGTTCAGATTCTTTTTGTTTCCTCACCAGACCACTCTTTTGGTGAGAAATTACACACGACCTCCATCTTTTTTTGTTCTCCTCAAGCATTGTTTGGATGATTTGTTGAGATTAACTTTGGGATTTGAGAAAACCCAAGGTAAACATACTCTTTTGGTTGAGAAACTTAGAGTGTAGTAAACCAAGGCTATCCATGCATTAATTGAATCTAAGGCTCTTAATTAAGACCTATTAAGTCAATACCCCATCCAATGCGCATCCCTAGTATCTCATCTTGCTATCAACAATCGTTTCTCCCTTTGCTTTATACTCTCTCTGGCCTGTTTTATTCAAAATCACACATGTTTTCTCTTGAGCTAAAAACTGTTGCTTTGCATGGCACCTCAGGTGGATCTATGAGATTTGGGAAAAATAATTCAATTTTGGTGTTTCTTCTATGTCTCATAAAGCTCACTGATGCTTGCAGCCATGATGGAATTCAAAGCTTTTGAGCTGATTCGCATTTTGGCTTGGAAAAGTTCAATTTCTTTTCCCCCCTCAGCAGACCACTCTTTTGCTTGACCTCCCTCTTTTCTTGTTCTTATTACTCTCTCTGATCTGTTTTATACACAATGAGCCTGTAAAGGCTTAGTCTTCATTGGATGTTGAATAAAACATGTTTTTTCTTGAGCTGAAAACTGTTGCTTGGCATGGCACCTCAGGTGCATCTATGAGATTTTGGAAAAATAATTCAATTTCTGGTGTTTTTCTGTCTCATAAGGCTAACTGATACTTGCAGCCATGACGGATTTCAAAGCTTTTGAGCTGATTTGCATTTGACTTGGCAAAGTTCAGTTTCTTTTTTTTCCCCTCAGCAAACCACTCTTTTGGTGAAATTACACATGACCTCCCTCTTGTCTTATTCTTATTACTCTCTTTGATCCATTTTATACACATTAAGGCGGTGAAGGCTTTGTCTTCTATGTTGGTTGAATCAAACATGTTTTCTCTTGAACTGAAAACTGTTGCTTGGCCCTCATGTTGATCTATGAGATTTTGGAAAAATAATCCAATTTTTGGTGTTTCTTCTTTGTCTCGCTAACTGATTCTTGCAGCCATGACGGATTTCAAAGCTTTTGAGCTGATACGCGTTTTTGCTTGGCAAAGTTCAGTTTTTTTTTTTTTTCCTTCACCAGACCACCCTTATGTGAAATTACACATGAGCTCCCTTTTATACACAATGAGATGCTGTGAAGGCTTTGTCTTCTGTTAATGTTGAATCAAACATGATTTCTCTCGAGCTGAAAACTAATGCTTGGCATGGCACCTCAGGTGGATCTATGAGATTTCTGAAAAATATTGCAATTTTTGGTGTTCTTCTGTTTCTAGGCTAACTAATGCTTGCAGCCATGACAGATTTCAAAGCTTTTGAGCTGATTAGCATTTTGGCTTGGCAAAGTTCAGTTTCTTTTTTTTTTTCCTCACCAGACCACTCTTTTGGTGAAATTACATATGACCTCCCTCTTGTCTTATTTTTATTACTCTCTCTTGTCAGTTTTATTCACAATGAGGTTGTGAAGGCTTTGTCTTCTGTGGAAGTTGAATCAAACATGTTTTATCTTGAGCTGAAAACTGTTGCTCGGTGTGGAACCTCAGGTGGATCTATGAGATTTTGGGAAATATCCAATTTTTTGTGTTTCTTCTGTGTCTCGTAATGCTAACTGATGGTTGCAGCCTTTACAGATTTCAAAGCTTTTGAGCTGATTCGTGTTTTGGCATGGAAAAATTCAATTTCTTTTCTTTCCTCCCCAGACCACCGTTTTGGTGAAACTTCATATGACCTCCCTCTTTTGTTGTTCTTATTTATCTCTCGTCGGTTTTATACACAATCAAATATGTTTTCTCTTGAGCGGAAAAAAAAGTTGCTTTGCATGGCACCTCGGCTTGGTCTATGAGATTTTTGGAAAAGTTTCATTTCTCGGTGTTTCTTCTGTGTCTCATAAGGCTAATTGATGCTTGCACACATGACGGATTTCGATGCTTTTGAGCTGATTCGCATTTTGTTATGGCAAAGTTCAGTTTATTTTGTTTCCCCTTACGGAACCACTCTTTTGGTGAAATTACACATGACCTCCCTCTTGTCTTATTCTTATTACTCTCTCTAGTCCGTTTTATACACAATGAGGTTGTGAAGGCTTTATCTTCTTTGGAAGTTGAATCAAACAAGTTTTCTCTTGAGCTGAAAATTGTTGCTTGGCATGGCACCTCAGGCAGATCTATGAGATTTTGAAAAATTATCCAATTTTTGGTGTTTCTTTTGTATCTCATAAGGCTAACTGATGCTAGCAGCCACAACGCGTTTCAAGCTTTTGAGCTGATTTGTGTTGTCACATGACTAAGTTTAGTTTCTTTTTTACCCTTACCAGACCTCCCTTTGGTGAAATAACTCATGACCACCCTCTTTTCTTATTCTAACTACTCTCTCTGGTCTGTTCTATACACAATCAAACATGTTTTTTCTTGAGCTGAATACTGTTGCTTGGCATGCACCTCAGGTTGATTTATGAGATTTTGAAAAAATAATCCAATTTTAGGTGTTTATTCCGTGTCTCACAAGGCTAACTGATGCTTGCAGCCATGACGGATTTCAAAGCTTTTGAGCTGATTCGCATTTTGACTTGGCAAAGTTCAGTTTCTTTTTTCCCCCTTACCAAACCACTCCTTTGGTGAAATTTTACACATGACCTCCCTCTTGTCTTATTCGTATTACTCTCTTTGGTCCATTTTATGCACAATGAGACTGTGAAGTATTTATCTTCTGCGGAAGTTGAATCAAACATGTTTCCTCTCGAGCTGAAAACTATTGCTTGGCATGGCATCTCAGGTGGGTATATGAAATTTTGGAAAAAGTCCGTTTCTTGGTGTTTCTTCTGTGTCTCATAAGGCTAACTGATACTTGCAGCCATGACGGATTTCAAAGCTTTTGTGCTCATTCGTGGTTGGTCATGATTGTTCAGTTTCTCTTTTTTCCTCATTGAACCACCCTTTTGGTGAAATAACACATGACCTCACTCTTTTCTTGTTCTTTTTACTTTCTCTAGTCCATATTATCCACAATGAGGCTGTGAAGGCTTAGTATCCCGTGGATGTTGAATCATACATGTTTTCTCTTGAGCTGAAAAGTGTTGCTTGGCATGGCACCTCAGGTGGATCTATGAGATTTTGGGAAAATAATTCAATTTTTGGTGTTTCTTCTGTGTCTCATAAGGCTAACTGATTCTTGCAGTGATGACGGAATTCAAAGCTTTTAAGTTGATTCGTGTTTTTGCTAGGCAAAGTTCAATTTCTCTTTTTTTTCCCCTCACCAGACCACTCTTTTGGTGAAATTACACATGACCTCCCTCTTTTCTTGTTCTTATTACTCTATCTGGCCTATTTTATACAAAATCACACATGTTTTCTCTTGAGCTGAAAACTGTTGCTCGGCATTGCACCTCAGGTGGATCTATGAGATTTAAAAAAATAATCCATTTTTTGGTGTTTCTTCTATGTCTCGTAAGGCTAACTGATGTTTGCAGCCATGATAGATTTCAAAGCTTTTGAGCTTATTCGCATTTTGGCTTGGAAAAGTTCAGTTTCTTTTTCCCCCTAAGCAAACCACTCTTTTGGAGAAATTACACATGGGCGTCCTCTTTTCTTGTTCTTATTACTCTCTCTGGTCTGTTTTATTCACAATGAGCCTGTAAGGCTTAGTCTTCTGTGGGTGTTGAATAAAACATGTTTTCTCTTCAGCTGAAAAACTATTGCTTGGCATGGCACCTCAGGTGGATCTATGATATTTTGAAAAAATAATCCAATTTTTGGTGTTTCTTCTGTGTCTCATAAGGCTAACTAATGCTTGCAGCCATGACAGATTTCAAAACTTTTGAGCCAATTCGCATTTTGGTTTGGCAAAGTTCAGTTTATTTTTCCCCTCACTGAACCACTCTTTTGGTGAAACTACACATGACCTCCCTCTTGTTTTATTCTTATTACTCTCGCTGGTCCATTTTATACAAAATGATGCTGTGAAGGCTTTGTCTTCTGTGGAAGTTGAATCAAACATGCTTTCTCTTGAGATAAAAACTGATGTTTGGCATGGCACCTCAGGTTGATCTATGAGATTTTGGAAAAATAATTCCATTTTTGGTGTTTCTTCTGTGTCTCATGAGGCTAACTGATGCTTGCAGCCATGATGGATTTCAAAGCTTTTAAGCCGATTCATGTTTTTGCTTGGCAAAGTTCAGTTTCTTTGTATTTTTCCCTCACCAGACCCTTTGGTGAAATAACACATGACCTCCCTCTTTTCTTGTTCTTATTACTCTCTCTGGTCTGTTCTATACAAAACAAACATGTTTTCTGTTGAGCTGAAAACTGTTGCTTGGCATGACACCTCAGGTGGATCTATGAGATTTTGAAAAAATAATCCAATTTTGGCGTTTCTTCTGTCTTATAAGGCTAAATTATGCTTGCAGCCATGATGGATTTCAAAGCTTTTAAGTTAATTCGTGTTTTGGCATGGCAAATTTCAGTTTCTTGTTTTTCCTCACTAGACCACCCTTTTGGTGAAATTACACATGATCTCCCTCTTTTCTTGTTCTTTTTACTCTCTCTGGTTTGGCTTATACACAATCAAACACGTTTTCTCTTGAGTTGAAAAAATTGTTGTTTGGCATGGCACATCAAGGTGGGTTTATGAGATTTTGGATACGTTCCTTTTCTTGGTGTTCTTCTCTGTCTCATAAGGATAACTGATGCTTGCAGTCATGACGGATTTCGAAGCTTTTGAGCTGATTCGCATTTTGGCTTGGCAAATTTCAGTTTCTCTTTTTCCCCTCACCAAAGCACTTTTTTGGTGAAATTACACATGACCTCCCTTTTGTCTTGTTCTTATTACTCTCTCTGGTCCGCTTTATTCACAATGAGGCTGTGAAGGCCTGTGGAAGTTGAATCAAACATGTTTTCTCTGTTCTGTTTATTTTTTTCCCCTCACCGGACCACCCTTTTGGTTAAATTACACATGACCTCCCTCTTTTCTTGTTCTTATTACTCTCTCTTTCTTTGTCAGTCTCTCATTCCCTCTCACGTTGTATTAAAAGTACTCATGAGGAAAATATTCACTATTTACTGATCTCTTCTTCATTTAATTGTTTGACAGTGGATTGAACAACTAATTTTGCAATTGCCTTTTTCGTAACATTCAGTTGTATTAAGTTATTAGGATATTTGTTTTTTGGCAAGTCGTGTTTGTTTTGGCTTAGAAGAATAAAGTTGGTTTGCTGATTTAGTGATTTGTCATGTTATAAATTATTACGATTTTTATTTTAATTTTGGCTTCCGTTGATTGGAACATAGGGCTTGTGGCAGATCAATTCTTTATGTTTGAGATTTTTCAGCTTAATGTCAAGCCTATGAATTCTCCAATCAAGCTGTGCTCGAGTCATGGAATCTTAGGTTCAATCTATCTCAATCCTAGCCTTAAATGGTTGAGGCTAGACTCAGGCTCTCTGTCTGGCGTCCTAATCTTTACTGTTAAGAAATTCAGTATAATTTCTTTTGTGATGCAAGGTGCTCACTGTTGACGATACTTTTTGGCCAAACATGAGGTACTTAATGTGTTTAGCTCACAAATGAAAGTAATTTGACGATAAACTAAAGGAAAATAACAAGAAAATCAATCAATACCTTCCCTGATTCTTATTTTGGCTGTTCTGTTATTTATTGAATATTTGAATTGGTCCTTCACTAAAATGGCCTTAATTATATTGTATACATTTACATAAGTTAATTTGGCTCAAAATTGACTGAAGAACTACTTTTTGGGAAAAAGTACCATTTGGGGACTTAATAGCCAAGAAAACATTGCACAGTGGTGATATTGCGCTACTCAAGGTTCATATGCTGACTTTCTATCTTCTCCCTAGCGTGATGATCCATACTTCAGAAAATTGTCGAACACATTTGTCCTTGCATTTTAGGAGATATGAGTCTGGCTGTGGCAGTCAATTGACTATTGCTTCTGTTTAATCTTGCCAAACCCTTGAGCTGTGGTGGCCTATGCTTTCTGACTTTATTTGTTTCATATAAGTTGGACTATCATTAAGTATACCTGTTTCTCCAAAGAGGTGAAATGAAATTTTAGTTTACTTTACCTTTTTATTAGTTCTCTAGTATCATTAAAATAATGGGTATTTATTCCTCTTTCTCACTGTAGGCTGGGTATGTTGGTGAGGATGTGGAATCTTTATTATACAAATCACTTGAGGTATGCATCACGCACTAATAGCGGTTGAAGTTTTTTTTCATTCTACTCATGCCCGATCTGCTTAGTTAGCTCTTCTCTAGCGGTACTTCAGATCAGAGTTGTGATATCTGGAGTTTAAGATAAGAAGTCGTTCTTATTTAAGAAAATAGTCTGATGCCCGAGTTTGCATGATTTTACTAAACAAGAGGGACGTTTGTTTGTCAAATCTTTTTTGCTGGTCAAAACTGACTTCTGTAAATAGTTCTAGCCAATTTCTGGATTTTACAATTGTACCTGGAGCTAACTTTAAAATCTTTTTATGAGCTTAACTGCCATACCCTTGTATTTTTTGTGAGTAGCATCTTATTGATGCCTTTTTTAATGAAAATTACTTGCTTCATCCAAAAAAAAAAAGTTTAAACAAGAGGAACATGATCCTAAATATTTAGTTTTCTTATTTCCAGCAACATTGCAAAAGAAGTTGCACAAAGTTCAACTATTAATATATAGCTTTTTTTACCTTGTGCTCTTTTCATTGTACTTTTGGACATCAATATTTCTGATATACCATTGGTCAATCATTCTAAAACAACAATACATTTACTTTGTGTAATCCTACAAGTGGGGTTTGAGGAGGGTAGTCGTACGCAGACCTTACCGTTACCCCTAACATTGTGGGATAGAGAGATTGTTTCTGATAGACCCCTGTTTCAAAAGGAAGACTAAGAAACTATGCAATACTAAATAATACTACCAATAGTGAGAAGAGGAAAGGGGGAGGCTACCCCCATACCTCACACACATAAAGCGCGACAACACCCGACTATCTACTCACCTTTTATACTAATTCTTGACCTCCATACCTTCTTATCTAGGGTCATGTCCTCAGTAAGCTGAAGTTGTGCCAAGTCATGTTTAATCACCCCTCCCCCCCCCCCTTCCTCCAGTTCTTTTTTGGCCTACCTCTATGTCTCCTAACTCCTGCTACAGCCAACCTCTTAACTAGCGGATCCTCACACCTTTCTTCACATGTACGAACTACCTCAGTCTCGCTTCCCCCATCTTGTTCATCCTTTTGCCACTATCTTTCTTTCCGAAAAATGCAGCCCCTACCATTAGTCGTCTATGGAGATCTGGGACCATGGAGGTTACTCCCACTTTGCCCCGAATAATCCGTTTCCCATCATATTTCTCCTAGTATTGTGCCTTCACATCCATCATCTTCTGAACATGGGTAAAAATCTTGATGGCTTCTTTTGATCAATTTTTAGAAGTTTGCCTGTTAGATTGCTAGTTTTGATGATGACGAAACCAGTTCCCTCGTTTCGATCCTCGTGAAGGGTTTGCTTTGGCAGAGTTGGGCGGGAAACTTTTTACAGTTGTAAAAAGTATTTTTTTGCAGGAGGTTGGTGAGTGGCAGCAGTGCAACAGCCTTGTCCCAGCAGGTCAAATGTACTAGACCAATGGGATTGATTTCTTGTTGATGTGTCCAATACTTATCTTTGTCTTTTGGACAATCAAATGCATGTTTTCAAACAGAAAAAGATACACACACTCCTCAAGCAGATTCCCATTTTCCTCTGAAGCTGTGACTATCTGGGAAGATTTGAAGATTGGTGCTCGTATATTCTTGTCCTAGGGCTATTGTTAGAGTCGTGATGTGTTGAGCTGTAATAGCTAGAAAAACATGAATGTTGTGCAAACCTTTTCTTATTATTTCCTTCAAATGTATTGTTGAAGTTGTCAGCTAGAGTTAGTTGATAATCGGCTAGAGTTAGCCTTGTAGTACTAGTTGAAGTTAGCTGCTAGAGATAGCAATGCAATCATTGCATTGAAGTCTTGTAATAGGGTTGTTTCAAGTGGGAGATTAAGAGTTTAATCTCTTATGATTACAAAAGTATGTAATCACTGTTGCTCAGATCTAGTGGAGTTGTGTGAAATCCTACGTGGTAAGTCGTGGTTTTTTCTTCCCTTGAGCAAGGAGGTTTCCACGTAAACATTGTGTGTTATTTCGCTTGTTGTTTTACTGTTCGTGCATTCTTATTCTGTGCTATCTAGTAAAAGGACCTGGTCCTGAGTACGATGGTGGACTCATACATCTTATCATTTGGTATCAGAGCAGGTTTTTTCTAAAAGGTTAACACCTAGAAAGAATCCTGTAAAATATGGCAGCACCACCAAATCTGGAGGAAGGACAGTCTACTACTAGACCCCCTAGATTCAATGGACAATACTATTGATGGTGGAAGACTCGAATGCATGATTTCATCATGGCTGAAGACAGCGAGCTATGGGATATTGTGTTGGATGGTCCTTATGTTCCCATGAAGACAGTAACCGAAGGGGAGACCACAAAATCTGTTCCCAAGATGAGAAAAGAATACAGTGACAGTGATCGAAAACACATTGAGAAGAACTACAAGGAGAAAAAACTTCTAGTTTGTGGCATAGGTCCGGATGAATACAACCGAATCTCAGCTTGCGAGACAGCCAAGGAGATCTGGGATTGTCTTAGAACAGCTCATGAGGGAACTAGTCAGGTCAAACAATCCAAAGTAGATATGCTTACTACTCAATATGAGATGTTTTTGATGAAAGAGGGAGAATCGATTCAAGAAATGCACACTAGATTCACCTCTATCACAAATGAGCTCTATTGTTTGGGAGAGGTTATAAATCCAAGCAGGTTGGTAAGGAAAATCCTCAACATTCTTCCCAAGTCGTGGGAAAGCAAGGTGGACGCCATTACTGAAGCCCGAAATCTTGACACTCTTACCATGGATGAACTCATAGGAAATCTTAAAACCTATGAACTCAAGAGGCAGCAAGATCAAAGTAAGAGTGAGCAGAGAAAAGACAAGGGCTTGGCTCTCAAAGGAGCTCAGGCAAACTCAAGTGAAGATGATGAAGACATGGCTTACTTAACAAGGAGATTTCAGAAGATGATCAGGCGAAGTGGTGGCTTTCCAAAGAGGTCAAACGCAAATAGGGGGCCTGGTCCAAATGATCTTTGCCATAAATGTGGGAAACCAGGTCATTTCATCAAAAACTGTCCCATGCACAAAGTTGATTACAAGGAGTACTTGAGAACTAGTGCTGATAAAGCCCGGAAGAAGGACCGGGTGTCAGACAACTTCAATAGGAGAGCAGCAACTGACAAACTGGTCAAGCAAGCCCTAGCAGCCTGGGAAAATTTATATGACGAATCAGAAAATGATGAAGCACCTGCGGATGCTTCAATGATTGGCAGTTGTAAGTGTACCTGACAATAGAGCACGGAAGCATCCACGTGGCGATACTATTCAGGTATAGTGAATCTATTAAAGCCTCTTTAATCTACTTTTTTCTTTTTAAAAATTTGCAGGCTAACAGTTTTGTGGGAAAAGCACTTGACTAGCTATTTGGATGGTAATATAGTTTAGCGCTTTTTAGAGCTATTTGATTCTAAAATTATTAGAGTCATATGTAAAATCAATTAATGTATGAATTCACTTACTATATAAACTTTAAGGTGTATTCATTCTTTTGAGTGCTTAATGTCAAATAAGCACTGGATATGACACTTAATTCTTTTTACAGTGAGATACTACTGGACCTCTTGAAAAATAGCAAAATATTGAACCCCAAGTAGTTCAAAATAACACACATTATATCATATGATAATATATTATTTACATTAAGAAAGAATATTGCTGCTTTCCTAATTAGTTGAGTTAAGATCAATTCAGAATTAATAAATGACTGATTTTTTAGTAATCATTTGGTGCCTGATAATAATTATGTTATAGTATTTTATTTATTTATTTTTATTTTAAAATGTGACATTGCTTATGAAAATTTTGCATACATGACTGCTCACAAGTCCGTGCGTTTATTCAAGATAGGCTAAAAAGCTTAATTTTTAAATGGACTTCAAAAATCAGAGCCAATTTCTATCAATTTACGAGATGGGCTGAGTTGGCCCAACAAGCCTAACCCATATTAATGATTCTAGATGTTTTAGAAAAAATAATGTTGATTTTGGTATGATTTAATTTCTTATTTAATAGTGTTTTCAATTTATATTATATATTTTAGTTTCTACTATTTTTATATATAGTAAATTATGATATTAGCAATATCAAAATTATTAATACATAAATAAGCATATGATAAAGACATAACTACTCTTGAAGTCCCTTAAAGTATACAACGCTAAAAAATATTATGTTATTTTTAATACATCAAATTAAATAATAAATAAAAAATTATATAATAAATATTATTTTTAATAAATCAAATTAAATAACAAATAAAAAATTATATAGTAAATATTATTTTTAATATGCTAAATTAAATTATAAATAAAAAATAATTTTAACATAACTAATTTCAATATTACGAATATATTATATTTAATATTATTTTTACACACTGTCAAATCACTCGTTTCGGACCTAAAGAAACCAAACCAAACTGTTTTATAACCTTGAAAGAATTATTCTCTATACCAAACAGCTTTACATATAACCTTGAAAGAATTATTTTCTATTCTACTTTTGATTTGTTTTCCTAATTAAGAAAACTTCTAGTAACCATTATGGATCACCTTTATAAAATATTGAGGAATAGTTCAGCATTGATAATATCCAAGTGATTAAATTACTTTTATTTCTTTTTTTTTTAAAAAATGAAATAAAATTGGAACAAGGGTAAGTGTGCTTCTAGAGACCAATAAAAATCGGTGAGGGAAGATACCTTCGTGGGGAGGTTGCAACCAAAAACCAACACAATGCCAGTGAAGTTCAGATTACATTATTTGAATTATATCTTTAGAAAATTATTTACTCCATTTTCATACTATTAATTATCACATTTAGCTTTTCAAAAATTAATTCAAATAAACTTCTTAGCATGAATGAGGAGAGGATTCAGAATGCGCTAGAGTATTTATTTTGAATCATATCGAAAAAATATTGCAGTATATATTAAATAATTTTGTAATTTTTATATATATTACAGAGAGAGAAATTTTTTAAATTTTTTAAACACAAGATTAGATGTAGAAGCAGTGATTTAGAAAGTTCAAAATTTTTCTTGAGGTTCTAATTTAGAATTTCAAGTGCGCCTATATTTTTATTTTTCAAGCATTTTTAATAAGAATTTTAGATCCAATAAATTACAAAAACTTTTTAAACTTATTAGCATTAGTACAAATATAAACACTCGCGGTATTAACTTCGAAATTGATCCAATAATATACCTCAATCCTAAGTATTTTCTGGACGAGTTAAATCATTCTTAATCTATTTGCCGAACTTCCAAATTTAATGCATTCCATGTATATCAACAAGTTAAAAAGACATGAGAGATGAATTGATTACGTGAACGAAGTTCAAACGGAATGACGTGGAAAGTGGATAACCAAATATATACAATTCGAAATAGAGACAAAACGATAGCAACTTGGCTAAATTTAAAAGAAAAAAAATATAGTAGTAGCAGTAACGAAATAAGCTTTTTTCCCCTTATCGGAATTTGGTAGTCATATTAAATCCCGATTAAATTAGAATTTATTTTTAGGAGGCAATAATTTTAATATATATTTTTTAAAAACTTTTATTATTAGAAATTTAAATATACTTAAAGTTGAAAATAAAAAGTATCTCAATCATCTCACTGCCATTCAAAATAACGAAATAAGGCTTGGCATTAGATATTTGCCAGCATCCTTCACAAGCCCACCTTAGCTTCCACCACACAAGAAGAATTTGTTCCATGGGTTAGATATTTTGTAGTTGTGTAACATGTGATTCCCTTGTTGATAACTAAGTATTCCCAAATATTGTTATTTTTATAAACTATTGTTGTACATCTCAACTTCTAGCTCCATCTCTGGCACATGCTGTGGCCTGTGTTATCCAATTTTATTTCTGTACACACATAAACCACTGTAATATATATATATATATACATACAGATACAAAATTGGTGCTGACGACTGTTTGTTTTATCTTTAATGAAGCTAAAATTCATATGGTCAACATATATATACTGCTTGAATTGAATGGTGGGGGATAGACTGGAACTTGCAGACTTACAATTTTCATTGATATGTTGTTAGTTGTGGGCCTTGTGGCCACGGGACATATATACATATATATATGATACAAAAAACGAACAATTCATACCTTAATAATTAGTACCAGCCCTTTTTATGTGGGGTCATACAGAGAAACGAAAATTTTTATTATTTTAGGCTGTACGAATTTAAAAATTTTAATTAAAGACAAAAGAATTTTAAATTATTTTATCTCAATTCGCGTTCTTTTAATTTGTTGTTTAACTTTTTAACACAAGTCATATTTGATAACACTAGTCATAAAATTTATTTCATTGAATTATTTTGTCTTTATTAAATGAATAACGAATGACATAATGTGTCAAAATAGATATTTTGATTCATTCAAGTGTCAAATAAAGAGAGCAAGAGGGAATAATGTTTTTCTCCTTTTGAACCATGGACAAGTTAATTCCGCGTATTGTCAGTCATTTAAACATAATTAATTTAAAAATTATATTTTTATAATTTAAATATTATTTAATTATTGATAGTTTACTTAGAAAGTCACTTAATTAATATATAATTTTTTATTTAATTTTGCTAGTATAAAATTTTTATTTTAAATTTAATTTATAAAACAAATAAAAAGCTATTTATTTAAACTATCATATTGATCCGTTCCATTATAATATATATATATATATATATATATATATATATATATATATATATATAATTTTTTTCCATTTCTTATCAAATCAGGTCATTGAAAAAACGTATGATGGAAACAGATTCTCACTGAAATAGTGAAAAGTTTTATATTTTTTTCATATAAAAATATATTTTTTTTAATCAATTCAATCAAAATATCCATGAGAATAACAACTTAAAACATGAATCATGAACCCTGAACTCTTGAACCCTGTATGGATGGACCTTTTGGACTTAAAATTTGCACTAGTCAATCTATTGGATACCTAATATTGTAAAATATGTGCTTGTTAGACACAAATCTATCCATTTCTAACCAATCAAAGTGTGTGAAATATCTGAGTAAGTAAAGAGAAAAGGAGAGGCTGTGCCTGCAAAAACTTCACATTTAAAAGATTATCTTCTTTCACTTTTTAAATGCAAACATGTGGAAGAAAAAAGAATGCCGCGTGTCTTATTAAAACCTCCTTTTGTTTCCGTTCAATTCCTTTAAGTCACTTCTCATACTGTATAATTATAATAATAATAATATATTTAATATAATTTTATAAAATAAAAATAAAAGTTATCTTATAACAATAGAGAAATTATTTTAGAAGAACTTCAATTCGAATACAGTAAAATAAAATATTATGAAAAAGGAACCACTTGTATTAGTATATAATATAAAATGACCTATAAAATATCATTGTCTGGCTATGTGTCAACCCATCCTTCCCTACCACGTTACACGTCTTTTCCCTTAAATTAACATTCCCCTTTTGCGTCTCTTGCTCAATCATAAACGCCTCCTCTCATTTGTTACTATATTTTAATGTATAAAACAATACTCTTGTAGACCCACTTTTCTCGTGACAAGACAATTATCATCTAATTCCTCTCCCGCTACATCTTTTCCATGCAATCTTTTCTCCTTTTGTCATTTCTTTTTACGTTATTAACAAAGTATTGTAATTTTATTTTGTTTTTAAATAATTAAAAATATTATATTCAATATATACTATTATTTAATTAAAAGTAAACTGGTTAAAATATCTAAAAAGAAAAAAAAATAGAAATTGATATTTTCTTAAAAGGTATTCCAAAGGCGAAAAACACAACTATTATGGATCAGAGAAAGTAACCATTAGAAAAAGAAAAGACTATTATTATTGACACAAGCGAAAAGAATGATTAGAAGAGGTAATAATTTTTGCAGCTCATGATTCATAATAGTGGTATTTCTTTTAGATCATTTAGATTTGCCGAAATGACACGAAGAGATCTTTATACTCATCTAGTTCTTTTTATATTTTATTTAAAATTTTCAAAATAAATATTTTAAACATTTCTAAGTTCTAACAGCTGACCAAACTTATGTGGGGTTTACTTTGCTGAATCGGATAAAGTGCTTGATTTCCCGCTTCTAAAGGCGGGTAATTGTATTGAATTTGATTGAAAAATTCATCCACCTATCTGCCAGTCCTTTTCTCTTATTTCCTTTTTCTTTTTCCCACTCTTTTCCAGTCGTCTCTTACTCGGCGTATTTCAGCCAAAATGGACGGTCGACAAGAAAGATATTAGAGAGCCATACGTGAAGAGAGATAGGAAAGTCGCCATCTATACATCAGAGACATTTATCTTGAGAATCACTCTTTCTGGTGACTGGTGAAGCAATCTTTTTCTCCATAAAGAGTCTGCTGAAAATTTCAAGAGAGCTTTTCGGAATGAATTATTTGAATTCTCAAATGGATCGAATCAAATCATTCAAAGTTATACATATGAAAAGCTATTGCATAGACGATGAAGACATGAGACGGGTATGGTAATGATAGTTTTATGGTCCTTTAGTGAAAAGGGAAAAAGAGGAAAATGGTGATTGATTGATTTGATGAATTTTCATAAAGTAGCTGTCAAGTGGGGGCTTAGGAGACTTTTGAAAATAATGGACATTTAGAGGAAGAAGATGATGGTTATGGCCTACGAAGGGATTTGGAATTAATTCAATTAGTGTAACTTGCACTTGAAACCAATTATGATTACTCCGATATCCTCTCTTTCACCTTTATTTTTATAAAAGTATTGGAAGTAAACCGTAGACCGTGAAAAATGAGAGGAAAAGACTGCAGAAGGGATTTGAAGCTGATGAGAAAATGACAGAGGAGAGAAATAAACAGAATAGTGGAGTGAGGAAGGAGGGAGACGGAGGAGAAACAAATAGAGGGTGGTGGTGGGGAAGGTTGTGGAAACACATATTTTCTTTAGAATTATTCTTTTTAACTTATGTTTTTGCTTTTCATTCCTTTCTTTCTTATATTATGTTTTAATTTTTTTTAATTTGATAAATTACGTAATGTGCTGTCTTTGTCACAATAAGTGAAAAACACAGGCGTTTAAAATATCTGTTTTGAACAAGATATAGAAGATTAACTAAAACCTTGTAAAGTATATGAATTAAAATGTCAATTTAAAATAAGTACAAGAGTCTTCCAAGCTATTCCACCTTCAGAATTTTTAATTTTTTCAATGAATGTGCAGTTCACGTGAAATATCAAAAAAGTTGATTAGCCAAATCAGATGTTATAAATCATTTTAAGCTGAAAATTGAGTTAAAAAGAGCTCAACATTACACGTGATCCATCATTTCTGAGTTCACAAGAGGTCAACAATGCAGTTAATCCAATAAAAGAGTAAAAATCGCAAGGTAAAACAAGCCAGAGGTGCTTAAGCAAATTATAATAAATAACAAATTTCTTAGATAATAATATAATAATAACAGGAGAAGATATTTTGGAAGAGCCACAGAAAGATATTTTAAGCAAAGAGAAGCTTTACTACGCAACTCAACAGCTCCCAGATTTGAACAAACAGCTTCCTTAGAAATCAAAAGTGACTAAAGAAAAGGTTCTTCTGACTTACCTAAACTACCCCCAAATAACCAAGTTAATTCCTCCACGATTCATCTAATCCAGCCCACAGAATCAACACCAAAGGGTAATTCACTATAATTTTGCTTAAAACTAACAGTGATAAGAGGTGCCATTGGCATTGACACTAGCGTTGTTGCGTTTTGGAGCAGCCCTTGTGCTGCACCCCGAATCACGAGCCCTCTTCTTCGCCGTTGGATTTTCATCACCCATCATTTTTGCTAGATCTCCACCGAACATTTCCACAAACGTTCTCTGTAGATCCTCTAGACTCTCCTCCTTTCCCATTTAAGTTTTTTAAAAAATAAATAAATAAGTACAATATTTCAAAAAGAATCATATATATATACACATATAAAAAACATGTAATAGTAAAAAATCTCTTACCGCCGCCCCAACATTTTGATCCATTCTGTTCATCAAATCGTGCAAGAAATCACCCATTCCCTGCATACAGTTTCACCTTAGGAGGTAAATTTATAATTACCACTAAATTAACACAATGAAAACGGCGGGATAACAAGGTAAAAAAGTAAACGGCATTGTGTTATTATTGATTAAGAATTAAAAATAATTAAATATATAAAAATATGTCAGTGTATTATTATCGGTTAAAAAAGAAAAAAAAAAGCACAATGGACAAACAAAATAACAGAATTGGAATATTCAGCTGAATTGCAATTGACACGATATCACGATCACCGGATGTTTCGCCCCAAATTATGGAACTAGTGAAAAAAATCGTAGCGGCAATATCAAAAAACGTGAGGGGGAAAAAATCTGGGGAATATCGGTTAATATGATTACTTGATGAAAGGGACAAATTACGTACTTCATCTTCTTCAAGCAGATCAAGGAAACCGGCGTCGTACATTGACCTCTTGTCTTGATCGGAGAGAACTGCCAACACAACGGAGAACTAATCACCGTCAATTCCCTTCAAAAGATGGACATTTTTCAACAAGCAAAATAACCACACAGACACGCCATCAAGGGATTCCATCAAAACACACTGCTTTTATATCGTTGTAAAAAATGAAGAATTGTAACCTGTGTAGGCCTCTTGGATTTTCTGAAATCGGCGTTTCGCTTCTCCGGCCACCGACGGATTCTTCGCCCACCTATCCGGGTGCCATTTCTTCACACATCACCCAAAAATCATACTCTTGTTAAAATACTAACACATGCACTTATACAGAGTACTGTATATTTGTACAGAAGTTTAACTTTTTAATCTCAATTTCAAGTTAATTACAGAAAAAGAAATACAATAGGTGAAGAAGCTACGGCGTACCAGAGCTAGTTTCCGATAAGCTGAGCGAATATCGGAGCAGGAGGCATCCTTGCGTATCCCTAGAACTGAATAGTAACAAGATCCAGCGGATTCTCCTTCTCGATCCATACCCGTTCTTTGTTTTGTCTCTAACCCAGAGGCAAAATCCCAAAAATTGATGCGTAAACAGAAACTGTACCTAGATTGACAGGTACAGACCCCAAGGTATTAATTCATTTAAACCATAGATGAGCAGTTACGAACCAGAGACAAAGTGGAGCAAATTTGAGAGTTTAAAGAGGGGAAGATATTGGAAGAGACAAAAGACGAGAGGCAGAAACGCAATGTGTAACGGGGAGAAGATGATTTTGTAAAATTTATGTTAAATGGGGGAAAGGATGAAAATATCTAGCAAGGAAAAAGATTGTGACGCCAAGAAGAACGTTCGAGAGATTTAGGATTTTCCAAACGGAGAAGATACTTTCTGAGGGAGTTTTGGAATTAGGCTTGAAGGTAGTAGAATTTACGAGGAGTGCCACTGGATCCGATAAAGTCGTTGTTGTTCCCGGGTCATGATGTGATGCGTCACCGACTCACCGTTACGGTTTCGGGTTGTCTATAGATACAGCGGGAAAGGTTATAAATGAAACGGAATTTTGGAAAATTTACTAAATTTGTAAGGATGGCAATGGTACGGAGTGTAACTTAGCTCGCAAAATTTTAATTCCTCTCTAATTTATTTTCATTTCAATTCATCACGCTTCATATTAGTTGAATCCATTTAATAATATTAAGTGTTTAAAAATTTAATTATTTTTTTAAATAATATTTTTTCAGAGTTCCACACATTTTAATTGTTCCACAAAAGCAATATTGATTTCTAAGACAGGCACTCCATTTATAGTTATTATCTCAAAGACTTAACTTTTCTTTAATAAAAAAAAGTCACTTTTTAAAATAACAACTACTAGTTAAGTAATCATCTTAGAAATCAGCTCTAAGAAAGTAAACACATATTAAGCTAGTATTTGATTTATTTTTAAATATTTGTTTAACCATGAATATTTAACTTCTTTTTCTCAAATAAAGTACATATCCAAATACAATTTCAAATTTCAAACGTGATAGCTTGAAAAAACTCAAAATTTCAATTTCTTCCAAATCTATGGCCAGATGGGAGTTGAGATGGAAACGAAAGATGTGTATGACTTTCTTCTTTTGTGTGTGTGGAGGGTGGGGGTTATTTTTGTTCCCTCCTCTATCTTTAGCAAAATACATAAATGCTTCTTCTTTTGTTAAATTCATTAATATTAAGCTTAGTAATGTTAAACTCATAGTTAAAATAAATCATTCCTTTATCAGGCATATGGCTCCCAATCACTAATCTTAGATGAGCACTGTATATATATAGTAGAAAAGTAGAAAAGTGTACAAAATGACAGAAAAAATATGTGCAGTAAGCCAGATGAAACAGATGAGAGCAATTGACATAGCATCTCATTATTATAAAGCTAATATTACTTCCTGTACAAGCACCATTTATTATATCTGATGCAGAAAACACAAGAAAACTACTACTTGTAGTACTATTTAGTAAAGAGGTAGCAGTAGATTCCTCCAAGGACGATGGCATTTGGGGTAGCATAACATTTGATATCTTGCTTTTGTTTCTGCAAGTAAATTTATCCTACATGCACCTTCATCCTGACAAAAACCTTACTATATGTACAATTTACTCACACGCATATATATGACGGATAATATATGTAATGGATAGACATGCACATCTCAAAATACCGAAGAGCTCAAAGAATAGGCTGAGACATAAAGGTGAGGTTTGCTGGCTATATCTCGAACAAACTTCAGATATCTTCAAATAGCCACGTTTCGCTTAACCAATGTTTTCCATTTTAGGACAGCACGGATTGTGCACCATATTGCTCTAGGATTTCCATGTCTTGTGATGTGAAAGCCAATATTAGGAGACACCGGCTGAACACTTGAACTGGCTAACAATCCATTCCCTTGCCACACTGGTGTCTCAAACTGATAATTGTTGTTGGGAGGTAGATAATCAGTCATCTCTAGTGACTCCAGTGAGCCACTAGAACCCCAATCATAGCCTCCAGGATAGATACTGGAGCAGGGATCACTGACCAAGAAACTGCTTGCCAAGTTCGAATTAAACGCTTGCATTCCATGAAAGCTTTCTGGCATAGACACTGCAGTTGGACTATCTTGTTGCACTGTGTAGGCTAGTGGTTGTGAAATTGTGGTATAATCAGAATTGCTCTGTAACTCCACTTGAGCTGCAGAACACATTTTCTTAGTCATAGCATCATTTCTCAGGCCAAAAAAGAGGAACAACAACAAAGCTTGGTCAAAAGGTCCCTGCTAAGAGAACTACCGCATGGAGAGCTGGTAAGCAAATTTAGGTATTTAAATCTATACTATTTGATTGTTTAGACATTGAAAGCAGTTCGATATTAACTCCAAATAAGTGGAAATCTTTTCAAGAATACAACTTTTTTATGCTCAATCAGATGTATGAAAATGCTTCGTTGAAAGCTACTTCTGCATACCACAATCCTCCAACCAACCAAAAAAACCACAAAATAAGAGAAAAGATAGAAAATGAAAAACAAAGGGTAGAAAGGTAAATGACTGAAGAAGAAGATTTGGTGGTTCATACCTTGTTCAACTGGGTGGTTCATAGTCTGTTGGCTTGAACTAGGAGTATGAGAAAGGCCAATTTGCAGATTGGATGTAAGGACTGCTTCACCAATCAAAGAGTGGTCCTCAAGTAGAACTAGATAATTCAAATTTTTGTAGACGCGACGCTTAAAGTCTTCCACCATCCGCTGGAAGTAATAAGAAACTATCAGCTTTTTAATTCTTACGGTAAAGAACCAATTATATATTTATGTGGGATACAGACCTTCTGAAATACATCTAGTTTGTCCAAGGGCTGGAACTTTTGTCCATCAAGAATGGCTCCTACAAGCTCATAGATGCAGTTGAACAGAAGTACAATATTTTCTCCGGCATTGTATATGTACCACTCACTGTTGTCTAACAGACAAGTGTTCACATGGTCAGTTATTTTCTCCCATATGTTGTTCCCACAAGCCAGCATCTATAATTTAGATGACACCCAAACAAACTTTATTTAAATAAAAGGTTAACTTTCAGACCAAAGACAACATTCTAAATGTTATTAAGGATGACCTTACCTTACGTAAAAGAGATGGATCGGTGACATACAGCCGTAGGAAGTCTTTCACACATGATATTCCTTTCTGAATCAACCGTTTGTGTGATGCGCCATCTTTTGCAATCTTTTCCAACCGCCATATTTCATCATCCAAAGTGGGAGGGTAATGCTTCCTATAAGCTAAACCGAAGGAATATGAAAATAAAACAAGGTCAGTATGAAATATTACATCAAAATAACATGTACAAAGACTGGAAATCAGTTGTACTACAAGCAACAACTCAACAAAATGGATATTCGGATCTGCTTGAGGCAAGTAGAAGTGCATAAAAGGAATTTCTACCTAACTGTCCTCTTTTTCCACTTTGCAGGGTGCTATTACTTATTAACAGGTTAATGGGGATAAGGGCAGGTAAAAGGAACTTACGCTCCCCACGATGATCTCTCACAGTAAAGGGCTTGCTAACTCCTTCTCTGACCCTAAATTCACCAGAACGGTTGATCAATTTCAATCCCAACCTAAAGGTCCTGCTCTTTATCCAGCTTGAATTGTCAGTGAAGCTGATATCACCCAGATATCCCACACCATTCCTTAACTGAATGATCAAATCTCCAGTCAATAATGGACGTTTTCCTGCTCTTTCACGAATAACCTTTTGGCTGAACTCTTCCTCAGTCCAGTCTTCTCGATCGTCAGGATTAAATTCCCCATTAAGCACAACCACGCCAACTTTTACCGAAGATAAGGGTCCAGATATTATTCTCTGGTTGGAAGTAGCATCATGCAAGAGAACTTTAATGGGCCTATTGTTGATGGATACTTTACTGCCCGTGAAAAGGGAAGAAGGAAATATATCATCAAAAAGTAACTGAATAGACCTCGATTGAGAAGTCTCAGTATCATTAAGTGAGGATCTGCAACAACCAAAAGAAATCCCTTTGTAAATCATTTTATGCCAATATCAAACAACACATGCATGCTGATACTTAGAGAATGGTAAGTTTATAGTTAAGAGAACAACATAATTCTTCATTATGTTGCGTCATATATAAACATGAGCATGGGAGACAATAGTCAGAGGAACCATCAACAGTCATTTGGTTAAAGAAAGAACTGACCTCAGGGTAGATTGAAGTGTTCTCTCAATCTCCTCACGCACCTATCACCGTTTAAGAAAACCAAGGATGATAAACATGGAAACTTTAACATAAGAGAAATCAAAGTAAAACTAAAATAAAACAAAATACTCCTTCTCTCTGTTGACAATAACTAAGTTTAGCTTCCATATAGCAATAATTTCAAAATTACTCCAATTGGGAATTGAACAGAAATATTTCAAGCTTTGCCCTGTGAATGACAATTTCCCTGGCACTCGTATACCTGCAGAATTACACATGGCCTGGTATTGTCTAATACTAATTGAACAAGCACTAAATCATATATCACTAATAACATGATTTGATAACAATCCTCCAATCAAGATCAATAGATAAAAGGAAAGATTAACCAGATGGAGAAGTAAACGATGAAGACAGGAATCTTCTGAGATGCATAGTACAGATATTCAATGGCAGGTAAAAGGATTAAGAAAAGGTAAAGAACACTTCCTGTAACAAAAACCTTGTAACTTATCAAAATGTAGCCAAAACTTACAGCAACATAAATGCTACTTGATGAACAAATGTGAAGATATCTTGTCAAGGAAGTCCAGGCTTTAACCTGATATTCACTGACCAAAAAAATTTTCCATCAAATGTGAAGGTATCTTGTCAAGGAAGTCCAGGCTTTAGCCTGCTATTCACTAACCAAATAAAATTTTCCATCAAATGTGAAGAAATCTTGTCAAGGAAGTCCAGGCTTTAACCTGATTTCACTAACCAAGAAAAAAATTTCCAACCGAAAAAGGGCCCACGAGGTTTCAAATTTAACAAATGCCATCCCTTTGCACAATCTTGAAGACTAACGTATTTCTCCTGCAGATAGAAAGATATACTGTATTTTTCTTGCTTAGCGCATAGAATCTTACCCAGCTTCGGATTGAGGGCTCCAGCCTTAGTGCAAGTTCTTGTGGAGAAGAGTAACTCGTTAGCCCTGTAAAAAGCCTGTGAAAAAAAAAACCCAATCAGAACAATGCAACCCAAATTCAAAAAAAAAAAAAAATTGCTGAAAGACAGAAAATTTAAGCAGCATACGCAGTAGAAGGATGTTTGCGCTTAGATTCCCGAGCTGGAAACTCAGAGCTGTCATCACTATCCTGATTGATATTCCGTTTCTGTACCATCAAAGTCCAATTTGGGAGTGATACCAATAATTAACACTACTAATGAAATAGTCCTGCACAATATGATAGGAGGTAACGTTCAACTGCTAACTACTAAAGCCTTATATAGATGAAAATAATGACCCCCAATATTTAGCAGGAAACAGGGTAGGAAGCTTCAGTTACTATATCCAATTAATTTATATTGCTAAATCACAAGTCAAAACACAAATGGTGTAGTTCTTTTATGCATTAACACAAACACACTGTGGGTGCTGTGTGGTGATGTTTGTGTGTGGTTCTTGAACATTTTATTATTCAAACTGGAAGACTTCTCTAAGTCAATGTCGTCTTCTGCATAACAGGAAGACACTGTTGAATAAAATATTCTTGCTTTTTTCTGATTAATAAAAGGTACAACTTGGAACATAGGTTAAAGTAATGGGGCTTTCAAGATTTCAAGAAGAAAAATCCAAGAAAATAACCGGAATTAGTAGGCAACGATAGATTACATAACGCGCAAACTCAGAAAAGTACAAGGAAAGTTCAGTTAGAAGAAAATAAAGAATCCAAGCTTTGTGGAAGTGCGCCACGACACATAACTGATGCAACGCGTATCTGCTGGTGATCATAAGAGAAGGGTATATTTTACCTGGTAGTTTGGTCGAGGATATAATACCAGATAAAAACTTGTTTACATCAAATTATATCATTTTTATCGATTGTGTTTGTTTTTGGTAATTGACGAGAAAAGAATAAGAATACTGGGAAATAAGTGGAAAATAAAAGCTTAGGATTACTTCAACATTGAATTGTGATGTAAAAAGTGAAAAAAAAAAAAGAGAGGAGAAATTATGAACTAATTCTGGAAGATTTATATACTATTATCGGATCACTTTATTTTTTTGAATTAATGACAAAAGTACTCAAAGTATCTTAGATTTCTTAATTTTATATTTGAATTATTATATGCGCTAATTATTTATTTGAATTATTACTAGTTATTTATTAAAAAATATTTGAGTTGTCCGTTATTCCTATTTTATATCTAAAATATCTTGTAGTTCAAGTAGAAAAAAGAAATAATTAATAGTTAAAGTGTGTCTTGATAAATAGTTGTGATAGTTTATATAGAAAACTCACACACCTAATAGTTCAAGTATGAAACTCGAAAAATCAGGATACTCTACATGTATTTTTGACCCTTCACTATTTTATTTACACGTCCTTTACAAAATTAATGTGTTTTAACCGTCATACCTTTATTTATTACTTTCTTCATTTCAAAATAAGTGGTGTTTTCATATTTTCATTTTGTTTCAAAATAAGTGGTATTTCACGTAGTCAAAAAGACATTAATGATATTCTTTCAATTTTATCTTATTTAAATTTAAAAAAATAACCAAAATTTCACCAAAGAACTACATCTTTTTCAGCTACTTATTAAGGGTAAGTTTGTAAAATTATATACTCCTTCTGTTCCATTTTAATCGTTGGGTAAGATTTGCACACTCATTTAGAAAAAATTAATAGGGATAGTAATTTGACTAATATAACCTTGTTAATTTTTTGAAAACATACAGTAATAATTCTTTACATATTTTAAAATGACTTTAAGTATCAAGGGTAGATTTGAAAAAACATGATCAACTATCTCTTGAATTTTGAAACTAGCAGGTATTTTAAAATAGCTATTTTTAGTATATCTAGCAATTAAAATGAAACGAAAGTATTTTTTTAAAACAAATTAAGTAGTTTTCTTAGGAAATGTGTCTAAACTAAAAACATTACTTATTTTAAAATGGAGGAGTATCATTAACCATTTAAAATGTTAATCTCTCTTCAATAAATATTCTTTCTTTAATCTCTTTTTCAATAAATAAAAGAGAGTTGATTTAAACAATTACAATATTGGAGTATGTGCATATATTGTTCACTTAAGTTTTTTAAAGCTACTTAGTCAATAATTGTTATCATCAAGAATAATTATTACTCGGTTCGTTTTAAAATAAGTGGTATTTTTAGCTTGGATATACCCTTTAAGAAAAATATGAATTTTTAGAAAGTAAAATATATGTTTACACACTTACCCTTAATAAATATCTTGAAAAAGATGTAACTCTTTAGTATTTTCTTGATTATGTTAAACTTTCTCCATTTAAATAAGGGTAAAATTGAAAGAATATCATTAATGTCTTATTGATTATGTAAAACACCATTTTCTTTGAAACAAAATCGAAAAGCCAAAACACCACTTATTTTGAAAAGGAAAGAATACTAAAAATAAAGTAAAAATAATATACTCAATTATATTTTGATTTTTTAAAATAATAACTACTCCCTCTGTTTCATTTTAATTGTTAGGACAAGATTCGCACACAAATTAAGAAAAAAAATTAACATGGATGGTAATTTAACTGATATAACCCTATTAATTTTTTGAAAACATACAATAATAATTATTTTAAATTTTAGAATGACACAATCAATTATCTCTTGAATTTTGAAACTGACAAATACTCTTATTTTGAAACAACTATTTTTTATATACTTAACAATTAAAATAAAATAAAAAAATATTTTAAAGGATCTATTTTTAATAAAGACGGCAACTAAAGTGGTTTGATGGAAGTACTTCTTTTTTAACTCCTTCCAATCTAAACAGAAAAGTGGTACGTACCAGTAGCATTTAGAGTTGGAAACTTCAAAGCAAATCGATTTGATCTAAAACACTATCATATTTTATTAAAATTGAAATTGAGAAATCTCAGATAAAACCAACGCGTTTGGTAAGTGAGACAACCAACCAGGGTGAAAGAGACTAACAAATTTGAACTCCAATCAAAAAGTCTTTGACATAATAGTACTAATAATAAAATCAATATTTCCACATCGAGGGTAAAAAATAAAAAAAGTACTTAATTTTAAGTAATTACTTTTATTTTAATTTTTTTAATTGTTCATAAGAAACGAGGGAGATGATCACAAGATAGAGAATCGAACTTTCATCAATAAAATGAAAGTTCAAATAGCCAATAAATTGATTTTTAGAATTTCTCAAAGAATTTTATTTTTTTTAATTTGGTGACAACTTTTTTTTTTTTTAAATTCAATGTCAAATCAACATAAGAAATAAATTAAAATATTAATGATAGTAAACACGAAAACTACCGCCAATGACAAGACCAAATTAAAGATTTGGGATGGTTTGTTTTGTCGTTAAAAGTAATTAGTATGTGACACAATTTATGATTCGATTTGTTGTAATGAAAAACCAAGGGTATCAACATCAATGTCGACACGACTACACATACACCCCAAAGGCCAGTGAAAGGACGTACATTATTATGCCCAATTATTTTTGGATTGTGTATTTGGTGAGAAATTCAAGGTTTTGGAGATATTCTTGGAACCTGTCCTCCTCTCTTCTCTTGACTTTTTGTTTCTGTGGAAATGCTACTTGCCTCGTTTTTTTTCAGTTGATCATAATTTGATTAATATAATTTATTAATTAATAAAAGAATTAATAATAGTTATTCTTTTAATATTTTAAAGTGACTTTAAAAAAGATTAATTATTTTTTGAATTTCTACGATGACACTATTTCTGAATAAATAATTTTTAGTATACCTATCAATTAAAACAAAATGAAAAGAGCAAGAATGTTTGTTCAAGTCTGTCTCCTCTCTCTTATAATTACTTCAAAAATACCTTTTTTTTCGTTATTTATATGTTATCATGTACGAATTAATTTCAGAAAATAATCAGAAAGAAGAAACAAAATAAAAAATTACACCCCACATACAAAAAAAGTTTGCGACGAATAACTTCTCTAATTAAATAACAAAAATATAACAATAATTATAATTAATGGTGAATTAGACATATTATTAAAAAAATAATTATGAATTATTTAAAGACAGATTAGCATAAATTTCAAAGTGTATTCTTCTTTTTCTTGTGTGTGTGTGTGTGTGTTAACTTAGGCGTTGTAGGCTGCAATAAGCGGACCACCATATATTAAATTATTACAATCTCTTATTTTCAGTGAAAAAGACGTAACCAATTTTATGTTAATGTAATAAATATTTTAACTACATCTGAGAAAATTCTTATAAACCTATGTTGTTATCGGTGAGAAAAGTCTTTTGCTTTCTCTCTCTTCTTCTTCTTATATTTTTTGACTATTTAGTGTGTGTCAATTAAGGTGTTTATGATTTGGTAAAAAAGCAATTTGAATTAGTTTGATTTGGTTTTAAATTTTAAAAAATTATAATATTTAATTTGATTTTGATTTTGATTTTACTAAAAAAAATAATCAAATTGAACCGATAAATTTTATAATTATTTGAATATATGATATTAGTTTTTCATAAATAATTATAAATATTTTATACTTTTTAGTCATTAGTTTGATTTTAGTATACTTTATTTCACATGCACTGCGACACTTTTAAATTTCATTTCTTAAAATTTATGTCAAAAACCTAACACTCTAAGTCTAATTGTCTATATATAGTGTGACGTATTGCCGATTTTTAATTTTCTCTGCTAACATATCCATCTACTCTTCAATTATTTGCCCCTTTATTTTTTTAAGGGTTGTCCATTCTATTTAAAGTTGCACGTTATGCAACTTAAACGTGCTAAAGGTTTGGAATAGAATTGAAAAATAATAGAAGATTTAGATTCATTCATCTTGTGATGGTAGAGTGAAATTTGTTGATTCATAATGTTTACTTGAAGTTATCTCGTGTTTATACTATTTTACTGTTATCAATTTATCATGAGCTGGTTATAAATTAAAAGATGAACCAAATAAATAAGAACCAATTGATGATTTTTATTTTATTGGGTTTAATTTAATTTTTAAAAATTTTAAAATTGACTAAATTAATTTAATTTTAATTTTAATAAATAAAAAACTGATCCAATCAAACAACGAACACCCCAGTATCAATATAGACCATTCCACAGAAAGTGCAAATGTTTTGAAGGAAAATCATTAAAAAGATTATTTTTTAAAAAAAGGATGGATTTTGGTTAGTACTCACATTTTATTTTACTTTGATTCCTATTAACTTTACTTATATAATATTTTGAAATCTTAAAATTGACTATTATTACTTTATATAGTTATTTAATGTTAAAAAATAATAAATTTTTCTTAATTTATTAAAATAAATAAATAAAAATAATTTTTTTATTAATATTAAGATTAACTAAAATAAAATGGAGGGAGTAACAATTTTTCGGCAATGAGCACAATCCCATTTTGGGATATAACCCAAAAAATAATTGGGGAAAAATTATTTGAATTGACTAAATTTAAATAGCTATTAATTTTCGAGTGTTGAAAGATATTTTTTTAAGTTTTGGACCTTAATTTATATTAAATAAAAATAATTATTTATAATAAAAACAGAACATTTATTAAACTAAATAAATCAAAAGCAATAAATTATTTATAATAAAAACAAAATAATTATTAAACTAAAATAAATCAAAACCAATAAATTAAATAATTCTAACTTATTACTTTTAATTTAAAATCACTAAACTTAAAAACTACTCAAGAATTTTAACCAGATTACCCTTAATTATATTTATGCACATTACTCCGGTGAAATTTAAAAAGAAAACGTGAATGAAATAAATTAAGAGGAAAACAGTAAGAAATGACCATTTGTGAAATTTACCTTTTAGTTTTATGCAAATGTTTTTAAGGAAGGTCTTTTAAAAGGATTGGAAAAATAGCAAGTGTTGTGGGCAGCGGTGTTGAGTTTGAATCCATTTTTAATCAAAATCAAAATCAAAATCAAAATGAAATTAATTTAGTCGATTTTTTAAATATTAAAATTAAATCAAATCAAATAAAGTAAAATTTATTGATTTGATTCGATTTTTCGATTTATAACTAGTTAATAATAAAATAATAATAGTAAAATAACAAAGACATGAGATAACCATTTCAAATGAACATTGTGACTTAACAAATTTTTCTCTAATATCACAAGATGAATGTATTTGAATTTTCTATTATTTTTCAATATTATTCCAAAGTTTAAGCATGTTTAAGTTGCATAACTGTAGAGGTTCTTCCACTTCACATGTTTAATATTTACATAGAAATAATATACAACTTTAAATAGAATGGTCAACCCTTCAAAAATAAAAAAGGTAAACAATCGAATAGTAGATGAATGTCTTGGTAAGTAAAATTAAAAATCGGCAATACACCACATCACATATAGATAATTAGACTTAGAGTGTTGTATGTGAACATATAAAACTATTGTAGTTCATGTGAAATAAGTATACAAAAACCAAATTAATGATTAAAATATAAAATATTTATAATTATTTATGAAAAACTAATATCATATATTCAAATAACTATAAAATTTATGTATAAAATTTATTGATTCGGTTTGATTATTTCTTCAATTTTTTTTAGTAAAACCAAAACCAAACAAAACCAATCAAAATCAAATATTAATTTTTTTAATCGATTTGAATTATGATTTTATTTAATTTTTTACAAAATCGTGAACACCCGTAATTGTGGGGTAGCAAAATTTGTTCGTAACATATTAAATGAAAGATGTAAAGGATACAATCATGAATCAACTAGTGGAAATATTTTTTGCTTTGTGTAGACTAAACGGTTATACAAATAATACTTGGTGAAAATAAATAATCAACCACTTGTTCTTTTTTGTTTTTTTTTTTCACCAAAAATTTTAGATTTATTTATTGTAATAGTAAAATATTGGTAGTTTCCGTTATGGGTGAAAAGTTTTTCTATGATTTTTATGACCCGTCGACGTGTGAGCTAACTTATGGGTGTGATTATTACAAACAAATGTAGTACAGTGAATAAGATTATTTCTTTTTTAATCAAAGGTTTTAGTTTTTAGTTTTGGTGGAGAGTGCTACTCCCAAATGAATCTTTCATGACGTGAATCTGAATTAGTGAAGTTTCAATATGATAATCAGATACCAAATAATTTTTTTTAAAAAAAATAATCATGGGTGTGTTTGGTGAATTAGTTTTAAGAGTTTCCTTTGAGAAAATCCTAAAAAAGAAGTTGTGTGTTTATATTATTCTAAGTTTAAAGAATATACTTTTGAAGAATTTTTACATTAATTTTATTAAAAACACATCTCCAAATTATTTTCTATTTACTCAACACATTTTAATCTAATTTTCAGAAAAAAACCAAAACAGACGATTTTATTTTTGTATTAAAAAAATGAAAAACTTTCGAGACCTTAATTTAAGCAGCAACGAGTTCAATAACAGATTTGTTTTTTTAAAAAAGGAGTTCAATAACTGTATAAACTTATTGATAAATTTAATTTAGTAAACTATGGACGTGATAATAAACTTACTTAAGAATAATAGTACCAAGACGCAATTTGCGATCAATTTTGAGGACTAACTCGGTGTTTTACTCTCATTTCTTTTTGGAAGAAACAAATAAAGGAGAAAAAATAAATACATGAAACAAAATAAAGTCGAAAAAGGAAGACGGCCAATCGCCGACGGGAGGGACAGAGGGAAAGAGAGTGAAGAACTATACTCACAACTGCTCCGGCGGCCGGAAAGCAGTGGGTAAAACGGCGTCGTTCCATCTTATGCGATAGATATAAGGTAGGATTAAGGCGAAAAGATAGTGGAGAAGATGTTTCTGCCAAAGCAAGTTCGAATCCCAAAAGTTCAATTTCTCGATATTCTTTCAACTGTTTATAATTTTGTCGAATTGAAGAAGGGAATTTGTTTTGAATTGATAGCACTGTGGCTGGCAATGTGAATTTAACTGCAGTGGCTCGTAAATTCCTTTAATTGTTTTGTAGCACCAGATTTTAGTGATTGAAATTCGTGTTATAGAAGGAAATTTAATTTTGTACGAACTGCGAATTGATGTTGAGATAATGCTAAATGTTGGCTAAACTGACCAAAAGTAATGGTAATTTCCGTGATATTTTTACTGGAATTTCCTAAGGTATTGTAGATTTTGGGTGTCTTTTGTAGGAATGATTGGTGGAACATGGACTAAGACGACTATATTTGAAGTTAGACTTTTTCTTGTTCAACTGTTTGAGCATGTAGGGGACTCTGATTCATGCTCTCATGTATTTTTCAAGAACTGAAGATTTTACATTGCCAAAGGAATTTGTGTGAAATAGGCTTCGTTTTCCTTCTTTCTGATATAATGTTGAAGATAGCTTGTTTGACTTTTGTACAAGGTAGTCCACGAAATATATAAGTTACTGGTATGAAGTAGTGGAAAATTTTGGAGAGGAAGGGGTTAAGAATTGTAGGATTTGGTATTGGACTCACCATGTGGCAACTAGGAAGTATCTAGATTTTTTTGGGCAAGTCCATTTTCGGTTAGTTTTATTGTCTTTTTACCCTCAATATTTTCTCTCATCCTGTTTTAGTAGTTTGCAGTTGACTATCTAGTATTTTAGTTATCCAAATATCAAAAGAGGAAAAAACAAAGCTTTTCTAGTAACCAATGATTAAGGAGATGGAACGCCTTCAGGTGGGATGTGGTGAGGAGCATGGGAATACCTCCTAGGATGCCAATAGATGTGCTTCACCATAAATATATGGACTGCGGAGGGATGAGGGACTTCGTTAGTAATATAGATACTTTTTTATATGCTTTCTTTCTATTAGATTGATTAATATGCCTTCAAGGAGCACATGAAAGTGACCTATTAACTTATCCTGACATTTTATTTTGACCATCTTTAGTGATGGCCTGTAAAGGTCTAATGCCATAAGAATTAGTAGAGGGGCAAACTGCCAAAAGTTTACCTGAACCTAGTGCACTTTGACAGGGAGGGCTTCCCTCCATGGATATAATGTTCCTGATGACATATGATGATGCAGACTGTAGAAGATACTTGCTCAACTATGTAGTTCTGATGTCTCAGATTTTTACGTCAAATGTCTTAGATGTCACGGATGCGATCTGCTTCTTTTAAAAATCTTTTTACCTAAAATTATGTCCTCCCTCGAGGGTGAGATTCTAAATTTGTAATGATTTTATGCTTCTTTTTACTTAAAGCAGGTCATCTTCTTGTGCTGAGTGGGACTTAAAAGATCCAAGATTTCACTTAAAAGGCCATAGTCTGAGACCAACATGCAAGCAGCTTCTCATTGTTATCCTCTTCTTCACTTATCTGGAAGGTCTCTCTCTTTGCCTCTTGGGTTTGCGTTTATATATTTAAGTGCACAATATTGTGTATATAGATGTATAACATGCCACTTGATGCATTTATATTTAACTTTCCATTTACCATCCATGGTTTGTGATGTGGATTTCTAAAAAGATACTGAGTCACTTACATTGTCTCACATTAGTTTTATATGGATTGCAGAGGCAGGTATACTACGGTGAGTAATCACGCAAGAGTTAATTTTTTGAGCTTGAATTGGCTTCCCCAGAAATTTGACTTTAACCAAGGAGCTCAGATCCAGAAGGTTCGAAAATCTTCCAAACTGAAAAGGTTCTATGTGATTCCTAACTCTAATGATGGCTATCCAAGTCTCTCTGTTCCTAAAGAGGACACAACCGCATCTAAAAAGGACACATCTACAGTGGAAGAATGGGAAAATGGAGGAGAAACGTTTTTGAGCAAGTGGTCACCTCCCAGGTACTTATGGAGGGGATTGTCAGTTCTTATCTTGGCGGGGCAGGTTATTATTAGGATCATAAATGGTAAAATCCACTGGAAGAATACTCTTCAACAGTTGGAAAGAGTTGGACCTAAGTCAGTTGGTGTCTGTCTGTTAACTGCAGCTTTTGTTGGCATGGCCTTCACTATCCAATTTGTTAGAGAATTCACTAGATTAGGGTTAAATAGATCTGTTGGTGGGGTGTTGGCCCTTGCCTTTTCAAGAGAGCTAAGTCCAGTTGTCACATCAATTGTAGTTGCTGGGCGTATCGGTAGTGCATTTGCCGCGGAACTTGGCACCATGCAGGTATCTGAGCAGACGGATACGTTGAGAGTTCTCGGTGCAAATCCTGTCGATTATTTGGTGACACCAAGAGTGATTGCTTCCTGCATTGCCTTACCCTTTTTGACCCTAATGTGCTTTACAGTTGGAATGGCGTCCAGCGCCCTTTTAGCTGATGGTGTTTATGGAATTAGCATAAACATAATATTGGATTCTGCTCAGAGAGCTCTTAGGTCATGGGACCTTATCAGTGCGATGATTAAATCACAGGTGTTTGGTGCTATTATATCCATCATAAGCTGTGCCTGGGGAGTCACCACGTTGGGAGGTGCTAAAGGGGTTGGAGAGTCAACTACTTCCGCGGTAGTTTTATCTCTTGTTGGCATATTTATAGCTGACTTTGCTCTCTCTTATTGTTTCTTCCAGGGTGCTGGCGATTCCCTGAAGAATTGTGTGTGACGTTTCCTATGTTTTACATTTAATGAAGTTTCTATATGTTAAAGTTATAGCAATGCGATTTTGTTGTTTCGAGAGAGTCGATAGACACTGATAAATGAATGAGGATGTATGTTGGTAGGAAGTCGCTTCTGAAACAAATCGAGTTTTGATACCCTTTTTCGATCTTAGTTGAATTTCCCGTTGTGCTTCCTTTGATTCTCATTTGTAATCGGGGTTAATATGTGCAAGGATTCCACATAGCATGTTAGTATGAAATATAATCTGCATGAGTTCTAATTTTCTCTATTAAATGTGAAGTTTTACTACTAAAAACTGTATGAATTTGGTACTTGGGGTACGTAGTTGAGCTTGTAAACAACCAACCTTAAACTTAGAAAAGAACATGTGTGAATAGGATAAGTACCACCACTGTGAAATGGGAACCATTGTCTCGCATATCAGTTTCCAAATTCCAATTGATATTTCTTCCAACAAAAATAAAGTTGGTTTTAGAGTGTGCCTTTGGCTATATACTCTTCCAGCAGTGATCAAAATTAACAAAGAGACTCCTACTTTTGTAGAGTAGGAGTTAAACTAAGAGTGCTTATTCTAAATTGTTTACAATATGGTATTTGTTAGTAGTTTCTCTTAATTTGTTTCTATATAGGTTTTGTAATTAAAAAAATATATATCAAAATAGTCTTTTCTAAGTTTTAGTGCAAGTAGGTTTTGTGTTACTATAAATTTAAGTGTTGCTCCATATTTTCAATCAATATTTGTATTTTCTTCAATTCACCTTTTAGTTTTCTTTATCAAAGTCGTTACGAAAAGTAAAAGGCAACCGTAATTTCTTTTATTCAGAAAAAGCTAAGAAACAAGAAAGAAAGGGTGCAAGGTATAGAACAAAGTAAAGTTGGCAATTTGGCATACTTCCAGTTGTCACCGGAATAAATGTCGGCCAATCTCCCAATTCCTCCCAACACAACCTCAATTCCCGCCAGGAATGCCACCAGTGAGAACCTCTTCGCTGCCGTAGACATCGGCACTAACTCCTTCAAGCTCCTCATAGTTCGCGCCGACCCTTCCACCGGCCGTTTCCTCGCCGTCGATCGGTTCAAGGAAAGAGTCCTCCTCGGCCTTGATACTAGCCCCACTACTACCTCCGCCACTATCTCCACCGCATCCCTGCTACGCGCCACCACAGCACTTCGAAAGTTCCAGAATCTTCTCCAGTTCCATCGCGTTCCTTCCTCCCATTCTCGCCTCGTAGCAACTTCTGCTGTTCGAGAAGCTTCCAATCAATCACAATTCCTTCAAACGATTGATGAAACCCTAGGCCTGAAAGTTGACGTACTCTCCGGTCTCGATGAGGCCCGTCTTATATACCAAGGTGTTCTTCAATTTCATCCTGTTCATGACCGTACAGTTCTTACTATTGACATAGGAGGTGGCTCTACTGAGTTCGTAATTGGCAAAGAGGGGAAGATTTTGTTCTCCATTTCACTTGCATTGGGACATGTCACTTTAACTCGAAAATTTCCTGTACTTACAGAAATGCGGGAACATATTAAGGTCGTAATCTGTGCCTCGGGCTTAAATAAGAAGGTTAAGCATTATGATATTGATAAAGTGATTGGGTCATCAGGGACGATTAAGAACATTGAGAAGGCAATTTTCCATGGCTATGCAAGTGATATGGAGGGAAATGTGGGCATATCTGAGGAAAGTAGAAGGGATTGGAGTTTTACAACGGAGGAATTGAAGGGCTTAGTGGAGAGGTTGAGTGAGGAAGAGAGAAGAGTTGGAGCAAAGGTTCGAAGGCAGGGCTTTTTCAAGAAGAGGTCAGAGTTTATTGTGGCAGGGGCAGTTTTATTGGAGGAAATATTTCAGGAGCTTAAGATTGAGGAGATGGAGGTTTCTGGGTATGCATTAGGGGAAGGTGTGATTGCAGAGAAGTTAGGGGAGGTTTTTGATAATTATGATCCGAGGGCGAACGCGAGGTGGAGGTCTGTAGTGAGGCTCGCGACAAGGTTTAATAACAAGCAGCACATGAAATCTGCTGCATTATGCTTTAGTGTTGCGAAGGTATTTGATAATACGGAATGGGAAACAATAAGAAGTTCACCATCTCTGGTTCCATATATTTAGGGTGGAAAAACTGTTTTTGATATGATTTTGTTGATGTTCTTAATGTAGGAGATGCTTGATGGTTTGAGAAAAAGGTATGAATCTGGCAATGGTTCTGATGGATTCGTTGTATCCTTGGAGGACAAAGATCTTGAGTATCTTGAAGCAGCTTGTTTGCTTCAAAAAATCGGTCTTTATGTTGGTAAAAAGGGCTATCATAAGCAGTCTTATCATATAATAATGGTATGTCTTTTTTTTCTTACTTCAGATGATTCAGATAAATTTCTCTCTCTTTGCATGAGGAGCTTATGTAACATTTGTGCATGTAATACTGCAAACATAAAACCGTCAAAAAGATTTGATTGGTGTAGTGTGTAAGAGCTTCGGCTGAGTACCATCGCGTAATTTAAGCTATGTCATGGCCTGTTTGGTTTATGATTTTCAAACTGATTTTGATTTAGAGTAGTGATAATTTGATAATCTAATGAATAAGTTTCACTAAGATGATAGTCATTGTGCAGAAAGGCAATTCTTAAACAGTAATGAAACATTAATTCTGATTATAAAACTGAATAATTAGACATATTGATTAGATTGGGTGAACTAATCCAAACTATATACGCCATAGTTTCTCATGTTAAAGACAGAGAAGTTGCGATTTTCAACTTAAAGAGATATAGAGATGGCAACGGCACGGGCCCGCATAGCAGTTTTATGTGTTCCCGACCTGCCCTGCACAGACCCGCCCCACTTCAGTTTTCTTTATGTTTTTTTTTCCTTATTTTCCACTCTGCTATTACATATTCAAGAAAAGGATGGCTAATACATGACTTATGCCGCATACTAGACAAGCTTGGGTTTTCTCTTCGTCCCTTGCTTAGTAGTCAAATGTTTCTTTTGCAAATATCTACATTCTGAAACTAGAATTATCCTTGTTAGAGTTTTACCTTGAAATTATGATTCTTTATTCCTATAAATAGTTACTGTAACACTACAAATTATAATGAGTCCTTCGCGATGTAGCCAAAAGGGCCTTCTGTGGGGAAACACAATTTGAATGGGATATGTTCGTAAGTTACAAAATTACTGGCAGAAATATAATTCCTTCATCACAGGTTAAAAGAAATTGCTAACAATATGAAAACAAAACTATTACTGAAATCCGAAGCATAAATGAAGCAATGGGAAGCTAAGTTGAAGCATAAATTAAACATTTAAAAGAACTATTACAAAACAGTAGCATTAATTATTGCGACCCGCACCATTTTTTTTCTTTCTAAAAATTCTTTAACCAAACCCAGCATAACATCTCCCCCCTTCTCGTTGCAATCTCTAGAGGGCTAGGTATTCAGAGGCCTCTGTATTTGATTCTTTTGACGATTGTTTATCTGGATTCAGCTGATTAGTTCTCTTATCTACCTTGAAAAATAGTGATTGGGAGCATTCCATGTAATTTATCATGACAAGCTTAACTCACTGTGTAGAATGGCGACCATCTGTACGGTTATAATAACAAAGAGGTTAAGGTATGGCGTCTACTTTATTTTCTCAAAACAACAATCAGATTGTGAAAACTGATGGCATCTTCGTCAGCTTCCAGTTAATAGCTCTACTTGTGCGGCACCATAGAAAGAAGCTTCCTGAATGTGATCATGTGAAGCTTGAGGAATTAACAAAAGAGGTATCGTATTGTGTTTTGACAGATTGCTATCATTGGTATGCCTACGTTCAGTTTATAGCGAGTTTTGTGTACTTTGGAGGATATCCACTAAGGGGTCGTTTGGTATGGGGGATGGGATAAATAAAGTTATCCCATGAATTGGGATATCCAATGGGATTAGTTATCCCACCATATATATGGGATAACTTATCCCATCATTATAGTATAAATGGTGGGATAAATAATCCCCGGACTATGTTGGGAACAAATCTTTATCAAAAAAAAATAATCCCCCGACTAACTAATACTCCTTACCAAATGTAGGATTAAAATACTCCTGCATTTTATCTAGGGATTATTATTCCTTATTCCGCGTACCAAATGACCCCTAAGTACCAACACCCCTGAATGGATACTTTCAAATTTTCGCAATTTCTTAAATGTACTTTGTAGATATGCGCAAAGTACTGACACGTATGTCAGTAAATTGACATGGATAAGACAAATGAAGATAGCATGTTAGCGTAGATCAAGACTCTTATGTTTGTTTTAACTATTATCTTTCTACCTTAGATGAGAGGGAAATTCAGAATTCTTTGTGCAATTCTACGTGTATCTGCTGCAGTGGAGAAACTTCAGCTGGTCAACATCGACAATGTAGAATTCTCACATACCTGTGAAGGATATAAATTGGTATGTAACCTTTACATGCATCCTTATGTTTCTCTTCCTTATATCTTAGAGGAACCCATGTGATTCTGTTCAGTTGATCTGTTGTGGTATAACTTCTTAATGCTAAGTTGCTACGGGTGCGGATCTAGAGGTCCGACCCTTCATGATCTAAATTTTAAGATTCAGGGATATGGATCCTGGTATGGATACGAGTGCAAGGATTCGGCTAAAAATAATTTAAATATCTAAAAATAGAGTTATAAAACCTAAATTATGAGATTTAAAATGGAGAACTTGTGGAGAAAATATTGATCAAATGGAGAATCCTAGAAGGAGATAAAAGGAAAAGGAGTAACTTAGAAATTGCTATATACAAGGTATTCCATTTTCTTCGGTTTCACCTTATCTTTTGTTTGATCACAGAAACCATTGAATTTGTCCAGAATTTCTACGTCGATTTTGGTCAAAGTACCCAAAATCGATTGATTGGATCAAGTAGGGATCGCACACCCACGTTGTGTCGACACGGGTGCGGCACCGAAAGTGAAGAGTCCGAGCAACTTAGATTTAATGTTTTCCTCCCAGTGGCAACAAGTTCCATTCTCACCTGGCAATACATAATATGTTTGGTTTATTGGTTCACACTTGCTGGTTTTATTGTTATGATGGTCTTGCCAGTTTTAGATTGTGAGATGACAATCACAATTCTCAATAATTACTTGAGGTAGAATTTTCTTCTGAAAGCTAATTCTGATTTTATTATCAAGTGATGAGCTCTTCTTGAGGACATAGCTGGTTCAAATGATTAGACCATTTGACAGATTTTCTCTACTATATTTTGGTAAACTATAATATAACGTAAAAGTTTTTAAAAAAAAAAAAATATTACGTAAAGGAGAAGAGAGCATCATCGTCAGCAACGTCCTGATATGAAGATAGGCACATTTAAATTCTATCTACCTAGATGCGTCTAATCAATTGGACTCCAAACTACTATTGACTCCCTCCATTTGTCTAGGATGAAAAATTGGGACACATGGACTCTCCTAAGCACCTTCGGTTTCAGCTAATTCAGATCACAGGTCTAACCTCTGCAATCCATGGTGGGTGATACACCCGTGGAAGAGACCAAGAGAAATTATAGGCATTATTGACAATTGGATGGAGAAGATCAAATACATCTCATTGCATTCTTGCATGATGATGCTCTTTCATCCCATAAGATAATAGTTTCTCCCCTGCATGCTTTCCAGTCGAGTTCATCGCGTGAGATCTGCCTAGTGCAGTTTACCTCTCCTGTGTGGTTTGCGGGCTATACACTGGAGCAGGGTTTACCTTGTGCGCACCCAAAGGGTAGTGGCTGCCGGTTACCTTGTCAACAACAACAACAAAAATAAAAAGATAATAATTTTCCTGTCTTCTCCTTTTT
Source organism: Datura wrightii (assembly GCA_035772735.1). Taxonomy (NCBI): domain Eukaryota; kingdom Viridiplantae; phylum Streptophyta; class Magnoliopsida; order Solanales; family Solanaceae; genus Datura; species Datura wrightii. The sequence goes on from JASDFA010000014.1 coordinate 39,442,329, forward strand.
CCTGGAAATCTGTGTATTCTACCTTTTGTTTGCCCATATTTGATGAATGAGTACTTGTGACCGCTGTATTTTGGTTTCCTGCAGCCATTAAATGTCTCTCTTCAACTACAGATTGACATATTTACCAATCTTCTCTTTTGTCATTTAGGCCACTGACATAGACATACTATCATTAAAAAAAGTTATCTTCATTTCTCCATGATCTAGTTAATGCCGCCTTTCCCTCTGCTTCCTCTTCCCTATAAATAACGGAAAAATCTATTTCTTTAAAACTCTTCTAACCCCTTGTTTTGTCATACTGGTTGTCCAAACTGTTCCTCTTCTTCTTCTTCTCTCCTTGGTTGTTCTCAATTTTCTGAACATTGCTAGGTTTCTCACTTTCTCCCTCAAGACACTTGGATAATGCCTCCAGCTGCTTACTCAACATTTTGCGTTTCACAATAATTGAAAAAATTCTGCATCTACTGAGGTATTTGGTGTAGCTTCACCTCTGTTCCGCTTCATACCATGGTAATGTAAGAGATTCAGCATAGGTTTCCACCAGATACTCCACCAACAAGGATAGGTCGAAATTTCCATTATCTCAGAAGTATTGCAGTTTTGATGGTAAGTAGCTCCAAATATTCACTAACCAAACATCTTCTCTTCATGCACAGTGTCCATCTATGCCATGTTTTCTTTTCTCTGCCATGCTCATTTCTGTGTAAAGCAGTTCCGTTCGATCTTTTGGTGACCTTGAGATGCAATTGTGAGAGAGCGCGTTACCTTATCCAAAAAAAAAAAAAGGTTTGTGAGAGAGAGCAGATACGTCTACATCTACTGGAACTATGAAAGGGAGGCATGTCTTATTGCCAACAGACTGGTTTGTTATATTTTCCGTTTCTCCTCCAATGCGTGTCTAGAGTGACTAGCTTGAAATTGGAATTTTGGAAAACTGCTCCTTGCTCCACTTGTTTACTTTTCCATGTAATACATGTTACTACATAGGTACGACATGTTCAACGATCGGTTATCAACATCAAAGGCTTCGATCTATTATCTAGGGCTGTGTATCGATCAGTCAGTTTTGAAAGTTATCGGTTCTACTTATTAGTTATTGGTTTGTAGACATGCTAAACTGTTAAAGAACTGTTAAAATATCGGTAATTGGTTATTGATCGTTATCGGTTTAATCGTTAAGATCTCACACGAAAAATCTCATAAGTATAAGTATGTTTAGCTAGAAAAAATGGGTGAAAAGAGAAAGAGCTAGCATATAGAACTAAGCCAGCTAAAGTAATCAACTTTAATTTAGATTTGAATAACACCCCCTTCACTTTTCATTGACATCATTCATCTTCTTGCTAGGATACTTTACATATTAAAGACTAAATTATAATTTAATAAATTATTATTGGGTTATCAGTTCACCCGTTAAAAAAAGTGGTCAAACCGACAATAACCCAATAACTTTGGATAGTAAACCGATAATCAAATCGTTAAACCAATAACCCAATTATTGGTTCAGGTTATTGGTTACACTGTTAATTTGCACAGCCTACTATTATCAACAGCAATCCAACTATGTTGACCGAAGAAAGCCCACCCTGTGTGAACTCCACCCAGATTGGTACACTATCTCCCTGACATCGATATGGATCCTAGCAAGAACACGATTGGTTGTTCATCTCACGTGCATCCTTACACACCTTAAATTCATCTAGTACCTGACACCGTTTTCCAGCTCCAAATACCTTCCGCAGATGCCTCCTATCACATCAAACATGTCTTCCTGACCACTTATGGTAGATTAGGCAATCTAATCAATATATATTTTGGCTTCAGTTCTTCCTGATAGAAAACAATGCGGAGACCAACATTCTAGTGTCATTTGTGTTATTCCCGTAGGCCATATCTGCTCACCCATCTGTACCCTCTAGCCAGTGCCCTTTGCAGGAATTTAAATAAGAAATACACTTTCATACAACGTCAGCTTGGATCCTCAATATCTCTTGAGTCTATTTTACTACATCCGAGTTCTGAGCACACTGTTATTGCCATTCTAACATCTCAAAATTTCAAACCAGACATCTAAATATCTGATGAGGAATTTCTTTTTGGTTTTTAGCTATTTTTCATCCACAACTAAGCTCCTTGGATATCTGTTGGAACCAGCTTGACATTTGCCCCCTGTTTTTGGCCATCTCCTTATCTCCAGTTTGGAGGTATGAGGTGGCTCTTGTCGCTCCAAAAAACTTTTCTCTGGAAACTTCTGGGTTTTTTCCTGTGAGGTCAGACCTTGAGCACTCTGGGCTAATTCAGGGATTATAAACCCACTTCTTTTCATAACTTGTACAGCCTCAATTTGCATATATCCTCGATATCAATTGACGTTATGAAGACAATGTGCTCTTACAATTAATCAGTTCTCCTCCATCTTCGACAAGGTTCACTGGTTTCTTAAAAATTAATGGAAAATTTGGCAAACCCACAGGAGCCTATGGGCATTGATTGCTAATATCTCATTAAATATCTCCTCTCCACCTTTTCATACCTACAGCCTTTTCCAGCAACAAGGTAGGCCCTTCTCTCCATTCTTCAATCAAATTTCCAATTCCCATTCAATATTCTTTCACGTCGCCAGACACCAAGCTTAAGTTACTGGATTATTTATTTGAACCAAAATTCTGCCCATGAAATGAAGAAGTCACAGGGGATCAGAAGAGTGATCAGAGCAAGATTCCGATCAGATATCTTGGTTGTGATGGTGATACTTAATGTAGATAGATAGGTCCTCTTCTCTGTTCATTGTTTGGCATGAAATAATTTATTGGGTCCTACATTGTTTAGTCCTCTCTTACCCAAGTTCAGTTAGGGCTGCACCGTTTCACTTAGACTGCTGAGGGGTATGTTCACCTCACTAGTAGATTGTATCCATGTAATTGGAAGGGGGTAAAAAGTACCAAGTATGGCACAGTTCTCACCCAATCCCCCACTCCCCTAGGTCAGTTTAGGCTTGGACGTTCAATTTGGATGATATTCTAAGTATTAACCTGATTAGAAAATCTTTTTTCTCGTGTGCTGTAGCCGTTATGTATTCATAAAATCTATTTGAGCTGGGACGATATATAAGTAGCTTTCTTGTATGTACGAGTTAAAACATTTGCATTGTCATGGCATTTACACTACAAAAGCTGTAGGTACTTGAAGCAGGAAATTTGCCCTCCCCTGGTAATATGCTGCCATCAGTGAAAGACTTCGAGGCAGAGCTTGCTAAAGATTTGGAAGACTTCAGAATGGTAATGGTTTGGCATTGATGCCACACCAGTGTACTTTTTCTGCCAGTATTCTTGATGGAATCATGCCATAGATTCATTATTCTGTTTTTTCATTTTTTGATAGGTTGTCATGCCTTATATTCATCATATCACATGTTATACATTTTGTTAGGTGTTCCAGGAAAGATTGTCAATTGCTGTCACTTCAAGCACTTCATCATTATCCGGAAGAAATGCTAGGAATTGTGAGATGCCTTTTCTGGGTTTGCTAATAAAATGAGGGCAAAATCTTGTATTCTGTAAAAGCCATGCTGTAGTGCATGTTATACGTACATGCATACACACACACATACACAAAAACTTCAACTTGTTACAAGTAACAGTAGGCAGCATCGTCTTGTAACACAAAAAGCTTATTCCACTGTATTCTGTAAAATCCGTGCTGTAATGCATGTTATACGCACACGTACACACACACACATATACACAAACACTTCAACTGTTACAAGTAACAGTTAGCAGCATGTCTTGTCACAGAAGAAGCTTATTCCAATAGATCTTTTACAGTATTCTAGCAAATAGTTGCTGAAATTGTTCTCTTGCAAGGCCAGTGAAACTTAATGTATTTATCTATTATTTTTGCAATTAGTTTACTTAAATGTAATTCTCTTATGTAAAACAAGAAATCCTTGACCTGTTATTATCAGCTTAAACTTATGCAGTATATACATATAGAAGGGCAGACTTCTTTCTTGCTCTGGTATGGCAGTTAAGTTTTGTTGATTAATACAGTGAAGAACAATTGATTGTTCAGAACAAGAGCTTTGTAGATGGATTTCTTGGATATGCTAGGAAGAAGAGTGTAGTAGACTACTTTTTGTTTTATGGTTTTTTTTTCTTTTCCTGTACCATCCTGGTACCATTCAATAAAATCTCTACCTTTAAAAAAAAGGAGGTTGGTCTGATTTCTTTTCTGACAGTAAGTTTGTCTTATGTTTTCTTTCTTTCCTTTTCATTTCAGTAAGCTTGATTTGACTCTAAAACAGCAACATCAATTTTGCTGATGCATTTTGTCCCTAAAAGTTTGTTTCACTGGATCGCCGAAAGAATTTGAGTGTTTGCCGTTTAACAGTCTTCTATTTTCAGGTTAAATTGTTGAAAACAGAGCGTAGGTCGTATGCTGCTACACTGTATTACATGTGACATTTGAAGTTCTGGGATGACTATCTCAGTATATGAGATACAGCGTTCCTGATTAATATTATTGTCTGAATTGAAAGGGTAAAAATTTGGATAAAGGGCAAGTGAAGCTAGTAAAAAGTAACAGGAAAAATGAAAAAGTTGGGAAAGCCGGAGGATCTAAGGAACATCATCCACTCTAGTAGTGGAATCCTTAACTAAGCTTTGACTGAATTTTAGAAATCAAATTGTCATAATGCTTGTTGAATCCTTCTAGTCATTATTATGTTGTTGATGCAATGACTCTTTTTAGGAAGAAATTCTTAATGAATAAAAAGAATTCAACTAATTTCATAAAATCATGTAATAGATTTTAATGTTATCCTTTGAGGTCAATTCCATGTACTTCTTGTTTGAAGATCTGAAACTTTTAAAGATCATTCTACTGTTATTATGTACAGTTATAAAACTTGACTTTCCTTTGCTTGTTCAGTTCTAAACTGTACATCATTCAGATTGACAAATACTACTTCAATAACAAGTTTGTGGTACTGAGGAGGTCCAAAGAATAGGAATAAAGTGGGAATCTTAGTAGATAGTGAACTTAGGGAGCACGTGGTGGAGGTGAGGAGGGTCAATGATAGATTGGTGTGGATTAAGCTAGTCGTTGAGGGGTCTTACTTGAATTTTATTAGTGCTTACGCGCCGCAAGCGGGCCTGAGCAAGGAAGACAAGAAGAGTTTTTGGCATGCATTGGATGAGGTGGTGCGAGGTGTACCCCACATTGAGAAACTATTTATAGGGGGAGATTTCAATGGTCACATTGGGTTAACCCTAGGGGATACGATGATGTACATGGAGGGTTTGGTTTTGGGACAGGAGTGAAGGAGGAGGCTCGATCTTGAATTTCGCTAGAGCTTTTGGGTTTGTGGTAGCCAATTCGAGTTTTTCGAAAAAGGATGAGCACTTGATTACTTTCCAAAGTACAGTGGCTAGGACTCAGATAGACTATTTGCTTTTTAGAAAGAGTGATAGAAGACTGTGTAAGGATTATAAAGTTATCTCAAGTGAGAGTCTTACAACCCAGCATAAACTTTTAGTGATGGATTTGGAGATCACGAGGGCAAAGAGGAAGAGGGTAGTGGATGTTAGGCCACAAATCAAATGGGGTGGCCTAAATATGGAAAGTGCTCGAGAGATGGGGGCGAAACTGATTGATATGGGGGCTTGGGAGAGTGGCGGGGATGTGAACAGTATGTGGGATAGGACTGCTAGCTGTAGCAGGGAAATGGCTAAAGAGGTGTTGGAAGTCTCCAAGGGTCGTTTGGGTGAGTGGCTTGAGGACTGGTGGTGGACTGCGGAAGTCCAACAGAAGGTGGCGTACGTGAAATTGGTAGAGAGTAAGGATGAGGAGGAAAAGGGAGGACTATAAGACGACACGAAAGGAGGCGAAGCTAGCGGTTACGACGGTGAAAGTGACAACTTTTGAACGTTTGTACGTCGAATAAGAGGGCAAGGGAGGGGATAAGAAGATGTACAAGCTAGCCAAGGCGAGAAAATGAGGGTCCTCGATCTGGACCAAGTAAAGTATATCAAGGATGAGGATGACAAGATGCTGGTGGAAGAGCCACTTATTAGGCGTAGATGACAGGTGTATTTCCATAAACTTTTAAACGAAGGAGGGGACATAGACATTGTCTTGGGGGAGCTGGAGCACTCAGAGGGGCGACACAACAGTGGGTATTGTTGACGGGTAAGGGTTGAGGAAGTTAAGGGGGCCATGCATAAGATGCGTAAGGGTAGAGCGACCGGACCTGATGAGATCCCAGTGGAATTTTGGAAAAGAGCGGACATGATAGGTATGGTGTGGTTGACCAAGTTGTTTAATGTCATTTTCAAGACAACGAAGATGCCGGATGAATGGAGATGGAGTACAATGGTGTCGTTGTACCAAACAAAGGCGACATTCAGAATTACAACAACTATAGGAGTATCAAGTTGTTGAGCTATACTATGAAGGTTTGGGAGAGAGTGGTGGAGAGTAGGGTAAGGAGGGGCGTGACAATTTCTAAAAATCAGTTCGGATTCATGCCGGGATGCTCGACTACAGAAGCCATCCATCTCGTAAGGAGATTGGTGGAGTAGTATAGGGAGGGAAAGAGGAATCTGCATATGGTATTCATTGACCCAATAAAGGCCCATGACAAGGTCCTGAGGGAGGTTCCGTGGAGATGCTTGGAGGCTAGATGGGTGTCGACGACGTACATTAGGGCGATCAAGGATATATATGATGGAGTCAAAACTCGATAAAGATGGTGGGAGAAGACTCGGAGCACTTTCCAGTTGTGATGAGGCAGCACCAGTGATCAATACTTAGCCCATTTTTATTTGCCTTGGTGATGGATACATTCACGCGAGAAATTCAAGGTGAGGTACCTTGTTGTATGTTATTTGTTGATGACATCGTTTTGATTGATCAGACCCGTGGAGGCGTAAATGCTAAGTTGTAAGTGTGGCGACAAGCGATGGAGTTTAAAGACTTTAGGCTGAGCAAGACCAAGATAGAGCGTTTAGAGTGTAAATTTAGTGACGCGACGCATGGGGAAGATGAGAAAGTGATGTTGGGTACACAAGTCATCCAAAAGAAAAAAAGTTTCAAGTACCTTGGGTTTATTATCCAAGGAAGTGGATATATAGACGAGGATGTTGCTCACCGTATTAGTGCTGGTTGGATGAAATGGATGCTCGCTTCTGGAGTATTGTGTAATAAGAAGGTGCCGACAAAACTTAAAGGTAAGTTTTACAGAATGGTGGTTAGACCGACTATGCTGTACGGGGCAGAGTGTTGGCCAGTCAAGAGCTCCCATGTGCAGAAGATAAATGTTGCAAAAATGAGGATGTTACGGTGAATGTGCGGGCATACCAGGAGTGATAAGATTAGAAATGTCGATATCGCGGCCAAGGTAGGAGTGGCTGGGGTGGAGGACAAGATGCGTGAGGCAAGATTGAGGTAGTTCAGGCATGTGAAGAAGAGGTGTTTGAGTGCCCCAATGTGGAGATATGAGCAGTTGTCTTTGGATGATTTTAAGAGAGGTAGAGATAGACCGTAGAAGCAATGGGGAAAGGTGATTAAAAAGGATATGACTCATTTGCAATTTTACCGAGGACTTGACCTTAGATAAGAAGATATGGGATACACAGATTAGAGTAGCATGATAGTAGGGAGCTGTGTGACACTGCTTTCTCGTTCTCAGTGGTAGGCTTAGCATTGCTCTTATAGTTCCTTGTCCTTCATTGTTTGTTCTTACCTGTTGTTACTTGTTTACCATTTAGTGTATTGCTGTTGTGGGTTTTGATGTGGGTACTAGTTGTTGTTTAGTTATTCCATGTGTCCCATGTGTTGCTATTTTGTTGTTGGGTTTGTCTTTCTTAAAGCCAAGGGTCTATCGGAAATAGTCTCTCTACCTTTGAGGTAGTGGTAGAATTTGCGTACATTCTACCCTCCCCAAGGCCCAGATCCCACATGATGAGATTATACTGAATTGTTGTTGTTGTTGTTATTCTTGTTGTATTTCAATATTGTACTTCCTTTTCAATTAGTAGTGTTTTATACAAGTAAATATATAGTTAAAATACCATATTGAATATGTTAACAATATTTCTTATGAAAATGACAATCCACCTCAATAGCATTTCCTTCAAGACAAAAAAGGGCTCTTGATTTCACGTGAACATGAATCCCATATTAGGCCTTATTTATTTGCATTTAATGAAGGTCAGAATTCGAATGGTTCAGAGCTTAGGTCATTAAGTGCATTTGTTTCAGTAAGATTTAAACACTTATTTGGTTTGAATAGATCTTAATAATTGAGATTTCGAACAAAGTCTTAATATCATTAAAAAGGTATGATTGTGTGGATAGTTTTCACCACCACTCTGTCCATAACTACTAGTCACCACCACTAACCACCTCTATCATCACAACCACCACCACTATTACCGTCGCCAACCACCAGCCACCACCTCTGCCGCCACCATCATCGTCATCGTCGCCGCCACCTCTACCACCAGTATCAGTCACTACCATCACTACGATAAATCCGCCTCTACCAACTATCTCCACCGTCACAACTAGCACGACCACCAACTATCACCACCACATCGTCAGACCACCACACATTCTTCAGTCACCACCATCAACACCGCCAACTACTAACAACAGCCAACTTCGCCATCATAATCACCACTATCAACCACCACCATTATCCCAGCCACTATAGTACCAACCACCTCTATCATCACAATTATCACCACCACCATTAATAGCAACTATCACCATCACCATAACTATCAGTACCACCACCATTATTAGCCACTAACACCAATCATTACCACTGCCATCACTACAAACCATCTCCGTCATCGCTAACGAATATAAATATATTATTTTATCATATAATAAATTTATTTTATTAAGTTGATATTTTTCTAATATTTAATTATTTTTTATTTAAATATTATATTTAATATTTTTATAAATAATAAATTATGCACATTTAGATGTTAAAAAATAAATAGTCTTAATTATTCAGTGTTCAGATCTAGAAGCAACATTTTAATCATTAAGATGTGGATTCACGTTTAAATATCTTAATTTTAATAAAAACAAACGAGGGCTTACCTTTTTTTTTTCTGAATTCCTCCTGGTCAGTGTCATGCAATATGCGACTAAATTGGTTAAAAAGTCACATCAGTAGTCCTATTAGTGACATATTGATAAAGGAATATACCCCCTATTCATATATACTTTGTGAAATAGTAAAGTTCTTGAAATAATAAAAAAACAGTCTTTCTAATTGTGGTAAGGGCAACATGTAGGGTCCTCCTGTTTTCCATGCATAAATAATGAGTGTGATGATCAAACAATTTTGGCTGTAGCCTCCAAATTCACCATCCACAAAATTGTTTCCTTTTACTCTATTTGTACCTTTGCCCTTTGAAATGAAAAGACTACGAGAAAGACGTCTTTGTTAAAAATTACTTAAAGTAGTAATTCTAAAACCCTTTGATTTGGAAATCTTTCAACCGCGTATATAATGGGGCTACTCTTTGCACCTGTTGCTTACATTTATGGAACCTGAGCCCAGGTTTCATCGGCGGGACAAGCTCGAATGAAAAAATGTTAGGCAAGAAAAATTGAATTTTAACTTTTTTTATACTAATTATTTTTTTTCACTATATATTTCGATTTAATATATTAATAGCTCCTTAAACATATTTTATATAATTACCTTAATTATTTAATAAACGCTTGAGAATACATATAATTTTTTTAAAAAAATTGAATTAAAAAAAATATAAATATTTTATTATATAATTAAATGCTCAATTGAAATAAATAATAATTTGAATATCTAAATAAAATTTAAATATAAATTATAGGGGCTATCAATATATTAAGCTTAAAACATTTCCTATTCATTCTATAACATTTTAATTTATTCAAGGGACAAAATCAAGAAATCCTGTATTATTCAATTGATGACCGGTTTGTATTCGATCCAATATTACACGTAATTCGAAAAGATAAAAAATTACTTCAAGTGTATCTAAGGTGTTTGATTTTAAATCTTTATTTTTATTTAATATAATTTTTAAAAATAATCTTAACTCAAAAAATTCGCTGAAAAAAATGTATATTGCATATTATATATAAGTCTAATCTATCGCCTGTATAGCAGATACAATTAACTAAATAAATATATTATTTTGAAATACCTTAAATATTTGATTTATAATTTTTTCTATAAGTGATATACAATATTCATAAATATTAATTTTTATTTATAAAATAAAATTTCAGATCAACTAAATTTTACTTATAATAATCTTCGAGTCAATTGAGCAAGATTCATAGCATTGTACATGAACGTTCCAGTAGAATTTTTTGAAATACAAACTATGTTGTAAAAATTGTAGCAAGTGTGGCCAAAAACACGGAGACCTTATCGAAAAGAAGAACAATTGAAAAGTCGAAAACAACCCCCTTTTTTCATCCTACACGTTAGCTGTTATTAGCTCTACCTTACATCCAGTACAGTCACATAGTCCTGCGCATAATAGGTCGCAGCAGCAGTCATAGACAGAGACTCAAACAAAAACTACAATAAACCACAGAAGGAAGAAAGACACACACACACACATATTTGTTCTCTTGCCATTTTTAGCAAACGAAAAGCTTTTACCTTCTGTTCTCTTCCATTCTCCATTGATCTCCATTTTGCCTAGGGTTTTTTCTGGAAATTTTCTTTAATTTATGCTATTCAATTGCACTGAAAGAAAGTTACAATATCTCAAACGATCGTCTTGTTTGTTTATTTTGTTTTTCTCCAGGAAAATACACCGCCATTGTTCTTACTCCGTGGCTGTGTCAGTAGAGAGAAAGAGAAATCACGGTAAAGAGACAGAACTCTGTTTCTTGCTTGCTTGTTTTTCGTTTATTTTACAGCAGAGTACTCTATGAAACAGTGCAACTTCCGTATTTACAGTGATTTTGGCTTCAGCGGAGACTGCTATTGAAGTGTGCATTGCTGAGACCAACAAGAACTCTAGCTTGGTGAAAGTGAGGTTCTTTTTCTGCTTGTTGGTTAAACAAGAATTCTTAACCGGTGAGTCATGATTAATTTCATGGATATGATTTGCTTTTCATTTTTCTAGTTTTAAACGAATGTCAGCATTTTGGCTTTTTTCTTTAAAAAAAAAATTATTCTTTTTTGTTCGATTGGGTAATGGTTCGCTGAAGTGTACAAGAGAGATTTTCATTAGAACTGTTTCACATTTGTGTATAAAATTATTTAGCTCTGTGTCAATGCATGATAAGTATGGATGAGTTTATGTGCGGATGAGACAGATGTTGTTAACTCATAGTTTAATTCTTGCTGTTTCTTTATCCTAGTTTGGATCCTAAAACTGTTAAATGAAAATAAAAGTCGGAAGAATTTTGTCTCTTTTTTTTTTCTTTCTTGAAATCATGGTTTCTGTGGTTTAATGATTTGAGAGCGCCTCCTTGAACCAGTTCTAGAAAAGGAGCTTATCTAGATAAATTAGATTGATTTGGCGGAAGAGAAGGTAAGGAGAGTGCATCATTGCACCAGTTCTAGAAAATGATCTTATCTAGTCTAGATAAACAAGATAGAAATCAATGTTTACTCGTCTACATGGTTACCCTCTCCAGTTTCACAATGACTTCTGTTTTCCTTTATGGTTCCTATCAATTGGGCAAGGTAAAGGAAGTGAAGGAGGAGTCAAAACGGGAAAACGAAAAACAGAAACAAAAAGGCGGAAAAACAACTCTCTAGACATTAGGTACCAATCGAGAATTTAAGGGAAAGAAATTTAGGTACAACTTTGCAAGCTAGGAATACCCATCGGATGATGTCTGGTGAAGAGAAAAAAGTAGTTGTAACTCTCTTAGTCTTGGTTATAATTGGCTAAATTGTAGGTAATAGGAGAAGAAGAGTGAATAAAACTAAATGGGAAACTCTCTTAAGTTCTGAGAACCAACCGGGGAGGTGAAAGAATACTTATAATTTAGATTCTTATTAGAAAAGTAGTCATATATAAGGGAAATGCAGTTGGAGGCTTTCACATGTGTTAGGTAATATTAGGTATTGTTGTTTATCAGAGACTGTCTGCTACAACAAAGATGCTTAGGATAATAAAACTTTCGTTTTTGTATATAAGATCTTCGAACTCCTATTTGTCTTTTAGAAAAGGTAAGAATGGTTTTTCTTCATTGGATGCGTTGGGTAGGAGGTCAGCATGAATCTATGAAAACTCTTTTCCTTTTTTCTGTTTAGCTTGTCCTAAAGCATCTTGTGATTGAGCAAAGGGAGCATTCTATATAATAGATGGCTAAGACACTGATTGCTCATGGTCATTTTTAAAAGGTAGTTAGTTACTTTTTTAAAAAAACTAAAAAGGTAGTCACTTTTTCTGCATACACACACGTGATATTCAACAAATTTGCCTAATATTTAACATTAGGTCTGAGCGAACTCTTCCATGTCAGCATGCAGAGAAAAGGTCAATGTAGTGCCACACTATGTACTTTCAACAACATCGCCTCAAAGAATCCAAGCAAGGGGAACCCAGAATCACTCCCTGAGACCCCTCCTAACCATTTTCCAAGTTGCCCCAATGTATATTTTCTTATATACACCAAAACTATGAAATTAACTTACCACTAGACATGAAAGGGTTGACAGAGAAATGTAATGATCTTGTTAGTGTGGTCTATTACAACATGACGTAGTCATTTTGAACAATGAAAAACACTCGTCCATTTTTTTCTGACCCGACAGTCCGTCCAATGTGATTATCAAAAACCAATAAGTAAAATAATTGAAGAAAATACAGTCTAATGGCTCCTTTATTTGAATCTTTGCCTAGAGATAAAACTTCAAATACAATGAACTAAAATCTGCTCTTTTTGTTTAAGGTACGCAACACCAAATTTGCCTTGCGTTAAAACTTTGAATATGAAACACAAAACTAAATTTATCTATACTTAGAATTTGGGATATGCAGTAGTTGTTTCAAAAAATACCATACAATTTTTTCATGCAATAGATGTTAAAACTTCCATAAACTTTTAAAGATGCACAAGGTTCACTGCTCATGGGTTTTGGCTTGAAGGGGTGATGAATTGTCTTCTTTGGTCCATTCCGTGCGCTTACTTGCCTTGCAAAATGGATCCTCACCATGATGCTTCTAGAAAGCTTAGCAAGGTTGGTACTTTTCCCCTTGTACATAAGTTGAAGCATAAATTGCATTAAAACCGCTTGTATTTTTCTTTCTACCAAGCACTTCCTGCTCAAACTCAACCACCTTTCCCTTGGACTAAATTGTTTGTGGGGCCCTTTTGATCATTTTATTACTAGATAGTTGACTAACATAAACGCAAATGTGAAAGCCTAAATAACAAAATAAGAACGACCCCTGCTCCCATTGCCAAAGTCACTTTCTCCTCAAATTCATGCTCTCCGCCCCAACTTCACAGCAAGCTTCCCATAAGATGAAGGAAATAAATATAATATCCATTCTTACAAGGACATTAGTTATGTGATCATTGATTTTAGATGGAGTTTAGGGGAAAGTGGGCCATGAACTAGGGTTGATTTAAGTCACAAACATATATAATCAAGACTGAGTTCCTTTCGACTTGCTTGGTCAGAGAGTTCGAGAAAAGGTAGGTTCATTGGAATTGGTAACTGCTTGGGCTGCTGTGCTTGGGGTTGAGGTCTGGTTTGAAGAGTTTGGAAAAGAGATGGAGGTTTGGCGTGTGCTGGGTGAAGTACAGAGGTGGATGGGGGAAATTATTTAATGCTGGAAAGGCGAGCTGAAGATATGGGGTGCATGAACTGAGAAAAAAAGGAAGATGTCCTGATCATGAATATTGCCAGATTGCCGATGCATCTTTGGTGCAACGAGCTTTTTAGAAACGTAGGAGATGAGTGCGGGGATTTGTAGACGTGGATTGCAACATGGCAGATCTTACTAGGGTTAGACTATTTGTAAGAAATAATGAAAGAGTGCCGATTTTCACGGTGGTTGAGGCAGGCGACAGGAAGTTTTGGGTATGGTTGACTCTGAATTTGATGAGAAGTTCTGGATGAGGATGGCACAAGAAGGAAAAGGAAATGGTAGGAGAGATAAAGTAAGAAGGGCAAGAAAAGGTGTTTATGGGAGGGAATAAGAGCTGCAGTCTCCGAATAATGGAAGGGGTAGAAGAAGGGGCTAAATGGATGAATATGCCCTTGGATTAGTGAACTAGTTTGGAAAAGTAATATGAACCACTTCACCAATTCTTGTAGCCCCAAAAAAGAAAAGAAAAGACCGGTGTGTTTTAGTGGGCTGAATCTGAAAAATGTTGATAGGGCCTCAAATTTCATCGTCGACGTTTGATATTGCCCAGAACATGACTAGAAAGAAGCCACTAAGTTCACAAGATGTTTCCGAACCAAAAGCTAGATAAAGATTTGAAGGGAGGAAGGGATGACAAAGTAGAGAATTTAGATTCTAAGAATGTAGGTCTAAACAATAATAAGACCAATGACCTCTGGTGGGCCTCTAGATCTTCTAATGGTAAGAAAGGCCTAACTAAGAAAACAGAACTAAGGAGGCCTTGAAAGATGTTAAAAAGAACAAACAAGTCTATTGACCTAAAGGTGTTATTTCTGCCCAAAATCCACAACTCCATAGCCACAATACAAATGATCAATTAAATGGCTTAGACCTATTAGTCATGCCAAGGCCGTCTAAGACAAACAACCTTTTGATCGATAATCCTCCTTTACTTTGTTTCGAATCAGAAGATAGTCACTCTCATGCAAAAATCTATAGGTAAAGAGTTGATTGTGGGTCCTTTGGTTTTCGAAGAAAATGGAGAAGACATTTTCTCTTCCTTTGCGAGTGGTTATGAAGGCACCGTTGAATTTGTGGAGGTTGTTGAAGTTAAAGATGATGAGCTTGCGATGCATGAGCTACTTTGTCTTAAACATATAGCCACTGTGGACCAATCGAGGGATATTCTCATGCTCCTTTGGTTAAATAACATTTTTTATAGCACCCACGAGAGATTAAATCAAGATGATGCATTGAGATGGGTGAGGGAAGACATGCTGAAACTTTTTAGACAGTTGGGGGTGGAGGATCTTCTAAACTTGTTTCTTCGAACTAAGAGGAGCAAGTTTGAATGAAATTCTCAATTATCAAAGAGTCCACATGTTATCGTTGAAGAATTGGTGAAAGGGAGTTTAAGGCACTACAAATATGTATGAATGATGGTAAAGATGTCAACAAGAAAGACAGGTGGGAGTGCTGCTAATAGAAGGAAATGAAAAAAAATTATATGCTGTAACCGATGGGGAATTAATGATAGGAAGAAAGGAAATTGGTTAGCATGATGCTGCAAAAGTGGAACTTTGCTGTTATATGGTTTACTGAGACAGTTAAAATCTTGTAATTTCTCTATTGTTAGGAAGATTGGAGGAAATAGATGGTTGATCTGGAGTCTTTGGGAATCGGGGTTAATAGTGAAGGTATATTCATTATGTGGGATAAAAGGTGGAATTGTTATAATAAACTGTTGGGAGTACATTCAGCTTTTATATGGCTAGAAGAGTTAGTGCTGGTTTAAATGTGTTTTTACTGGTGTATATTGACCTTGTGGTAGAAGAGGCAGAAAAGAATTGCAGGAAGAACTTGCAGCTATGAGAGGTCTGCTTATGCATCTTTGGCTATTGGAGGTGATTTCAACATTTTCTAGGTTTGAAGATGAGAGAACCTACATAGTCAGAAATACAAGATCAGGAACAGATATTTTCAGATTCATAAAAACCTATCTCTCACTTCAAGACGGTCAATATAGTTGGTCCAGAGTCAACAATGAGGAGATAGCTTTTAGGTTCTTGGTGTCTAGCGCATGGGATGATCTTTTAAGAATATTAAACAAGAGTGACGCCGAGAATTTTGTGTGATCACTGTTGACTGCCCCTTATTCTAGAGTTTGGAGATTAGGGCAAGGGGAAGGTTTTATTTAAATTTCAAATGATGTGTTCAAACATAACATCTTTTTGAATTCATTAGAACAATGGTGGAATTTGTATAACTTCCACAGTAGACCTAATGCGGTGCTTGTTGAAAATATTAGGCAAATTTGGAGAAGTTGAAGGTCTTGCAAAGATTGATGAAATTGATGTCAGGTTACACCAGAATGTAGGGATGTTGATGTAAAAGCAGAGAAATCAACACTTCTAAAAGGAGTTGCAAGAGATTCCAATTGCTGATATCTCTTGGAGGAAAAATCGAGGTATCTCTGGAATATTGCAAGATTGTGTCTCTTTCTACTACTTATCTTGGCTTATCTCTTAGAAAATCAAATAAAGAGCAGGCAATTTGGAATTTGGTGATAGAGAGAGAGAGTAGAGAAGGGGAGTCGCAAGTTGGTAAAAGAGATATTTATCTACAACGGGGAAAGAAGTATTAATCAAGAATACGTTTCCAGCATTTTCACATATTTCATGTCCTTATTAGAAGCTGCATTTAGTGTTACAGCGAAATTGGAAAAAATCTGAAAGGATTTTCTATGGAAGTTTCATTGGGTAAATTGGGAGATTGGTACAATACCATAGTGTTAGGGTGGACTTGGGATTAAAGACTTAAAGTCCTTTAACAAGGCACTACTGGAAAGTGGTTGTGGAGATTTGGGGTATATGAGAATGTTTTATGAATGGAGGAGTTCTATGGAGGGAAGTGATTGCAGAAAAGTATTGGGTTTTGGAACGGGGATGAAGGACATTAATACCAAATTCCTTACAGGTATGGGCTTTGGAGGAATATCTTAAAAGGGTGGGAAGAATGTAATGGAATATATCATCCAGGGTGGGTGATGAGAGAAGGGTAAGTTTTTTGGACACAAATGATGTGATAACAATACCTTAGAATTACTTTTCAAAATATGTAAAGTATTTCATGCCAGAAGACAATGTCAGTTCAACAGATATACAGGCCACAAGACGGAGAAGTTATGTTGATTTGAGTTTTAAGAGGAACTTGCAAAATTGGGAGGTTACAAAGTTCCAAAAATTGTCTTTATAAACAGAGAATTACACAAGATAGGTAGGATATTTGGAGATGGGGGCAGGAGTATAATGACTTTTTTCCGGTTAAATCCTTCTATGAGATGCTTCTGGCTTGACTGGAGTTAATTTTTTTCATATCTCTCGATATAGATTCCTAGATTACCAAGGAAAGTGTGTTATTCACTTGGCTAAATGTGAATGGGGGTGATGTTGGCTAAAATTTGGAGGAAGAGGAGGATTACTTGTTAATGTACAAAAGCTCGGAAGAAGGCGTGAATCACCTTCTTTTACATTAATTGAGTGCTATGGATTCTCTCTCTTGGGAACGATGCACTTCGTCTCATCCTCCTTCTCCGGCATTACTAATCGTTTCTTAGTATCTTACAAACCTTCTGTCATCCTAAACACCATTCTTCTCTTTCCCATATTTTTTCTTACATTTTGTCTCTTAGCTCTCTCTCTCTCTCTCTCTGTTTCCTCTTGTGTTTCAACTTGCTTTGGACTTAGTATCTATTTGGTGATTGCGGTAAGATTAAGAAGATAAAATGCTGAGAAGTTCATTCTTCTTGGCAGTGGGAAAATCTTTTGAACTCGGAAAGGTAGAAGATAATTGGTTTGAACTTATCAAAAGGAGAAGAAACTTGTTAACATAGTTATTTCCGACAGGTTTAATATTCTGGGGATTTATAGATGCTCGAGATGAGCTTTGGTTGGAGAAGGTAGAATATGCAGAAGTCGGTGGCACTTTGATCAGATGCAATCATATTATGTTTTACAACAACATGGAAAGATTTATTAAGATTGGTTTGTATGAAGGGAATAAGAAAAGTATGATCATGATACTTGAAAGTGGCGAAGACCGGGGTTGGGCTGTATTTGATAAAATTAAAAATTTTGTTAACTAGGGGGTTTGTCAATACAGAAAAGGAGAATGATCAAATGAAATGGAGTTACCCAGATTGCTAAGATTAAAATTTGCCCAAGGACAGTATCACGCGCCTTGAGAGGAAAGGTGATGATGAAAATAATCTAGAAAATAATCATTTGTTTATTGATAAAAAATTCACTCAAGTCGAGGGTCAATTATTTACATCAATTCTTAATTGATAATTTTGGATAATTTTTTGTCTGCTATACAAAGTTGTAAAGAAGCGAGGATTGCAGGAAAAGGGGCTTGTTTTACTTGGCTACTAGCTAAACAGGCAGTTCTAACTCAGGAAAATCAATCTCATTAAAAGGGGCTTCCATTTGTGTCCAAGACCCTTTGTTGAGAACCATCTCTTTCTACACTGTAGGATTACTAGTCAACCATCTCTTTCTACACTGTAGGATTACTAGTCAATTATGGATAATCTTCATCAATATGAAGGACTGAATTGGGTGATGCCAGGGAGAATTGTACAGGTTCTAGAAGTCTGGTATAGCTATGATAGTCTATCTAGTCAGTAAAAGATGAAAATTATATCATGTATTTGGTGGTCAGTGGGGAGAAGTATGGAGAGGAAGAAATCTTAGATGCTTTGAAGACAAGTGCAGCATTTCCTAGAAGATGAAGATGAATTGCATTGTTTTGTTTCATTTTTGGTGTAGATAGGAGTATATGGAAGATCTAGAATCAGTTATGGATGTCCTAGGATCTATCTAAATTTTTGTTATAGGGTTGAAGATATTCCTGATACTCCCTTGTAATTGTAATTATCGGAACCCGTAACTTGTTGTGCTAGGTTTGAAATTTTGGATATATAATACAAGTTGTTACCTTCTAGAAAAAAATAAAAATTATAGCTCGTCTCCAAAATGAAATGAGCTGTAAATGTTAAAAAAATTTCAGACCTATCAGTTTATTGGGAAGTGTCTAAGATATTTTCAAGGTTTTAACAGAATATTGAAAGGGGTGATAGACAGATTAGTGCTAGGAACCAGACTGTTTTCATTAAAGGAAGACAAATAGTTTATGCAGCTTTGGTAGCAAATGAATGCCCCCAGATTTTTATCTAAAGAAAGGAAGAAAAGGGGTTCTATGCTAATTGGATTTTAAAAAGGTCTATGACCATGTAAATATGGCGTTTTCTCTTAAATATCACGAGGCAAATGATGTTTGGCGAGAAACGGATTCAGTGGGTAAAAACTTGTATTTCAACAATCAGCTTTCTGTTCTAATAAATGGGAATCCAGAGGGATATTTAAAGCACAAAAAGGACTTACATAAGGAGATCCCCTCTCCTTATTTATTCGTTTTGGTCATGGAAGTTTTGAGCAAAATGATTCAGGTTGCTGCTGATAAAGGTTGGATAAAAGGTATCTGTTTTCTGTGAAGCTCATAAGGAACAAATATTGTACTTAAGGGGTATTTTGCTTGCTTATGAAACTGTATCTAGATTCAAAATAAAACTTAACAGGAGCAGTTTCCAGTCTGTTCAGTAAGGGCTTTAGAGACTTCAGTCTTGACAATTTCCTGAGTTGTATGTTCCAACAACTATTACTTCCATGCTATGCAATAGTGTCATCTGGAAATGAAGCAATCTGGTAGATAAATGGAAATTCCTAAGGGTATTTAGTACTAAGCCAGGGCTCTTGCCACGATTTGATGTTTTCACTATTCCCCAACTCAAACCTAATTTTTGGTGCGCACCAAAATTAGACCCAAAAAAAACAGAAGAAGATATGGATGGGTAATTGATAAAGAGACCAAATTAAAAGGCAATGTGATGCAATGCCAGTAGAAATTAAACACAAAGGAGTTTCCTTAAAGGTGAAGCATCCTGTAAATATCCATTGACCCATGATTCAGAGAGCAAACTGCACTTCCATACGCTGGGGCATAAATTTTACTCCCAACAAACCAAAGTTAGAAGAACGTATAATGGAAACTCAACCAAGGAAAATATTGATATTGGTAGTTTTCTAATAAAAATAATAATTCATTGATATGGTGAAAATATTCTGGTATACAAAGGGGTACACAGAAGTGGAGGATGTATGCCAAAACATAATTCTCCACAAAAGCACCTAGTGATTCATGCTAACTAGAACTTCGTGGGTACACCAATAGCTTAATAAAAACAAAAAGTTCGCCTGAAATTTGCACAAAAGTATTTTTCACTTCCTTAAATATATTTCACTCTGTAGTACCCGCATTAGCGTCAAGGAGCTATATCTGTACTCCACGTCTTCTTTTTTCTTCGTCTAAAAGCCCAGGATCAACATAACATTCTTCACCATAACTAGCGTCAATGTAGTTATGGACTTATGTCAAGGAAGTTTAACACTATCCACCTTAACTGTCTTGCGACCTGACAATGTACCAACACTTCAACTGGTGATTGATATGGGTAGAGTTGTATCATAGTTTAAAATTCTCTAACTAATCAAGGACTTTATGCATTCCATGGTACAATGATGTAGGAGAAGCAATTTAGATAATTAAAACTGTACTCTTAATGGTAAGAAGCAATTTTATCCATCTCTGAATGTACACCCATTATTGAATCCGTATTGATGCAATGCAGCCAAATGAAGAATATCTCTCTAACAAAGTCTTAGGGGGTGGGTGAGAGGAAAGAGGAAGAGAAGGAACTAATAGGAAACAGGGTTCTAGAGAGATTGATGATTCAATTATTATGTTTTCTTCTTTTCTTTCATTTTATTGGCTCAATTAGCCTTTTAAGAGAAACAATAATGGAGGGGACATAGGGCATCCTTCTACAGTTAGACTAAATGAGCTCCCAAAAATAATTTGAGGGAAGAGCTTTACGATAAAATAGTTCAAGAGGTTATAGTGCAACTCTAAATACACTTATTTACCCCCAAAAGTGGCTTGATAATTTTAGTTGATGTAGTGTAATTCTGCTATATGACTAACAGCTTATTATTCTCATCCTTGGGTCTATTGTTGTTGTATTCTCATCCTCTCTGTCTCGCATGAAATGCTTTTGTTGATTTGACAATATAGCTCTCAAACTCAAGACTTGCAAATCCACTGCTTCAGCTTCTATGCCCAAGTCCAGGTACTCAGTTAACAAATAAGGCTCCCAACCATACAATGTAAAGTCAAACTACCGAATTCACTGAGCATGTTCTTCACTTATTCTACCTGCATACTCTAATTATATTGAAACTTTTATTCTCAATTTTTTTATGCTTATAATATCTAGGCTGAATAGAGTTAGAAAAAATTACTACTTGCTCCTAATGGATTAATTAAAGGGTATGACAGATTTATTGTTTGTCTTATTTGCAAAACTTGTGCTTGTTTTTTTTACATAGGTTCATGCAAGGATTTGGTCTAATTTGAAGCTAGAAACATAAACTATTGATGTTCTTGGATTTAACTCCAGAAATAAAAATAAAAGAAAAAGAAAAATAGAAGGGTGTGATATATCATATACGACAGCCGATGCTGCTGCAAAATTGACTTGCGCGAAAAATGATCTTTTAGGGTCCTCAACTGTATGCATATACTTTGAAAATTTTCTTGGTTAGTGATTTGGCATGAATCATCATATAAAACAAATTTAAATGTTTTTTGTTGCGTATTAGTAAGTCAATATCTAAGTACAGTTTAAGTCGCTGACATGTATTAGGCGGAAAAAGCTCCTTTCAACATGCTTGGTCAGAAGGTTTGAGAAGAGGGTGGGTTCATCAGAACTAAGTGACTACTTGGGCTGCTGTTTGGGGAGAAAGGTTTGGTTTAAATGTCTCTCTGATGGGAGATTCTGAGTCCTTATTTCTCTTTGGAAAAGAGTGTGTTGGCGAAGGACCAAGGTGGATGAGGGGAAACTATTTAGTATTGGAAAGGTGGACTAAAAATATGGGGTGCGGGAGACAAAGAAAGAGGAAAGGTGTCTTTGATGCCAGGAGCTTTTTAGAAAAGTGGGAGATGAGTGCAGGGGGTTTGTAGGTGTGGATTGCAACACCATGAATCCTACTAGGTTAGACTATTTTGTAAAAATTGTGGAAGGGTGCTGGTTTCCACAATGGTGGAGGGAGGCAAAAGGAATTATAGGTTTTGGTTGACGGTGCTGGTTTCCACAATGGTGGAGGGAGGCAAAAGGAATTATAGATTTTGGTTGACGCTTGAATTCTGCCTAGACGTTTTGGATCAGGATATGACATATTGGGGAAAAGTAGTAGGGAGGGGAGAGAAAGAAAGAAGGGGGGAAAGGTGTTTATGAGAAGGGATGAGAGCTATTTGTTAGGAATAATGGAAGCAACTTTAGGAACGACTGAAATAAAGCCAACGTGGACAGCTAAAATGTAGAGAGAAGAATGGTAAATGGACGAATATGCCAATTTGCAAAAAGTAATATGAACCAATTCACTAGGTCTTATGGCTCAAAAAAGATCAGATGGTTTTAATGGCTGAATCCGGAAAATGTTCCAGCCATAAATGGCCTCAATTCTCAGTCATTGACATCAGATATTTTTCCCATAACCCGACGAGAAATAAGTCATGAGGTTCGAAGGATGTTTTCCAACTGAAACCTAGAAAAGTCCGAAAGGAGGAGGGGGGAAGATAGGATGAAAGGGGTTGCCTCCTACTTCCATATTTTTCAAGCGGCTTGGCTAGACAGAATTCCAAAGCCGACAAACTTCATATCTAAAACATAGGAGCGGGTGGGGCTCGCAACAACCTGATTAGGCCAGAGAAGTTGATGAGAGTCACAATCGTCTCTACCCCTGTTGTCAACACCATCAAGGTCCCTCCGTTAAAGTCAATGGTGTCGAAAAATATTCAGATTGAGTAAAAATTGGTCAGTAGGCTCGAAATTGCCCTCTCAATCTATTTCTGTAGAGAATTCAAAGTTTTAAAGGAGGGGTAAAAGGGTTTGGCCTCTAATTTTGCTACTGCTGGCAATGCAATTGGTTGTAATATTGTCTCCAACAAACTCCATACTAAGATAGTATGATTGGGAGTCAGAACTACTCTCTGAGGTTGGAGAGCTTGAATAACGTTTCAAGGTCACTAATTTTGGATGATTCAGGCAGCAATGAAGTCGTAGGGACCGGAAAAGGGAGGATATGGTTGGGAAGTTTTAAGCTCAGCTTTGTGATATGGGGCATTAGTTAAATATTATTGTGTTAAAGGAGATTGAACGGTTGTTCGAGAACAAGGTGGGGAATTCTGGTGTGTGAAGGTAAAAGAAGAATTTTTCAAACTTTTAGCAATAATTGAAGGAAAGAGGTAGTTGACCAAATAGGTTGGGTGGTTCAATGGAAAGAAAAGAGGATAGAGCTATTGAGCTCTTTTTGATATTGAACAAGTGATCGGAGGAGTTGATGATGGAGGAAGAATTGTTACGTTAGGGTTGGGGGGAGATGAGAAGTGACACAAAAAGGAAGGAAGCTTATAGCGTGTTTGGCCAAGCTTCTAAAATCAACTTATTTTGAGAAGTGCTTTCAAAAGTGCTTATTAAAAAAATACTTTTGGTGAGAAGCAATTTATGTTTAGCCAGTATGCTTAAGGAAATGAGGTGCGTCATTTTATGTTTTCAAGAAATTAAGATGGAAGGGCAGCTGATACTGTTGTAAGAAGCATTTCGAGAGAAAGGTGAGCGAAGTATGATCTTAAATCTAGCTCGAGAAAGTTTGGGGTGATTCTTTCATTATGTGATTAGTGAAAACTAGAGTTCATGTAGGTAAAGAAAGGAGAGTTCTTGTTAGCATCTAAGTTTCGAAATTGTGGAAATAGATTGGAGTGAGAATTTGAGGGAGCGTACAGTCCTGTCAAAGAGGGGTCTAAGGCAAGATTTTGGGAAGAGTTGACCACTTTTATGAGGTGAGTAGAGTATTCCATGTTGTTAGAAGGCAACCTTAATACTATTTATTATCCAAAGGAGAGGGTGGAGTGTAAGGTAATTTCTAGCGATAGGGAGGATTTCTGGATAAACACCTTCTTATTGATCTTCCTTAAACAAAAGATGCTATATTCGCATGCTCTAGATCAGAAAACTCAATGTCTAGGTCGAGAATATATAGATTCTTTATGTATACCATTTGGGAGGAGATGACCCCGAATGTAATTCAGATCTCTTTGTCGAGACTATCATCAAAGCATTCATCTATCATGTTAAGGAATGTGAGAGCTCCTTTTAGATTTGAGAAATGTGGAGTGCGCACTAAAGTTTAGGGATCTGGGTTGGTAGAATAGTCATGTAGTGATGGCAACCTGTCCTAAGGTGCAAAAAAGATGAAATAGCTTAAGACTGACATAAAGGTGTGGAATAAAGAGATGTTCGGGGGGTAGGGGGGGTAGGGGTAGAGATAAAGACGAAACTAAGTAGGGGAATGGGAGAGGGTAGGGGGAGAGATGGGTTGGAGGAAAGGGAAAGAAAGGAGGAGTTGAAAAATGAGTTGGCTTACTTGAGGGTGCTATGGTTGGAAAAGAGGAGTTCGAGTACAATGTTTTTTCATAGGGTAGTCGTGACAAATATGAGGAGGTAGTGTATGAGAAGGAGGAGGATGTTTAAGGGCCAATAGGAGGTTTCTATGAATAATCATTTGAAGAGGAGGTGGGTTGATGACCTAAATTGGACAGTTTAGAATTTAATCAAATAGGAAAGGATAAGAGGGAGTGGTTTGAAAGGGCTATGGGGGAAGAGGAGGTGTGGGAGGTGGTGGAGTGTTGTACAAGGGTAAAGCTCCACGACTAGGTGAATTTACTTTAGCGTTTTCAGCATTGATGGAATATAGTCAGAGGTGAGCTTAATCTTTTATGGTTACATGAGATTTGAAAAAGTCTCAATGCTTCTTTCATTGCCATTTTCCCAAAAAGAGAGGATGCTACGCGTATCAAGGATTATAACCCTATTAGTCTAATGAGAAGCATATACAAAATTACATCTAGGGTGTTTTCTAATAGAATAAGAAAGATCTTAGATAAGTCTACTTCACAGAGTGCTTTTGTGGAAGGCAGAAAATTTTGTAGATGCAACACTGATAGCGAATGAAATTGTTGACTTCAGGAGAAAGCAAGGGGAGTCGGGGATGCTGTGCAAATTAGATCCTGAGAAAGGTTATGACTACGTTAACCGGGAGTTTCTTGATTTCATTATGTTGAAAATGGGTCTCCCTGTCTCACTCCTCTCGAACTACCAACGAAGCAACAAGGGTTGCCGTTCATAAGGACTGAAAACTTGACCCTTGAGATGCAATATTTGATCCACTTTTCCTCCCTCGTGCACCAAAACCAATTTCTTTTCATTCTCAAAAGAGATATTTATCCAAAGAGGGAAAAGAACTGTATATCAACAGTATACTTTCGAGCAGTCCCACATACTTCATGCCTTTGTTACACACTTCTTTCAGTGTGACATGAAAGTTGGAAAAGATCCAAGGGATTTTTATGGGATGCCTCAAGCTGGAAGAAGAAGTTTCATTTGGTAAATTAGGAGACAGTTACTACACCAAAGTGTTGGAATGCACTTGGGATTAAAGATTGAAAGACCTTAACCAAGACGCGATAGGGTAAGTGATCATGGAGATTTGGGGTAGAGGAAAATGTTTCATGGAGGGAGGTGGTTGCGGAAAAATATAGGGGTTCTGAAAGAGGGTTGGAGGACAAAATATACCAAACTTCCTTATGGATGTAGGCGTTGCAGGAATATCTTAAAGTAGTGGGAAGAGCTTAATGGGAATATATCATCTAGGGTGAACAATGGAAGTAAGGTAAGTTTTTTTTGGACATGTGTGGTGTGGGAACAACACTTGGAGAATTACTTTTCCAAATATGTACTGTATTTCATGCCATAAAGATGTCAGTTCAACGGATATCTACTCTACAAGGTGGAGAAGTTAAATGAGATTTAGAAGGAACTTGCAAGATTGCGAGGTTACAAGATTTCAAAGCTTAATCGGGAGCAAGTTCGGACGTATTTCATGTTATGTATTACTATATATGTATTATTTTGATTGTTTACCATTCATCAGTGTCCACAATTATTTGAAGAGAGTTGGTCTCTTACCCTAAGGTCCTCTAAATAAGGATTGCCAGTTTCTTTTGGATTGAATTTTGATTGTTCCTGTCTCCTCCACTATAATTGACTGATAGCTTTAGAAGACGTTTCTTTAATGCAAAAGTCACTTTGTTGCACAAAAGCAATTATATTTATAGGAACTGGGACATTCTGACGTCCAGCTTACAGTAGGCAATGTTGTTATTTGAGAATATTTATTCCGTCCTTTATTCAAATATGCAGGTTTTTTCTACTTCTGGTTTCTTCAACTTTCTACCATGGGTGTGAATGAAAAACCTTTCCACCTACACAATCAAAATAAAGTTCGACATCCCTTGGCTGTATCCAGACATGCTTTGTGCGATCTATCCAATGTTTCTCCTGTGGTTTTCCTCTACCTCTTAAAGGAATGCTATGTCTATGGTAAAGTTCTTCCCCACGCTTTTCTCTTCTTAAAAAAATGCTGTCTGGCTTAGTTTTGATCTGTCCATAAATTTTAGAAACTCTTTTCCTTCAATTAATATCTGATCATTCTTTTGGTTATTTCTTTGTTTTCTTGCCCAAATGACAGTTGGACCTTTTTCAGTATAATGATCAATTGATTAGGATTTTATAATCCATTTGTTGGTTGCTTAATGTCTTTTTTCCTTTGAGACAACTTTCTACTTTCAAGAAATTGAATCATAACAAGGAGGGACATGGGCAAAATCCTTATATGGTTAAGAATGAAGAAGTGTTGAATGGTTACCCTACCTCTGCTCCTCTGGTCAATGACATTTTCTCTATGCCTAAATTACTACACTTCTCGACTCTTGATGACCATTTAAATCTTTCAAACTCTAAACTGGAAGACAAAGAAAGTGAGCCTGGCCCTTGAGTTCTTGTCATCTTCTGTGCAGTTCTAATTTAGAAAAAACCCGTGAGATATGCGTATCAGCCACTGGTCCACCTTGTAGATTTAATCACCTTCATGATGTGGATTGGTAATAACTAGCTAGAACTCGGATTGGTAATCATTAGTTAGAACTACATTTCTAGGCTGAAGTGATGCAATAGGTATGTTATATCAGCAAAATGACTGCGCCAGAACGTTGTGTTGCAGTGCTTCTTGCTTGTAGGCAAAATCATGAATGATTGAGGCATGATGCAATATGATGGTTGTGAATACATAATTGGATAAAATGCGAGAGCTGTAGATATTGAATTAACCATTTTCCCTCCAGTGTCATTTGAGCAAATAACTTTAAGCGGACTATGCTAAATTATGTATCTGTAGAATACTAGAAGATACAACAACAACAACAACCCAGTCTAATCCCATCAAGTGGGGTCTAGAATTTGATAATCTACAAAAAAAGAAATTGTTGAGATTTTTTCAACACCTTTGGCAATATGAACTATGAAGATCTAGGTGTGACTTTCGTGTTCATACGTATGACAAAGACTTTACTCCTTTCCTTCATCCAAAAAGGAGTCAGTGAGTACTATTACTATCTTCTATGGGAAGTTCAAAGTTTTTTGAGATGAATTAGCAGGTTTATGTTGCAAGAGATCAAAAGCTACATGTTAGTCAAAGTTCAAATGCATGAAGTGATTTCTGACTTTCATGGGGAGGATTCAGTGGCTAGAGACACTGGCTTGTTTCTTTCGTTAACAGCCATTCACTAGTCAATCATTTAGCAGTCATTGCCAAATTCTTTTCACTAGTCAATAATTTAGCAGTCATTGCCAAATTGTTGGTAATCTCTCAAGCTTCATTTGGTAAACCTAAAGCATGAAATCTTAGGGCAATGAAAAGGATCAATATCTCTTGAAAGAAAAGAAGTGGAAGTAATTTCTTTTCCTTCTATGGATGATTATGGTGTAGCTCAGTTTTATAATATTTAATCATTATATGTTCTCCCACAAGTTATTGTTTTTAATAGGAACATGCAAGGCGACTGCCAAGTTTCGAGTTCTGCAACAGCAAGCGTATGGGTTTTTGTACAATGATCCTCAACCTGGAGCGGCCATCTTTGTTGCTCAGTGCCTGTATGTGTTGCCTATATTTGAGTCATATTGTGAAGGATTCAGTCATTTGATAATATCTGCTCTTCGTCATTTTCTGAAAGTGGGAAATGGCATGAAAGGTTTATCAAAAGCTAAAATTTTGGCTGCCAAATTATTTCTTGCCATCGTTGATGGCACTCTGCATCATGAAGAAAGAGTCCTAGTCAAAATCCTTGAAGTTTTTGATGTCAGTCTGTCAAACATAGAAAAAGCTATGTATGATACAGATGAGAAGGGTCACACATGCAAGATGGCTAAGGTGTTGGTTGAAGAATATATTTCTAGGTTAGTAGAATCCCAGTCTTACATGACTGCTGTTTCACTGTTGGAACACTTCTCTATCCGGGAATCTGGCGCATCTTTTCTACTTAAAATGTTGGAAAGCAAAGAATACAGAGCGGCAGAAAAGTGGGCAACTTTTATGGGGAAGCCAATCTTATGCACCCTTGTCCGAGAATACATCAACAGAAAACTGCAAAAGCACGCGTTTGATGTTATAAGGCAAAACAATCTTCGGGAGGAGTTCCCAGAAATATATCATCAATACAAAGAAAGGCAAGTGGATTCCATCCACTTTTGTGCGACTTACCCTTTCAGCTAATATTTGTGAAGAGTGCTGACTGAATGACAGTATTAGTTTACAGCAAACTGAAGAAGCTAGCAGAAAAGGGTTGCTGGGACGTTGCTGAGGCAAGGGTAAATGATGATCGACAACTTCTCGAATACTTGGCAAGTACACAGCTACATTGATTTTCTCAATTGCTAATTCTAGTGCCATTAAATTTTTTGTCTATTCCTAGCTCATTGTCGTGCTATTGAATTGTTGTCAAGATGTAAGTTGTTAGTAATCTTGAGCGGCACTATACATAGGTGCCTACAACATTTAAGCTTCAGATTCATCTAATAAGTATATTATTCCTGGTCAGTTTCTTGATCTGATGAAAGGATGTTGTTGCACGTATTCCTTTGAAATTTGAGTTCTTTTTATGTTTTTGGGCTGATACTCAGAGATTAATGTTCTTGAGACACAAGTTAAAAGTAACTTATGATGCTTGCAATATTTGAATGTGCAGTATCACTTGAGTTAAAACTTATATGTGTTGTGTTTAATGACTTTTTTCATAAAAAAAGGTTTATTTGGCTATGGAAGCTGGTTACATGGAGAAGGTTGAGGAACTCTGTGAACGGTATTCCCTTGAAGGTTTCATAAATCTCAAAGGTACATTGGATCCCTCTACTTCGTGTTAAGTATCCAGTCTAAGCACCTTTTTAAGTTTTTAAGTCTGAGCACTAATGAGCTATATTTGCTGACCTCTCCAGAAAGTGTTAATCTGCATAAATGTTTGATTGATATGAATTACAGGAAATTTGAGTCTGCTAATATTGCTCTTTGACTATGCTATCTTGCTCCTACAATTTGGGGTTGGGAGTCTGGTACTTGGAAGAATTCTTCTTAATTTCACGATGGAGCTATAAACACATCTTATGAAAAATAAAGCTATCGATATGATAGTAATTGACATTATCTTGGATATCACACTTGTGTGCAAACTACAACTGTATGCAAACCGTCAATTTTTATTTGCCACAAGTAGATAAAATTGTTTGACATTCATGCTACTCCTATTTGTTGTATGATTTGTCTTGGCAAAGCTCATATACCAGAATTAGCTGCTGGCACGACAGGGCGATGCCTCTCCAAGAGAGGCAGAGGCTTGGAAGAACTAGCAGGAAATAGTTTCCTGCTACAGATCCTTATTCCATGAATGCAGAGTGGAACTGTTAGACAAACTTCCCATTCTGTTTCTAGTGGTATAACCTCATCTTTTAGGCCTGATCTGGTAAATGAAGGAATTTTTTAGGCTTGTGCCTTTTGATGGATAAAGATCTCTATGTCACCATGTATATTAGTTTGTTAATCGTCTCCGTACAAGAGCCTGCCTAGTGTATGGGCTTCCGCTTAGTAACGAGCTGATGAACAGTTATTTATGTCTATGAAGTGTAGGAGACATGGAAATTCTTGCTCTGATGAAGGTTGATTAAACCCCGGTGATTACTGTTCATTTTGTAGTTAGTACTCTTATTAGTGATGATACAGAGGGTTGGACTGAGTAATCAATTATCCTCCTTTAATCTATTCCCCTCCTCTAAATACATGGAACTTAGTTAGACTTAGACCTAGAGCAATGAGTTATTGGAATCTGCACTTCTGATCACAGAGGAAATTATACTTTATTCAATCAGGTGGATTCTAGAAATCTATGATTTTGCTTATGGATTTATGAGCTTCACATCCATAAAGGATTTAAACATCTTACTTTTAACTTCATAGCTAGACAACAATTGATTATGAAGAACAAATATCTGTGAATTGAAGAAACTTATAGTCAAGAGGATATCTGATCAATTGGATGTGGTTTTCCAGATCTGAAGAAGTGGGGATTAAGATTTGAAAGGTGCAGTAGTTCTGGCGAAGCGAAATATTTATTCTAGCTTATCTTAATGTCTTTTAATTTCACAAAAGAGGTGGAGCCTGAAATACATCCACTAGTAGCTGAGACGTGCAACAAAAATAAGAGCGTGAGATGTTCTCTATGAAGATGTTGAGCGTCCATGTTTTTAAAGCCTTTCGTACATTCATATGCAGTATCCACTAATTCCGAGTTCTTTTGAGTTGTATCCAATACAACTGTCTTTGCTTTTCATTATGCTGCCTTTTATGTATCTAGGACTTGGTTGATTATGTTTTTTCCTTCTTTTAATTATTTCTGGATGTTGAGTTGTGTTTATTTCAGAAGTAGTCAGCTCAAAGCATATTTCCTTTTCGTCTAACTCCTTTCTTCTTACTTCTGTAGAGCTTGAGGGAAGTTTGCCAAAGCACTTGCAGCTTGATGAATTGTCAATAAAGGAAGTAGTCTGGGTAGATGAAAAGAATAGCTTGCTTGACGCTACATGCCACATTGAAGAATGTAAAGTTGTGGGCATCGACTGTGAGTGGAAACCTAATTACGAAAAGGGAAGCCCACCTAACAAGGTGATTTTTTGATAAAAGTCACTTTTTTTAAGTAGTAGTTCTTCCCACCTCAATTGCTTGCTCTTTTGTTCTTAAAGGTTGGTGGTAAAAAAATGTGTTTCCTTGTTTCTCACTATCTGAAGAGGGATCTAAATTTATGGGTGATGAAATGTATTGGACTGGACCACAATCAGCTTAACCTATCCTGAAAAGTGAAGATATTTATGTTGATATAGAATTTCATAACTAGAATACAGACAGCAGAGTAGTTACTCTTCCCTGAAACATATTGGACTTTCTTTCTCAGTCATCTTCCTCTCCCTCCACTATATATTTTTTTGTTGTTGAAATTAGTATGTTTTTATTCATAAACAGCATTAAAAATATGCTGGAATTATGTATATTGTGCCACAAGTGTGAAGACAGAAGTATACCCTATCTAAATCTGTAGGGATTCTAGGAGCTGTAAAATAGATTCAGCTTCATTTACAAGTTCAATACTACACCAGAAGTAAAACCAAAAATTTCTGTTGGCCTTTGTCCTTTGGATGTGATTGTGTATCATTCTTCTCTTTAAACCTGCTCTGATCCAGCTTCTCAAAAGATCAGCAGTGTTGTTTGGCATGGGACATTTGACTCCAACAAGTTCCAAAATAGCTGCTAAATCTGATCTGTAATTGGACACGGAAGAAAAAGATGTTTGTTGCTTTCTATATCTCCTCCACATAAGTAGCACCTACTGCATAGCAAAATGCCTCTTTTCTGTAGGTTGCCATGGGGTAAAACAGATTCTTCTTAACCAGACATGTGAAACATGAAACTTTATAAGTAGCTCTTTATATCTAGATCTGCTTCCATGGCCAAGGCTATGGCCTCGTCTGCTGCTCGTCTCTGGTGATAGCCCAGTAGTATGAGTTAACAGTGTAGATGCCTCTCTCTTCCTCCATATCGAAGAGGGTTGATAATAAAATGCACCTAGAACCCCAATGATCTATTTGTAAGAAGTTCACCTTTCATGGATTCGCGTCAAGTGATAAAATAATGCATGCGTGTATATCCCATTTTCTTCTCTGTTCTTTTTGTTCGAATCTATTATTTACTCATAAAGCTCTGTGGTCATTGTTACTTTTGGGTCATGGATAGGTTCTGGGCTAATCCTGGTCCCTTTTTTGGTTAATTTCACTCCCTCTGGGATCAGGCATAGTTCATGATTAGTTGATTCATCCATCTCTTTATTTTGTCTAGATAGAAGGTTCCGAGTCTTCCATTGAACTGAGTTTAACAAACCCTTGCTAATATGGAAGTATTTGAGGATGTTCACTTTTTGTGTCTCTCATGATGAACAAGGGGTTTGTCTAGTAAGTAGCCTTTCGATGCTTTTCTGTGCAATGTATCTCCTTTTTTTGCAATATGCTGGGTAAGACAATTTTGGAGCTAGAGGATATTCGCCTTTTGTGAGAAAGAACAAAGATATGACTTTCCCAATCTCTTTTTAGTGTTTGGTTTGTTTCCTTCTTGCGCAGTTACTTTTTATCCCTTAACTTCGAAATGAATAAGCTTTGCAATCTTTGAATTGATTGTCCTTATTGTTGGGCATGATGGAGAATCATTTAAAATGAACTGACTTCTGGGGAGTAAAGCAAATGCACATTTAACAGTATAATAGCTTTTCTATTTCCCCATGGGACAGGTTTCCATCATGCAGATTGCTTCAGACAACAAAGTTTATATACTCGATCTCATAAAGTTATATGAAGATGCTCCGGATGTATTGGATGACTGCTTAACCCGCATACTGCATTCTCCAAGAGTACTGAAGCTTGGTAAGAGAGAACATTGTCTTGTTGGGAGAGGAAATTCTTTTAATCTGTGGGCATTTTCCTGTTTATAAGTTCGTTACACCTTTTCTGCTCCAAGAAAGAAAACTAGTTGATTTTCATGGCTTCTTTTCAATCTTTGCACTACTTATATCAAACGGTATGCGTCCATTAAGGGGGGCCACTGATATAACGAGATATTTGTATGGAACACATTCCTGCTTTTCTTTAGTGTACCAGTATATTTTCGATCTGTTATTTGCGGACAAAATTCTGCAGTCACAATCGGGTAGTTTTCAGGATACAACTTCCAGTGTGATGTGAAGCAGCTTGCTCTATCTTATGGGCAGTTGCAATGCTTCAAGCACTATGACATGCTACTCGATATCCAGAATGTGTTCAAGGAACCAAGAGGTGGTCTCTCTGGTCTGGCAAAGGTACATGTATTCTGCATTCCTGCTTGTCGTCGCATGTATAATGTATTCATATTTATATGCCGAATATAAATTCTTGTTGGTTTTGTAGTGAAAAGAGATGCAATACTAATAGTAAAAACAATGAATGAATTTCAATTCTTGCTTTTATTTGGTTTCTTTCTGGATACAGAAAATATTGGGTACTGGATTGAATAAAACAAGAAGGAATAGCAACTGGGAGCAACGGCCATTAACTCAGTTTCAGGTATATGTACTAAATGCTATACATTTGATAGAATCACAGGTAAAGAGGAGTGCTAGTATGTGAAATAGCTCCCGCATATGTTTCATATCTTGTATGTGGATTTTGCTTTATAAAGTTATACTTTCTGTAGTGTTGGATTGCTGTATTTTTCTAAAGAAATGAGATTAAAAAGCTAGTGGCTTTGTCCTTGTGAATGATATGATCTGGTCCTTGTGCATTATTTTGGTTTTTGGCTCTGTAGTAATTGATAGTAATACCTCTTATTTGTATTGTTATGCAGCTAGAATATGCTGCTCTTGATGCTGCTGTTCTTGTTCACATATTTCGTCATGTTCGTGGCTACACACAACCTGCTGATGACCAGGATGGGCATTCCAAAATTGAGTGGAAGTCTCACATTGTACGAATAGAGTACCTCTTGCCTTTTCTTTGTTTTTTCCTCTTAAGTCATCTATTTTCGTCAGGCTCAGTGTTCTTTTGCTGTGTATTAATTCTATCAATAAATCTTTCGTATGCTCATAACTTATGCTGGGTGTTTTGCAGGTTTCCCACATTGATAATTCGAAGATTTCCAAAAAAGAAGCTAAAAGGCGAAAGGCCAAAACTGATAAAGCTCCACAAAGTCTCGAGACTAAGGAGCTTACTGAACAAACTTAAACTTAAAGCTAGGAAATAACATTATGATACTCGTAAGTTTTACTCAGATGTAAGTATTTTTCTTCTGAGAGACACATTTACAGCTTAAAGCCTTAAAACTATTGCAGGTTTGCGTGTGTATATAGAACGGCAAAGTTTCAGTTACTAATTTGTTGTAATTGCTAGCTTCTGTGTAGCGATGGCAATAGGATAAGGCGGGGGTAGGGCAGGGCCGGCCAAACCTATATGGGGTGCAGCGGGGCAAAACTTATTTTTCGAAAAAATTAAATGGGGCAGGGCCAGTGCAGGTTAGAACTGCTGTCCATTTTTAGTTTTTTTTCCATTTATTGATTTTCAATGTAGAGGAAACTTTTGCCAGCTTATTTGGCTTTTCTTGACCATCCTTACGCCGAATACAACAAAGATTCTATTGCATATATTTTGACTAAGTGTATAGATTTGAAATACAAAATTTAGAAAACTAAATCAAAATCTACATCTGTAATTTTCTAAATCAAAATCTACATCACTTAATTACAATCTAAATTTTAAGTTAAACATTTTCAAGAGA
Source organism: Datura wrightii (assembly GCA_035772735.1). Lineage (NCBI taxonomy): Eukaryota > Viridiplantae > Streptophyta > Magnoliopsida > Solanales > Solanaceae > Datura > Datura wrightii. Next base: position 39,477,130 of record JASDFA010000014.1, read on the forward strand.
AGGAAAAACTATTGAGCTTTTATTTACCGTTGAGGTTGATATATTGCAGTTCTCATAATCGGTGTTCCAAATTTCAGAGTTCGTTGGGATGCATGCAAAAGTTGTAATTTTTCGAGTAAAATATATAAATAGTCACTTTTCCAATATCTGTAATTGAAAAAATAGTCAACGTTGGATTTTTAATGATAAAATTTAAAAATTTCACGATAATAAATTAGTAAAAAAGCGATTAATGAGTGCTATTCCGGTTAACTTCCTCTCCCTTCCAAAACAAATCTCTAACTATTGGCACATTAAACCAAACCAAGGACTTCCTCATTATGACACGTGTCTGATTGAGAAGGTCTATTGCTTGGTTGAAAACAATACAAACTTGGAATGTGTTGTGTCTAATTATCATTGTTTTTTATGCTTAGTATCCTAAGAGCGTAATAAAACTTGCCATCAACCTTAAACTCCCCTTGAAAATTGATGATTAAGAATTTAAGACCTATAGTTTACGGGTAAATCCGGAGGACCAAAGGTAAAATCTCCGATGAAAGTTGGAAGTACTCCTTCAAGTCAAAAATATTACTCACTTTAATTTGTGACTCAATTTTACCACTGAAATATCAGACTTAATTTATTTTGAATTGTACTTTACTTTTTTACCCTTTTAGCCATCAGCCCGACGTAAGCAATGTATTTAATTTCAACCAACTCCTCTATATAGGTGCAGTCCTAACATTTTCTAAAGCCTTAATCTTCTCTCCTCCATTCCTCTCTGTCTCTTTACCACAAAACCATACTCACTCTCTGTCTCTTTACCACAAAACCATACTCAAAGAGAACGAGGGAAGAAGAAAAAGAAGAAGAAGAAATAAATTAATGGGAGATTTCACTTTAGCTCACCGGAGATATGTAAACAGCGGGCAACGGATAGGAATCATCGATGATAAAGCCTACGCGGTTAACAACGTCTATGTTATTCGAGCACACAATAATAATAATAATAATAATTTTGCGACGAATATGATGGAAGCATCGTCTCACAATAACAACTACCAAATGTCAAAGTCGAGTTATAATAATAAGAAAGGCGGAGGAGGAAAGAGTCGGGCATGGTACTCAACACCGGAGTTTAATAGGAAGAAGAGGGTGGCCAAATATAAGATATATTCCATGGAAGGAAAAGTTAAGAGATCTTTTAAAAATGGTTATCGTTGGTTCAAACATACTTGCTCTAGAATCATTCATGGCTTCTAATTAATTCTAGGTAATTTGCTTGCTTTTTTGTGTGTATACGTAATATTCATGCATGTTGGCATGCATGGTGTTATGATATTTACATTAAGTTGTTATATTTCTCTTCCTCCTCTTCTTCTTCTTTTTCTTTTTCTTTTTTTTTTATTGTGGTTAATATTTTTTCTCCAAAACTTAATTCCTTTTTGTGTAAAATGTGCATCGATTGTGTAATTTTAATTTTTTTTCTTTCACATTTAATTATTCCTTTTCATTTTATTTCAATTATAGATATATAGCACATAACTCTGGTCTATTATAATGTACATGTGCAGAGATTTTCAATGATATATATACTATATTAAATGGTAAGCTTTGAGGGTGTGTTAATTGTTGCGTACGTAGAAGAATCAAGAATAATGGGGCATTTCTTGTTCTGTATTACATGGGATTTTATCAAAAATAACTTTTTTAATTCTACAAAATATTGAGGTTAATTCACTTGAGGAGATCTGTTTCAGTCGAGGTTGATCATTTGATAATGCACGATCTGTTTTAGTACATGGATTTTAATTTAAGGAGGTCAATTAGAAGTAGAAAAGGTAGTTGATATTTGGTATATATACATATGTAACGTCTCTCACAACTAGGATTTCAAAGGCCAATTTATCCATTAAAGTATCTATTTAGAATGACATCAATTGATGATTTATTTGTCCCTTGGAAATAAAATGTAAAGTTTAGAAGCTGCATCGATCCTAAAGGTTATTATGAAATATACAAATTTAAAGATGGCCATAAGTCCTAACAATGATTTTGTTTTTATTTTTCCTTCGGAATAGAAGTGATTATTTAGTTTTTTAATGAATTAAGATGTTTAAATCTGAATATATATTTGAACGACTAAAATTTTTTATTTGTCTTTAGATTTGAATACTGAAGATTAATTAAGATCGTTTGTATTTTCAACATCTGAATATGAATAATTTATTTATTTTTAAATATAACAAATATACAATTAATTTAAAAAAATAAATTTAATAATATATAATCATTGTTTGATAAAAAAAATGAAATGTTTATGAGCGTTAGTGACAGTGGAGTAGCGATGGTTGGTGTTAGCGACTAGTAATGATGGTGGTGATAGTTGTGATGACAAAGGTGGTTGATGTTATAGTGATTGGCATGATGATGGTTGTTGATAGTGGTGATGGAGTTGAGTGATATTAGTAGTTGACGGTATTGGTGTTGGTAAATGATGATGGTGTTGGTAGTATTCAGAGGTGGTGCTAGTTGTATTGGTAGAGGTGGTTGACAGTAGGAAGTGGCCGCAGTGGTAATAGTGGCCGACAGTAGTCATGACGATGGCAATGGATATAATTCTAATGGAAGGTAGTAGATGTGGTAGCGACCGACAATAATGATTAACGGGACTGATAATCATGATGGCAGAGGTGGTTGATTGCGATAACTAGTGGTTGGTGACGGTGATGGTAGTGGTAACTATGATGACATAGATGGTTACTGGTGGTTATCGATGGTTGTGGACTAAGTGACACTGAAAATTATTCCCACAAGATTATATTTTAATGGTATTAGAACTTTATTCAAGATTTTAATAATTAAAATATTTTCAAATCAAATAAGTGTTTAAATTTAGTGTAAATAATAAACTTAATAACTTAATATCTAAACTATTTAGATTCAGACTTTTATTAAGTGCAAATAAATGAGGTCTAAATGTGATTCAACATTTTCTTTAATTATTCATGCATTTATGTTAATCGAGTGAGTCATTGGTAAATCCTCACCTTTGAGGGTAGATAAGTGTGTGATTAGTTTAGGAAGGTAGGTATAACAAACCCAACTGCTTAATTAAGGACTATACAGTATTATTTTCTTGTGGTCACATCATGTATAGTTTAAATTTTACTGTGGTGCATCTAGAACATATATGCCTATTTATTACTAACATAAACATAAATAATTTTAAAATTAAAAATTGAATTATCAAAATATCCAGAAAAGATTATGAATTTTTTTATCCCTCTAAAATCAAATTGATATTTTGGAGTTTGAGTTGTAATTACAATCAATGGGAAATTGTAAGTAGCAATAGGCATTTGAAAAGTCATCTCTATCATATTAAATACATTATTAATGAGTAACATGGCTTCAACATTGTACTAAATATGCTTCATAATTTCCAATCAAAGAAAAATAAATAAAAAAACAACAAAAGACTTTAATGTATATATTCAACGACGACTTCTAAAATAAATAAACAAAGAAATTTAAGTTTGAAAGACAAAATTCAATCACATTCTAAAATATATTGGTAAATAAACAAAGATATTTAAATTTTTCACAGTTTCAATAAAGTTTAAATTGAATAAAGAATACTAAATAAATCGTTAAAGTTTGAATTGAATTAAACTTAAAGAACACAATGTTTTAAAATATTAAATAAAAAATTAAATTAGAAAGAACACATTATCCCGAAGTTGTATAATCATAAGACACTAAATCATTATAAAATTGATAAATGAATAATCACAATCATTAACTCAAAAACCCTATTCCCTTATTATGGATTTGATCCAAAATTTGCACAGCCCGGAGTCATAGATGCTCCAAGCCCAACACAAACAGCTAGCCCAGCGACTACAGAACAAAACGTTGCCGTTTAAATAAAAGCAGTGCCATAAAACTTCGGTATACATTTTTTCGTAATACGAAAAAAGTTTTAAAATTGATTCTGAAAAGGCATATGAAAGCGCGGGAAAACCAACGACGGCCACCGCGGCGACGGCCACGAAAGGCGGAGATTGGAGACGCAGAAGAAATGCAGGACGAAGATCTCGAGTTAGAGAAAGTTAAGCTTATAAGCTTAGCCCTTGAATTCGGATTTGATGAGGACTCCGCAAAGACGTGCTTGAATCGCCTCGTTGAGCTCTACGGTAAACTCTCAATTTCCCCATTCCTTACCCCAGCAGTCCAGCACTAGTACAATTATTGCTTCATGAATTAGCATTATATTTGTCTAAAAGAACAAAGAACACAAGTTATTTTTAGGCATACCTATGCCTAATTGAGTTTGGCAAAACATAGCTGGTCACAAGTCTGAATGTAGGAGGAGGGTTTGTAGTAAAGTGATGACCAGTGAAAAACTAGTCTAATTATGAAAAGATTCATACAGGTGATTCTAACTAGTTTAGAATTTAGGCGTACTTGATTGATATGCTTCTATATTTTAGAAACTAGATTACCTGGTTCTAACATAGGAGTAGTGGTTGAGCTATTACAATTCTCATTTTTCCACATGTGAAGGTGATGATGGTCGAGATTTCATCTCTGTGGAGCACTGTGGAGATGATTTTCTTGCGGCGCTGGCAGAATCTATGCAAGACACTGAGGACTGGGATGATTTGCAAGCCATTGAATCAGAGGCTTGTGGAGCTCTAGCTGATATGTTGGGCAAGGAGGTTCGTGACAACTGTAAAATTGATTGTGATGAGGATTCTAGCACGTATGTCCATGTTATCGAGGATTCACCCCAACAGCAAAGGCGTGCAAAAGCAGTGCTGTTGGATTCTTCAAGTGACAGTGAAGAGATGGGTATTAGCTTTGCAAGCAAAGAGGATATCCCCTGTACCTCTAAGATTCGTCTTGATAGAATTCACCAGGGCATGACTCCACAATCAGGGTGCCATACCTCAACATCAATGGTAGTACTTATTATTATTATTTTTTATAACTGGTAATTCAATGGAAGTACTTATTTAGATTTATGATCTTCTCTATCAACTGTTTTGTTTATTTCTTAAAGTATCAACATTTCTACTGATGTTGTCTTCTTTCTTTTTGGCTGCAAATAATGTATTTCGCTCAACCTGGCTTCAATTGGTCCTTTATTCCTTTCGGTTTTAGTTTCTGTCTTTTTGTCTTTTCTGAATGAAGTGCATGCTTGAGATATGCAGCAGCATTGCATTAGAACAGTGGTATGTTGAATCATCCAGTAAATTATTTCAAATAGCTGAGTCCCAAATGAATGGCTATATAATCTACTGTTAGTTGACATGTGATCACCCTTTACCTTGTTCTATCTGAACCTTGCTTCTTTCAATTTATCAAGTACTGACTGAATCCTCCTACTCCGTGCACTTCCCTTGTCAAAAGGATTATACAAGTGTGGTTACTGAAGGTTCATTTTCATCAGTCTCTGCTGAAACTGAGTGCTCCTTGGCATCAAATCAAGAGGATAGAACCCTTAGCTATGAAGAGTTGCAAAGGCTGGATGATATTGAACTGGCAAATGTGGTAGTATTTGGAAACAGGTCATTTCGACCTTTACAACATCAAGCTTGTCAAGCATGTCTTCAAAAACGTGATTGCTTCGTTCTTATGCCAACTGGAGGTGGTAAAAGTCTTTGTTACCAGGTAGCTTTCTTTACTCTACAGCTGGTCCTTTCCTTAGGTATCTTGAATGATGCATGATCACAAGAACTTCTTGATTAATATTGAACCAGCAATTGATTAAATCTAGTTTGAAATGTTAGAGAAATAGTTCCAATGCATATAAAGTTGCAGACTATTCTGCTAAAAGATGAGAATATTATCTAACTGCTCCCGTTGTTTATGTTCTCACATTTAGTCATACCAGCTGATTTTATCTTGTCATCACTTTCCTTATGAGAAATCAGTTACTATTCACCACATCGTGCTGCAAAAGATTATAAGACTATGTTTATCTCACGCATGAAGGTTAATGTGCAAGAATTTTCACATGGGATGTCAGAAAACATGTAACATCTTGCTTGAAGTATGCAATATTTTCAATATGGGATGTGGCATGCTTTCCTATTCTCTCACCCATCAGCTTACCTTGGGATGTGCTGTGCAAAGAATCTCATTGAGTTGGGAAAAAGTTAGAAAATGATTGTGTTAGGAGAAGTGGTGACAGATTCTTATTGGTGCATATCAAGTTCTTAAATTTTCTTTTGATAAATCATAATGTTTTGATTCATCAGATATGCCATTTTCCTGTTAAAATATATACAAAGTGCTTTGGTTTGTTCAACCATCATTAGCTAAAAATTTAACCCAGTCACATAGGCACCAACTTATCCTTTATTTACACCAAAAGTACACGAGACACAAAGCTTTTTTGTACTATCATGTTCTTCACGCTTCCATGGAACTTTCTCCTATTCTTTTATTCCACAAGACAACTAACCAAATATTTTTGTGGAAGGATTTGAACCATTGTATGCTTCTTTTATATGGGTTCGCCCTCTTTACAAAAAGAATATGTATTAGCCCTTTCCGTCCTCAATAAACTGTTGTTAGCACTAACTAAAACAAAAAGTAATGCAGAGAAAGCTTTACTCTTGCTACATTCTTTTGGTTACATGTGCGCAAAAAATGGGTTTCAAATGTTTAAAGTTCTCTACCTTTGTCGGTATTTTAACTCAAGGTTGGCGCCCATCAAATCCTATTAATTTTTCAAGAGTCTGACTAATGTTAGCACTAATTCTATTTTCCTTTCCTGTTATGCAGCTTCCAGCGATCATTCAACCTGGTGTTATGATTGTTGTATCCCCCCTGCTTTCGCTAATTCAGGATCAGATCATCACCCTTAACCTCAAGTTTGGGATACCAGCAACCTTTTTAAATTCCCAACAAACTCCATCACAAGCTGCAGCTGTACTACAAGAATTAAGGCATGGCTTTACTTGTGTATCTTCATATCCACCTATTTGCTCCTCTAAATTATGGACTTTTACTGATTGCCTTTCAGGATAACATATTTTGAGAAGGACTAGTAATATACTTCTTGAGCCTGCCACAGAACAAAACATGTTTTGTGGTCCTCGCATAACTCATGGTCCGTAATATGCATATTCGTGCAAGCCCCTAGCATGCATGTGTTGGCAGGACTACTTACTGCATTTTCAATGTCTCATCTTGTTTCCTGTACACCATACAAAAGATTTTGCTTGCTTTTCATATCTGCAAGTATGAGAACTTGGAAGACAGAGAGGCTGGCATTTTACCTTCATTGGTCTTTTGTCTTCATCTCTCCACGAGTTTTCCTATTGCTATGAAGTTGATTCTGAATGCCTTATACTCGTTCTCAGTTAAGTCTGACTCTAGTGACATAATTTCAGATCAAATGCCAAGTCATGACTATTCCATCCCTTATTAAATGATTTTACTCTTAGAAGCCTTTACAAGTATTCAAATAGGCTTGTCAACTGAAATAGAATTTTATCTGATCTGACTTCTTGGCTTCTTTAGAAACAATTACCTTAAACCCCGAACTTTACTCATTGAAAGTTGTCGCAGTTCTTGTAATCCCGTCCCAAAATTCCTATAGTTTGAACCTAATATCATATTCTGGATTTTCATCCTTTTTTCTTACTTCTAGGAAAGATATACCATCTTGCAAGCTCCTCTATGTAACACCTGAGAGGATAGCTGGAAATTTATCATTTCAAGAAACCTTAAAATGTCTGCATAGTAAGGTGAGTTTTTCGTAAGCATATTACACCACATGTAGTTATCTTATCTTATTTAAGTCCAGAATATTGCTAGATGGCGTTAGTAAATAGAAGTTTTACTGGACTAATTTCAGGGACAATTGGCTGGTTTTGTTATTGATGAGGCTCACTGTGTGAGGTATGCCCTTATTCTAAAATCATCTTAACTGTTCAAAAGATCACTGAGGCTGGAGGAAAAGAGGTCAAAAGACAATAGTGCAGACTGATGTATCAGATCAGGGGACTGGAAATCCATCTAGATACTAGATCCTTTCTTGTTGTTGGTGACTTATATCAACCTTATGTTTTTTGAATACATAGTTTTGGGCGTTCTTATATGTTTAGTAAAAAGAATCAAGAAAATGATTGGAAATTATGCTGTCCCTGTTTCAGATGATCCGGAAAAAAAAAACTATAGCCATGTTGTCAATGGTTAGCTGATTTAAGGTAGGTTTGATCTGTTCTTTTACCTGTTTCTCAGCCAATGGGGACATGATTTTCGACCAGATTATAGAGTGTTAGGATGTCTTAAGCAAAATTTTCCAGATGTTCCAGTGATGGCATTAACTGCCACCGCAACCCATGCAGTCCGTCAAGTAAGACAGCTACTTAAATTTGTTCTTTTGTGAGGTCTGTATAATGTCTTGGTTTTCACAGTCTCTGCACTCTGCAGGATATCTTGTGTGCTTTAAGAATTCCTCGTGCCCTTGTCCTTGAGACCAGCTTTGATAGATCCAATTTAAAGTATGAAGTAACTGGGAAGAGCAAAGAGCCACTCAAGCAACTTGGGAATCTATTACTGGATCGATTCAAGAATCTATCTGGGATAGTGTACTGCCTATCAAAAAGTGAGTGCGTGGATGTCTCAAAATTTTTGAATGAGAAATGCAAAATCAAAACAGCATACTATCATGCTGGTTTAGCATCTCGTCAGAGGGTTGCAGTTCAGAAGAGGTGGCGCTCTGGGGAGGTTGATATCGTTTGTGCAACTATTGCTTTTGGAATGGGAATTGACAAACCTGATGTTGTAAGTTCTTGTGGAATATGATGTTTTGCTGCTTCTTTCCATAATATGAGCTCTTTGATGACTGATGATGTTGCAAATATGACTCTTAATCAAATGTCATTAATAAGTGATCTTGCTACAAATATAAAAAGCCTATCGAGTGTAGGGCATAAGCCATAGAGGTCAATGAAAGGTTTTTAAATCAATTATTTATTACCTTTTGCTGGATATGGTTAGCCATTTTAGCTCTAAATCTTCTGTGAAGGTTCTTCATGTGATAGTCTGAGTGAAAGATCTTTTCATTTAGAAGTTCCATCGTACGCACTGTTTGACATTTCAGGGAATAAGGTAGGGGACTGATAGTTTTCTATATTTTCAGCGGTTCGTTGTTCATAATACAATGTCCAAATCTATTGAAAGTTATTATCAGGAAGCTGGAAGGGCAGGAAGAGACGGCCTTCCCGCTACATGTGTCATATTATACCAAAAGAAGGATTTCAGTCGAGTTGTATGCATGCTAAGAAGTGGGCATGGCTATAAAAAGGAAAGCTTGAAGAGGGCCATGGAACAAGCTCGAAAAATGCAGAAATACTGTGAACTTAAGGTGCGTTAATTGATATTCCATAGAGCCTTCTGGGTCTTGCATTGTCCTCATTGTCCTAGCTAACTCTTGTTTTACTGAACAGTCTCTTGAATCATCCGTGTTATATACTTAATCATCACATTATCCTTAAATTTGCAGACTGAATGCCGTAGAAAATTGTTACTTGAACACTTCGGAGAGTCCTTTGACCAAAATTCCTGCAAGAATGGTTCTAATCCATGTGACAACTGTCTCAAGTCTTCCTTGTGAAGGTTCTACATTTTAATCACAAGAGAAGAACCACAATACAAATATCAATCTTCAATTGCTCAACCACCAAAAAAAAATCCATCCTAAACATGTCTACTTGAATGGAGATAGTGACTTTTGAAGTTTTGAGCATCTACTGTGTACATGGTTCAGTTTTGATAAAGTAAACTTGACAGGTTTTATTAGTGACTAGGGTAACTAATTATATGGTCATCTCATACAACAAGGTGCTCATCTTCAAGAGGCAAAAGATGCATCTTGGAGTGCTGCACTTATGGTTCAAGGAGGTGAAAGCTCTTTCTTTACTGTCATCTTATTTTGGCCCAAAGCTGAATCAATTGCTCGGCTTCAAGAAAGCATAAATGACGCGCATGTGGTTGTATAACGCTTTTGACAGCTGATATTGTACATGTTAACGGTTGTCTACCGGCGGGGTCATCGTATGAGTAACTCTAGCAAAGGAAGAAGAAAAAATTATTAAATTGAATGTTTGTTCATCAAAGTCAATACATATTTGTTAGAAACCGCTTCGTATGTGGTAGGAAATGACAACCTCTTTTATCATTAAACTCTTAGCACGGTGGACTTGTTATTGGATCTCATTCACGTATATCTTGTCCCTTATTTATTTCGATCTGTGGCGCTAGCTCCAGTTTTCCTGTTGACTATACTGTTTCTTGGATCAATGCAAGAATGTATTTTCTAGTTTTCATTAATTGGCAGAGTATATATTTTCTTTATAGTTATATGATGTAACCCTACTAGCTATTATTGCGAGACATGGGGCGTGCATCCTGCCACACAAATCATTCACAACATAACAAAATAAACCCTTCTCTATGGTGTTTTATGATGATTAACGGTCCCAGTGAGGGGTAATCAAGAACCCTGATTTTGTTCTCCAATTTGTTAAGAATCGTCCTGGTAAACAAATTATCCGGATCCACTGTGGTTAAGTACCAAAATTGAAGTATAAATTAACCAAGATTTTGAAATACACAAAAAAAAAAAAAACATATTTATTTTGGTGCATGCACCAGGTGGTATGTACTTTTGAATTCATCTATATTCACTCCATAAATCAATTTCAAGAATTATTCGTGTAATGCGTGGGTGTAAGATGAAAAAAGAGCTCATACAATTTTGTTTTCTAGTTCCTATGACTTATAACAATAAAAGAAAGAAAGAATAATAGAGACACAGATTATTGAAATGTCGCCAGCTCACATATCAACTTCGTCTTAACTGTGGAATAGTTGTTAATGGGCCTCGTAGAGGAAAGTGCTTTAATTGGTCCTCTCACAGGCATTTATCCCAAAAGAAATTTATAAATTTGAAACAATAAAATAAATAAAAAAGAAACATAGAAAAACCATAAAGCTTTGGTTAATAGATCTCAACAGCTTTTGATGTTGCTTTTGGTGGAACTAAGAAGGGTAGTAGCGGCGGACGTACCGTACTAACTTATTTGATTTAGTAGAACCTAATAATTTTAATCAGAGTTTTTATATAAGTTAAAATTTTGCTAAGTAAAAGTAATACGTTTCAAATTTAATAAATTAAACGGGTGAAGTTTCAAATTCAAATTCATAAAATACTGAATTTTAAGTTATATTAATATAATTATACCTTAGTTAGGTTGGCATAAGTACTCTATTTGGATCTATAATGTTCCGATACTTTGTGCTAATGAATTACTTAACACAATTTTTTTTGAAAAAAAATTGTAACTAAGTCAAGGGGTTGAAGGGTAGCCAGCAAAGAGAAAAGATAAGATAGAATTATGATTGGAATGGGATCTAAGATCTTAATTAGCAGATATAGCCAATTGCAATTAGATTTCTAGAATCTTTTGACCTAATTCACATGCATAATTTCATTTATATTATAGTCGTAAAAGGGGGCTCCGTCATGTTAATGAAATTGAAGGACATGGATACTTAAAATCCAACCCATGCTTATCTTGTGACTTGTCATTTTCTTTCAAAGTTATTACTTATAATCAACATTTTAAAGGGGGAACGCAAGGTTTTTTAACATTAATATATATATAAAAGAAAAATTCGAGAATTCAAATTGTATAGCTTAAAAATATAAGGAGACTACATTTCTCATGTAAAATAAAGATTACGGGTGTGTTTAGTAGAAAGAATAGAAAATATTGTTCAAATGATCGTTTACTTAACTTTTTGTATTTGGTATGCAAATAAAAAATATTTATATATATCTAACATAAAACTATGAGGATAGGGTAGGAAGATGGGTGTTGTGGATGGGAGAAGAGGGAGGACAAGGGTGGGAGAGGGATGGGTGGTCGGTCGGGAGGAGACAATGCGATTTATTTTTCTACTTTTTTTCTTATTTTCAAGAAATTTATTTTTCTTAAAAGATATTCTTGAAAAATTTTAACCAATCAAACATAAAAAAAATAGAGAAATTCAAAATTCACGATAAATAAATTATTTCCTATCCTAAATTTGGTATTTTTATTTTTCACGTCATAAGAAAATGTGCATTAAACTGAAGGGAAAAAAGGGAGGTAATTTTATTGTGAGAGGAGTTAATCAATACTTGTATTTCCACATGGCTATGATATGATGGTCCCCGTAAACCTCATTTGCTGGTTTTGAATGTGACAAACTCATGTTGGACACTTTGAAAATTTTGCACTCCAATATTAAAGTCACCTTTAATTTTGGGACCTATCAATGATGCATTCCTTTCACATGAAATTTTAAATAATTGTAAGAAAAATTAATTCCCTCAATTACTGAATTTTTGGGTTAGTTTGATAAGTACTCCCCTGATGACTATTAACTGTCTTTTAAGGTTTTTACACATTACTTAAGAAAAGTATTAGCCTTAATTAGAAGTATTTGACGCAACTACTATTTAGTATTTAGCTCTCCTCAATTGTGTCTGCTTAATTAAATCTTCACTAATTGGAATATTAAGAATGACTTTGAAGAAAAAAAGATAGAAATCAAATTTATTCTTATATTATTCGAAATTGAGTTCGGTAAATGGGTTAAATTAGTCCCTACATAGCAGCAACATGATGGAATTTTAAATCATAGTTAAAATTTGAGAAGTATATTAGTTTAAATATTTTTTTACTTTTTTAAAGACACGTAGAGTCCACCAATTTTATCATGAAACTCGGTTACACAAATAGAATAAATCCCAGATAATTAATTAATAACAAGAATATGAATTGATCAAAAATATAACATAAAGGATCAAATTAAAGAACTTCGAATAGAATATAATAAATTTGGACTTTTCTTCAAAAAATATTACTCCCTCCAATCATTTTTCTTTATTCATATTAATTTAGCACACTTTTTAAAAAATAATAAATAAAATAATATTTTATTTATATTATCTTTGAATATAATAAATTTTAATATTTTAAAAAATATATTAAAATTAAATAATAAATTATATTTTAATTTTTAAATTAATTAAATAAAAATTAAATATTTATTTATATTATAATAGATAAATAAAAATAAACGAAGAAAGTAATATTTGAAACAGAACATTATTGAAAAAAAGTGTGACACAGCAAATTGGTGAAGCAATGAGTCGGATTTCATGCAAAGTTGATCCAAAGGACTTGAAGGAATATTTGAAAGTTACTCCCCATTTTACCACAACTAATATATTCCTCTCTCCGTTGCTTTCGTATTAGTTATCGTATTGGTCTTTTATGTGCTTTTTAAAAAAAAAATTATAAAAAAAAATATTTTTTATTAATTTATTATTAACCTTTTAAATATAATTAATATTATTCACTTTTACAAATAATTAATTTTAAAAGTGAAATGAAAATAATTACTCCTTTTATTTAATTTTTATGTGTTTATTATATTATATTTATTTTTATTTGTTTGATTTAAAATTTTAAGACATAATTTATTATTTAATTTTTAATTTATTTTTATTATTAATTATATTTATTTCCAAATATATTTTTAAAAACATTAAATTTATCATATTCAAATTAAGAATGATATAACAAAATTATCCTTTTATTTATTGCTTCTTAAGGAGCATTAAAATCAATACTGAATAAGTAAAAATGGACAAATAGAATAATTAAATTTATCTTGATTTTATAAATTGACAAGTATTTTGGGACAACTAATATAGGACAAAGAGTGTACTCCCTCCGTTCCATTTTAATTGTTAGGTATACTAAAAATAGTTGTTTTAAAATACTTGGTAGTTTCAAAATTCAAGAGATAATTAACAATGTTTTTTTCAATTCTACCCTTAGTATTTAAAGTCTTTATAAAATGTGAAAAGAATTATTATTGTATGTTTTCAAAAGATTAATAAGGTTATATTAGTCAAATTACTATCACTATTAATTTTTTTTTAATGGGTGTGCAAATCTTATCCTACCAATTAAAATGGAACAAACGAATTACTATTTTAATATATTAAAAATTAGTACTACAAGTCAAGCATAAGGTCCAAGACAATTGAAATTAAGTCAAATTGAAGTAAAGCAAATACCTTGGAAATGTTGAAGTTATATATACTATTTTAGAGATTGTATCCTCTCAAAAACAGAAAAAGGATACCCCCATTGCTCATCTTTTGTTCCACCCTGTTGGCTCCTAGAAACAATAAAAACAATACAACAAATAGTACTCTCTTTTCCCTTCTCTCTCACTCCCCAATAAAAAAGAAAGAAAATTAAAATAATCTCACTTGGAAAATCAAGTTAAAATAAAGTATATAAGAAAAAAGATAAAGAAGAAAAACTCTTTTTTATATTTGCATTACTTGATTCAATGTTGTATTTTTTATTTGACTCATCTCAAATTCAATTCATAAAGATTATCAAAGTTAATATGTATACTAATCCTATTTCTTTTCGATCGACTGTTTTCCTAGATTAGGATGGACACAGTAAAGTAGATATCAAATTATGATATTAAAATCAATTCTTTTTCTTAATAATGCAATTTTAATATTATATATTTTGTATAATTACATATGTAATTTATATATCTATCTATATTATATTATATTAAAAGTGTAAAGGCTCTTACAAATGTTGATTGAACTTTTTGCCCTTCATTAAAAGACATCACAATAGATAAAATTGTCATTTACTATTTTTATATAATTATTGTTTAAAACTATTATTTTTTATCACTTTATTTTATCATATTAGGTTTTCTATTTATGGCATAACTTTATTTGTGGTGTAAATCTAAAAATATTAAAAAAATTCACCATTTTTTTTTTCTTTTTTGATAGTCATGAATTTATTTTTACTTTATTTTATTATATTAGATTTTTTTTTATAGTGTAAATCTTAAAAAATAAAAAAGATAAAAGAAAAATTAAAAGAAAAAAGAAAAACAAAAAAAACAGTTCCACGAAATCTTTTTCCCCTTTTTGATTTGGAAACATTTTCTTCTCTTTTTTTTTCCTTTTCGATGGTAGGAATTTTTACAAAAATTCTCTTTCTTTTTTTTCCTTTTTTCATTGTTATGATTTATTTATTTATTTATTTATTTGATTCATATATTCTTCCACTTCTATAAAAGAATTTATAATTATATAATTTAAATTATTTACTCTTACATCAACACCTTTAATTCAATCTCCAACTTTGTATATTTTCGTGTTAATTTATCTTCTTCTTTTTTTCATATTATGAATTTTTTTAATGTTGTGGATTTGAAAAGCATAATAGTAATTGTTATATCAGCTTGTTTGTTCAAAATAATTTAACTTCGTTTGTCTCATTTAGTTGAGTCTAATATTGATATTATGTTATTTCCTTTAATTGAGTCTTATATTGACTTTATGTGATTTAGAATTTTATGTTATTTATAACTGGCATTCTTCATGTACTCATACATTCACAAGTATCATCTATTCAGGTAAAAGTAATCTTTTTATCTCATAAAATAATTTATTTTATATAATTATAAAATATTATAATTATAACTCTTGCGCACAATTTATTTTGTATAATATTGCAATGAAATCTGAAAAGGATTTCACAAACAAAATTATATCAATTAACAACTTAAGGCGATATGATTCTCAATGGATAATAAAAGTCTTAGTAACTGGAGTTGGATTAGTGAAAGAGTATAAAAAGTGAACAAAGGAAGGGACACAAACTATAGCGTTAGTTGACGAAGAGGTAATAATTCTTTTTTGCATCATAAACGATATTTATATTTATATTTTTAGATATATGTTTTTTGATCATTAAAATTTAATTTTTCACAAGGCACAAAAATTCATGCTATACTTTTCAATAGTTATATATTGAAAAGTGAAAAAAAATATTTACAACAAGATAAGATCTGTTACATAATAAACAGACGCATTAATAGTGTTAACGTGATTTTGTACCAGTAAACAAGGAGATTGATGTTGACTTCAATGACAACACTCTATTTCAGGAATGCAACAGTTACATTTTCTTGATTTCAAACAATTTTGTTTTATTTGAAAATGCAATACAATCTTCCAATGGAACAATCTTTGGTAATTTTTTAGATTTCATCAACTAATCTAACATTCAATATATGCATAGTATTTTACTCTTATTTACTTAACAAAATATTCTCTATAGATATAAATACGAAGGTCCTTATAAATGTTGATTAAACTTTTTGTCCTTCATTAAAAGATTCTACAATATATAAAATTATCATTCACTATTTTCCTCAATTAGTTGTTATTAATTATTATAGATCTTACTAATTTGTAAAAGGTAAAACTTCTAATATTTAGTATTTTAAAATTGACTAAACTTTTGCTTCTAAAATCTTTCCTTATTTAAACTATATTAAAAGTCGTGACATTTAAGACATTCAATTACAATTTTATTAACTTATATATCAATCTATTATTTAGCAAACTAACTAATTATACATCACAATATTTCAATATGAAAAAAATAAATTATATAATGTTATTTTATTATGTATTAATAATTCTTCTTCTTCTTCTTCTTCAATTTATGTGAAATTCATTTTATGTGAAGTATTTGACTAAATACACAAGTTAAGAGAAAGAGCAAAAAAATTGAGTTGAAATAATCTCATAAGGGTAAAATTAAAAATTTAAAATTAAGTCATTATTAAATATTTAAAGTATGAAGCCTCATAACAAAATATCATTCACCTTTTTAAAAATAGAGTTGACACTTGACAAAATAGTTATTTAATTATTTTTTAATATTTAAAATTTTAAAATTAACTAAATTTTATGTATTAAATTCTTCTTTTAATGTATAGAAAATACTAATATTTGTATATATTATATAATGTATGCATTTAAGTGCTCATGTAAAAGCGAATAACTTTTTTACCTTTCTATCAAAAGTTATTTCTATGACGTTTTTATTCATTGACAATACAAGAAATAGAGATTTTTCTCATCGCAAATAAATGGAAAATTTGTGTTATAAAATATAATTTTCTCATTCATTTCCCACCAAACTAATTCACTGGGAAAACACATGGTGGGAAACAAATTCTCACTGAAGTAGTGAAAAACTTCATGATTTTTCTATGTGAAAACACTACTATTTTTTTCCCTGATATTGGTAGGGATCGCCGCTTAATATTTTTCAGTGGGAAATTTTAATGAAAAAATAATGATATTTTGGTGTGAAACAAGTATTAGAACAAATTGAAGAAAGAACTATTAGATTAGATCACTCTTAAACATAATCATTTATCAATTTGAAATTCATAATTTTCTTTCTAAATTCTTTTATTGTTACACAAACACATCTTTTAAATATAATTTATGCTATTTTATAAATTTATTCTTATTAATATGAGGAACACGCGCAAAGCGCGTGCACTTAAACTAGTATTACTAAAATAGTATTAATACAAAAACTAATTATTTAATATTGAAATTTTGATTTACTCTATCTTGATTGAAATTTTTTTTTGTCTAATTGATTAGCGAATGGATTTGCTTGTATTTTTTAAAAAATATTTCTACGTAAATAGTGTGTTAGTATGATATAATTGAGACGTTTCGTAATTATCTATTATATAAGTCGAGGTCGAACAATTTATAATTTTTAATTTATTATACCATAAAATATTAAAATCAAAATTTAAAATATTAAATTATATTAAATTAATTTAATATAATAATAATATGGTGATACTTTTTAAAACGAATAACCAAAATTACTAAATTAAAATGTTTAATATCATATTATATACCGTACCATACTTATTCTTAACTAATATCTAAGGTCACTTCATTAATGTATATTTAGCTGTATGTTATTTTCACGTATAAGGGCCTAAGTATTAGTATGTCCGAATTTATTTAGTGTAAAATTAAATACACTATATGTATAATACTATATCTCCATCACATGCATATTATTGTATCTGTATATTTTATTTTCAGACCAATCGATGAATTAATATCAATTAACAAAAATATATTTTTTAAAATAATTTCATCATTATTTAATCAACCTATACAATTCACATATTAGAATTCTAATATACTTGACACCGATCTAATTGTATGATCTTGTAATCAATAAAGTGAGTGAAAAATTATGAACTTTTAAGTTTAATTTTCAGGGAAAGCAAAATTATTATTTTTCCTATTTATCCAAACCTTCACGAATAGAGTCATCGATATCTATTATAGTGTGAGATAGTAGGTAATCCTTCCATTCACTTTTACTTGTCATATTTTAATTTTCGAGAGTCAAACTACATGAATTTTGAGTAGTATTTCAAGATATATTATTTCATCAGATTAATATAAAAAGAATTACAACTTGTACTATTTTTTATATAATTTTCGAACATCTAATTTAAAATATCAAATTAATCTAATTCAATTTAACTTCTAAAATTAATTAAATTAACACTCAAAAAATGAGACTTTTCAAATAAAATGTATCTTATTTATAAAAATAAATAAAATTAATCAAAATAAATACAAACTCACTAATTCAAATATCACAATTAAAAATGAAAAAAGATTCCGATATAACTTATTTACAAATCAAACTAACCCTTCATCTTTTATATCATCTTGATGAATATGTTGGCCACATGACGATTAACTTTATTATTAAAAGAAGTAATAATTTTATTTAATTGTTTATCTATTTAAGGTTGTGACAATTATTAAAAGATACCGAAATAATTAAATTGGAGGAGTCAAAAGAAGAGAATTTGTGATTAATATACCGTACATATGTAACGGTGAGGACTGAGGACGTCGTCTCTTCCGTGTCTTATTATCAATTAACTCTTTCACTTCACACGCCACTTTCACCTTCCCCTTTAATTTCAAATCCACTCCCCTCTCTTCTCTCTTCTCTCTCTCTCTCTCTCTCTCTCTCTCGCATACACACAAAACAGTGACACTTTCCATTTTCCTCGCATTTGTTACTGTTTACCCAGCTCTTCCTTCACTCTTTCTCCACCATCGCATCGATCAATTCCTTTTTTTGTCGTTGAAGAAACCCTAGACTTGTTTTTTCTGCGTCTACTCCAGTTCAGATCTTACTTTTTTTAAAAAAAATCTTTTTTGACAGTGGAAAGAATATGAGATTTGACTGATTGAAGATTCACTGGTGAGTTTGTTTCGAGATTGTTCCGAGTTGTGTATTTGTTTCTCATTTCATAGTTACCCTTGTTAATGTTTGTGCTGTATTTTTATTTAGTTTATTTTGTTTGTGTCTAGCTTCAAGATTCGGGGGTGTTGTTGGCTGCTTTAACAGAATGTTATACATATTTTGAGTTTACATGTTTGCGTCGATGTAGGTAGTAATCGAATTATGGGATCTTCGATAAACTTCCGTGTGCTCGAATTAAGTAATGGGGTGATTAGAAAGAGTTAGCTTTCAGCTTTGCAAAAGTTTCTTCTTTTAGCTGGTTTCTCGAAATGTTGTGTGTGTTTGGCATGACTGAAAAAAATAATTTTCTCTGTGATATCATAATTGATATTCAGCATTCTGATCCCTTGAGTTGTGGACAAATGTTTTATCCTAGGAAACATATTTTCCACCAGAAAAGAGGCAACGACTTCCATAGCTATTGAGAAAATCATTTTCCTTTACGAATATCAAACTCTTTTTGGTATTACTGATACAATCTTTACTAATACAAATATAATTATTTATGTGTTAATTTACCCGGGATGTAATGTGGAATAATAATACATGTTATTAGTAATGTGTGGATAGGAGTATCTAAAGTCTAAAAAAACCCTTAAAGCTGGCAATTCCTACATAACAACCTTTTTTATTATTCACACATTATTGTCATTGCATAACAATTCCTACTTTATTATTATCTTTTGATAATTGTAGAAGTCTCCACCGTTCCAATCTCTGTAGATAATGGTTTCACTCCTCTATCCATCTCCACTTGATAAGTGAATACTAGGCTTTTGTGTGCGGTGAGGTCCGAACCCCTAAACATGCGTCTACCCGGCACATTATGTATTGCACTTTTACCACTAGACTAAAGCCCAGGGCATCAATTCCAACATGACTATTCTCCGTGTAAACAAACCTGTGTTATAATCCATGTGTAACTAAACCGTAAACCAAACAACAACTTATATCACATAACTACAATAATAATCAACATTTAGAAGTGGATGTCAACTTTTATTTTACTCAAAAATACAAGAATACTACAAGTATACCCTTTTTTCACCTTATACAATTTATATAAGCCACCTACTTTTATGCCCAACCAGACATCACAGAAAATTATCTGTGGGATACATTCTTCTCCATTCTAAACAGTAAATACACTCTTAAATGGAAGTTGTGCGAAGTTGGTTGCGAAATTTTTATTTACTCTGATTACTTGCTTACTTCATTCTTTGCAAGACATCTGGGACCTGATGCCTTAAAATTTTCATTCTGACAACAGATGTGTTTTGTCTGACTTTGTTTGCTGACACATCCACATGGGAGTATTTGGTTACTAAATGAGAAAATGGAGGTTGAAAAGCGAAGTTCAAAGGGAGGTTTTCTTCAGCTATTTGATTGGAATACCAAATCTCGGAAGAAGCTTTTCTCTAACAAGTCCGAACTACCAGGTAACTCCTTTTCTCCTTGCCTGTTGGCGGTTGGAGGTCATTTTTCTTGTGACTGATGCTCATTGCTGAATATTTTGCTTTACCCATGTTCCTGTTAATGTTGCTGTAGAAAACTCTAAACAAGGAAAAGAAAATGCCAATGGATCAGCTAATTTAAGACTTCAGCAGGTAACTTCTTTTTTACTTTACTCTGCTATATCCTCTCATATAATTCAAGACATGAACTTTATGACTGTGGATCGTATCTCTTGGTCTGTCGTTGTGATAATATGTATATGTTATTGAAGGTTCATGACTATGGTCCTGGTTCCAACTCCAAACAGAACTGTGATTTCTATAGTGCTTCATCAGTAGCTGAGGATGGAAGTTATGGTCAAAAAGCACCTGGGGTTGTTGCACGTCTTATGGGATTGGATTCTTTGCCAACATCAATAGAGTCTGATCCCTATTTCAACTCACCCTTTGATTGTCACTCGTTCAGAGATTATCCATATCTAAGTTTTATTGCTGATTTCCAGAACGAACATCATATGACAGTCCATGGTAACATGCGGAATAAATTGGATGGATTTAAGAAAAACCCTGTTGAAATAAGGCTGCAGAAGGTGCAGAGCCGGCCCATCGAAAGGTTTCAAAGTGAGGTATTGCCTCCAAAATCAGCTAAACCTATTTCAGTTACTCAACACAGATTATTATCTCCTATCAAGAGTCCTGGGTTCGTCCCTCCTAAGAATGCAGCTTACGTAATAGAGGCAGCTGCCAAAATATATGAGCAGAGTCCTCGACCCACAAACAGAGAGAAGGTGCAATCTTCTGGGTCTTCCTCTGTCCCTTTGAGAATACGAGACTTGAGAGATAAAATGGAGGCTGCCCAGAGGCAGTCGAGGATTTATGAAGCACACCGGCTGAAAGAGCAAAATTCTGTTAAAAACGTCAGAAGACAACCCAGCGAAAGAGGTCAGGTTCAATCAGATAATATGCATCAATTCAGGGCTTCTGAGGTATCAAGAAGAGATGTCTCTCAAAATAAGGGGAAGGAGAAGTCAGTTTCACTAGCAGTTCAGGCAAAAACCAACGTTCAGAAAAGAGAGGGGAAGGCATCTACTTCTACTAAGAACCCATTGAACCAGAAAGAACAGAATGAGTCTAAGTCTGGTAGGAGGTGGCCAAGTGTGAAAGTTGGGGAAAGGAGAAATTCAGTCAACCGGCCCTCTGATGTGCTCAGGCAGAATAACCAGAAGCAGAACTCTGCATCTAATAAAGATGGGGAGAGTTTGAAAACTTCAGCTTCCTACCACAAAGAGAAAAAAATATCATCCACTGGTAACATGTCTAGATCAACCAAGACTGTAAGTAAAATTGTTGTAAATACCTCAACTGCTAACAGAAGTGCAAGTGTTGTAGGAACTGATGTTGGAAAGGACCTTTCATCATCAAGGGACTCCAGAGTGAGGTCCTTTACTGGTAAGAAACAGCCAGTCAGTGGAGATATTGGCTCTGATGGAGGTGGTGCTGACAATATGATGAAGAGTAAAGATGAGAGGTCTATAAAATGTAATTTAACTATTGAAGGATGCTCCAATAGGGATACAGCTGACAGGAAAAATGGGAGTGATGTCGTGTCATTCACTTTCACATCACCAATCAAAAAATCAATGCCTCGCCTCACTTCATCAAGTCATGTTTTGGAAAAGAATAATGCTTTGTCTCTCTTTCCAGGTTCTTATGATGATCAGTCTGATTCAAGAACATCAACGATATCTTCTTTAGGTTCGAATGCCATTGGTGGTGATGATTTAGGTATGCTCTTAGAACAAAAGCTTAAAGAATTAACTTCGAAAGTTGGACCATCTTGTGAAGATCTCATCAAAACAGGGGCTGCCTCTATTTCTGCCAATACTTTTGAAGATAGTGTGTCCACTGTAGCACATGGGAAGAGGCTTCAAATTGATTTGCGTTGTGAAAAAGCAGATGACTATGGTCACTCTTCTGTTGATAACTTTGGGCTTACCACAACTCAGATGTGGCAGGTATTTCTGAAATTCCCTTAGCTTCAAAATGTCATTTTTATGACTTACACACACCAACCCACCTCCAAAAAATATCATGGAGAAAAAAGAGGAACAGGTAAAGCAATGAGAAATTGGCATGTAGATGATGATTATATGCATAAGGAACCTTTTAACGTGTGGTCAGAGCTGTTAATTGGTTTGAGCCTCGACAGATTTCATTGGAAGTACTGTTATAGCATACCATATTTTGTTAGTGCATGAAATTGGTGCATATGTTTGTTCCTCGGTGAAAACAAATAGAAGATTTCAAATTCATGTATCATTTAGGAGAATACTTATGAATTGTGGGTGAAGTCAGGTGGTTAGGCAAAGGTACATCAACAAAGCTGTGTATAGCTAATAGGTATATAGGTATCCAAATGTGAAAATGTGTCGTGACCACTTTGCATGAATAACGACTTTGAACCATCCAGCTTCCTTACCGAGTAGAGGGCCAAGTAATATGACTTTGGTGTTTTTATTTCTTTTGACAAGTCATTTTAGTTTATTATGTGAAAACAGTAGTCAAGCTCCACAAGCGGCTGTCGTAGAATTTTAATGAGGGTTTTTCTGAATGATTTTCAAAGTCATCCTTTTTTACCTTTGATTACTCAATCCAATAGATGACAAAAGAGTAGGCATAGACATATCAAAGGCTTTTCTGTGCTTGCTATAGGCCAAAGAGGTCTAGGGTCTGGGGATATTTTCCTTTTTTCTTTTT
The DNA here is from genome assembly GCA_035772735.1 of Datura wrightii. Lineage (NCBI taxonomy): Eukaryota > Viridiplantae > Streptophyta > Magnoliopsida > Solanales > Solanaceae > Datura > Datura wrightii. The sequence continues at coordinate 39,500,624 of JASDFA010000014.1, forward strand.
TTTTCCCTTTCTAGTTCAAGCCACTGAGTGTCAGATTCAGAATTTCTAAGACACATAATTAGAATGATACCGGAGGATGGCTTAGAAATGAAGGAACCTCCAAGAAAATGTCTGGGATTTCCTCTGAAATAAAGATCTCAAAATCTTTCCCCCTCTCTGATATTACAACAATGGAATGCTCAATCATAGAAGCATTGATGTCCCACTTCTCTACTAGGTTTTCTTTTTCTTCTTTGTTGTATTCTGCAACTTTCAGTTTTCCTCCTTAGTCCAGTTGTTACACTTTCTGCTGATGTGGCAGCATGTTGGTGCTAAACCCAGACAAAGAGGAGCATTGTGGTAGATCAATGGCCAACATAAACTAGTTTGACTATGATAAATCCAATGCCCAAGATTTGAGGCCATCAACCGTTATAGTGTGATTATTTCTGAAGCTGGTTTATGCCTTGCAATGGCATTTTCTAGAAAGTGTACCTTGAAGAGATAAACTCTCTGTGCAAATTTTGGCTTACAAAACCTGTTTTGTGTAAACTCGCTTTTATTGCCAGCAAGGTTGATGCTCTAATATTTGTTCTGGCATTCCATAATCTCATAATCGAAACTGAGATAGATGCACTGCATTGCAATAACAATCATCAGAATTTGTGGCAATACTAGCTAATAGGAAGCATAGGTGGATGAGATGTGGAAAAAGATGCAGAAGCAAGGAAAAGTATCACTTGATAAAACTATCCCAGAACAGCTGTGATCTTGCAACCAGGTCTATCTATAGAATGAAGAATTAACAAACTGATGAGTTGGCAATTGTTGCTTAAAAAGTTGACAATTTGTTGTAGAGAAGTATTGCTGACCCAACATAGTACTCAATTGACACTCCAAATCAAAACATCTTTGTCCAGTTAGTTTGCAGTCTAACCTTAATCCCACTTCAGCGTATAAAAAGGCATTGAAGTCTTGTATAATTTGTCACTTCTGATAATATGATTCTGAAATCTCTTGGGATCCGTGGGGATTTTTTAAAATAAGGTAAAATCCATGCGGACTTAGTGAAGCAACGGAAGCAAGATATCCATATATAAACGATACTAATTTGTTGGAATTAAGGTTTAGTAATTGTTGATACACTTGCATTAGGTCCGATATCCGACAAAGTGCCTTTCAGCTTGGTTATACAGATTATATGTCATGGGTAAGTGCGAGGTTTAGAGAATTCCTAGTTTTAGTATCACTAATTTGTCCCATAATACAAATTACTGAGTATTGGAATGAAAAGGGGGAAGATGGAACAAAATCGATGTTGAGAATTTATATGCCAACTAGTTCGGGATTGAGGCATTGTTGCAGTTGCTGAATTCCTATTTCTGTATCATTACTGTACTAGTTTTTGTTAAAAAAAAAAACAGTATGATGTACCAGGCTAATCTTATCTGCATCAGTTTCAGGGTCCAAAAAAGGTAGAAAATCCTAAAATTGCCGGCAGCTTTACATGTGAAAGAGAATTTAATCTACAGTGTTCTAGTCTGGCGTCAAGTTTGGAACCTTCCATCTCAGGAGGCAGTAGCAGCTCCTTGGATAGCTACAGAAGCTTAACTACCGATGGTAATAACACTGATCTTTAGCTGAAAGCATTTATTATCTTTGTCCTGTAAAACTTTTTGAGGTACTTATGTTACCATTCTCCAAAAAGAAAAAAATTTGGACGGTACTTACCTCTCACTCGTGTCCAAATATATTTCCCTCAATATATGTACATGTAGAAAAAAGAGAGCACGAAATACCGATCAAATAAAAAAGAACCCGAATGTAGTTTTGCTGAATTTAGGAATTGTTTTCTCATATAGGAAGTACATGGGCATTTTTTTTTAACATTTAAACTATGATATGCGACGATCAAAGTAAGATCTGGTAGTTCTTTCTGCTTTTTGCTTTGACTTTCTTCTATAAGGTAATTTGTATTATATTTTAATCCTAAAATTAGAAATTTGCCACTTAAGTTAAAGGCCCCAAGCTTGTAAATATACATTAATCATGATTCTCTAATTTGGTTACATAGTGTTTTCTCCGACAAATTAATTTTAGGAAGAAGATATTGTCTTCTAGAAATTTTGAAGAAGAGAAGGCATTTCATAAGGTTTAATTGAAAATTATAACAGTGCATATTTCTGTTATTCATTAAAATGAGGTGATACTCTTTCTCGCAAGATCAGTACAGTAATTGCTTATGGACTTTAAAGATGTTTTCAAGTCATTACATTGAGGCAAGAACTGAATATTGTCCATTACCATTATATTTCCATTTCTCCCTGAAAAAAAAATCAATTAAATCCTGACCGAGGAAACTTATGATCAGGGAACAAGCATCATCTGTCTGATGGATCTCACGAAATGATGAATTGGAAAACCTGCATGAGGACCCATTTGGTGGAAGGTGATGCAGAGTTATTGGACTCAGCCTCTTCTGTTCCTCTTGCAGATGCAGGTGGAAAGGATTCAACCACTACACCGACTTCCACAAATTTCAATGAATTACCTTACTGGGAGTTTAGATATATTAGAGATATAATTAGAATTTCAGACTTGGTGATGGAAGATTTTGTGCTGGGTGAGGCTCAAAGTATTATTGCTCTCGATCTCTTTGACCAGTTGGAGAATCAGAAGACTCGAACCAATAAAAATGCGGAAGAGCAGTTGAAGATTAGGAGAAGAGTACTGTTTGATTCGGTGGTTGAATGTCTGGAATTCAGATGTAGACGGAGTTCTGGTGGAAGTTTTGAAGCTTGGGCAAAGTGGACGACATTGGTACAAAGGAAGGAGTGGTTGGCAGAAGAGGTGTATAGAGAGATTGCTGGCTGGACAAGCATGGAAGAATTGATGGTGGATGAGGTTGTTGACAAGGACATGAGCACACAACCGGGGAAGTGGACTGATTTTAGCTTTGAAGCCTTCGAAGAGGGTGTTGACATTGAGAAGGGGATTCTTTCTTCTTTGATGGACGAACTGATCCATGACCTAATGTGAATGAGTTCTCTTCTGGTGGCTTTAATCAATGTGAAGTTTTATACTTTTAACTTTGCTACATTACATCTTCCTTGCGCATTGTTCTTTTCTCATTTTTCCTTTTACTCATGAAAGGTGGAAATCTGAGATAAGTGGTTTAAGTGATTGCTCATATTTATGTTCAGGTAGAATCAAGGTTTCCATGAGGAGGGTGCATTATCCTATGATGAGAAGCCTTCTGCTTTGATTTTGTGTGTGATATTGATAGGTGATGTTGAGGGGTTGAGCTCAAACTCAGCTCTAATGGCCTCTCTCTGTCTGTAAAAGCACTACTGCTGTGAGGTAAAATTTTTAAGTAAACTCCTAACCTGGAAGTATGTAAGAGTTTCTCGTGTAACTGAAAAATAGTCACCATCTCGAAGCATCAAATTTCACAGGTGAAACTTCAGAGTATGACGATGTTTATTGGTCCAGCATATGTTGGAAATACCATGATGACAAAAACATTTCTATTGAAAAAAAAAGAAGACAATATTTCTATATCAATGGATGATTCTTTTAGTCCGAAACCTCTAGGCTTACTTTCTAATTTTATATAGTATTATTACTACATCATTTTGAGAGTTAACAATTTTCTTTCACTGCAAATTTAATCTAAAAAAAGTAATTAAAATAAATGATAATTGAGTTCACACTGGGAGTAGATATATTTGTTAGTGTACTCTAAGTTCTGTATAATGTCACAAGGGCAATGGGCTTATAAGTGAGTCGTGACCCGAAGGAAAACCTAAAAGGTGGTCCTACTGGGAGCAGCCGTCCACTTTGGCCGCCGGCGAACCTCTGACAGAGTAACGTGCACCCACCCACCCACCACCCCCAATCTAATCTGCTACTACACTGAATCTTCTGAAAAAGGAAGCAGACAATGACTTCTGTAGCCCCACCTCCATATTCTCATCTAAAATAGTAAATCACTGTTTGAATAGGACAGTTGAGATCTCACTATTAATCAGTGATCTCGAATTTAAACCATAAAAATAACTTAACCTTTTCGATAAACATTGCTTTAACCCCTCACTAAGCCTTTCTACGTGCAAGCTGGCTAAAAAAAAAAAAATTTAACCCGCCTAATTGTAAATCATAATATAAAACTATCTCGTAGTAAAATTTAAATTGTTAAAAATGTCATCTTTTTATTTACAAAATCTCGATTTCAACGTATTTTTATGTTTACATATTTTTTTTCAAAACTAGTTGATACGAATTTTAACAAGAATATATGCTACGGCGTACGAGTAGTTATTATTTTGATGAGTATTAAGATTTATATATGGTTGTTTTTTTTTTATAACTTTATCTAGTGCCTTGTAATAATTAAAGTAGATTAAAGATTCTGAAAATTATTTGGATCAAGTGTTTGTTCCCTATTTGAATGTCATGAAATTCTATCTTGTACTAATCAAATAGAAGGTGTATTATTCTTGATTGATGGTGACTAATTAGAGATGACTCATCTCATTTACTACCTCTTGTCCATTTAGCATAGATCCCAACAAGTAGATATGAACACAACATACTGTTTAACTACCCCCACCGCCCCCCACCCGTCTGATGGACTCCTCTCTTAATGCCATCTCATTTATTGAAAGAAATAATTTTCTAAAAATATTTTTTAATTTTATGATTCTTTTAACAGATATTTATTTTTTTACACATAAGAAATCATTATTTTTATTCGCAAGAGATCTAAAAAAATTATTTACTTGTGTTCAATTGAAAAAAGGCAAGAGATTTTATTTCCTCTCATTTATCTCCATTTCATACATTTCTTCTCCTTTTTTATTTATTTATAATCATCTACTTCCAAAATTTAATTGGACGATCGCTCCAAATTTCTACGACATAAAATTTATTAATGAAAAAATATTTCTTATCAAGAATTTCTTTATTTTTAGAATTTGAAATTGAAATTTCTGGTCAAGAAACCTTGTTCATCCCATCATTTTTTTTGACGGTGTCACAATATATAAAAGCGGAAAGTTAAAAAGTTGTGTTGATAATCAAACCTTTTCATGGTAAAATTCGAGATAACAATTCTTTTGGAGATTTATTTTACAATTTAATCTCTATGCATTCAAAGACATGATGATTTTTTATGTTGGAAATCTCTTTAGGATAATTCCTGAAATTAACGAATTATTAATGGGTATATTAAAGTAAATTGAACCTAGAAGAATAACGTCGAAGCTCACTTAAATCAATTAATTCAAGCATTGACAATGTTAGTTGGATCCTAGTGTGTTGAAGATTCTTTTTGTTTTTGTCGATCGCATTGGCAAAATGGTAGGTTTCTACATTCTAATCAAGCAACAGCTGCTAATATTTTAGAACATGTTGTATGTATAGTTAGACTGAAAAGTAAAATCTTATGATGAAAACAACTTAATTTGAGAATGCTATAATTTGTTTAATTATCAATACTAGGTAGTTGCATAAAGTTGTATGTTAGTGAAGGAACAGGGGCAGATATAGCTTTAAACAATGGCTTCATCTCACTTTAATATGATTGACGTGCAATATATATATGTATATATATAAAGTTTTAATGAAAAAATTATTAGAATGACATCTATCTCAACTAACTATTCACTCAATTGAACATTGAAATTTTAATGAACGCCCTTATTTAGACACAAATTTCTCCAACACATAGTAAATTTGAATCCGTAATTAAGAAAATTACAACGGATTTAATCTAAGAATTTTAATGATCGAATTTTAAATCATGGTTGCATCAGTAAAGAATATTACGTAAATATTGATGCATCTGTCGTACTATACGAGAGAGAAATGGTTTTAGCACTTTAAATTTTTTAAAAAATTTTATGAATTTTTTACAGGAAATCCTAATTTTAACAAATAAGAGATCATTTTTTACGCATTAGAGATCTAAACAAATTTTTTTTTAAATTTAAATTGTAAAAATAAAAGAATCTCATTTTTGTACATAGTGTGATGGTGCGATAGATGACGAGAAGTTGCAGCACATGCAAATAGATCTGTCATTAATTAGTAGTTTGTAAGATCTAACAAGTGGGAGAGAAGGAGAAGCATGGATGATAAGAAAGCATATATACACATATTGTTGATAGCTAGGTAGAGAGACTCTCCATCTCCATGCTTTGCCAAACACCTCATGTGCCGCCTTCTTTTTTTTCATTTGCTTATGGCAACTATAATACTTATATCTATTTCACACTCTAATATCACATGTTCCATCCTTCCATGTTTTCTTTTTCTTCTTTTGTCCAATTCTTTTCGGGTTCTTTTTACTACATTTTCCACCGATATTCATTCAGGCTCTGAGTTAAAATGTTTGGATCAAGCGCTTACCATTGTGTCAAAAGTTATAGCTGATAATAAGGACGCAACTTTATTTCTTAACTAAGCCTATCAAGCAAGCGTCATGTTCGATAATGCCTCCAACCCAGGCCACCCGCCCCTTCGTGGGCCTTTGCCATAGGCACTAGAAAGGATGTTGGCGTTATCCAACATAAAAATCCGACATACAAATTCGATCGAATTCAACAATTTAAATTTAAATTATCTAGCACAAAAATTAAATTTACTGCCTAGTTAGTAATTACTAACATACACTTAATACCGCTATTTCAGAATTTAGAGTTTATATAATTTAAATCACCCCAATTTCTCAAGAATGTTCTTTTTTCTCTCTTCCTTTCTTTTTATCTTTTTATCTTTTTTTTTTTTTTTTTTTTTGTGTGTGTGTGTGTGTTTTGTTGTTGACGACCTCTTTAAAGGCTTAAATCTACAATTTCATAATTGAAGATAAGGGTTCTTATTGCTCGAGTCATCCCCTCTTATTCTCAAATAATCTTTTTACTATTTTTAAAAAATTTAAAAATAGAACAAATGATAAAGATGTTCGCGAGTATATTTTATAGTGTGTTAATTATAAATAAATAAATTTGAAGAAGCATTATCAAAGTATTATGTGATAGAATAATGCCTACCAAAATAAAAATTAATAAATTCGATCAAATAATTATAAAATCGTCAATATTATACAATAGTGAGTGAAAATTTTTAACCACACGCTAAAGTCCAATATATTCACAAAATAAGTATTCGAATGTGAATATCATGATAAATATGCGATTATGCAAAACCCGATAAAATAAAAAATCATCACATTCGCCATAAAATGCATGCATTGATGAGGAAAATTAATTCATTTTATGATAATTTAATCATGTTATGTATCGATCTAGAATATCTTTTAAAATGATAATCAAACCATTTGCTAATCCAAATACCAATAAGTTTCGGGACAAATTTCCTTTTAAGTTGGCAGATTAGGGATAGTATAGGGACAATGAAAATTATATCTTTGATAGGTTTGGAACATATGGACCAAAAAAAAAAGAGATTATTTCATAATGGGGTTAAACAGAATTAAAAATGGAATAAGTGAAACGTGTCAAGCACTGATTGGCTGTGACACTAATTAAACCTATGCCTTCGTGTTGGCTGAGAAGGGGCTCCGTTTCTGAAATGTGTTCAGATTAATTAATTTTAACAGAATTAATAACAATAATATTGACAGTTTATAGAATATTGTTTCATCAATGATTAATTATTAATTACACTAATTAACCCTATGCCTCGTGTTGGCTGCCTTAAGTCAGAATCCTATGGAGAAAGGGCTCTGTTCACCTCCTCCTCGAGTGTACGTGTAACCCATCTCTTCTCTCCCAACTCATTTTAAGGCCTTGTTTGCATAATCAATTAAAAATGAAAATTTATAATTAAGGAGAAGTGAAATTGTCCCAACAACTTATTTAGACATTTTTTCAATTCTCTCAAGTTTTTGTTTACTCCCTCCGTTTTAAAATAAGTAATGTTTTTAGATTGAACACATCCCTTTAAGAGAATTCTTAAGAAAATTATTCATTTAAAAAAAAAATTATATTTTTACCCACTTACATCTAATAAATATCTTGAAAAAGATGTAACTCTTTAATATTTTCTTGATTATGTAAAACTCTTTTCATTTAAATAAAGATAAAATTAAAAGAAAATCATTAATATCTTCTTGATTATGTAAAATACCACTTATTTTAAAACAAAATTGAAAGATTAAAATATCACTTGTTTTAATATGGAAGGAATAGTAATTAACGTTAAAGATTGAACAGGGTCTTCTCTTATGAATTTTAATACAACAATAATAATATATTTATTATAATTTCAAGAGTAAAATTTGAAATGATTAAAATATATATAGATTTTATTTTTACCTGTAAGTTGATGTAATGTGAATTTAAGCTATTAAGGGTTCGTTTGGCTATGCAAGATGAAATCATTATACGAAATTATATGAGAAAAGTTGAAGTTTTGTTTGGACATACAATTTGAAATTCTTGAATTGTATTTTGATCTCATGAACATAAAAATCCCACAGATTGTGAAAATTATTAAAATTTCCTCAATGCTTATACAATCTTACTTAATAAATAAAAGCCCATAATAAAGTATAATACACTATCACAAAGCCATTCTAAAAAAATAAATTATTTATTGATCAAACTTTAGTTCAATAAGTAAAATTGAACATGAGTTGTAGTGTACTATTTTTTAATATAATCATCTCACATGGAGTATATTTCTAGATCATCTTGATTAGAAATTGAGAACCCTTTCTATTTTTAAATTTTAAAAAAAATCATGAGATGAAATCTCAAATTCTTACAAAAAAAAAAAAAAACACCTTGATTATAGTAAATTATAATGATTTTATTAATTACTAAAATAAAAGTAAAGAAAATAAAATTTCAAACTTTTAAATATTAAATTTTTAAGGTTAAGGATATTTTTAAAATAAAAGGTGAAATAATAAAGATATTTTTAAGCCAAAAATAAAGATTAAAAATATTTTAAAATTAAAAAATATTTAAAAAATATTTATAAGCCATTTCTCATAAATTAAAAGTATTTTTTATTCTTCTTTCTAAGATAAATTATTAACAACTCCAAACAGTTCTTTAACAGAAAACGTGCATGCACGAAAATGGATACGATGAGAAGCAAGATATATTAGGAAGCGGGGTAAGTGTGGTGAGGCTGCATAACAGAGGAACAAAAGACCTAGGCCACAGGGGAACGTGCCGGCCTCTGTTATTTGCAGGCTAATATTTGTGTGGTCCATTGTACTTTTTTTTTCCCAATTCCCCAAGTCTAACTTTATTCTATTCTATTATAACCCCCTAAACTCTTCTCCCTATGCTCTTTTAATCCTTTTATTTTTTAATCTTTTCATGCCAATTTGCCCACTTAGTAGTTCTAGACTTTTTAGTTTTATCTACCATATTTAACCCTACCCCCACCATTAACCATCATCCTCAGAGTCCCATTAACCAAAAATCCAAAATATTTATGCTATTTCCAGTTACCCCCTAGAGGGTAGGGAAACTAGGGTTCTATAATCAACCAAGACAAGCTTATGGCATCTCCAAAAGTCAAAATCCATTTCAATTGAACTTGACTAATATTTCCCCTATGCTTTTCCTAGATTAAGAAATTTTGTAGCGCTAGACCAATTTGGCTTGATTATAAATTTGATGACTTTTTTTTTAACTTTTTTTTCTTAAATTGCTCTTGGAAGGGATTTATCCATTTGCACAAATCTTATACTTGGCTAAGAATTAAGATGATTAAAAAAGGAATAAGAAGTGGCAAGTTAAAGATCAACTTGTCTTAAGTTCTAAATCTTACTCCCTCCGTTTCAAAATAAATTGTGTTTTTAGTTTGATCACACTTCTTATTAAAAACTACTCATTTCTATAAAGTAAAATGCATTTTTACCAACTTACCCTTAATAAATACCTTGAAGAAGATGCAACTCTTTCATATTTTCTCGATTATGTAAAACTTTCTCCATTTAAATAAGGATAAAATTGGAAGAACATCATTAATATCTTCTTAATTATGTAACACACCACTTATTCTGAAATAAAATCAAAAGGCCAAAACATCATTTATTTTGAAACAGAGGAAATATAGTGTAATTTAGTATAATCTTGATAGTGGACATGCAGTAGTATTTTAGTTTATCATGTTTAAAGGCCAATTAATTGTTTCGGATATTTTTTTCGGAGTGTCAAAGTTTTGCAAACTTCATCATTCTTTTTTTTCCTTGACGCGAATAATATTTAGAGTTGCTTGAATTATAGTATCAAATATTTCTTTAAAGTAGACTCCTCCATGAAAGACTAAGAATGTTTTAATATTTTACAATTACCATGTAAACAAACGAATGTGTAGCTGAAAATTTTTAATTTCTTAAATCAACTTTTTGGAAATCAAAATTAAAAAATAATTGAAGAAAAAGCCAATACTGGTATCCCAAATGCAAAGAGTATATATAATAAAAAGAGGAGTGGAAGAGACAAAAGGGAGGACAATTATATTATGTATATTTTTTGGGGGAGGAGCAATAATTTAGGGCTTTTGCTCATGTTGGGACATGGCAAGGCAAGAGTACTTGCAATAGTATGGCACAAGAAATGGAGTGACCTTTTCCACACTTTTGAAAAGCAAAATTCAACATTTTATGGATCTAGTCTTAGTATATTTCTTAATCCTCACCATCGTTTGTTTTTGTATCTTACATATAATAGTCTTAGTATATTTCTTAATCCTCACCATCATTTGTTTTTGTATCTTACATATAAATAATTCATACCAAAAATTTCATGCATGGTGGGATATTTCTAAAATGTTACTTCTTTGATAATACAAGTTCAATCATGGAAAAAAATGATTATATCTTAGACATTTTAATTGGTCAAAAAGAACTCTAGTCCCCTTGACTATATATACTAATGATGATACCCAAATCTAATTTCTTTGACTCAAAAGCACAAGAACTACAAAAGATTCATCATGATTCATGTATTGCTTTGAGATATTGCAACAAGGAGTTTCTAAAAATTTGTGCAAATATTATCTTTCATCAAGTGTTTCTTCCTTTGAACACAAGAAACCAATTATTGTTTTTCTTTATGCTAAAAAAGATATATATTTAAAAAAGTCATCTTTGAAAAATATATATAAAAACTTGCTAGTTCTTTCCAAAATGAGTACTATGCTTCCCTGGTTTGTTGTTTTTGTTTTTTTTTTCTTTTTACACCGGAAAGGAGTAAAAAAGTTAAATAGTTTTCCAAAAGCAATGTCATTTAGGTATGTTTAGAGAGAAAATTATATATTCTTGAACATATTTTCTCAGATTATTAGTTTTTGTTTGTGCTTTTCATTTATTAAAAGATTGGAATATTGGTTCAATTCTTTTTAAAATGTGTTTAATAAAAATGTTGCTAGTATTTAATAAAAGCCTACAATATTTAACAATAGCCGATGATATTGTATATTCTCATTCTTAATCAGTTTGATTGCTAGTAAGAAGTTAATTTCAACTTATACTTGTGGATATCTCATTAGGTTGACTATTGTTATCCCTTCTTTTATTTTTTAATGCTCTATAATTCTGCTTCACTATTGTTACTAAAACTAATACAAGTAACTGAAAAACACATGATCTTATATAATCTCGATCAGCAGAAATTCTCATCAAATAAATGAATTTTTTTTGTTAACAATCTACATATTTTCTACAAGTTGCAGAGTGTTTTCTTTTTAAAAAAAATATTAATCGTCATATATATATATATATATATATTAGGAATCTTTACCATAATATGACGATTAATATATATATATATATATATATATATATATATATATATATATATATATATATTTCAATACTTATGATGGTGTATTTATACAACATAGATAAATTTTAGAGTAAGAATAAGCTAATGGGCTAATAAATTAATTAGCACTCTCATGAGTGATACGACCCAATAGAAAACGTCCGAAAATACAACGTTTCTTCTTTTTTTTTTTTTTTTTTTACTTTCAATTGTTTAAAAACTAATACTAGTACATAGACCAAAGTATAAGTTGTTTGAGATTTAATAAATTTCAAATAATTTTTTATTTTATTTTCTTGATTCATGTTCACAACTTTTGTTAGAAAGCAAACATTTCGAGTGTGCTCATGCTTCACCGGAAAAGGAAATCACATTTATTAAATTTTCAACACCAACTTTTCTTTTGATTCCATCTTGCAATAACTGAAAATAATACACAGGCACGTTTTGCCAATTAATGGTTAAAAAACATATCATAATTTTAACTCCCTTTAATAGCTGTGGAAAATCAAAATAATAAATCCAACTTCCACTGTGGGACTGGGGGTAATATATATTTTTTAATTGAAAAAGATTAAAAATACCCTTAATCTAAGAAAAAGTATTTATAAATATTCTTCTTTCATTTTTTGTCTAAAAATACTTTCAATCTTTATTTTTGGCTTAAGAATATCCCTCTTTTTTCACCTTTTGATCTAAAATTACACTCAACCTTGAAAATTTAATATCTAAAGGTTTGAAATTTTATTTCCTTTACTTTCTATTTTGAAAATTAATAAAATCGATATAATTTACACATACAATTAAAAATTTTAAAATATTAAAAATATTATTTTTTATATATATTTTCATCATTAAAAATATTATTCTCTTGATAATCTTGTATAAAATGGAGAAGAAGTACTAGCATTTACGATAATGTATCAACTTTATTTTATTTTTAATTAGTGAAAATGCATATATTTTGACACTTTAAATTTAAATAATTTTTAAAATCTTTTTATGAGATTAAAGATGAGGAGCCACGCTTCTTTAATACGATGAGAAGAAGGGGGGCCTCCGTACCAATCCTTACTTATACTACATCTTTTTTTCGGTGTATAACTTAGTTGGTAGAGCATTGGGCTTTTAACCTAATGGTGGCAGATTCAAGTCCTGCTACACCCAAACCTACCTTACACTCAACTATGAATAAGGATGTATAATAGCCTTCAAAGATGACTCTTTGGCCTTTCGACTCGCATCGGCGAGTCTTGCCTGCTTTCGTCAGAATCCTAAAGACCAGGTGACTGGACATATTGCTTCTTTGCTAGTTCCCTTGAGTGGGTATAAAACTTCCTTATTCTAGGTTATTTGATACTGCCTTCTTTTGTGGACTCCTAGGAATTCCCTAAAATCAAAAAGCAAGAGAAAAGAGCCAAGCACCGAAAAGAAGAGCAAGGGCAAGAGAAAGAGAAGAGGGACCTATTTATCAGCAAGGAAGTGGAATTGGAATCAATCCCCTTTGTTGCAGGATTCTTTCCATCTGCTAAAGCCCTTTTGACTTTCAAACTAACCTTTAGTTTAGGGATCGGAGTTGCAAACTGCTCGACCTTAGGTAAGGTTGGGTAGGGAGGTCTTCCGACATTCAAAGAGTGCCCATGTGGCCGAGGTTGTCCCGAAGCGGCCCGATGCCTATAATGAAAGGATAGACTTTCCAGCAAAGTGGAAGCGGTTTTTCATTAGTGCATTAAGGTTGCAAGAACCTACTCCCAACTAAACAAAGACTCATCCGAGGAGCCATCATCCGTACTAGTCCAGGAGGTCAATACTAGCGAGAGTCCCACAGCTACGCTAGTGCATTAGGTATAACGTGTTTCGGTCAGCTTTAATGGCCAAACTAACCCAATCGCTTTTTTAGCACTCCTGTGGAGTCAAGGCGAATCAAATGGTCAGGATGGAAAGGAAGCAAGCAATTCGGTCAGAATTAAGAGGAAAGAATAAGATACGCAGAGCGCAAGATTCCATACAACAATTAAATATTATTTAAATATTAAATATTATTACAAGTATATAACTGTTATTCAATATTAAAATAAAAAAATATTAAAATATTATTATTATTTTTCTTATTGAGAAATTTGATCATACATACACTACTAAAGACGGAAATAGAAGAAGTTAGTAAATAATTAAAAATATGTATTATGTTAGTCTGAATAATAACAAGCAGTTTTAGTAATAAATACATCGGAAAAGGGCAAAAGTACCTTTAACCTATTTCTAGCTAAGTATTTAATATTAAAACAAAGAGTGCCAAAATTTAAAATAGAAAATTCTCATTTTTACATGTAAGATATCGTCATTTTACATATAAAATGTCTAGAAATACTCTCAACCTTGAAAATTTTAATATTTAAAGATCTGCTTTACTTTTTATTTTAGAAATTAATAAAACCAATACAGTTTACACATACAATTAAAAATATAAAATTCAAAGGTTGTTCTGCATATTAAAATGTGAATGTTTAATGTATTAATAATTTATCATTCAATCATGGATTTTTATTTTGCGGCAAGCATACCTGATATTTATTAACTTTGACAAAATTAATATTTAAAATTAAAAAAAAATTCTCAATTTCTAATCAAGGTGATTTAGAAAGGTACTCATTATATAAATTTCTAATTATTTTTGAATTTTAAATTTTTGATTGTATGTGTAAATTGTATTGATTTTATTAATTCTTAAAATAAAAAAGTAAGAAAAATAAAATTTCAAACCTTTAAATATTAAATTTTCAAGGTTGGGGATAGTTTTTGATCAAAAGGTAAAAAGAAAGGGGTATTCTTGAGCCAAAAATAAAAATTAAAGATAGATCAAAACAATTTAAAAAAAATATATTCTATTTCCCATAAATTAGGGAAATTTTTTGCCCTTTTCTTTTTTTAATAATGAGTTCTCTTCTCTGTCGACAAAAAATGCAACATGTTACCACTGTTTATACGTTTCTCCAAATTTGAGCAATTTAATTTTCGCCAAATCAGTAATTTAAACTTGTCATTAAGACATTTAATCTTATGTTAATTAACTTATGTCATTTATTTGCACGATAATAGATAGTAGCAGCATAGTCTTTCGAGCATGGAATGTTTAAAAAACTTTCTTTTAAAGGAAAAAATTCTCACAATTTGAGTCATTCAAATAACACAACTACTCTTACACTGAAATAGTACATACTATAGTAGTTTTAATCATATGCAGATTCCAGTTAACATCCTATTACCAAACTGATTATTACTCATTTTTATTTTGAGAAATGAAACTCCATTTTTATTAAAAAAAATAATTTAAATGCAACTGTTTGCCTTTTGAAGAAGTTTTTTTTGAAAAGAGAACATAAATATAGAAACATCCGTGCAGAGAACTCAATTAATGCTGATGCCTCATGTAAATTTATAGTACTACAGTTTTTAAAATCACATCCCATCAATCAGTTATGAAAATAACACTATCAGTACTATCTTTTGATCCGATATTTAAAATTTATATTGAAATTCGATTAAATATGGATGGGGTATTATCTATCCGGTTCCCATTTAACACTAGCAGTACTAGGTCCTGAATCACTACTCCTAGTGGCATAGTCGTTATATATCTCAACATTTAAGGTCAGTCTCTAAGGTTACTCAGTTCCCGAAAAAGCCCCCCTTACTTCTGCTCTAGTATTTTTTATGCTCTCATTCCCAGCACAAACCTTTCACAGAAAATTATGAATCCCCTCGAAAATCACTCCTCCGCCACAGCAACTTCCTCCGCCGTGCCTGAACCCGAACCAGAAGCAGGTTCCGTGGCGGAGACCGGCATGTTTTCAGACGATATTGATAGTTCATGTTCCACTCCATATGTTAGTGCTCCGTCAAGTCCAGGCCGTGGCCAACCACACAGTGGCTTCTATTACAGTGCTCCGGCGAGTCCTATGCATTTCGTATTGTCAACTACTAGTGTGAAGAATGTTGCCAGCACTTCAATTTCATCACCTTCTGAAGATTTCGACTTCTCCGCTAGACTTACCACCGACGGCGCCGCCGCGGATGGATCCATGAGCTCCGCTGATGAGTTGTTCTTGAACGGCCAGATCCGGCCGATGAAGCTGTCCACTCACCTTAAACGTCCACAAGTCCTAGCACCATTGCTTGATCTCGACGAAAATGAGGAAGAAGAGGAGAAAAGTTTTAGGGGTAGAGATTTCAAGTTGCGCAATAGATCATTGAGGAGGAGGACTAGATCCATGTCACCACTACGAACGACGCCGTATGAGTGGCAGGAGGATTATGAAGAGGAGGAATTGGAAGTAATAGTCATGGAGAAGAAGGAGAAGAATGATAATGAAGAGATAAAGCAAGATGATGAAGAAACTTCGAATGAAACGACGCCTTGTCCTTCTGGGTCTTCATCGAGGTCTTCTTCAGTGGGGAGGAGTTCAAAAAGATGGGTATTCCTGAAGGAGTTTCTATATAGAAGTAAGAGCGAAGGTAGAAACAACGGTCATAAGTTTTGGAGTGGTATATCATTTTCACCTGTGAAGGACAAGAAACTTGAGAAAATTTCAACCCCCAAAATTCCACCTGCAGCTGACTCTGCAAATACATCTGAAACTAAGAAAGGGAAACAAACTGGGAATACAAAAGAAGGGAAGAAGAAGCCGGTGAATGGAAGTGGGATCGGGAAGAGAAGAGTTCCTCCATCGCCTCATGAGTTGCATTACACTACAAACCGAGCTCAATCAGAGGAAATGAGGAAGAAGACTTTTTTGCCGTATAGGCAAGGCCTGCTTGGATGTCTAGGGTTCAGCTCAAAGAGTTATGGAGCAATGAATGGTTTTGCTAGAGCTTTGAACCCTGTTTCTTCAAGGTAAAAAGGTTGGTTTGTATATCTAATCAATTATTATTACTATATCTATCATCCATCCATCAAGAGAGGAGATAATTCTTAAGTGATTGTATAGATTTTTCTTTTCATTTTATTTCCTTGTTATGGTAATGTTTTTTATGCTATTTCTGTTATCCCTTTGTGTATGTACTTATTTGATGGCAAAAATCCTGTAATGCTTAATGATGGGATTTTGTTTAGCCATTCATGGAAACTCTACGGTATCTTTCTTGTTAGATCCTCCATTGCTTTGGAAAAAAAAAAAAAGAGTTTCATGAGATCATCTCATCTCTTTCGCCCTATGTGGCACGCTCAAAGAAGAGAGAGGCACTCCCTTTGAGATCTTTTGGTTATGGAAAGTTGCAGCACTAGAATACAAATTGCTTAGGTAAGCAAAGTGGGCAAGGGGTAGTAAATATTCTTCATGGCTCCTCCCTCCTCCATCCTGCCTGTTATTCCAGTAGATCTGTCTGTTACACTTTTTATCAGTTTCCGAATAATACCACGATTAGTTTTAATTAATTTTCTGCTTTCTCCCCTATTATTGTTGTCGTCGTCATCTAGGTAAGATTTTTGTAAAATTTTACTTCTTTCCTCATCTTTCACTATCCATCAAATTTTAGAGCATTTGAAAATAACCTAACAAAGGGTGTCTCACGGTAAAAACATATTCAATTTTTACAATAAATCAATACTAATTTAAGGTAAAAACATGTATTAATTACTGGTAATAATGTGTGGAAGATAATTATCATGTATTTAATTGGTCAGTATAAACATCAAAGTGCCAATAAATTAAATTTTTACCGTGGAAAAGAAAGAAATTCACCCTAGCCTCTTTAGGAAGTGAAAAAAAGGAAGTTTTAATGGACAAGAAATGTACAGTTTTACTTGTATTTTCTGGATTGTGTTAGTAATGTGATGGTTATTGGAAGTGAAGGCTAAAATAAAATAAATCTTTTTTTGGTGGGTAAAGTGGTAATGTCTGGATCCTAAAAGGTTTATTGGAATTATATGAAGTGATAGGACATTAGATCCATATAGGCATGAATTTGCATTATTTACACACAATGCCCATATTCGATTTTCTTAAAAGCCTATGATTTGACGCACATGGTCATGGAACAGAGGCCCTTAGGCAGGGTATAGTAGAGAAGGCCCCTACACACCCATCTCAAAAAAAGGGACACTGTTGCATTTTGTCAACAATATATGTATATATCATCATAAGCTTTAGCTGTTCTTGGCTGTATCTTCTGTAGGCCAGCCTTGTATAGCAAGAGTCAAGCATATGCACCTCTACTGATTAAGAGATGGCTTACTTCAGAGTTATCCCATACTTATTTTATGGTTTGTAATATTTTTCAATTTATGAAAAGAAAATAGGTTCACAATAATTGAAACATATGAACTAGCAAGTATCAAGTGAAACAGAATATAAGAAATGTTCTCTCTGTTTTTTATTTTTTATTTTATTTGAAAATAAGCTGTTAGGATGAGTGATGTTGTATTTATAATGGCCTCAAGTTTGGGGGGTTATTGTTTTTCCTTTTAGCATGTAAAGTGATGTTGAAAAGGTCTTGAAGGAGCAGCTTTTTGTCTCATCTTCTTGTAATATTTTATTTTATATTTTATAGTCATGAAATATGGACAAAGCAGATCTGGATGAAAATAAAAAAGAAGCTTTTGTTAACTCATTCTCATGGGGTCTCTTTGTACCTAAGATGTTGACGTAAAGTAAGTTTCAGATTAAGCAACATACTAACATGGCCTTTCCTCTTAATGATAAATCTGCTGTCAACGTCAGCATGCACTTCTTCCTTTCCATCCTCCTCCTTCCATTTATTCACCACATATTTCTTCCTCTCAAATCTCAGAAATTAAATTAACATAATTACTACTTTCTTTATTTGTTGTATTTTTTAAAAAAATTTCATCTCAAAAATATAAAATTAAAAAATATTTTAATATATTTTATATAAAAATTTTAATTCACAGGTCACGCTATTAAAATATGCAAATTGAAAGGGAGAGAATAATACTACAATCCAACAACATTAACATTTTTTAACAACCTTTCCTCTCTTGGCCCCCTCCCCAAGAGAGAGAATATAAAAGCTACCCCATAAAAAAGATTTATGTCTTATGCCGTTAAAACTTATAGTTTAGCGGTATGAGCGATAATCTATCAAATAAGAGATGAACGGAATTGGGAATCAGCCTTGTGAACGCATTTCCTAAAGATATTACTGATCGGCTTTTTCAATCTTCAATTTAACTTTAAAATGTAGAATAAATCTACTTGACAAAATTAGATCTAATTATTTTTTTAATATTTTTGGATTAATAGGAAATTTTTAATAGCAGGTTATGTTTCACGATCTATGTGGCCAGTTGATCTACCATTGTCTTACTATGCACGTTTTGAATAGATAGGCATTTTTATAATAGTTGCTATTTCGATTTTTTTAATAAAATTGTTAATTTGCGGAGAGGATCTTTCTCGATTTGTTTGTTCCACTAGCAATGTTTTTTTTCTTTACTTAGACCCAAATTTACATTTTGTGAGAATCTGTTAGGTATTCTCTACAGTTCAAAAAAGAAAAAGAGAGAGATAATATTAAAGGAAGTAGAATATCTACTCAAAATCTTATCCTTGTGTTATCTATATGTCAGTGATATGGTCCCTAGATGTAACACTAATCATGATTTTACATAGTACCTTTTCTATATATTATGGAGATAAGTAAATATATGTGTGTTTTAATTTGGGGACCATTAGAAAACCAACCACCATATATACCTTATCTAAAATCTTGAAATTAAAGGGATAGAGACATGTATAGCTGAAGTATTATATATAGATATGATCAATTAATAAAATCACCTGATCGATCTTTACTCTTTTCTATGTTTTTAGTTAGACGTAAGTAAATGCAAGTCCTTTTGATAGATTTTATGTATCAGATATAAAAGTGCCAGTTTTACAGTTATGTTTCTAACTGATGTTTTGATTTGTTGGACTGAGTGCATGACCAGAAATTTGCTGGAAAAATCTGGCAGAAAGGACCTACTAGTTATTTTTATTTTGTGATTCAATCGTCCTGTTTAATTTTTGTTTTTCTTTTAAACTTACAGTGTTTCTTATGATCTTAATTTATATATGTCATTTTTCTGACTCAGCGCTTGCCTCTGATGATATCTTTAGAATCGTGGGACATTAAAAGCCGTAAATCTTTTTTATCAGTTCAATCAACAAAGAAATAAATAGAATGAATAAAATTATTGGAGCATACATGGTGGAGAGAAGAGAACTCACATGAATGAAACTGAGAAGTACGAAAAGTGAATTTGGGGCCAATTAGTGGAAGCTGTCGACTAGTAGTACTAATATACATCTGTTGGTGTTTCTGTTTTTTTATCATTGTATTTTTTTGTAACCGACCAAGCTAAGAGGTGAACTCCAACCAGAAAAAGACTACTCAAACTTTGATATTGCGTCAAAATCATATAAATTTACTATAGTTAAATAATATATTAGATAAAAATGTGTATCAATTAACTATGATTAAATGCTAATATCATGTATATATATATGTGGTGTATGATTTGTGTGTCTCGCGTCAATATATTAAATTTAATATATATAAAAAAAATAAAATTATTAAAAAATAACAATTGACGTCCAAATAAATGTAACACTCTATAAGACTTCTTCTTTTCGTATAATTTTGTTAGAAAAAATAATATGAAATGTGTATTATTATGTACATGAAAAGAATTTATTAAAGATAAGATTCTAATTAAATTTAAAATTCCTAATATTAGAATTTCTTATATACTTTAAATAGGAAAAGATTTAACAAGCTAAATTTTAGTTCATTTCAAATGCATAAATATTAAAAAATAATTAAATAAAAATCATGCCATAGTATTAACTTGGATAGGGGCAGGCGAAAATACAAAATCCCGCTCATTAATATTATCATATGTTTTTATTTTGATGTGATTTTAGTCATTCAACTTTTGGTTTTTCTTTGATTTAGCTAATGTAGACATCTTAAATATTTTAAAAAATAATTAAATAATAATTTTATATATTATAAAATCTTTTAATAAAAATTTAAAAAAATTCAATCAATATTTATAAAAAAAATTATATTTTTAATATAGTATTGACGTAGTTTGTAATATACGTGTCATATATTCATATTTTAGATTTTATACTCCCTTTATTCCACTACTCTTTCGACACATCAAAGGATCCAAGAAATCACATTTTCTTTTTTTGATCTTGGTGGAGGTTGCCTGTCTCTAGCTCCACTTGGAACTATAGTGTGTTTAACAATTGGGTGTGTTCAGATCTTAGAATGTATCTAAGCCTTTTTACTATTTAAAATTTAATTTAATGAAGTGAATCATGTGCTCTTTAGCTTGATTCTTTTATACCATAACCAGACTTTCGCTTGGTCAATAATTATTGCTGATGCCTTGATAGAGCATTTATATAAAATTGTAAATTATTCTTTTTTGATATCATAAAAATTACACGAAATTGCTGATAAATAATTAACATAACTTGTGGTTTTTCGATTTATTTTTGTTATTTTAGTTTAAAAACAAGTGCTTAAAAGTACTTTTTAAGTTTATCAAAATATTACAAAAGTATTTAAAAACTATTTTGATTTAAAAATACTTAAAATAAATTGATCCAAACAAGCTCTTAGTCCACAGGGTAAAGTTGAGATGTTGGAACTAATCTCAGCTTAAGACTTTTGGGCCTTATTTCACTTCAGTTTTCAGTTGTCCAACGTTCAACGAGTGAGGCTTTGTCTTGGAAACTGGCATAATGTAGGGAAAGAGAAGTACATGGTGAATAATGCTTGGGGTTTAGAAGGTTGGAGCGCAGGTTAACATGATAACGGAGATGATTTAATAGGACAGTGAAGTAACTGACCAATGCCAACCAATAGAAAAATCATCATTTGAAATACAACGACATGCCCTATGTTATTCCGGGGGAAAATAACACGTACGCAGACCTTTTTCCTACCCTGTGAAAGGAGAGAAATTGTCGCTGAAACACCCTCAGCTCAACAAAAACAATTCAAAGCAATCAATTTGAAATACTTGAACCAATAAAAGCAACAGGTTTTTCTTGCACACATTCGAAGGTCTACAAGATTTCTTGTATACTTTTGTCCAACAACTTTGAATCCGCTAATCTTCTAACCAAATAGAGAATCATGTTGAACTCCAATTTAGAGCACAGCAATAAATAGAGGAATGTTTAAGGCATGATGTGTGAAGTATTCCCGGCACTTCATTGTGATTCTCGCATTTGGTTTAGGAAAAAACATCTTTACTGCATATTGTATATGCTATATGAGACCCCTCCCCACACTAGAATCATAATGATGATTGAGTTCTCTGCACATCATAGTGCAGAAACAAGTGCAGAAACAAGAGAAGGCGCAGGAAGATTCCTCTCTGAGACCTGTAATGGTTATTACAACTACTATGCCTCAATCACGGGAAAACTTGGATTGACAATATGATTACTCACCGGCCATGTCCCTCCATGTAAGCCTCTCTTGATCCAATAGCAATAACAAACAAGACAATAATGCAGACAGTGGAGTGACTAATTAGTGCTTATAAAGCATTATGTGAGATGGATCTACTTTAATGCAGTAGAAATTAGAAGATTAACGTGCCGTGATGATAATACTTTCACTAATCATTTGTCAAAAGAAGCTGATAATCACAACTGACATAAAGTCTAAAATTGATATAGCCACTGGTCTAAACAAAATGCCTAAATAGATCTGTGGTATCCAATACTTCCTGAGTACAAAAAGTACAACAGAAGATTAACCAGATGCAGTTCTCGACCTCGGCAAAACTCAGGTGATACCTAGCTGGGCGGTATCACAAGCTGCAGCACTAGCAAGGACTTCATGCAAACGTCGCCAAGATGTTCTTCTTGAGGGTGAATTCATCAGCCTTAGTGGTGCTGATTGACTGTAGAGTTAAACATCGAAAAGAGAAATCAGCTTCTGTTAACAGTTGAAAGCAGGAACTTCAAAGTTTCATCCATTCAAGTAGGTAACTACTGGAAATTTATCAAATAAAACAGTTTTAAGCTTTACATCACTAGATTACTAAAAGTCTTTTATCAGCATATTACTGTTATTAAATTCCAATCAAAGAGAATAACTAGCAGAGTAATGTTGCCATTATGCTCCATAATTTATCCCAGTCTACTTGACCACCTTTTCGCCCAGCACAGGTGGACTATTGACAGGAAATAGGAGCAACACCCAATTCGTGTCAAGTGATCAAATTGTGTAGGACACAGGAAAACGGAGATAGAGCAGAGGAGAATGTTTGAGAAGTAGACATTATGAGGTCACTTTTGAGAAGATAGAGCTAGCTACAGCACATATTTATGATGGATAAGAAGAACATGCAGAAGAGCAAAGTTCAGTTATACCTTGGCAAGCATGCGTTCTAACCGCTGAATCTCATTATTGGCATAATCAGATCCTTTTTCCATGGAACTCTTGGCAGCCTTTAAGTAAATCTTGCCATATCTAGAAAGACAATTTAGAAAGGAATTGAGAAAAAACCACAAACAAAAATGTAGACCAAAGATGAGTCCAGGTGCAGAACATCAGTTCTTCCTGTTTGCTACTCTCAAGTAACATAATAATATAACCGGAACCATGCTACACCTCAGAGATATAAGGTAAACCTATGACAAGTATACATTTCAATATAATCCTACCTGGCGGCAGAACCCTTCAGCTTTCCAGCTTCATCTTCCATCTTGCTAAATACAGCTTTTTTTTCCTCGTTTGTGGCACTGACAAACTCCTTCACTAATGCATCCATTGATTCGATGATACCCGCCTATTGCCATGAGGTACAAAGGAAAGTTAAAATGCAAGTACAAAATAATATATAATGTAGTATTTATCACTTTATTCATTTGTTTACTAACCTTTGAAGTAAATTGTCCGTTTGAATCACGGCTAGTGCCACACTTCTCATTGATGAAGTTGACAAAGTCATTTAAGTCTCTGCCACCATCATAATCCTCACCAGCTTTGTTCCCCTTTGGGAAGAATTTCAGTGTGGGATAGCCACTTACACCATACCTGGTTGGTAAAATTTTACATTACTCTGATGCATGTGCATGCAAGAAAGTATACGTGTTCAAGAGAGAGAGAGAGAGAGAGAGAGAGAGAACGGAAGGGAGGACTTTGTTTAGCTGGACAGAGGCACCAAAACAGTAACAGAAAAGGGCAAATTTCAGAACAGAGAAACATATACCCTGGTACTGAGGTAATGTAAAATAAGGAACAAACTATTTCCACAGCCAACATACTTTCGGAACTCATAAATGAGAAATGGACAAAACAAACGTTTTTAAGGATTAAAAAAACACAATGACTTAGAAATAAGAAACAATGCAATGACTTTGCCTCATCACCTCTCTGTTTCTATTCCTTAGTTATCAGTTTTTTGGAAGTCAACTAGACTACTAGATGGGATGTGGCTTAAGAAATGGTTGATATATGCTATTGGGCAGCCATATATTCTTTCCCCAGCCAGATGCTCCCAGGGTCACATAACACAACTCATATTCCTGATATATATTGTCTATCATCTATGTTACATCCAAAAATAAAGCTTCCATTGTTGCCTCTCCAATTGGGATAAGTAGGATGGCTATGATTACATTCTAACATCAGACACAAATTAGTGTTTTAATGAAAATATAATGAGGGTACCCTTTTAACCCACTGATGTCGGGCTCCAACACTAGCCAGTAATAATTTGGAGATGAACAATCACCAGAACTTAATAATAACTTCGTATAGGGCCTAGTTTAGCTATCTGTTAGCAGCCTTGTCGGTTGTAGTTTATATAGAACTGTCTGCTTTCCTTTTGTTATGACTTAGACAGCATGGTGGTCTTGTCGGCCCGCATAGGATCCTTTTTATCGTGATTGTTGGGCTAGCTGTCTTATGCTGGTTATATGTTGCGGATTTGCAGGGGGTGGTAGATTCACGAAGTTATTCTTCAAGTTTACACATACAAACACATTAGGGAGGGGGTGATGATTGAGGAGTCATGACAAGAACTTGACAGCTAGTTTGACATTTCAATAAGCTGGCGCTAATAAGCATTTTAAGGAGTGTGTTGTGACATTAGTTAACAAGTAGAACTTACTTCTCTGCAAGATCCTTGTGATTATCAGCATCAAGATTTGCAATAACAACATCTTCCTCTTGTCTGAACGCTGCAGCAACCTTTTCATAAGTCTGCATTCATAAACAGATACGAATTCAGAACTCTTCACATACTAACTTAGCTCTTAGAAGTTTCAACATAAGACGTTAATGTACTTACAGGAGCAAGGCTTTTGCAATGTCCACACCTACACAAAGTAAGGCATAAATCAGAGATGCAGATAGAGAAAAGATGATCCTTGGCTCACTGAACTCGGAACCATCTATATTGAACTCCTAATCTCCTAGCACCTCTAGTCTATTAAAGATTTACTTATTCCCAAGCAGATAATCATAAAATTTTACCATGGTGCATAAAACTCAACCAATACATCCTTGGTCTCATCCAGCACAATTTCATCAAAGTTATCTGAAGATAGCACCACAACGCTTGACGGGATTGATGCAATCTTCACATTAGTCCCTAAAATAGGATAACAAACTTGTCAAAACTGCATATTTGATATAATCCATTTGAAGGTCTGGTGATATTTGCTTTCACCATTTTTTCTCAAAATTAAGATACCACTTTATCATCATCCTCACCATCGTCCATCCACAAGTAATATCATTTAAAAAGGACACAAATCCACCAGGATTGAAAAAGCAGCAGACATGGTACTTACCTACTTCCAAATTAATTTTCAGGTTACACTACGCATGAAAATATTTCAAACATATGATTTTATTGACAGTTAAAGTAACAAAAGGCCAGATCACAAAATTAGGTAACATTTAAATTTCCTCATGATAAAAGTTTGTACGAAATGATACACCTGACAATTTTTAAAAAGGCAGAAATGTTTTTCACGGAGTTCAACATAGAAAACTGAAATTTTAAGTAAATAGAGTATCACGCATGCTTCCCTTCTATAATAACTCAGAGCTCTACTCTGTGCATCACCAATGAAACTTAAGTTACAAGCAGTAAAACACAGTTCTGAAGTATAACAAACAACTTCGAAAATCTATTCTCGCCTCAACCTCTAACAAGAGAAACTTTATATTTTGAAAGTTACATGTCAAAACCCATTATTTATATAAGGGAAAACATTAGGAATTCAGAAGGGAGTCTCAAAAAGATTTTGGGGATCCCTTAGACTATCTTCTAGGTTAATTGATGCTGACCATATAGAGCACACTGTACAGCGTCTGTCACCTTCCCCTCTCCTTTTCTGAACTAAGAGAAGGTGATGAACAGATTTCCATTACAGAGAATATGAATATCCTAAGTACTTGATGCTCTTGGATCAATAGTACAAATCTTCGAGAAGTAAATAATCGGATATGGTTTAAGGAAAGTTGACCTTGAGGAAAGGAGCTTAACGAAGTCAGCTTCACTACATTCAGAGGGACAGAGAGATTAATACACAAAGTACAAATACAAAAGGTGTCAATTTATTTCTTTCACCATCTTAAAGATCTCACAATGTCATGTCCCCAACCCAAACTTCCACTCACCCTTGTACTAACAAAGCGTAAAGATTTCAGATATTGATGACTTTTTTTAAGAAAGGTAACAGAATTTCGGATATTGATGATTTCTCATCAAACATTCAACCACTGTTACAAAATTTCATATATGGATGACTTCTCATCAATCATTCAACCGCTGTTTCAAATTGAAAAAAAAAAATTGTTAGTTCAGCAGTTGAGTACATATGCATGTGCAAAAATGAAATCCTTTCAGCGATCACTTACCTTCAACATTAAGATATATATTCAGATTCCTGTTACAACACCCCCCACACCCACACCCCCGCACCCCAAACCCCAAGAAAACCAGTAAATGTCCTATTCAACAAGTAGCAAGAAATAAGAAGAATCACTATTTCACCTACTTACCCTGCCATTCATAATTTATGGTCCTTAACAGCACAGAAAATCGAAGAAAAAGAAACAAAAGACGATTGGAACCTAAAAAGCATAAAAATTCAGATAGATCCATGACAGAATGCCAACATAAGTAGTGGCATATTATATAGAGTCTACATAGGGAGGAAAAAATGAACAAACCCCTGAGAGACATTAAAAACACAGTAAAAGTCACCACATACTTATATACAGAATCAGCTAACCCATTCTACTGGTAAACACTCAAGCTGCAAAGGCAATTTTATACCTCCTTCGCTGTTTACAAATTCAGCAAGGGCTTCAGCAGATCGTGCGCCTTCGTATCTGCAATAAGAAAAATTGTAAGAAGTAGGGCAAAAGAATCACAAAGAAAAGCAATCAAAAGCTGATTTGTAAGAACATAAGAATAAATGAACATACTTTTTTGGCTCCAGTGATCCCTTTGGAAACCATTGGATAGTGGGGTAACCTTGAACCCCATATTTGCTGCAAACACTCTTATGTTCATCACAATCAACCTACAGAGAATTGTTTCTAAGAACCGTCACAACCTTAAGTATTTGTCCAAACTAAGAAGAAGAAAAAAGCAATAAAGAAAACTGCATGTCAGGATTTGGTCAAATT
This sequence comes from Datura wrightii, assembly GCA_035772735.1. NCBI lineage: Eukaryota > Viridiplantae > Streptophyta > Magnoliopsida > Solanales > Solanaceae > Datura > Datura wrightii. The sequence goes on from JASDFA010000014.1 coordinate 39,528,106, forward strand.
TTCATTTTCTATCATGATTGGCTTTTCAGAGAAACAAAAATGCTGGCAAATAGATTAAGATCTTTATACAAGGAAACCAATAGTTACAGGTAATTCCCAGCTCAACCTCTAACCAATGGTATGTTGCAAGCAATAACTGATGGATGATTTACAAAACTGTTGCCTAATTGCAACAGCTGCATTAACCCATAAGATTATGTCATGCAGCATATTGTTATACCAGCTTAAAATAAAAGAGAAGAAAAATCCCATTAAATTAGGTGGAAAAGAATTGATTACAATTCAAAATTACAGGTAAAGAAATAAATGAACCCAATGTTCCATCCAACTAAACTTGAATGACAACATTCAAGTTTAAATTTGCCAAACAAATAATAGTTAATCACTATCCAAGGAACTTCTCCAAACTACACCACCAAATGAAACCAATCAACATAACCTTCTCTTATGGGTGAAACAGGTATACACACAACTCTTTTTCTCTTTCCTGTTTTTATTTTTTATATTTTACTTTACTACATTCCGATCAGATAAAACCAAATGAAACCAATCAACATAACCTTCTCTTATGGGTGAAACAGGTATACGCACAACTCTTTTTCTCTTTCCTTTTTTTATTTTTTATATTTTACTTTACTACATTCCAATAAGATAAAACCAAATAATCAACTGAATCAGGCACAAATCACAACCATCTACTAGGTTAAGTTGCTCAAAGTTCTCCTCAAAACAAAATGCAGGGGTAGTAAACATAGGAGGAATTCGTCAATTTCTTTGAGGAAATAGAAGTGTAATACATTGAGGAAAGAAACACAAAAAGAAAGGTAGCCTCAGCCGCAAAATGAGCTCCATTACATATGATTCTAGCACAATGAAAAGCTGGGAGGACATTTCATAATCGAAGAACTAACCTTTCCAATCAAAACAGACTTTGCTTTCTTGAAACTTGCACCAAGCTTTTCATACTCAGGAGCAAGCTTTTTACAGTGGCCGCACCTGCCCATGGTCCATATATGAACCCAATTAGTCCATGACATAGCTGAGAAATATTTGATCTCGCAGCAGCCTTACATATCTAGCACTCACATATCTCAGTTATAAAAAACCAACCAAAACACCATATACAAAAGCAAGATTTGCACCCATATAACACTATACTCAGATCAATCACATATACACTCCTAATATTAGTTTAGGCTCAACATGTTGCAATAATAGTATCTATAATTACAGTAGCAAAACACACATCCTCATATCCCATCATCAGTAACTCGAACGTCTAAAAGCCTCGGGAGACAATACAATTAAATCATTTTGCAGCAATGCATAACAAGCATACGTTCAAAGGAATTAAAATAACTCTATGAAACTAACAAATTGATCAAATTGATTATATTATGAAGTAATAACTACGGCTTAGCTATTTCAAATAAAATCCAGATCACACCATCTTAGATCAAAAGAATCGCAGATCTAATTAACAAAACAAAAAATCAACGCCTCGTTAACAGATTAAGCATTCACAATACACTGCATCCATCAAAATTTGCAAATTTCTTAAATCAAAAGAATATAATATAGCTGCATAATTGATAAGAGGAAAAAAAATCACAGAGGTGTACAAACCAAGGAGCGTAGAACTCAACGAGAGCGGCGCGATCTTGACCTATCTCTTTCTCGAAGTTTTCTTCGGTCAAAACGACGACGTCATCTGCCAAAGCTGAAGAGAATAAAAAGAGAGCTAGAATTGCTAATGCACTACAGATCCGTGATCTAGCCATTTTTCTACTAGCTTGGAAGTTCCTTTTCTTCTTACTTCGCGAGTTTTTCGAAAGCAGGGGAAGAAATAATAGAGTGAGTCCGTGAAATCTCCTTTTAGTATTTATAGAAAGGCGTTTTGGTACATGTTTTGCTATTTTCAACAGTATTAGTATATAGTATATACAAGTAGTATATATTTTGCCTTTGCTTTGCTTAAAATGAGCTTTTCTTTGTATTTCGTAATCTACAAGCAATTTTTTTATTTATATTTTTTTGGAACTGCAGGCCTAACCTTTGTGTTTACATAGGATAAATCCGTTCGTATAATAGTTCTCAAATTACGTAAAAATATAAATTAGATTAAACACCTCCAATATAATAAATTTAATTGAAAAGATATTAATAAAGAGAATAATCTCTGACATTTTTTATGGAATACTATCTAATGCACTGTACAAAGCAAATTGTAACTATTACCTCCTCCTTTTTTTGTAAATAATACTCCCTCAGTTGTAATTTTTTGAATTTTGAGGGCTTTTACATAGTATTAAATATATTTATTCAAAAAAATTTAGAGATTTTATATTTAAATTTATAATTAAATTTTAAAAATTTAACCCTTAAAATTCAAATAATATTACATAAATTGACAGAGATGAAATAAGATTATCATGAAAATTATTATTGCTTAATAATAACTAAGGCAAATTTTATGTGTTAATTAATATTTTAAATTATTTTTAAAATTTTGTACAAATTTAACTCGTATAATATTAATTTTTTTAAAAAATATGATAATTGAGTGGGCAACATAATCTAACGTTCAAATACTCATCGAAAAGATTTAATTTTTATCTATAATTAAGCTCACGAAATAACAAATGACAAATAATTATTTGAAAAGAAACAAGAAAACAAAGATATTATGCTTTGATTTTTGACGAATGACGCTGCTTTATCTATGACATGTTCTAACAAATAAGCCGACGACACGTTGATGAAAAATGGGGCGTTAGTTTAATATGCCAAGTTGTCAAAGTAGTTACACGTCCACTATATTTCCTCCGTTATAAAATAAGAGTTGTTTTTAGTTTGTCACATTTTTTAAAAAAATTATTTATTTTTATAAAGTAAAATATATTTTTACTCACTTATCCTTAATAAATATCTTGAAAAAGATGTAATCTTTTAATATTTTATTGATTATATAAAATTTTCTCTATTTAAATAAGGATAAAATTGAAAAAATATCATTAATATCTTTTTAATTATGTAAAATAACATTTATTTTGAAACAAAACCCAAAAAGTTAAATAAGTATGATAACTTCTCCAAAACATGTGTAATAACATTGCAATGCACCGATGACTCAATTAATTTACAATACCGACTATTTTGGGATTTATCACTAATTGATATTTGGTACTGTTATATCAAAAAAAATAATATGTATTAGTTATTATATTATTTAATTTTTTTATTTGATAATTTTTAATTTATGTATAATTAATATATAAGGAAAATTGATTTAACTTTTTGTTTGATAGAAATTTTGATTTATATATAATTAATATGTAAGAAAAAATGATTTTTCTAACTTTTCACAAAAGATATTTTTAATTTCAAAGTTTTGTTACATGAGGTTTTCATTTTTACACATAAGATATCATTATTTTTAGACACAAAAGATTTGGAAAGGTTAACTTTTTCTATTGAAATTGTAAAAAGGGAAGAGATCTCATTTCCTCTAATATATGTATTAGTTATACACTTTATTCAACATTATAGAGTGTATAGCTCATATATAGCAAATCACAATATAAAAATACGAGCGTTATTAACACATGAATAAGAATAATTAAAAATAAAATTATCCTACATACACCAAATTAAATAAAAAATAATTTTATCATAACTAATCTTCACGTTAATACACCATATTTAATATTATTCTTATACATTCTATTAAATTACCCCTAAAATTCGTTTCTCATTGGTAGGCAATGGTGAATGAAGAGGATGAAGTGTTGGAGTCTTTTCAAAACTGTTTGGATTAATGAATCAGATTCTAAGTGAGATGAGTTTAATAACACGTGGACCAATAAATTAATATCACATATTCAACTAAAAAGTTCATATATTCTATATCACAATCGGTTAAAACAAAGAAGGATTTTGGGCTAAAATTTAACATTGATGACAATTATGGCCCAATAGGTGGATAGAGAGCAATTTTAGATCATTTATGAAATATTATGAACATTTTTAATCATATTTTCTTAGGAGTTTCTACAAAAAATTTAAGTCAATATATAATAATAATTAAATTTACTATCAAAATATTTATAGATATCTAATGAATTTCTTAATGCACCTATACTTATAAGTTAGATACATCCTGATTGACTGTGATTGTGGTCTGATGGTAATTTATAATAATCATAGTTGATAGAAGTATTTAGCTGGTCATAGATATACAATAATATTTGATGATTGTTACGTGGAATTGACCAGAAGTAATAATTACGTGAAAATAAGATTATAATTGCAATCAGTTAAGGTAATTGATGATAATACTCCCTCGTTTCATTTTAATTGATTGATATATTAAAAATAGTTATTTCAAAATACTTGCTAGTCTCAAAATTCAAGAGATAATTTGACCATGTTTTTTCAATTCTACTCTTAGTACTTAAAGTCATTCTAGAATTTGAAAAAAATTATTATTGTATGTTTTTCAAGAAATTAATAGGATTATATTAGTTAAATTACCATCCTTATTAATTTTTCTTAACGAGTGTGCAAATCTTATCTTAACAATTAAAATGAAACAGGGAGAGTAGTTAATAGCAGTTATTACGTGTGATAGTAGTAATGAAGGTAATTAGTGATGATTATCGAGTATTGGAGGCCAATGATAAAAATGATAAATATAATGGTGTATATTTACCATTTGTTGATTTTTTAATTTTAAAATGTCACGTTACTTTAAAAACTTAACTCACTTATTTTCTTACCCCTCCAGACTTAACCTTGCTAAAAATAATTCAATTCATCTCTTATTCAGATCCATTTCAAACTCATTTTATAATTGAGTAGAAGAGGGATTCGTTTGAGTCAGGTCTAGAGAGGTAAAAAAAAATAAGTGAAGAAATTTTTTAAAGCCACCTGACATTTTTGAAATTAAAAAACCAAATTTTAGAATTTTTTTTAATTTAGTAAATATAGGTCAATTAATGAAAAAAATAAATATGCACCACTTGTTAGACAACAAGAGTATATATACACTATTTATTAAACAATAAGAGTATATATAAACCACTTTTTAATGAGAATTATATACGCTCTAAATCGCAAGGTTAAGAGCTATATTTACCCTTTTTTTCCAATAATTAATAGTGATTATAATTATTGTGGACAAAACAATAACAAAAGGACCGCGGGTTCGGACGGGCTAGTTTTTCATTTTCTTTTGATTCTTTTTGGTAGTACTAAATTTCTTTTCAATATACATTTAAACTTATAGGTACGATAAATTATTAATATTTCTAACATATAATAATTATATGACAACTTATAATATATTCAACACCAACATATCGTCAAACATATTTGAATCCATTGACCAAGTTATCTTTATTAATATTTTCATCTTCATTTATGTCAACATTCATATGCAAATTTAATTAGTTAAATATCATCAAATAACCACATATAAAAAATTAATAATATTTAAATCAACTTAAAGATATTACTTTTAAAATTTTTTGAATAAAGTTGTACGATCAATTTTGAGCAGCAAAATATTTGTAAGATATTTAAACTTATTCAATAATCACTCTTGTTGATCAACAAATTATGGATAATGACATAAACACAATTATTTTTACTTCAAACATTATAATATATGAATGAGAACACCAATATATGAATGAGAACACCAAAAACATCATAAAATGGGGTGTTGCGAGAATCGAACTCACGACCTCTCGCACCCGAAGCGAGAATCATACCACTAGACCAAACACCCATCTGTTTATCGTACTCTGAATATCTTAGAATGCAAACAAAAACTCTCCTCCTGCTTCAAAATTGATTCATCTCCTTTGTTGTACACAAAATCGGACCTAGGGTTTGGATGGTCATCTTCCATCCAATTCGACAATTGAAGAATTTGTGCAATTTGATGTTCATTCTCTGTGATCAGGCCTTGGTAGTTCTCTGTTGATTCCACAACTTGTTTTAAACTAGCGGTTCCAGCAACAGGTCCAATTCCCGAAGCAATGGATCAATCCAGCAATCCAGTAAACTCAGCTCTTCTCTTTTTCCGTCTTTCAGTTTTTGCTTTTATATGCCTTTGCTTTTGTTTACTGCTCTAATTTTATTGATGTAAATGCTTGCTACCTAAAATGTCCAAATGCAGGTTGTTGGAGTTGATAATACTTTTCGAAAAAAGTTTGACAGGGAAGAGTATTTGGAGCGAGCTCGTGAACGTGAAGAACAGGTCTTTTAATCTCATAGTTATCTTCCTTCTTCTTCATGTTTAGTTATTTACCTGTTAATTGATATGGTTAATTTACGATTTGATGCAGGAGGCTGAGGGTCGGAAATCCAAGTGTAAGACTATCATAATTACTAGTTGTCATTTCAGAATTTCTTTTTCTTGTGTTACTTAACTTGAGAGATTTTGTTTAGTTGTCTTTCTAGTTTGGCTAGAGACCTGTATGCTAGTGTACGTATACACGTGACATTCTTTACAGGAGGAATTGAATGCGCCAGAATGGTGTACGGTGAATATGGAAGATTGATATATTTGATCCCAACTTGTTTGGATGGAGGTGTAATCACTGTATGATATATGATTGGTATAGCTGACACCAACCAGTTTAGGATGTAGGTGGAATTGGTGATGGATTGACTACGTTTTGCTTAGTGTTGCGTCCATAGAGCATGAAAATTGAAACCCTGGAGCCTAGAGTTTTACATCATTGAAAATATAATCAATTTTTATGCAGCAAGAGGACCTCCAGTGCAGAGGAAGCCCTTGAAACCAAGAGATTATCAAGTGGATCTCGAATCTCGATTGGGAAAGACTCAGGTTTGCCACAAATTCTTTTCTTTTATCAAGTTGTACTATTCGCTGTTGTTATTATGATGTTTTCAATTATCAGTGCAAGTCGAAGGTTTTTTTTCCTTTTCTGAATTGTGTGTGTGAGAGAGGAACATCTACGACATTAACAGAAGTTTATGTGAGTTCTTAGCTGTTTTATATGCATTGACTATGGCTTTCTGTTCAAACTTTGAGACCTTGAGTTGCTTTTTGTCATCTAAATTTCATTTGAAGCACTGTAACCTCTGAGTGTGATATATAAGTCTTTATTATTTGCAAACCATTAGCTAAACCTCAATTCATTCATGTTTGTAGTAGACTATAAGCTGTAATGTCTAGTTTGTCTTGGAGAAAGGTTATTAATTCCAAATATTGCATACAAGATCACTATTGTACTAATTTATAGTTGTATTCTTCTCCCCTTGTGCATGTCTGTGGAAATATAAGAGGATTGTGGGATGAGTTTCAGGAACATGTAAACCTTAAGGTGCGGAATGAGATGAAGAGAATAGGTTTACTAGATGTTTAAATACGGCATACTACTCTAAAGGAGGAATTTCTCAAGGTCTATAACTTTCTTCTTTATCTTGATAATACCAGTACTCATTGTAAGAGGAATAATGGTTAGGATATTACAAGGACTGTCAATGCTGGGAAATTGATTGACTCCTTATGTTGATGACTGGGAACCAGAAAGAAGACAAATAATCCGGGGCGGAGTATATTTTGGACTGCATATATAACTGGAATCTTCACTGTGAAGACATGTTATAGAATGCAATCCAGAACTGATGACAGGAACATGAATCGGGCCACTTGGCCCTGGCCAGTGTTATGAGAAACTAGAGACCCTCGTAAAGTTGCATGCGTTGGGTGATTGCCTCTCATAAAGCATGTCTATCTCTGGACACTATGTTCCAGAAGGGGTTATACTTTATGTAGTAGGTGCCGCATGTGTGAAAGAATGTGAAGTGCAATTGTTTCCATTTTACATTTTCCTATAGTAACTGAGGTGGAGTATGTTTTGGAATATCCTGGATGTTCAGTGAGTGATGCCAAAGACTTTGAAACTAACTTGGAATCTCTTGGGTGTTAAATGCGTGATGCAAAGACTTTGAAATTAACTTTATAGGGCTGCATAACGGTCCTTTGGTGGACTGCCCCACTATGTATCTATTGATTTATCTCTAAAGAAAGGGAGAGACTGATGGTCTGAATCAGGAGAAAGACCCTGTAACGCGAAAGGTTACGTGTTTGCAGCATTTGTCCTTTTGGTGCAGCATTAATTTTGTAAATGATATAGATGAGATGAATTTTGTTAGTTCACTTTGTAATTTAATGGGGAGAGTACATCCAACATTGTTTTGGTACTGGGTTGAATGAATTGACCATTTGATTAAATGTGGAGAGGAACGGGGTAAACAGCTGATGCTACTTGGAAGGATTCCTCTTTAATTAATAGAAACTGTTATTGAGATAGTACCATAAAGCAAATCTCAACATACATGATGCTGTGAAAGAGCTTCCCTACTTGAAAATTAATAATAAGAAGTGTCCTAAATCAATATGTTCCATTCTTTGAAGAGGTTCGTTCTGTATAATTATTTGTACTTTATTTTTTTTGACAACTATAATTATTTATACTTTATTCACATTCTAGGAGTGAAATATCTTTACTCATCAAAGAAAAAGGTTTCGATCCTATTGTCTGATTGTAGCCGCAGAAAGATAGTTTACGCTTGTTTGGTAATTGAAGGATCAAATGCTTCTCACTATAAGCATGCACTAGTGAGAAAGAGATGTTGTGAGAATAAGAAACAACACTCATCTTTTGTATAGATGCATAGATAGATTATTATTCTGCTGTAGGGAGAACAGAGTAGAGAATATGACATATTTAGTTGAATTTTGGATTCTATGAGGGTGAAGATGTAGCAGTCATTATATTGTCTTTGCATTTCTTGCAGTACCATCTCGGTTCTAGCTTTAGTAAAATTACCTTACCTTGTCAAAAAAACTATAAGCATGCAGACAGATAGAGACTCCTTCCTGTAGGAGTTGTGAAGAATTAGAGTGAGTTGTGTTGTGGTTGGTTGTTGACCAACTCCAAGCACTAGTTTGAGAATATGACATAATTAATTGAATGATCGACTGATTTAGGGGCCGAGGAACAAGTCGAATGAAGCCAATAAAACTTGGGAATGAGAAATGTAATCTTGCACCGAGCCCATGATAAAGCTTTTTTTTTGGGCGTAAATCAAGTTGAGCTTAATTTGTACGAAAATTATATTTTTTATTTTTGTCTCAAAAGTGTAGCAACACATGCTCTATATTGCAGGTAAGTCTTAAGAAATAAGGATCTTATGAGGGGTAGGGGGTAGAGTTATGCGGAGCAGTCTCCCGTTGCTTTCACAAACCAGTGGGAACAATTTTCCAGAAAGATGAGTTTTCCATGCGGTTATGTTTATTTGAAATATGAGCTGATATGTTATGCATTGCGCGGTGATAAGTCACCAACTCATGGGTTCTTGAAAGCCTTAATCTGTGGAACTAACATATACTTGTCCCCCAGTAGATGCGTCATTGGAAGTGGCACACAAAATAACCCCAACATGCTAACAATCAAAAATTGATAATCTCAATATGTGTGCCGTGTAAATTGAACATTCTAGAAACATTTGGAGATTGGCACGCACAGCCTTTTAGGTCTTAACCAAGTCTTGTATGTACCTTCATGTGCATCCACTATAGTGATGCTGAATTTTATGGACTTGGATATCTGTTGTGATTGACACAAGTTAGAGTTTTGTTTGTTAATAATATAACATAGAGCATCATTATGCATCAATCTAGAATGAGATGTATAGGGATTGGCTTTCCTTCTTATGATCTACTACCGGGATATGTTTTTGCATAATTGCTTTAGTCTTGTGTTGCCTGTATAGTTTGTCTTTCGCTAGGTCAAGTTCTAATCGAATTAACAGAGTAAATGCCTCGTAACTCTGCACATGATTATCTCCAAGAAGCCTGAACATTTAAAAGCTAAATATGTAGAAGATCCACCCCAAAACAATCTTCATGAAATCCATCCCTAATCTCCAAATTACAAGAGCAAAATAGGATATATTTTCATGCTTTCGAACTCCTCTCTGTTGCTTCTTTTTCCCCTGGTGTCTTGAATGTCATTGCTTGCGAATATGCTTTTTCTTGTAGTTTCGGAATTCAACTTGTAGAAATAATTCAATGTCAGCACGTGCTGCTCATGTATTTCAATGTACCCATCGATTTCTCATTTGTGTGTTATCCATTTCTGGCAGGTGGTTACTCCAATTGCACCATTAAGTCAGCAGGTACTTTCCAATGTTCTTATTTACATGTTAATACCTAATTGCACTGATGCAATATCTGTATTTGTTATTTCACTTTGTTGTTGGCAAGCAGCAAAGACATGGTCCAGATATTGGAGTAATGAGTATTTCGCCAAATAAAATGTGCAAATTCCTTGGAATTATCTTTTAAATTGGGAAATTTACTTTTTTTGAGTGCTAGACTGGCTTTGGAGTTGCTGACCTGTATGGAATGCAGTTTCCCAGCTACTTTTCACCCTTTTAAACAGTATTTTAGAGATCTATTTTCTTAGAGCTAAATGAAAGGCAATACTTCATGTGATTTTATTTGTTGAAGAATTTATTCAATTAAGAACTGAATGACAGATGGCTGCCAAGCCCTAGAGTGTTGATTGTGATATATTTTGTTTGTCCATCGCCTCGTGATAAAATCTCCTGTTGCATGATCCTGCTGCATAAGTGAAATTTTAAATTATCTTGTGAAAGTTAGATCGTTCGCGGATCATTTGTTGTAAATCAGATGTAGTCGGGACATATTTGGTCCTTAGGGTTTTTTGCAATATAATGTTCTCATAGATAAGAAACTTATGTTCTTGATAAAAAGAGAACACTTGTGTTACAACTTGTTGTGCATGTGACGCGTTAAAACACCTTGCTGTGGCTTGCTTGCTTAGTGGTCACTAATATTTATGTTTCTTTGTTATGGTACAATATTATCTCTTGTTACATATAAATGATATAATTTGTTTCCATGCAGGCTGGATACTATTGCCCAGTATGTGAATGTGTAGTGAAGGATTCTGCGAACTACTTGGACCATATTAACGGGAAAAAGCGTATGTCATATTGACACCTATTACCTTCTCACTCGTTGCTGTACTTTGCCCCTGTGGCCTTTTTTCTTGCTAAAAGCTGCTTCAATGGTTTTATACTTAATTGATGTGTTTATTTTTTTTTCAGATCAACGAGCTTTGGGTATGTCTATGCGGGTGGAAAGATCCTCTCTAGAGCAGGTGGGCTGAATATAATGTATTGGCAAGGAAGTATTGTTTCTATTCTGTATTGACAAGTGACAACATCACACTAGGAATATAGTCTGAGATATTGAAATTTAGTTGAACTTCAGATCACAAGATAAACCGGGGAAAGAAAAAAGAGAGAGAAGGTTAGAATGGCAAGCCAACCAATAAAGTGGAGGGCAGACCTTACACGATTTCAGCTTTTAAGAACAAAAGTAAAATCTAAAAATAGATTAAATGTGAAAAATGTAAAAGTAATTTAAAAAAGTATAGAACCCAAAAGAAACTGATTTAACTATCTAGGTGTTATACTATATGTGCACAATAATAATAGTCCTAGTTACCAAATTCTTAATTGAAAAGTACCATATTTACAATAGTTGAAAAGAAGATAAAATTTGAAAATAAAATGACCTGGGTGTTAGGGGGATAATCCAAATGTAGAAGTGGGTGTGTGGAGCGTACAGTACGAGTATCTCAAGTCATAAAGCGTGCATGGGACTGACGCCCCATCTTTCTAGGCATAAGCCCCATGAGACTTAAAGCTCACATGGTTGCCTCAGGGCATTTTAGTGCTGCCTCACCCAAAGGCGAGTTTGGGGTGAGTCTCAACTTTGTCTTTAAAAATGTTGATTCCAACGCCCTAGCAAACTTGAACTAAATAGCTGGACTAACATTAGGATATTGAGAAATTTAAAATGAAAAAAGGGATTGAATTAGGATTTCTATTTATATTCTTTCTTCAGAAGTGACTGATGTGCAATCAATTTGTTGTTAAGATCCTGAGTACCTGATGTCCAGATTTTAGAAATTCCTTTTTCTAGTGTAATTCTACCTCTCTTGCAGGGATACATGTTTTCAAGTTTGTAAATTCATATAGGGAAAGAAAGGATGAGATGGCACCTTGAAACAATAAATTGTTCATGTCTGTGAGAAAATTGTGTCTGCAACTTTTTATTTCAAAAGGTAATAAATTTGAGAGTCTGCATTGTATTCTGGAGTTACTTTTGTCATCACGAACATTGTTGTATAATGGTTGTGGATACACAAATAATCTGGGCCAGTCAATGACTCAATGGGTTCTCTGGCACAGAATTAATGATCTGTTGTTGCAGGCTTAATTCTTTCTTTCTATGGGTTTCTCCTTTCCCTCAGTTCCGAAGTACCTGCAGATTGTCCTGTTTTTATTCTTAAAGAGTTCAACTTCTTTGTCATTAGGTGAAGTTGACCTACAACATCATGTAACTATTTATAGCAAGCCTGAATATGGTAACATGGAAATAGGGTAAATGACATGTTATAACTGGTTAAATTACATTGCTAGTTTAAAAATTATTTTTTTGGTAATGTTAGTAAGTTAAACCCCTATATAGAGCGTGTGGAAAGTATGAAAAATTTGACTGAAGTTGAAATTTGTTTGAAGATGTATAGTAAAGGACTTGACTTGTGTGGTAAGTTAATTTTATACGTGAAATATCCATTTCTTAGGTGAATCCAACTAAATTCTGAAGTACTAAATCCAAAAGAAAAACCTCATAGTAATTTCAGAAAAAAGTTGCATATTGGGTTTGCTATAAGTGGGCACAGTGAAAGATTCAGAGTATTCTTGATCAATGTTCTAGACTCGAGATTATAAACATATCTGGCTGAATTTCATTTTCACTCCAACTTTTTTCCTTCAATAATTTCAAATTTCTTGATTCTTCAGGTCCAACAACGATTTGAAGCGCTCAAGAAACGTAAAGATCCAGGAAGCTTTACTGTGCAAGGTAGAAATTTTACTAGAATAAAGAGGAATGATAATCAGTCTCGTCTAAGTGAATGGTTAATACTTTTATAGGTTGAGGACCTTATATGTAGTAATAGCAAGGATTGATGCGGTTTCCTTTTTCCTCTGTATCACATTTCAGTTAGTGATAAAAAAAATGTTCACATCTCCTTTCTTAGTAAAACGACCAGGATGCACATATTGAACTGCTATGACCATCTTTCATTTCATTTGTAGATTTTGATGAGCGAATGCTGAAACAGCAGCAGGAAGAGGAAGAAAGGAAACGTTTACGCCGAGAAAAGAAGAAAGAGAAGAAGGTTTGTAGTTCTGTGAAGCTTACTTTTGGATGACTAGGTAGACTATGACACTGGTACCATGACACAGATTTTGGTCATATACTTGTGTCTCTACCCCTTCCCCCTCTTCCCTTTCCATGGCAGTGCTTTCTCTAACAAAGTTTTGTTGATGGTTACTTTGATGATCTGTATTGATATCCAGAAAGAGAAGGCCTCAGAGGAGGAACCTGAAATAGACCCTGATGTTGCAGCTATGATGGGATTTGGGGGTTTCAAAACTTCAAAAAAGTGATCACCTTTGGCCATGAATCTCTTGCGAAGATAGCTTGGTTTGGAGTAATCTGCCAGAGGCTCGTGTTTTGCTTTTAAATGGGTCTAAAATGCGAGATAGAAATTCCATTTTATGTACCCAAGTAGCCAGGCTGTTGAGTTTTGTCAATCTCATGTTTGTTAAGCTAGCCTCCAGAATTTTCTGGATGAATGATTGTAACCATGGTTTGGATTATAAATGCCCTCTCCAATTGTTCATTGCTGATTGAGGTGTCCAAATCTTTCTGCATCATTGCTAATTTGCTATCCAATATTGGAAATGATTTTCATTTTCCATCTTTTTAAGCTTTGGTGAACTAAATTATTCAATATCAAACCGACTCGCTCTGAATCAACAAGCGAGGGGTAAAAACTTACTCGCTCTGGTATATACATCAAATGACATCAAATAATAAGGGGTAAAAAGTTAGCTGCTCCGATATATACATCAAATAATAACATGATATATGTGTATTCTACCTCAGGTGTGAGGTAGTGAGGTGGTTTTAGAGAAACAGATCCAACAATATGCATTTTCACTGGGTATATATTTCTCAAACAAAAATAGAACAGTTCCCACCAAAGTTTCAATCCTATTGCCTGCCCTTCTTCATATGAGCAGAGGGAGCCGAGAGGTTGAGCGGAGCATTCTCCGGCTGCTCCATGGCCAAAAATCTCGAACCCAACTCACTCAAATCCATGCCCACATCCTTCGCCACCAACTTCACCACTCTAACCAGCTCATCTCCCACTTCATTTCCATCTGCAGCTCCCTTAACAGAATGCTTTATGCATCCCTCATATTTCAACACTTCCAAAATCCCAACATCTTCCTCTTCAACTGCATGATTAAAGGTTACTCCTTATGTGGCCCTTATCAAAATTCTATCCTCTTATTTTCCACTATGAAACGGCGTGGCATTTGGCCTGATGAGTTCACTTTCGCCCCTTTACTCAAGGCTTGTGCTAATCTTGAGGACTTGGAACTGGGACAAGGAGTACATAAGCATGTGCTGGCACTTGGGTTTGGCAGATTTGGGTCGATAAGGATTGGGATTGTTGAGTTGTACTCTGGGTGTGGGAGGACAATGGATGCGAAGAAGGTGTTTGATGAAACGCCTCACAGAGATGTGATTCTTTGGAATTTGATGATTAAGGGTTATTCTCAAAGTGGAAATGTGGATATGGGACTTGGACTGTTTAGGCAAATGGGTGAGAGGACTGTTGTTTCTTGGAATTTGATGATTTCCTTGTTAGCGCAAAATGGGAGGGAGAAGGAGGCTCTGGCACTTTTCCATGAGATGAGGAATGGTGAGTTTGAGCCTGATGAAGCTACTGTTGTTACTGTGTTACCTGTTTGTGCTCAATTAGGAGAACTTGATTTAGGAAGGTGGATTCATTCTTATGTTAAGTCCAAAGGCCTCCATCCCAATCTCGTATCCGTTGGCAATGCGTTGGTAGATTTCTTTGGAAAATCTGGTGATCTGGAGACTGCTTTTACAATATTCAGGGACATGCCTAGGAAAAACGTTGTTTCTTGGAATGCGGCGATATCAAACTGTGCTTTTAACGGGAAGGGTGAATTGGGAGTACAATTGTTTGATGAGATGTTAGATGAAGGTGTGAGGCCTAATGATTCAACTTTTGTAGGTGTTTTAGCATGTTGTGCCCATGCAGGTTTGGTCCAAAGAGGGGGAGATTTGTTTGATTCTATGATTGCTAGTCATGGTATAGAGCCAACAATTGAGCATTATGGATGCATGGTTGATCTTTTAGGTCGTGGTGGTTGTCTAAAGGAGGCTCATAAACTGGTGAAAACCATGGCAATAGAACCAAATTCTGCTATATGGGGTGCATTGGTTAGTGCTTGTCGTACTCATGGTGAAATGGAGCTGGCCGAATATGCACTTAAGGAACTTATTAAACTTGAACCTTGGAATTCTGGTAACTATGTATTGTTGTCCAATATTTATGCTGATATAGGAAAATGGGAAGAAGTTGAAAAGGTGAGAGTGTTGATGAGGGAAAATAGCATTAAGAAATCACCAGGACAGAGCGCAGTTGTTTGATCATTTGTTGACTTCATGATGTGGCTAGTCCTTAGCTGCATCCTGGACTTTTGGGTGTCTATGCATCAAGATATGGTCCCCGACTCATTTCTATGGAAAGCTCTTTCTAATTGATCTCCTTTTCTGCAACGATATCAATGAACACAATAATCCTCAAGGAAAAAGAAACATATTGAAGGGATTTTTGACCTTCTTTGGACTTTGAATGCATGAAAGTGAATTGAACTCGAAAAAGCCCAGCGGTCAGTTCAGACACATGATGCAAGTTTAAAGTTAAAAAGAGCTCTATATGGTCTTAGCTCTGGAACTATAACTTGGTTGAGCCTTTTTCTGGTCTTTGCAAATTTATGATTTTAACTGTTTTGTCTCAGCCCTTTTTTAAAGAGGGCTTGGATTGCTGATAGTATTTTGTAGGTTATGGCAGTAATTTTACATACTGGAGACATTGGTTGGAAGAAATGTGCTAGGTCTACAAATCACCAACTCTTGGTTCCATCTCCCGTTTCTTGTTTGCTGTAATTCTCTTCAATTGATGTAATAACGAAGAGTAAAAAAGATAGACTAAATAAAGATCAAATGAGGTTTCTTTTCTTCTTTTGATAAGTGTAGAAATGGGTATTTTCTCTCGGTTCTTCCCTTTTGAGAAGAATGGAGATGCGGGGTACTGATCCCCGTACCTCTCGCATGCTAACCAAGCGCTCTACATTTTTGGTTTTAAATAACAAAATCATGAATGGAAAAAAATATAGTAGTGAAGAAGACATATTAAAATTAAAGGAAAAAGAGAACAATAGCAAGAATAAATAATATAATAACCAAAACAAAGGACATAGCTAACCTGTAAACATAATCTCAATAGACAGAGAAACAGACACTTTCCAGCAGAGGGTAAAGGAGTTAAACTGGAAACATTTACAAACTCAGAAAGTACAGGAGATCCACAACGAATAACTTGTGATGAGAACTGGATATACGATTAACTACTTATTCCCAACCCAATACAGACAAATAAACTTTGTTAAACTTTTGTATCTATAGGCAGAAAGCTGCACTGGTTGTAGAGTGTATGCCGTAACAAATTAACACAACAAATGGATTTTTGTGCTCATTTGGCTGCAAGTTACTAGCAGGGCATTTGGTCTAGTGGTATGATTCTCGCTATGGGTGCGAGGGGTCCCGAGTTCGATTCTCAGAATGCCCCTTTTCCAATAAGAACACTTGAAGGAGCAAAAATGGAAAAGAGGGAATAACAAGTATGAATGAAAAGAAAAATGTTGACTAAGACATATATCATAGAACACTGTTTTTTACTGTTTCACTGAAAACCTGGGGGGAAAAACAGAAACTATTCAGCCCATAGAGATAAACAGACATCTTCAACTTATCCAGTACAAAAATAAGACTTAAAACACAATAACAAATCTCACTTCCTAGACCACATTATTTGATGTACTGAGACATCCACCTAAAGCCTTCTCCATAACCCATTTTACGGACTATGCTGCACATGAACACCTCAAGTGGACGGACATTGGAGTCTGCCAGGTTTACCTTCCCCTTGCCAGTGGTGACACCTGTTAGCCCCAAATGGTAACGCAGTTCATCTTCTGAGGCAGCATAAGGGATGTCTATCTTGTTACCCAATATAAGAAAGGGAACAGTGGCCAAGGACTCATCAGAGAGGAGAGCATCCAGCTCTTTCTTAGACTCTGCAAACCTTTCTTTGTCATAGGAATCCACCAAGTATACAACAGCATCCACCTTCAGAAAAATGCCCATGTTACAATAAGCACAAAAACCGAAAATAATTAAATAGCACTTGGTACTTCATAGAGAAGATACATAAGCAAAATTCCATTTTCTAATTCTAGATTTTGCAGGCAACTGCTTTCCAAAGTCGAAGCACTAACTTAGATCAGGTCTGATGAAATCCAGTTTCAGGAAACAAAATATAAACATTGGTCATTAACAAAGGATTTGCATCTGTGACTCCCTCTCATCTGTTGCCGTTGAACATCATAATTAAAGATGCCCGTTGGACAAGCTTCAAAAGTACACCAAGACAAGTGAAATAGTATATACTTGGCTATCTCACATAAAAATTGTTGCTATATCAGACAGCTAATCTGCAATTACATAGTTTCCCTTTCATATTAATGTTCACAAAAAATAAAGGAGATCCATAGAAAATTCAATGTCAACACCAACAACATACCCAGTGTATCCCACAAGTGGGGTTTGGGAAGGGTACGCAGACCTTACCCTTACCTTGAGAAATAAAGAGTCTATTTCAGAGAATTGAACCAATAACAATGGGAACAATTAGTGATAATTTTATCACAGCAAATGTAACAAGAAATAGAGTTGACTTGCTCGGAGATGGATAAAAGATCTTAAGCAGTCATTTTGAAGGATACTGGATAATCATAAGAAAGCAGAAGAGCGTAATTGGTCATGTCTTATTTGACACCGGAACTTCCTTAAACATGCAATGTCCACACTCCTCATTGCAGAAGAAATGGCTGCAGCCAGTCATCAAAAGATAGCAAAAAGTTTTAAAAACAAGGGATCAATATACCTATATGTTCAATATAAATTCTAAAGAATTTCTCAAAAGAAGGTTATGTAACAACGAAGATAAATTTGTATGTACGGAGAGGTACTATTGAAACACCCCCTGGAAAAAAAGAAAGGTGCTATCAGCGAACTCCCAATATCAATATATGCCTCCCATGAATCAAATAAACAGAGAGAAGTTTATTTGGGATTATGAAGGCACTAAATTACTGCCTAGGGAAAAAGATTAAGAAAAGTCGCCTTACAGATTATACTTGTAATAATACAGGAATATCAAAGTAACTACTGAAGTTTCTGTATAACCTGAATTTAAATTTAATATTAGCTCAATTATTTTTTTGTTAAGAATATTAGAGAATTTCTTAAAACATACAGATATCAATATTGACATCAGAATTTTTTGTAACAGCATCTTAAGCATTTCAAAATCCCCAAAAATGAGAAATCAGGAGTGAAGATTGGACAGTGATAGTAGACTACTTCCCTGGAAACAAAAGAGCAGTTGATGAGAGTGCAGAAACGAGATTAGCAATAACCTGTAAGCCACTTGATAGAATTCTGTCTCCAGTAAATAATTTATCCTTTGTTTTTACACCGAACTAATCTCCAGCATTAGTAGGATAGGATGATAAAATCACAATCAATATTTTTCAATTTAATAGCCTGTTGGGTCAAGCTTTTGGGAAGTCAAAAATGCGTGAGTTGAATTGTTTGGCCACAAGCTTTTAGGAAAAAAAAATACACACTTTTGAGTAATAGCAGAAGACCAAAAAAAAGTAGCTTTTACCTAGAAGCACTTTTGGATCCTTGACCAAGGAAAAATTGTTGTTCTAATATTGGCAAAAGTGCATTTCAAATTAATTATCCAAACACAAACAGCTACTCTCTAAAAGTATTTTTTCGAAAAGCACTTCCAAAAATAAGCATATTTTATAAGCTTGGCCAAATAGGCTATAAGACCGTGTTAGCCCATGAAATCTTATTGAGCATGCAATCACCACATAAATATGAACACGCAAAAACTAATGGCTATTCCTCTAAAAAGGATAGCTTTGCAAGTATAGAACCAAGGAGAACCACTGCTCAACAGAATCCAACCAGGTATCAACCAATAAAGACCGACCTAAGAAACAAGGAGTACACCATTTGCAAGTCAGAATTCTAAACCAAGACAAGAAGAGAAACTAAAACACACATACCTTAGCATAATAATCTTTCCAAACACGGCGAGCAATCTGATGACCACCCAAGTCAAATGCTTTGAACTTGATCTTTCCAATACTAAGCTCCTCTGAGGTCGGGTATTGTGTTGGCTGATGTTGAACCAATCTCTGCCACATTTAAATAATCCTCAATCTCAGATTCAAGATTACAAGTAACCAATAGCAGAAAACAGGTCTTTTCAAACTAATCAAACTGCCAACTCTTTCCTCGTAAAAAAAAATCCACATCGGAAAATTCAATTTCAGGTGAAGATTGGAAAATTCAGAAAATCAGATGAAGCTCAGTTCAGAAAAAACAAAATCAACTAATTACATATGTCCTCCGTTTCTTTACCGTTCACCAAGACAACAAAGAAGATCGATTATCATACATATAATCACATCTAGATATGTAAATTAAAATTAAAACGGCACAAATTGTACATATCTAATAGGGGAAACGACAACAGAAAAGGGGACAAAAACGGTGAGAGACCTCATCTTTCAACATATGGAGCAAGGTGGTTTTGCCGGCATTATCGAGGCCCAAAAACAAGATCTTAGCCTCCTTCTGCCATAATCCTAGGGTTGCCAGAATTCCATAGAACCAATCTACCAAGAACATCGTCGATCCTTGCTATAATTGATCCGATTCGCTTTTCCTTCGATCTGAAAGAGCCCAATCAAAGCCCAGTGATTGAGGATGAATTGATCTACGAAAAAGAGAGAGGGTTAGAAATCTCTCAAACTGATTCAAGGAGAAGTGCTTTGATGTCTTCTTCTCCTCCTCCTCGAAACGCTAACACCTGGCTGGCGTAGAGAGAGAAAAATTGATGGTAAGGTTTGTTTTTGTCTTCATATATAAGTGGTGAACCCTAGTCGACCAAACGCCCCCCCACCTCACCCTTTCGGGGGCTTTTGTGGATTGTATTCTGTAGTTATACGTGTAGTAAAATTACAATAAAATACCATAATACAAATGATGATAAATATTCTTACCTTGCAATTTTTCTCCAAGAAAATACTTCTTCCGTGCAAAAAGAGTGGTAGGATACCAGCACTGCATCTGATCTTTGGCGTAACTTGGATCACCGATGAATTCTTAAATAAAGATGTATATAATTTTTTAAATTTTATATTGAATTTATCGTATAAGATGTTAAAATTGTAAAAACTTATTAAATATAAATAAAAACTTATTAAATATAAATGAATGCCACAGACGGAAAAGGAAAATAAAATATTTAAATTAAAATGAAAGGAGTAGTACTAACAAAATTGTAAAATATTTGATATAATAATAATAATATTTTTATTATTTTCTGACACATTAATATTATGTGCAATGACAAAGTAGGCAGAAAATAAGTAGTGCCTTAAATTTATTTCTCCAATTTCAAACAACTTCTATTTCCGCTCCCCTCTATCTTTATGAGCTGCTCTCATTAAAGATTTATATATATGTTCTTCATAGACATGAAAATAGAATGGAAATATAAATTTTCCTTTTTGATGTTTTAATTGAATTTACCGTAAATAGACATATGGGGGACAACCAAACTGCAGTTGGCCCAACTGCTTAAACTTTAGTAGATGTCATTTCCTATTAGAAGTCTTTCTATATTTATTTTTATATCGTCAATGTTATGAAATAATAAAGAAAGAATAAGAATATTGTAGAGAAAGACAGAAGGAGAGAAGTTCTTATTTCTCTTTGATTGGATTAAATACAATGAAGGAGAACCCTTCTATTTATAGGGATAATTTCTCCTAACTTTTCTCCAAAAGATAGGCTTTCACAATGATATAAATACATATATCTAGTACAATACAAATACCTTTATAGACATTCACTATAATACAAATATGTTTATAACACTCCCCCTTGAATGTCTATTTGATAGATAATGTGCCTCGTTAAAACCTTACTAGAAAAAACCCAGTGGGAAAAAATCTAGTGAAGGAAAAAGAGTACACATATCTAATAATATGCATTTTGGCTGCCTCGTTAAAAACCTTACAAGGAAAACCCAGTGGGACAAAACCTCGCAAGAGAAAAAGAGTACAGCGCGTATTAACTCCCCCTAATGAGAACATCCTTGAATCTTTGCATCCCGATCTTGTGCACCATCTTCTTGAAAGTTGCAGTTGGTAGAGATTTGGTGAATAAATCAGCCACATTATCACTTGAACGAATCTGTTGCACATTGATATCACCATTCTTTTGGAGCTCATGTGTGTAGAAAAACTTTGGCGAGATGTGCTTCGTTCTATCTCCTTTTATGAATCCTCCCTTTAGTTGTGCTATGCATGCAGCATTATCTTCATACAAAATTGTGGGTACTTTGTCACAGTTCAAACCACATTTTTCTCTAATGAGATGTATCATGGACCTCAACCACACACATTCTCGGCTTGCTTCATGAATATCTATTATATCAGCATGATTTGATGAAGCAGCTACCAGAGACTGTTTTATAGATCTCCAAGATATGGCAGTACCTCCACATATGAACACGTAGCCAGTTTGAGATCGAGCTTTGTGTAGGTCAGATAGATACCCTGCATTAGCATAATCAACAAGATCCAGACTTGCTAATAAATTAACCGAATGTTATGCCTTATAGTATTAGCAAGATATATTAGTGCAACAATCACAGTAAGATATGGTACTTCAGGACCAAGGATTTCCTCATATAAGAATTATGAACAAGTTTAAAGAAACTTGTAAATGCTTCAGGCATTTTGAATCCTTCATGATTTTTATATAAATTTTATCAAGTGATAGCATTCATTAATATTTAAATGCATGATATCTTCTAGTGTCTGGACTACAGGTCTAATAAGCTTTATGCTTATCAATACGCATCATTTCACTTGATAATTATTTCTACATCAGCATGCTTTAATAGATGTAGAATTTAGATCCTCACAATCTTTTACAATATTGCGCACTATATTGTATCAAAAATATCGTCGACGATCAGTTCCAATGCGACATAACTTATTGAGATCTCTTCATTTTTCGTCACTTTCAGGTACCTGAACCTTTGCCAAGGTTTTATGAAGTGTTATGTCGTGGTGCTTTCTTAAAGCACTTGCCTCATCATTATGACCATCTTAATCACTTGCTCCTCTTCTTTTTCAAGAAGTTCTATATTTGAAACCGTTTGGTCTATCACGCTTCAGGCGTCTCATAGACTCTATCCTTCAAGGACTTTCCATTGGAGCATTTGCAACTTTTCTTTTTCCCGAGGATCTAGATAATTCATCCCACACTCAATTTTCAGTTGCTAATCATTTCTCCCCCTAATGTTAGAAAAACTAACATTTACTCCCCAAGCTCATTTGGGGACCCATCTTTGTGCGTTGTGGTGGGGCAATTCAATCATATATCGCACATTCAAATTTTAGATGGAATTATTTGGTTCCTGACCCTGGACCAATTGTAATAGGGGAACCTTGTTGGCTTGATGCATTCAAGTGTTACTATATGTTAAATAAACATATCTCATACCAAATTTTATTTGGGAGTTTAATTCTCATAATCAATGATTTAGCTATAATTAGAGGCATACAATTCTCGCTAAACCAACATAGATATGAATCAGCATTATCAACATGATTTTATAATTTGGAACTATGCTCTTAGTTTAATAATTCGAGCAACAACCTTACAAAAATCAATTGCAAGTGATATCAAAACACATGTGACCATTCCATAGATGCATCTGTTAGCAAACGGTTCACATGGTAGGTGAATGTGCCCATATTCACCCTTTTATAAGTTCCAAAATTTCAGGGAATATAATTCCAATCTTAGCTGATCAAGATCATTCTATGATGAGAACAAGCAACACAAGAGAATTCTTGAAGAATCTTTTATTTTTTCAACATATAGCCATGTGAATTCTCAATTATTTTTGCATCACATTTGAACCGGGATGGCCAATCGGTATGCCAACTTATTTCAGTAAGCTTCTGATTTACTTTCGTATGTGATTTCATCATCATACTCATATTTATGTACTACAAATAAAAAAAACCGTCGGGTAATCTTTTACATAAATATTTATAACCCGCTTCAATTGTAGTAGCATGAAGATATTAGATCTTTCCATAATTTATAGTCTCATTTTTTTTTTCAATGTCATTGAAACTTATAAGTTTCCTTTTGAGACTTAATACAACAATTTCATTCCTTCAGGTGGTAATACATTAGCTCTTCCGGAGCTCTCAATTAATTTTGTATACTACCACATATTCAATCATATCAAAATAGTTTCTCCACATAGTTTTAATTTTGAAACAATTTTGAATGTTGATGAGCTATATTCATTAACAGACTTATAGTCTTGATGGATCCAATCATATCGTGTCTTTGGGTGGATGACCATCTTCAGGTGGTCATACCTTTCTTTTAGGCTATTCCATAAAACAAGTGGATCCTTGATCATGAGATATTCAATTTTAAGAATTTCGTCAAGATGATGACGCAAGAATATCATAGCCTTAGCACGATCTTGATTTGATGCTTTGTTTTCACTTTTAATGGTGTCTCCAAGACCCATTGCATCCATATGGATTTTGATGCTTTGATTTCCCTTCAGGGACTAGATCTGTATTAGATCTATATTTGTAACATTTATCAAAGTTCTCATTCTTCAGGAATGGAACATGATCATCTAAATATGTCTTAACCACATAAGGTATGATAGCTTAAAACCTCTTTTAAGATATTGCTACTTCGGGAGCAAATCGAGGTATGCATATAACATAGATGATTTCTGTTACATATTTTCACAATATTGTTCTGCTGGAACAAATATATTTTCACAATATTGTTCTTCTGGAACAAATATATTTTTCACAATATTGTTCTTCTGGAACAATTATATTTTTCACAATATTGTTCTTCTGGAACAAATATATTTTTCACAATATTGTTCTTCTGGAACAAATATATTTTTCACAATATTGTTCTTCTGGAACAAATATATTTTTCACAATATTGTTCTTCTGGAACAAATATATTTTTCACAATATTGTTCTTCTGGAACAATTATGAGGCATGAATTGCCAAGTGAATCAATAAGTCGTCCTCAAGTTCATATACAAAATCGATATTGTTATTAGTAAATACATAAATATCAAGAAATACTAACCTTCATCTTTCTAAGAAAACTTTGATTTTTCTTACCTCAGATCTTTCAAAGTGAGTGCCCAAGGCAGAGACTCGTGCTGATAACGTGTTATGAAATAATAAAGAAAGAACAAGAATATTGTAGAGAAAGACAGAAGGAGAGAAGTTCTTATTTCTCTTTGATTGGATTAAATACAATGAAGGAGAACCCCTTTATTTATAGGGATAATTTCTCCTAACTTTTCTCCAAAAGATAGACTTTCACAATGATATAAATACATATATCTAGTACAATACAAATACCTTTATAGACATTCACTATAATACAAATATGTTTATAACAGTCATTTATATTTATCTTTATTCATTAGTTTTAGTTATAGACTAGATATATATTAAAAATTTAGTGCAGTTATAATAGTCTACTTGAGAATAACCATACACAATTTTTTCATCACTTCACAAGTCTCTGTAACCTTGCAGCTGGAGAGAGTCTTTCTCCCGTGAGAATAAAAAAAGTTTCTAAGCAAGATAAGAAAGGATGTCACCCTTTGACACCAAGGGATAAGAGAGCTAATTGCTGACCATAATGGCTTGGTGAAGTGAAACCATATGGTGTAAGCATCGTGTAGATAATTTTTTTCCGTTTTGGCACATAGATTTATGCAGCATGATATCATTGGGCTCAACTAAACGTTTTAGACATGGAACAGATATCCATGCATGTATCTTGTAGTAACCAGTATCAAAGGTCACACATACTCTTTACTGTCCCTTGCTTATGATACCTTGCTTGCCTTGACGGGTTAAGGATCAGTGCGTACGACGTTAAACAATGTCCAGACAAAAAATTACTTTCCATTATATATTGTTGCTTGTTTCCAAGGGCAACCTATATATACTACAAGCTTAAACGCTAACAGACTAGAAAACAAAACTGATCCGCCAAGCTCATTCAGGCAACTAATTATGTGCGCGCTTGTAGAAAGGTTGAACAAGAAACTTCTTTTAGACTATTGCACAACATTTGAAAATCGCGCAACAAGGACCAACCAGAAACTTATGCAAAATCCTATAAATTATGAATCCATCACAGTGGCTCCTTGAAACTTAAGCTGCAACTGGCTCAGCAACTGGACTAGAAGTGTTAGCTTTAACCTGCCATCCAAATGTACATATTATTGCAGAAGCTGAAAAATCCATTTCAATTGTATCTGACCCATAAAAGACAATGGGGAGAGGGGGTGAATAAACTATCCAGCATGTCTTTGTGCGTGATATTTTGTGAGAATAGATGATCTAATATACCAGTTAAAAATGAGAGAGAATCTCAGTTCACAACCTAAGGAGGATTTCCTCCCTACCTGCAATTTTTACATGCACATGTGTGAGGGACACTTCTGCAAATACCTGGTAGTCAGCTTATGACTTCCAAATAGAGGACAAGCAGATCTAAACACACTAAATTTAGGGATTAAAGAATAAGCCAAGCTTCAATGATATTTTGGAGAACCTAGGATATCCCACCGGAACATCTTGACAAGGAGATGATTGTATTCCCTTTTTTGTGTGTGGAAATTAACGGTGTACTAATTACCTCCAGAAAACTACAAATTACCCGCAATAACAGAGAACTGAGAGATTACCTTTGCTGCCTTAAAGAGTTCGTCGATCACTTCAGACAAGGTTGGATGTGCATGAACAGCATACTTTATGTCCTGCAAGATGCAACTAAAATGATAAAGCAAAATGGGATAATGTTGCTAAAAATGTGACTCGCAGATATTCTCTTTTGCACGAGAATCATGATGATGGAATCCAGCTGAAGATCGAAATGGTTGCAAGAAAAGAAAGAAAATTTCGATATTGGAAGAAAACATGTCCCTTCCATCAGCCCTCCCTCAAAGCAAAAATTAAAAAATGGAAAAAAAAATCTTATCCAATACCAAAAACCTCTAACCAAATTAGTTGAAAATCTTTCCACGAACAGATTTATTTTATGAGAGGAATATGCAATTGTAGGTAATGTCTATCTGTACACATGCTTATTTTTATGAGGGGAATATGCAATGGCAGGTAATGTCTATCTGTATACACGTTTATCTTATGAGGGGAAAATGCGATGGAAGTTAGTGTCTACCTGTATGCGTGTACCCATAGCTATGGCGTTGGATGCTTCATGAATGAGGTCAGCAGCATGCATTCCAAAAATGTGAACACCTAGGATCTCCCCATTGTCGGGTCTATATATCAACTGCATTTGACAAACATTTCAATGAACAAAACAATCCTAATAATCTTGGGAAACTAGAAAGAGACTAAAGCCATCAGAAACTAAAAACAAACCGCAAGAAGTAGCTAGTTATCTTATACAAATCCATGACAAAAATCAATTAGAAAAGATCATCATGGCCACCTTTGCAAGTCCCTCCCCTTCATTTTCAGCAAGGGCTTTTGTGTTAGCCTTGAAACTAGTCTTGGCTATACCAATCTCAAAGCCCTCCTTTTCAGCTTTTTCTCTGGCTTGAGGCTGCAAGATTGCAAGAAAATAATAAAACCTTTATAAAAAATACAACTGAC
Source organism: Datura wrightii (assembly GCA_035772735.1). NCBI lineage: Eukaryota > Viridiplantae > Streptophyta > Magnoliopsida > Solanales > Solanaceae > Datura > Datura wrightii. The sequence goes on from JASDFA010000014.1 coordinate 39,555,290, forward strand.
AACTTAAAAAAAGACAGATTGAATGTTAACAAGCTAGAGTAAAGGAAATTTCCACAATAAATGCAAACATGCTTCAGCGAGTTTGCATTCACATCAAGTGTATGTAGGTGCATAAGGTAGACACCTGTGTACAGTTGCATACAAGCAGGCTCATTAACCCCAACTTTAATTTAATATATGCAGAACATCCTAAAAATGCAAAAGTATTGTTACAGTAAATTTGTCTTCTGGTGCTAAATAACTCATGAAATGAGACGATATTTAAAGAGCAAATAATCCAAATGCAACCAGTAAAGAAAGTGCACAAGGAAACACCGACTATACACCAAATAAAAGTTATTTGTACCTCTGTTAATCCGACCATACTGATTTCAGGATGGGTAAAGCATGCAGCTGGAATGCTTAAATGATTCAGGACATGGTCCTTTCCAGTAACTTGCTCAACAACTATACAAGTAAAAGCAAATGTTAACAATTACAGGAAAACTTGCTTGATGATAATCATAGCAGTTGGTGTCACACGAGATCATTACCAGAGATTCCTTGTGCACTTGCAGCATGTGCAAGCATCATTTTTCCATTTGCATCACCAATGCAATACAAGTGAGGAACCTAGTGATCACAAAGCCTAATGAATTGAAAGAAAATTGTCTAGAGTACAAAAAGAAAAAGAAAATTAATCATGCCTACCAACTCTCCGCTGGCATCAATGACACGCATGCGGCCATCAACAGGAACAAATCCACGTTGTGTTTGAACATTTATCTGTTTATAAAACAACAATATGAGATGCCATAACATTTACAAAGCTAGTCTCAAGAAACATTCACGCAACTAACATTTTCAAGGCCAAGTCCCTGCGTGAATGGAGCCCTTCCGGTTGCAATCAGAGCAGCATCCACCTGCAGCAGAATAAAATAATTTGGGAACATATAAGATGCTAGTGACAGGAATGATATATGCAGAGAATAGAAGATCTGGAAAACAAGATCTTAAGTCTGATTACAGGGAACAAAGCAAAGTTATTCTCCCTCTTTGATGTTCATTAACACTACTCAGAAAGACCTACCTGCATAATCTTCTTTTACCCCTTGCATAGTCTTCAAATGATGTTGTTGAAAGAGAATGTTTCATTAAACTGATATAGTTTACCAGTAATTAAATTATCCTATACTACCGACTTAAGCTGTGTACTTAATTTACTCATATAACAATCACAATGTGCTTATCAAGTGTATATCTTGCAATGAAGTACCTATATGACAGATCAATCCAACAGTTATTGTTCTTCGATAAACAGGTAAGTCCAACAATGTGAAAACTTAAATGATGAATGAGACCTATGATATTGCAGATATACTCAATAGAGGTACTTTTACAACCCCAGACTTTAAATTAATTTGTTTATTGTTGGATATGATTTAAGATTTATGATCTTAACCAATAACCATGATCTAAGACCAAAAGAATAAAGCTTCCATCCAAAAGCATGAATTGAGAATAACAATGTTAAACTCTTCTGAAAAGAAAGTTACAACTTACTTCCAATGTATCCTTCAGTTCCTTAGTCTTTGCATCAATAAGCTCAATAGTCACTGGTTTTCCATCCTTTGCTGGAGTTATCTGAATAAGGTGCAACAAAACTCAGATAACTGGTTGGCACATTGAGATTCAGACTGCTATTTGCATATATTACCTTGCTTGCAAATACACCTGTATGATAATCAATCTTTCGAGGATTTATGAGGACTCGCTGAGCCAATTTTCCAATCTCAGGATCAAAGCCGGGCATGAGCTGATCTAAAGCCTCAACAAAGGTAACCTGCACAGTTATCCAGTGGTCAGCATAGAAAGACAGATTATGAAAGAAAAGATTGATGTTCTGTTGCTACAGATACAGTCTTGCAGAAAGTATAATAGCCTTTACCTCACTTCCAAGTGCCGTGTACACATCACTGAATTCTAGTCCAATGTAACCACTTCCGACAATAGCAATCCATTGAGGTACAAATTCCAATTTGAGTGCATGATCACTTGTTATCACTGTCTTACCTGAAAAAAAAAAAAGCATCGGTATCATCAAATGATGCAAGTTCAACATAAATGTAGACCAAAAAAAATTATAACGAGAGATTCCCAAAAGCTAGGGGTGCATGGTTCAAAAGTCGGTGGATAATGGGCCCGACCCTCTACCCTTCTCCACTTAGATACAAAGCTTTTGACTGTGGCAGGATAGGGTTCGAACCCGTGACACACGCCTAACACAATGCATCACATATTGCGCTCTTACTGCTAAATTAAAGCCCTGGGGCTGTATATACATAATTGTCATTGATGCTTTGGGCAAGAAGAGAAAGAGAATGACTTGGCATGACAAAATCTAATGTTAATTTTGTTCTCTTTCTTGATGAGGATGCTGATTCGTTTGTCTTCTAAATAGATCCTGGTGTTAAATATATGTCTGCTATATCTCATGTCTAAATCTCTACCAGCAATTCGACATAGATGAACTCAAGTAATTGTAGAAAAATCAATTCCAAATTTGAAGCAAAACATTCTTTACAATGTCAGTCAAGTAATGTTATATTACTTATGCAAATGACCATTGAGAATTGCCAATAGAGCTACCGAACAATGAGTTAACAAACCCTTCCACCAAACAAATCTAGGAGTTCTGCACCTAATCTTTCATAAAAAATGCTTCCAATGTATATGCTCAAGAGTAGTAGAAACTAAAACCAAGTCTTACTAACACAAGTTTTTATTTCAACTCACAAGTTTTAAAATCTTCATCCCATCAATTGATTTTCTCGCAAAATTTAGAACTCTGATGTCAAGAGTATTATGACAATTGACAATAAGCATGAAGCAATCAAGTAATACCGGCTATTCTGCAGACTGCAACCTTCAGTATATTATACATAAAAAAGACTTGCAATTCGATAATTCAGTTGTTTATTGCATTTTGCACAGAGAATAATAATTAAGAGGAAAGCACTTACCATCAACCTCAATGCCTTTGGGAACCAAGGGGACAGAACCAGTAGCAATTATTATATCTTTTGCTGTTATTACAGTATCTCCATATTTGACTTTTTGTGGACCCTGAAAAACCGCAATAAAAGCTTCATCATCAAATCCAATTGGTTACAGACAAAGAGATTAGTAGATAACAGTAATCTGTTAAATATAAACATACCAAAATTGTTCCAAAACCTGTCAATATATCCACACCAAGGGATTTCATTGAATTGGTCAAATTACTACGAATCTTGGAGGCCAAATTATTTGCATGATCAGCAACTCCCTGTCTGTCATATCCCGCAGCAGCAACCTTACATGAAAGATAAAGTGAAAGACTTAAAAAAACAAGTGAAAGACCTGAGTTAAAAGTTACTTTAGGGGGACGGCCTAGAGCTTCCTTTCTAGATGCAACTTAATTAACAAACAATGTATAGTCTTAAGTTCATTTAAACCCAATAAGCAAGGACCAGAAAACATGTCGGTTGGTGTAGTTTATGCATGATTTATTTCATCTACCTTTACTCCTATACCCTGATTTTTTAAACGATTTATGCATGTTACTATTATGGGAGTTCAGTAATCATTGTTGCTCTATATACACCCCAAAAAATGAGGGGTAGAAAACAACCATTATTCATGTTCTGTATTTCTCAAATATTAGAGTAAATACAAAAACATACTTCCCAATTTTGACTTGTGCTCTATGTAATACAGGTTTAGATACGAGTATAGTGCCAGTACGATTATGACATGGAAGTACAAAAAGTTTTTGAGATATGGGGATCAGATACGAACTGTGGTACTAAGACATATGCAGTCCTTTTCACATTTTTCATTATATGTTTAAAATAAAGATATTATCAGAAGAACTAATAACTGTCGGTAACAAAAGCAAAAAGAAAGACCACAAGTTCTGTCAGTTATATAAATTTAAATAGTATAAGCTATGAATTGAAGTCATCCAACATCCTTATCAAAAATCTTTTGGTATTATATGGAAGCATCAAATACATTAGAAACAAGAGGTGCATCTCTCGAAAACCACATTTTTGGTTTAAAATTACATTTCGGCTGAATAATATCCAGGTTGACCCCATCCTGGTTCACGTAATTTCTGGGTATCATCTCCAAAATAAGGATATTCTCGAAATAATAAGAGCAAAAAGAGATGGGGCATATCATACCCTGTGCCAATATGAAGTTCGGAAGTTAGTACTGTCTTTCATAGTTTTGATCCCAAACTATTCCATGTTGCATTACCTCATGAAGTCTAAGTGTGGTGATTATGCAATAAAATACCCAAATGATCAAAACAATAACGTTAACCAACATATGCTATATCAGTACCCCATGTCAAAACCTAAACATATTAAGTTTCTAGGAGCAAGAAAAGAAACACCTGAGAAACACTTGTAGATCAAAAGACTTCATATGGTGTTCATTAGGTTTCTAGGAGCAAGAACAAGAAATACCTGCAGACCAAAAGACTTCATATGGTGTTCATTCTGAAGCTCCCGCATGCGACCACTCACAGCTAGAAGGGCTTTGGAAGGAACACAACCCCTATTTACACATGTCCCTCCAACTACGTCCCCTTCAATGATAGCAGTTTTCAAACCCTGCAAAGAATTTTAAGTAATTATGCACACTTTGAGGTGGAAAAATAAACAGAACTATCCTGTTAAACCTAAGTTCTCATTCCATCCAAGCTTTGACAATCTCACAATTAAATTGCATAGAATTATAGACGTGAAATTGATGTTTCATAGGAGTTTGCACTAAAACAAGCATCACCAGTGCTGTTAACGGCCCACTTAAAGCACGCTTAAGCCCTGAAGCTCGGTGAAGTCCAGCTTGTGCGTTTTTCCTGGTTTAATTGGCGTTTTAGTGTAGGAATCAATGTGTTGAGGCCTGTACACCTTCATTAACGGGTTCAGGCACAACATCATATATAACGTAATTATATATTTTCATTTTTTTGTCAAAGGCCACGCTTAAAGATCCAATATCCGACACATGGTTCTTCATTCAGGAACTACAGCACCTATTCCAGCTAATAATTCCTTCTATTACTGAGTAGAAAATATTGGTTCTAGAAAAAGAAAAGCATAACGAGTAACAAAGAAAATAAAGAAATCAAGCTTAAACAAGTGATATTAACCTAAAAGAGAGCGAGGTCGCTTCAAATTCAACTGATAATAGTGGGAATCACCGAAGTATAAGCATTCAAGTGGACGAACATCAGTATGCTAGTACTAACAGAATCCAACCACACAAAAGTAGTATACCTTCTCGACGGCATGAAGAGCAGCACCATGACCACCAACACCAGCTCCAATAATAACCAGATCATAATCAAAGCCCTTAGAGGGAGCTCCATTTCCAGCCAAAGAAGCCGCGATTCTGTTGGAACAAGGACGCCTCATAGCATTAGATGACTGGAGACGCGTAGGAAGAGACGAATTCAACGACTTGAATCCAAAAGCCTCCCTTCTAAGACCGCAGAATCGAAGTGATCGCGGATTCAGCAAATTGACATTCCCATTGGAAACGACTGAGGAGGAGGAGTCCGATCTGCAGATCGTAGATGGAGAAGAAAGCGAGAGAGAAATTGAAGATTGCATTGTGATTAGGGTTTCGTGGAGATTGAAATATTGGAGCAGGGGAAGAAGGTAGTGAAGGAGGAGGGAGATATATATATATATTGTGTTGAGCTTTGAGAGCTCCGTTGGAGGTGGCGGAGTTAACTAAGTGAGAGAGTTTCCTTGTAGCGTGTGTTCTTCTTGTACACAGTGTGTTGTGTGCTCTTTTGTTGGTTAGATGAACCAACTACTTATTCCTCCGATTAATTTGAAAATATTTATTATGTGTGACCCAATATTATACTTTTTTTCATAAATTTTGGATTTGTTTTTTGGTGTTATTTGGAAAGTTAAAAGGACTTTATTTTTTTTCATAAATGTTTAAAATATTTTAAATTATTAATTATTATCATTTATTATATTTTAAATTATCTCTAAATATATAAATTTTATTTTTAAAAAATTATAGATTTTAGCTCAGAACTTCATAAAGTTTATATATAAAATAGTATATATTTTCATAAATATCTTTTATTATACTATCTTTTAAAAATAGTATATATATATATATATATATATATATATATATATATATATATATATATATATAGACGAATTAGAATTAGAAACTGCTAGATATATTGGCAAGAACGTAGGTGCAATAGTAATTTACGAATTCAGATAAAAAATATACAAGAAACTGCTAGATATATAAAATCTACAATAAAAAATAATCAAGACGAAATAGATTCAGCAGATCCAGATATTATTTTGTTTTCAAACAGATTTAGGATAGATACAATTAGATATAATGAATCCATTACTAGAGAAATAGCTAGCTTAGAAAACCAATTACACCTAAGTAGAAATTTATTACGAACTAACGAACAAAATAGACAGATACTATCTTCTATAGGATAAAATAGATCAGTTAAAACATCTAGAATACTTAGACTTAAGAATATACCCTGAAAAGAAATATAGAGTATTAAAAGACGGTACTTCTATTAAGTGTAATTTTAGTCAAGGAGAGCACATATTTCATACAGACGATAGACAATACAACACAATAATAGATCTAATAATTAATTTGAGTAATAAAATACAAGAACAAGACGAAAATATTATTAAAAGAATAAAAGATATAGAAGAAATTCAGATAAAGCAGAAAAAGATAATAGAAAAATTAGAACAAAATTTAGATTTTATTAAAGAACAAGAAACTGAAATTATTACAAGACTAAAAACTAGTAAAGATATTTCTATAAGTAGTCAAGTACAACAATTATATAATAATACAAAAGAAATAAAAGAAATAGCTATAAGAATAGAAGAAATCACTCGTTCATGAGTGAAGATTCCCCCATCTATAGAAAAGCATTAGAGATAACTCATAAGTATCAAAACCCGGTAGGATTCTCTAATCACGTGACTGCAAACAATTCAGAAACACTTATAATTAGACAAAATAATACAATTATAGCTTTATTATTAGAAATAGATAAAAAATTAGAAAAAATACTTAAAGATAAAATCCCAGAACAGTCAGCCGGAATAGACGACATAATTAAAAAATTTAGTAACATAGAAATTACTCCTTTACGAGAAAGACAACAATTAAAAAGAAAAATACCAAAATGGACTTTCTTTCAAATCGGGGAGGAACCAGAAACCTCGAAGAAGAAAGACCAAGACCCAGCTACTCAGATAACCAAGCAGGAAATAATATAGTGGCCAGAAATAGCCTAATATCCAGGATTTTTTCAAGACAGACTAGGGAGGAAGATAATAATCAATTAAGTGAAATAATAGACATAGATAGAGATCTTCAAATTTTTAAACAAAATCAGATAAAATTATTAGACCCAAAAGTTTTATATAATACTAAATATTTTTCTAAAACAGATCTATTATACAGACATTATAGAGAAGAACAATTATCCATAATAGGAGAAAATAAACTAGCATTAAATCTAATCAATGTAGAATCGCTAAAAAACTTAAGAAAGACGAAATGACCATGATGCACATGGGATTAATAGTAATAGGAATTAAAGGGTTAGCCAGAAAAAATTTAGGAGGAAAAGTTCTAATAACAATATATGATGATAGATGGTCAGACATGAAAAAGACTGTAATAGGAATAACCGAAGTAGACATGACTCATAATGGAGGAATATTTTATATAAGCCCAGATTTTCTAATGAACTTAAAAGAATTTGGCACTCATATAAAAATAGGAATACAAACTAAAGGATATGAAGAAATGGAGACAGGAAATAATTTATTAATATGTATAGGATTTATAGGAAAAATGGCCTTAAGTAGTAATACTAAATTTAAAATTAAGGTAGAGGATGTAGTGGAACTAATGGGAAATAAAGGAATTAAATTAATAAAACCCATTAAGATAGATGCAGAAGAATACGCAGGACTAGAATGCAACTTAGAAAAATTTAATAAACCTAAGACATATACACCAGAATCTCATTTAATGTATACAAATAGAAGAGGAGAAACTTCTATAAGATTTACAGATTACAATTATACAAGACAACTAGATGAAGAAACTAATACTGAAACAGATGTAACTTCTGAACTACAATCCCAAGAAAAAACGGAAACGAGTCTAATGAATATAGAAATATTGGAAGAAGCCTATGAAGTAGACAATATAATTACACAGGCAAAAAGAATAAATGATACAGATAAAAATAGTGTATTCAGATGTAAAGGATGTTTTAAAAGAAACATGAAAATAAATGAATTTATTATACACATCAAAGAATGCGAAGATCGAATTGATAACTTAGGATATAGGAAAAATACAGACAGTGAAACTATTTCAATTATTAGTCAAAAAGAACTAATGGAGTCAACAAGTTCTACCCCATTTCAAAGAACCTCTAATGCTCATACAATAGACACCAGTATAGGAAACATACCTAGGAGAAGAGTATGGAGAATAAACCCTGAGACAGAAATAAACCCAGATAATATAAAGCCTATGGGCAAAAGACTATCAATAGAGGAACCAATTAAACTACAAGAAGGAGGTAGTAAAGGAAAAATACTTAATGTAGCATACCAAGACCCACAACTATGGAATGCAGCTATAGACATCTGGAAAGGTATCGTAGTTGCAGACTATATTAAAAACTACTCAGACACAGATGCAGAAACAATGTATAGATATATGGAGACATTTCTAGGAGAATCTGCTAAAGCAGTATGGGAATCGTATAAAAGCGAATTTCCTCAAGAATTTCAACAATTAGTAAATATGGGAGCTAATCCCTATAATTTTACAAATAAAATACATAGCTTAATGACAGGAGAAGACCCTAATAGTGGAGCTATAGTCTTACAAAGAAATGCGTTAATAAAATTAGAACAACTTAGTATATCCAACTGGTACCACATTAAAGACTTTTTAAAAGAATTCTTTTATTATTGTACCCTTAGTGGTAATACTTTTGATGAAACTATAGGAAGAAAATTATTTAATAAATTACCAGGAGCTTTAGGAAGAGAAATAGAAGAAAGGTGGTATAAAAGGGAAGGAGTAATACAGAACCCTACAACCAAATGGACTATAGGACAAAGAATACAACATGTAATGGAAATATTAATAGAAAAATGCACCAATATACAGATACAAAAACAATTAAAACAAAATGAGATGAATTTCTGTAAGTCAGTAATATATACTACACAACATTACGACAAACAACCAAAGAGAAAGGTAAAAAACTATAGAAATAAACAATATAATATGAGACAACCATATAAAAAGAAATACTATTTAAGAAAATCTTCTGCTAGAAAACCTTATTTAGACAGAAATAGGCATGTAAGAAAATATAGAAATGATAGAAATTATAAAAATAAATTAGAATGTTTTACATGCGGAAGTATAGAACACTTAGCTAATACATGTCCTAAAAGATACAATACTAGAGATAGGAATTCCCAATTAATAGAAGAGTTCCAAGAAACCCTCATAAATGTAGACGAATACATGTCAGACAATGAAAGCATATATTCAGTAGTAAGTATAGACCTACCAAATAAAGATACTCTAGACTCTTCAGATTCTGAAGACAATGAGTTTATAAATGAATTAGGTAATGAATTACCATATAAGCTAGAACTAGAAGACCTACAATATAATAATATGAATACAGAAAAAGAATGTATACATAGTTTTGAAAAACAAAAAGGAATAGATAGTACACCATGTGTTTTTTGTAAATGGTATCCTAGTAAATACAAAAGAGCAAAATGTACTAGATGTTATATAGAAGCTTGTATAAGCTGTATCGAAATAAAATTAGGAATTAAATTAGAACAACAAGATAAGACTAGAGAAGAAAACAAAACATTGAATTTAAAATTAGAAACTTTAGAGGCCAGAATAACAGAACTAGACCACAGAGTAAAATTATTAGAAAAAGGAAAAGAAAAATTTTTTAGTACCAAACCATTAGAACAAGAAGACCTAAAAAATACCTTCATACCAAATATAAGAACTTCTATAGAAGAAACACAAGAAAATACCCTAGCTAATACCGAAAGAGAAAATTATCTAAACATGAGAAATATAATAAATTCAAGCTTAATATGTAACGAAGACAAGGATTTAACTACTATAAAAATATTAACCAGAATAACAATAAAAGACATTGAAATAGAAACATTAGCATTATTAGACCCAGGGTGCACTAGTTGCCTAATTAATAAAAGAATTATACCAAACAATTTATTATCCAAATTACCAAAACCAGTTACCGCCATGCAAATGGATGGTACCTATAATTTATACGAATACTGCATAGAGAAAGCAAGAATAAGTTTTCAAAACACATGTAATAAATTTTATAATCCCTCCTACAATGTACATAAAATCCTAGTAAGAGACCTCAATATAAATACAGACTTTGTAATAGGTTTAAAATTTATTTTTAAAGATACAGGAGGATGTTTACTAACTAAAGACGGAATAGTATTTTTCAAACAAGCTACGTATACTCCAGTCTTAACAAATAATATACCAACTAAAGAAAGAATACATCAAGAAGACCAAAAAACATGCTGTAAAGACTGTAATAATACAAACGAGTATAGCGAAAATATGTATGAAATAGAAACTAATGACGAAAATTATAATTCAGATGAAGAAATACTAGGAAAAAACTACACACTAATAAATCTAGAAACCAAATTTTATAATTTTAATAAGGGATTAAACACTATAGGCAATATTAAAAGGCCAAAAGACTTAGACAATGTAATAAAAATGCTAGATAAACTAGAAATAATTGGAGAAAAACCTTTAATACATTGGAAATTGAATAAGATAATGTGTAAATTAGATATAATAAATCCCGAATACAGTATCAAGACTGCAGCTATAGAAGCTACTAACCAAGACTTAGAAGATTTTCAAAAACAAACTAAAGAACTACTAGATCTAGGAGTAATAAGAAGATCCACCTCTAGACATAGGCCAGCTGCATTTATGGTTAGAAACCATGCAGAAATACTTAGAGGAAAAGCTAGAATGGTAATTAACTACAAAAGACTCAATGACAACACAAGAATAGAAGCTTATAAATTACCAGACAAAAATGAACTACTAAATAGAATACAAGGAAAAAGAATATTTAGTAAGTTTGATTGTAAATCAGGCTATTGGCAAGTCAAAATGCATCCAGACAGCATAGAATGGACAGCATTTACTTGCCCAGAAGGTCATTTTGAATGGCTAGCCATGCCATTTGGCCTAAAGACAGCCCCTCCAATATTTCAAAGAAAAATGGATGAAATTTTTGGAGAATACAAAAATTTTGTACTTGTTTATGTAGACGATATCTTAGTATTTAGCCGAAATACCCAAGAACATCTAGGACATCTTCAGACGATATTTAGACTGTTTATACAACATGGAATAATAATAAGTAAAAAGAAGATGGAAATATGTAAAACACATATTAATTTCTTAGGGGTAACCATAGGAGATGGAAAGATTAAACTCCAACCACACATAAGTAAAAAAGTATTAGAAATGCCCGACAAATTAGATAAAACAAAAGAATTACAAAAATTCTTAGGATTGGTTAACTACGCTAGAAATTTTATACAAGACTTAGGAAAAATAGCAGGACCTTTATATGCTAAGACCGGTAGTAAGGGACAAAAACACTTCAATACCGAAGACATAAAACTAGTAAAACAGATCAAAGAAAAGGTAAAAAATATACCAGATTTAAACATACCTTTAGAATCAGACTATTTAATTATAGAAACAGACGGGAGTAATTTAGGCTGGGGAGCCGTATTAAAAGCCAGACCAAATAAATACAGCAATAAAAGAGAAGAAAAAATATGTGGATACGCCAGTGGAAAATACAAAGAAAAGGGTAATATGAGTAGTATAGACACCGAAGTCCTAGCTATAATATATGGTTTAAACAGTTTTAAACTATATATTTTAAACAAAAACGAAATACTAGTAAGAACAGACTGCGAAGCTATAGTAAAATTTCACCAAAAGATAGACCAAAAGAATAGTAGTAAAAGACGGTGGTTAAATTTTATAGATACTATATCTATTTATCCTAAAATATTATTCGAATATATAAAAGGAAAAGACAATAATCTAGCAGATCAATTAAGTAGACTAAATCTACAAATGATTTAATCTAACTAAATCTTATTTCAGAATGAGACCAACAGGAGACATCAGACAAATCAGAACTCAGATGAGACCTGAGACATCAGACAAAGGCAAGGGTCAAACCTCTGCCACAGACACTTATTTACAGACTCTGTTAGGTAATATAAATTTTAGACCTCAGTCAGCTGTAGACACAATGGAAAGGATTCATTTTGGACCTTTCAATTTAATTTCCTATCCTAAATGCAATTTATCTTTCAAAGAAAGACCTGACTGTAGGCTAGACAAACCACAAAAATGTTTGATAGATAACTTATGGATTGCTTATAATAAAAAAGATTTAAAATATTTCATAGCCACATTAAATGCCTTAGGACAATATTTCACAGACAAAAATACTGAGAAAAAATTTAAATTTTATGTAGTCATACATGGTAAAATAAAAGGTGTTTTTTAAAATTGGCAAGAAGTCATAGAGTCAATAGACGGTATAAAAAATCCATTATTCAAAGGCTTTAATGATTTAAACGAAGCACTAGATTATGCAAGAGGCTATTTGGGCCCAAACTATTTTGTATCACCTATCTTAAGACAAAGCCCAAATCTCAGCCCACAATACAAAATTCAGAAAGACAGCCCAGACAAAATTATTTTCTGTGACCACTGTGAGACGATGACACAGGGCTTCAAGAGACTTAATGCTAAATGTGAAGCTTTACAACAAGAAAAAGATCAGATTATGGCACTACTAACAAAAGACAAACAGACACCAGCCATACCAATGGTGGCTAAAGCCACTAAAACAGACTCGAGTTTTCCATCTCAAGCCAAAATGGATGAGACGAGTGTGCATTCCTCTCTGAATGCAACTAGACCTACTATACCAGGTTATGGTATAGCTAGTCCGGTTCAAACGGTAACCGGTAAAGACACACCAAATCCGTTAATGGCTGTCACTTTGCCAAAAAGTGATGATACTCCTCAGACTCCCCCAAGAAGACGTCTTCCACCCTCTTTCTCAGTAGGAGAAACGTCTAGACAAAGAGAAAAAAATAAGAAAAAGACAAAAAAGACTATTGAAGCTGTAGTGAAAAAGACATTAAAAAATTTATTGGAACAGACACAAGATAAGGATAAACATGTTCACTCACTACCAGAAGAAAACCCGAAAACAGACGGATCAGACTTACCAAGACATTCAATCACTGAGACAAATACTCTAGAAAATCAAGAAAGAAACATTAATATAGAAGAAAATAGTACTGAAGACTCATAAAACAATAGCATAAATCCAGATGATGAAAGGTTTCAAGACTCTCAAGACCCATACGATGGATATGACTCGGGCATGAGTTTTGACTCAATTGCCCTTCACAACTTATCCACTTGAAGACAAAGGCAAAAAGACAGAGACAGATAGAGAAAAATAGAAGTCTAGTCATGGTGGGGATGCCCACTACGTGTCCTGTAAATAAAAATAAAAAGGTGGGAATGCCCACTGAATGTCCTGTGAGTACCCACTTTATCACTACTTTCTTAAAAGAAAGAAAAACTTATGGGTACGCGTCAGTCTGTCATACCCTAAGTGGAAAGAAAAAGATCACCACTAATGCATGTGACGATGGGGCCCAATGCGCACCCGACTTGCATTATTGAAGTCGACTTTTAAATGTCGGCAAGATCTTAGACGTCCACCTGTATAGATCCAGACCTTCCTTTCACCTCTCTCCTATCTATAAATACCACCTCTTTCGTTCAGACAAAGTAAGTTAGAAAAAGAAGTGAAAAAACCCAATCTCCCTCAAAAATAAAAGCCTTCAATGTCCAAAACCTCTCTCCAAATTATAAAATCCTGAAAGAACCAAATTACCTTTAGCTATACAATTTAAAATTTTAAGAAAAGTTTTCAAAGGGTCAGTCGGGGTTCCCGAAAGGGAAACCTCTCTTTCGTCCGAAGACATGTAAGTGTTCATCTGTTATTTCCCCTTATATGTAAATTATTTTATATTCTGAATATTAAATTTATGTTTAAATTGTAAAAAATTATCCTTAGTAAAAGGTTAGACTCTTAGCTTTTAACAACAAAAGATGGATTAACCTGTAAATTCCTAAGAGTGTGAAGGCGTTTTAGTGTGTCCGCTGAAGGACTTTGTCTACGCCAATATCCGGGGTGGGGTTAAAGAATGGAGTTGTTAAAATGAAGGCTAAAGAGTAAGAGTTTGAAAAGGATAGATAAAAATAAAAAGAATAATAATAATAATAATAATAATAATAATAATAATAAAAACTGGGGAAAATAGCTGATCACTTCATGTTAAAGACTAAAAAGAGAGGAAGTACCGAGTAGGATTTTTCTCTATTTGACAACCTTAAGACTTTTATTTCTTACCTGTTTTTATATTGAAATAACTGTTATTCTATATATATATATATTAAAATAGTATATATTTTACCTTCTAAGTTTTGATTTGTCTCATTTGTATATAATCATTCAATTTTTTGGTTTATAATAGAGTTGTTTATGAAGAGGAAAGACGAGGAGACGTGACAAGATTAGGAGATTGCGATAGGATGGACCGACAGGTAGGTAGGGATCAGAGTCTGACGGGATTAGAGAGTCAAAATTAGGGGATAAAAAATGATTTTGTCTCGTCCCACGTCTCACAATGGGATAATAGAAAGGAAATTTTTTTTTTATCGCTTGATTTTCTTTTAATATGCTTAAACACTTAAATATTTGAATAAGTTAGTAAAGGCTAATGACCTCTTATTTTATTTAATAGACATTTAATTTTTCAATACAGCTTCAAAATTGCAACTATGTTTTGCGGTTCAAAAATTATAAATTACATATTAATATTGACGTTACCAAAATTATATATGCAATCATACTCTTTTTAATTTTCTTATGATCTCTTGAGGATTTTTCATTGGAATTGAAATTTGTAAGTTAAATTCTTCAACATCGCTTTCGTCTTCCTCAAATAAAATTTTATCGTAATTATAGTTATCTTCTTCATTGATCTCTGATTGTTGGCACCATCTTTTCTTCGTTTTAATTCATTGAATTTGAAGAACAAATCTTCAAACTATCTTAATTTTTAACTATCACAAAATTAGTTCGTAAATTTAATAATGTCCTCACAATTTTACTAATCTATATTATATTAAAAGTATGAAAGCCCTTAGAAATGATTATTGATTTATCATATTAGGTTTTCTATTGTGACATAGCTCTATTTATGGTGTAAGCCTAAAAAAATTTCATCATTTTTTCTTTTTGATAGTCACGAATCTTTTCTACCTTATTTTATTATATTATATTTTCTACTTATCATATAACTCTATTTAGTGTAAAACTTAAAAAATAAAAATAAAACTCCCACGGAAGTTTTTCCTTTTTTGATTTGAGAACTTTTTTCTTCCTTTTTGATGATAGGAAACTCTTATAAAACTCTATTCTTCTTTTTCCTTTTTCATAGTCATGAATTTTTTTCCACTTTAATAAATCTTTTCTCCTTTTTTTTTTAATAATAATATCTTAATATCCTTATACTTTTAAATCTTTTTGATTTATAAATCCTTCCACTTCTATAGAAAGATTTATAATTGAATAATTTCATTATAAAGTGATCTCTTCATCTTATAAATATTTTTTTTAATAAAACTATAGATTATTATAATTATAACTCTTGTGCATAATTTATTTTAGATAATCTTGCAATAGAATCTGAAAAGGATTTCATGAACGAAATTGTGTCAATTAACAACTTAAGGCGTATGATTCTTGTTGAAAATAAAAGTCTTAGTAATTGGAACTGAATTAGTGTATAAAAAAGGAACAAAGGAAAGCACACAAATGACCATAATATTAGTTGACGGAGAGGTAATAATTTTTTTCATATTATACTCTATACTTATCGAAGGAAATTAATTTTTATTAATTGAACATTTATTTATGATTCTATTATTTTTTTAAAATTATGATTCTTTTACTATCCATCTTGAATAAAAAATTTGTGAGAAACATTTCAAGTTAGACAAAGAATAACCAATTTAACTTAGTACATATTAACCTAGTTAGAAAAAGATTGAAAATGAAAAGATAACAAAATAATATAAAATACAAATCTAATGACGTAACTCTTTCTCTAAGTTAAGAGTTCTGAAAAATGAACCGTCTTAAAAATTGAGTCATTTCATCTTTCACTTTTTTAAATGTTTGAAACTTTAATTGAGTAATTTATTAAAGAGATAATTTATTATATAATATCTAAAAATGGACGAAAAGAGTATTTTTATTCTTTTTTCTTTTTATCCCAATAATTGATCATTTTTTCAAAAAGAAAGCAAAAAAGTTTAATCTGCTTTAATTTTTTTTTCTTCTTATCTAACTTATTTCAATTAATTAAGGTAAGAATACAAAGAGTTGCACTCATTTTTCATCTCGATTGTTGAACTTACAAAGTTCCTATTTAAACACCTTTATTTGATAGAAAAGATATAATTAATAAAAAAATTTCTTTTACTCTTCTATTCACCGCCTGTGAGATTATTGATATACGTAAAATATTGAAGATCACCGAAAAAGACTCAAGCATAATACGGTATATCAACCTAACTAAAAGATTCAATATATTATTAATCTGACTTATTTTCAATAATCTAAACCAAAAAAATAAGAGGCAAATATGAGAAAGAAAACAAAAGAGAATAGACATTTCAGCAATAACATTATAATGGAAAAATAGAATTTTTTTTTAAGTTCCTTTTTTTATTTTATTTTCTTTTTGTAAATGTATGTTTTACTTTGTCCTCATTGATTATATTGTTGTTGTGATGATGGTGTTTACTTGGTCTTCCTTTTTTTTTTATAATCAAATATATTACTTCTTTTAATATATAATATTATATTTTTTTTCAATATCTTAGGCTTGCGAAAGTATTTTCTAATGATTCAACTTGTTAAATTTCATGGCTTTTCACGTTGCACTAATATATAAGAGGATATTGGATTCTCCTCCTTCTTCAGTGTCTTAATTAGGCTTGTGAAACTTCTATAATTTCTTCCAAAGGCTGAACCAGATTTCACAAGTGTGTGTATGTTTGAGACTTTATGGATTCTTCTTAAGGTTGAAAAATACTTAAACATTAATGCCATTATATTATTACGAGTTCAATATATCTTTAACAGAAGAAATGATCTAAAAATTCAAAAAAAAATAACAAATCGAATTCTGTAGGAAAAATACAAGGCTTATAAAGTTACAACTAATTTCTTTGATTGAATAAGTAAAAGAAAGTCTTTCTTAAGAAAAAAGAAGGGAAAGAAAGAAAGAAAGAAAGAAAGGAAAATGAGCTATTTAAGGAAATGATATAAATAACATTAATGATGAGATTGAGAGGAGGATTGAATAAGAAGAAATTGAGAAAGTTTTATGAAAAGAAATCAATAGCATGATGATGAAAGAAATAAATATGAATGTTTTTAATATTTTATAAAATTTTAAGGTGAAATATTTAAAAACAATACAAAAGGTAAGAGCAAGAGAAAAAAATTAAGCTGAAATCATCTCATAAATGGTAAAATGAAAAGTTTAAAATTAAGTTATTACTAAATATTTAAAGTACAAAACCTCATAAAAAAATATCATTCACCTCTTTACTCTTTTAAAGATAGAGTCCACACTTGACAAAATAGTTATTTAATTACTCTTCTAGTATTTAGGATTAAAAATAACCAAATTCTATACATTAAATTCTTTCTTATTGGAAATATATCGAAATTGTGCTCCAGCTGGTGGCGAAGAAAAAGGGGAAGCGACTCATTCCTTCCTTGTGGAGGAGTTAAAACAGACTATGAAATATTTATATATACATATACATATAATGTGCTCATATAAAAGGAGAGATTCTTTTTATCTTTCAATCAAATGCTGTTTCTATGACTTTTTTGTTCGTTGAAACAAGTATTAAAACAAACTGAAATAAAAACTACTAGATTGGATCAAATTCTTAAACATAATTATTTATCAATTTGAGATTTATAATTTTCTTTCTAAATTTTTGTATTGTTACATCACATTTTTTAAATACTATTTATGCTATTTTTATTAATTATTAATATGATGGACACGCGTAAGGCGCGTACTATACACATAAACTAGTAGAATTATATTAGTGATTTTCTTTTCAATTAGTAAGTTGATATTGGTGCTAGGGTTGTACAAGCCAAATCATCAAGTCAAATCGAACCGAGGAACCAAGTCAAAGCGAGAAAAAAAAAATCGACTTATGATTTGGTTTGATTGGTTTGGTGTTGGAGGAAAATGATCGATCATTCTTGATTTGGTTTGGTATTAACCAAAAAAAAGTCAAATCGAACCCAACCCAAACTGACATAAGACACACACACACACACACACATATAATTTTAACTTTTTATACATAAAAATATTTATTATAATCTATTTTGTAAATACTTTGTAAATTAGTTTTATTAATTTTCAATGTTTAAAAATTAGATATATATTCAGCTTTGAACTTATAAGTTGTAAACTTGTAAATTGTATTATTTGTTAAGTAGATAGTAACTAGTACGTAAATGACCAAATATAAAAACTCAATATTAACCTAAAAACCTAGCAAGATAAAATAAATCATTCAGTCTTCATTTTCACTTTCCAGAGACTTTTCCTCATCTCCTCGTTCATCAGGTGCTAGTCATTTTCGCATGTTTGTTAGTATTTTTTCTTTCTATTTTTCTTATGAGTTAAACCGTTAAACTTCCTCCATTTCTTCATTTTTTAAAATTTCCTCAGAGGTCTAGGTTTATGATTTTTTATTAATTTAGTTACATTTGATTTAGCTTTTTTTTTTTCTTAAAAAAAATTAAACATAAAGACTCAATTTAGTTATGTTTGATTTAGCTTTAAAAAATTGAAAAAATCAAAAAAATCAGAAAAATCGATTAAAATCGAAATCGAAAAAATCGACTTATGTTGGTTTGATTTGGTTTATGAATTTAATAAACTGAAATAATTGATTTAATAATTTTTTATTAAAAAACCAAATCAATCCGATCTAAGTACACCCCTAATTGGTGCTACGAAAGCTCCCGGACACCCTTTCTTTTATTTTTGGTTAGGTTAGGAGTATATATGATTTTTATACTTTGGGAAGGAGTCCTGATTATAAAACTCTTTCTCTTTTTCTATTTAGGTTAAGATATATATATATATATATATATATATAATTTTATAAATAGAAAAGGGCTAAAAATGCCCGCAATATATCTAACTTGGTTCATTATTATCCTCATTTAACCTATTGGTCCATCAATGCCCCTATTCAATTTTTTAGGCTCATATTTGCCCCTAAAACTAACAGACCAAACATCAGTTAAAAATCAAACGACGTGGCACTCTCATATTGCTTCTTATATAATTCATATATGAATTAAATACCCACCCATTCAATCCACCTATACTGACCCGATTCAGATTTGCAAACAGAGGACATATACCCATTTCTGTCTGGAGCTCGTCATTGTGTTCTTTTGCATTATATGAGTTTTCGTTTTTCTCCTCTTTCATGGATCTCTGTTCTCTAAGGTGAACCTCGTTTATCAAAAAAAAGTAGGCTTCGATTTTGTTGATTTCGTTTCAGCCACCGTTTTCTTTAAATTATCATATTCTTCAAATTATTTCTTTTCTTACCGACAACATCCAATGAGATTTTTAATTGCAAGTTCCCTCTGTGACATTGCAACTACTTCATCTTCAAGCTTGGAGGAAATATGAAAAAAACCATGTGAAGGGTGAAAGACCCAAACTTAAAAAAACATTGATTTTTATTCTTTGGAAGAAAAGTTTTTGTATTTGCAGAAGCAGAGATACAAAAACCAGCATTAAATCAATTGAAATCGACGGAAGAGAAGAAAACTGAAATCCCTTATAATGCAAAAATCGAGTCAGTATAGGTGGTTGAATAGGTGGGTATTTTAATTCATATATGGATTATATAAGAACCAATAGAGGAGTGTCACGTCATTTGATTTTTAACTGATGGTTTGATATGTTAGTTTTTGAGGCAAATATGAACATAAAAAATTACTAGGGGCATTAATGAATCAATAGATTAACTGAAGGTAACAATGAACTAAATAAAAAAAGTTGGGGGGAGAGAGGAAGGGGGGGGGGGGCATTTTTAGCCGTTTTTTGTTTTATAAATGTACATTACAAGAGGTATATCTATAGTAAGATATTTAATTAAAAATTACATTGTGAAAAGAATAATTTCTACCCCAATCCTAAAAGTAAGTTGGAAAAAACTAGCTGGATTTATTTTATTTAATTTTATTTTTTAAAAATCTTAGGAATATGAATGTAAAAATACTACTAAGAAACAATTTTTTACTTTTATTTATTAGGTAAAGAATTTATCTTTTCTGTTTTCTCAAAGACAAGTTTCCAGCACGCAAAATATAGGATATTGCGATTTTCTAGATTTCCGTATACATCAGGAATTGTTTTTGGCTTGAAAGGATAATGGCGATTCTTGCGGATTCTTCGTGGCTGATCTGGAGGAATTGTCCGATTATGTTGTTGATCTGGAAATTGCTGAACAGATGGAGGAAGATGGAAAAGTTGATGATGATGATATGATAATGTTTCCAAGTTGCAAAAATCGCCTAACTACATTGATATAATGCAGAAAATTGACGATGCGAATGTCAGAAGTAAAGGCAAAACTGTTCTTCTAGAAGTCGATGATGATCCGGAGCATCACTTGATAGCAGCTTGTATTGCTTTATCAGTTGACACTGAGAACGAAATTGTTATAATTCACAATTTCATACGCGATAAGTATGGATTGAGATTTCCGGAATTAGTGTCAATTGTACCTCAACCAATTGATTACGCCCGGGTTGTTAGAAAAATTGGCAGCCAATTGGATGGACTTGGAAGGACTCTTACCCTCAGCTATAATCAGGATTGTCTCTGTCGCGGCATCAACTACCAGTGGCAAACCATTGCCAAAAAATGTTTTAAGCAAAACAGAGGATGCACGTAACAGAGCCCTTGCTCTTGATTCTGCAAAGAAAAAAAATTCTCCAATTTGCTGAGAATCATACGGGGTACATCGCTCCCAATCTTTCTGTTGTTGTTGGGAATGTGGTTGCTGCGAAACTTATGGGTGCTGCTGGTGGTCTCTGGTCGTTGGCGAAAATGCCGCTTTGTGATGTCGAGGTTCTTGGTGCCAAAAGGAAGAATTTACGAGGGTTCCCCTCCCATATTTATGATGTTCGTCCTGTAGGAGCAGGGTATATTAATCAAAGTGAAATATTCAAGAGTGCACCTCCTTCCTTTAGGATCCAAACCTATCAACTGGTTGCACGCAAATGTATATTCGCGGCCCGTATGGACTCGATCAGAGGAGACCCGACTGGAGAATATGGAAGATGAAGAGATCCTTAAAAGGATAGGGAGATGGCAAAATCCTCCTCCCATTCCGATTCCTACTGATTCTGAGCATTGCAAGAGAAAGAGAGGTGGCCGTGTTCCTCAGAGGAAGAGGAAAAAAACATTTAGTGTTGGATCCATCCGAAAGCTAGTAAATAATATGATCCTTGAAGTACCTGAGAAACCCTCCTGATCCTGCAAACCAGGAGGATTATTGCTTGATAGGTTGATCTTGCTTAGGTAGTAATTTGATAGGTTGATCTTGTCTAGGTAATTGTTACTTTTGGTTCATTTCTTATTATCAAATGCATGAACGTTTTCAAACAATGGCGAATGAAGCTGGTGTTTTTTTGCAGTATTCTGTATTAAGCACCTGACCTTTCTTGGAAACTTTTAGAGTTGCGTGGAACGCAGTTGGCTATTTTTTCTGCTGGAGCTGCAGTTGTTTGGTTGTGAGAAATTAAGATGTGAGGGGTCCTTTGGTTTGCGGGGTGAGATAAGTAAGGAGATATTATTTTATTCCATTCTCTGTATGGGATAGTAATCTGACCTAATAGTGATAAAATAATTCCGAGATTAGCTAATACCAAATGACCCCTAATGGTACAGGCATGCTAAAGCATTTTTTATACTAATAGAATAAAGTAGCTTCATTCATTCTACCTGGTTATTTATTTATGTCCAGTTATATTTATCTGTTATGCTAATTATCCCACCCTGTTCTTTGTGTTAAATTCTTCGAATCAGCATTATATCCAATTGCATGGATAGGATATATCTCAGATGTAGCCTTCTGAATGAAAAATTTCCTGGCAGAGAGCACATCTGTTTATGTGAATAACTGTGCAAATATGTTATCGTCAAATAAAACTGGTTGTAACTTTTAACTTGTGGAAATATTAATCTATTTATTCTAGTTTTCAGTTTATTTGTTCTTTAAGGACATGCTTTACTGGTGTTGAACGTGTTTGACAATCCTTTTCAAAGGTATGTGATGTCTGCAAACAAATACAAACAATGTCGGATACATACTTGCACATCACAGACACCATTCATCTAGTAGATATAATATAAGGTGGAAGTGACTGCCACTGACATTACTAATTAATTTGATTTTCAGTCCTGTTGAAGTTATTATTTGAAACCAGAGTAAACTTTTTAGAATTTAGTGTAAAATTTCATTCTTTGTTGCTCAATGCTTTTGTTGCCCCAGAACATTAATACGAAGGGAAGTTTCTGATGATCGAAGAAAACAAATTTCTTTTTCCTTTGAACTCTGAAATGCAGCTGCAGCTGGAAATATTTTGACAGTCTCTGCATTTTAATCAAGTTAATGGAGCAGTATAAGATGTTGTATTACTGAATGGCAAAAGAAACTGTAGTATCTTTACTTCTCTTGTCAAGGCATACAGTTCTTATTAGATTTGATTTTTGTGTTGTATTATGTGGAAACTACAAAGAATCTGCTGTATATGGTGCTGTTTAATATTTAGAGATAATCATAATCATGACTATTGCTGCTTCATGACTGAAATCATAGGTTATCACTTATCAGAGAATATTGGATAGTCAGATAACAGTTGATTGACCATCTCTCTACCTGCTATTGGACCTATCAGACATCTTGTTTTCTTGGACGAATTTGCTCTTAATAGGATAAAGAGGATTTACTCTGAATTCAGGACAACAAAATTTTGTTATAGAGTTCCTGATTGTTTAATCATTCACTTTTACGGGCTTCCATATTTTGCAACCAATATTCTTTTCCTGAAAATTTCACATATCTTAATATGAACACTCAGTTTGCAACATGATTTCTTTTTGAACAACTCTAATTGCTCTTCACAGAGAAGCTCTTCTTTCAGTAATTGGCAGTGTTGGGGGAATTGGTGGTGATGTTTGAGCCATGTTACATAAACTCTTGATCTCCATTGAGATATCTGTTATCTGTATAAAATGGGTATGATCACATGGTGTGGGTGCTTTATACCGACCTTAGAAATTACACTAAGAACTTGCTAAGAAATAGACGTAGCCATTCCGAATTAGTAACTGCGGATGTACTGAATACTGACCACATTAGAGTCTACATAACCGTCTTCCTCTGTGATTTCATATAGCTGATAATATTTTATTCAGGTATTGTTACTTAGACTAATACAAAGATGAAATTCATTACAGGACTCTGTAATAGATTTTGATGTAAGTGCTGATCCATGAAAGCTTTAATGATTTTAGTAATAGAGTGACAAAGAGAACATTTATCACAAGAAAGATTCAAAATTGCTTGTTGATTATGTCATTCATTAGTTAAGATTCATAAACAGGACTCACGAATTTTCTGTGTTATTTGATATAATGTAACCAATATATTTATAAATTGAGAAGGGTACATAAATTACAGCAAACGTAATTAAGCTACCATATTAATTAATTTGAGAATTGAAATATCTTACCTGAAAACATTTAAATTAAATCTGTAAACTAAAATGAATAATCAGATCAGGAAATATTTTTTGAGAGTGTAACAAGCCTCGACATCTTGCCAATACAACTAATGACTTTGTGACATGTATTTATTCTAAAGAACAGATTTTTCGATTTTCGATTTTAAGGTTTTAGTTAATAGTTAAATCGATAACTTAATAAAATTATACTAAATTATTTTTTTATTCCTAATAATATAATAGTGTTTTTAGTTTTTAAATACAAACCTTATTTTTTTTTGCATTTTATAGTTGTTGTCTTAGTACCTCTATTTTCTTTTTCAAGTAATTAGCTTGATGGGGTCCTTATTTTTCTTTTTGATATTTCTACCAAGCTATTGCATCTAAATTTTCTATTTAACTAAAAAGAATATAAATTTATTTTAATAATAATTATTTTAATTTATTTCTACTTATAATTCGTGTAAACTATTATACTTTAAAATAGTGCATATATGATTAAATGAAAATAGAGAAAGCATCAAAAAAATTTTTTTAAAAATGTTCTTTAATCAATTAAATAAAAAACCAAACTATTAAAAATCAAAATATCAACAACAAATATTTTATTAATTTAATTATCAATTTAGTATATATAAATTAAAAATTAATAAACCAAGTGGATAGTTCAAACGAAGCGACAGATAAACGCCCCTGGTCTAAGTTAAAACTTAAAACGAATTCGAGTAACACATGTCACACCCTACTCCTTTCGTTGTGATATTTTTTTCCTTGGTCCTGTGCATACACAATGAATATAATAGTATAGGAAAGTATGTAAAAGAGGAAAATGGGGACAGGGGCACAAACGCCTTCAAGCAATTGGTCAAATTGATCAACTCAAAACCAAAGGACCCATCCAAATACCACTCTTCAAATTAGCAAAACCCACAAACCGCCAACAGGTTTTTCAATCCACCGGCTGCCGCCCTCCCCTCCTCTGCTCCCTTCAATTCCTCACGCTTCCATCCACTGACAACACTATATATATCGATTCCGAGGTCCTGTATTGGATTATTATAGATCGTCGATCAAACAAAATTAAAGGATGGCTGACGTGGCAGCAAAGGAGCGCAAGATCTTGGTCGCCGTAGATGAGAGTGAGGAGAGCACCTACGCCCTTTCATGGTGTATAGAGAACATAATCACTGGAAATTCCAATGATGTCCTTATCCTTCTCTACTCAATACCACCTCGAGCTGTTTACTCTTCCTTGGACGGAACAGGTGAGAAAGACCACCGTGAAGGTAACTTTCATTACCTAAATTGATCGTTTCGAGGGTGCTACTATCTGATTAATTGAATGGCGGGTCTCGTAATTTTGGTTAAATATCAGGGTATTTGTTTTCATCCGATATATTGGCGACCATGGAGAAGTACAGCAATGAAGTAGCACAGTGTGTTACGGAGAAGGCGAAACGAGCCTGCAAGGACTTGAATGGGGTTAGTTTTTCTTAGTAGATTTACCGATGAATGAAGGTTAATTTGGTCATTGTAGTAGTAGTACTAATTTAGTGGTAATGTTCGTGTGTTGCTGCGGTGGTACACAGGTTAAGGTGGAGACGATTGTGGAGCATGGTGATGCAAGGGACGTGATTTGTCAGGCTACGGAAAAGTTACATGTCGACATGCTCGTCATGGGAAGCCATGGCTATGGTGTCTTCAAGAGGTAAAAGCTTTAGTTCGTGTTATTTACACCCAAACCAATGAACGGAATAGTGTATACCAACAGAAATTAAGATAATGTATGTTGGATAAGACCAACATCCCCACTTTTGCAAGGCCCACGAGGCGGCTGGGCTTGGGTTCTGTCACGATAGAACATGTCGCTTGTTTGGTAGAATTAGTTAAAAAATAAAGTTGTTTTCTTGCTATCAATTATAACTTTTGACACGATGGTAAGTACTTGATCCTAACAAGTGGTAACGGAGCCATGGTGAAGCCAAGGTCACCAGTTCGATGGATTGTTGGATAAGACCAACATTCCCCTTTGGCAAGGCCCACGAAGATGCTGGGGGCTCGGGTTGGAGTCATGATCGAACATGGTGCTTGTTTGGTGGACTTAGTTAAGAAATAAAATCGCACCCTTGCTATCAACTATAATTTTTGGCATGATGATAAGCATTTGATCCTAACAATATATTTCATATGCAAACGAAAACTATGTTGAAGAGTGAAAAAAAGTTTCACATAACCAATGGTCGGAATATTGTGTTCTTGTTGTATGAACTTGGCCCATATTGTACTCGCAAGCTAGCTTTGGGTTGAATTAGGTTCAAGATTATTTTTTTATATGGTATCAAAGCAGCACCAATCTCTCCCGATATTGGACCTTCAAATTAAATTGAGCACACACCAAATGTCCAGCTCCGGCGTGTGATCTCTTTATATGAATTTTGACAATCCTATCAAATATTTTTATAACTAATTACAAGAAAAGAGCTTCGGATAAAATGAGACCTAGGGAGTATTAGTCATTTTCGTCCTAATTTGTTTGTCAATCTTGAAAAAGATTGGAGTTAACTAACAAACACAGTTTGTTTCTAAACAGGGCATTTCTTGGGAGTGTGAGCAACCACTGTGCGCAGAATGTCAAGTGCCCAGTTCTAATAGTGAAAAAGCCAAAAACTAATTGCAGCAGCAAATAGATTTGTTCGAGTAATGTAAATAGGCGTTTTGTTGTACTCTACTTTTCCCTTTTTCTTGTTTTCCTTGGATTTATGTACTTTTGAATTGAACTTGCTGAATAATTAAATGATTGCTTCTTCTTTTTTATTTTTTGGCTACATTAGGTTCAAACGAGTTAAATCTGTCTTTTGTTTCTTCCTCCTTGTGGCTAAAAAATTGAGAAATTTTATGAGTTCTTTAAGGTGAATCCTTCAAGTAGTGTGCTAAAAAGAATGTCTATGCATTACACTCCAACTATTATGCATCGACTTGATTATATTATTATGATCTATAAAATTCTGGTCGATTTGAATGATTTAACATAAACTTGCGCTAACTTTTGAAGTACAATTACAGGCTACAAACTCATACAGCGTGTTGGACAACACTTTCTATTCTTACAAAATACAATCCTAAGCAACATTTAATAGGTTAAATTAAGACCAATCTATCTATTAAAATTCATTTTTGGATCAATTTAAAGCAAAAGCGTATAAGGGAAATATTTATACAGCAAGTTTAGAGCGAGTCGTCAGTCGGGATTTGTGACAGGATGAATTGTATTTGGTTACACTTTTTGTAAAAGAGAGAATAATATATTTTATTTAAAATTTATGAAGATGGAATTATAAAACAAGTTTGAAATAGTGTTTCAATCTTTTATAATCTTATTTAATTATTGATTCCAATTTCTCTTCTGTGGCTCAGTTTATTGGTTTTAGAATATTAGTATCAATGTCTATACTAAGTGGCCTTTCAAAATTATGTACATAATTAAATGATCTCTTGTGAACTATTGTAAAATATTAGTGATAATAATAATTCTCCTTCTTTGTAAGCTTAAAAAATGTTAATACTAAAGTCCATTATTCGTTTTAGAATATTAGTATCAATGTCTATACTAAGTGGCCTTTTAAAATTATGTACATAATTAAATGATCTCTTGTGAACTATTGTAAAATATTAGTGATAATAATAATTCTCCTTCTTTGTAAGCTTAAAAAATGTTAATACTAAAGTCCATTATTCGTTTTAGAATATTAGTATCAATGTCTATACTAAGTGGCCTTTTAAAATTATGTACATAATTAAATGATCTCTTGTGAACTATTGTAAAATATTAGTGATAATAATAATTCTCCTTCTTTGTAAGCTTAAAAAATGTTAATACTAAAGTCCATTATTCACCCAAAAAATAAAGAAAAGAAAAAGATTACCGCAAATTGGGATAAACCCAAGAGCTATTCCTTCCCTTTAAAATAAGCGGTGTTTTAATCTTTTGATTTTATTTTAAAATAAGTGGTGTTTTACATAATAAAAAAAGACATGTTCTTCCAATTTTAACCTTATTTAAATGGAGAGAGTTTTATATAACCAACAAAATATTAAAAAGTTACATCTTTTTTTAAGGTATTAATTAAGGATAAGTTGGTAAAAATATATTTTAATTTATAGAAATTAATAATTTTCTTAAAAGGTGTGTCTAAACTAAAAAAAATATTTATTTTGAAACGGAGGGTAATGCTTATCAGTGATAAGTTTAGACGTTGTACTTTACATGGTTATCTCAGTCAACTAGAATTCTTATTGCTGTCATCTTCCCTAACCAAATCAAATATAAAATATGAAAATTAAAAAAAATGAAAAATTAAAAAAATAATAGCTCTGTTTCAGTTTAAATTCTCCTAATAGAACCTTTTCTTTAAACAAATTATTGATTTGATCTTTAGATGCATTCGTGAGTTGAGACATCACAATGACTTTGTAAATCAAGAAAACATTTCTTCAACTTTAAATCTTTTCTGGAGATATTAATTTTCAATGAAACATATATATCTATAAGTAGAGGCGGATTTAGAGTACAATATATGACTGAACGCGTCACTAAATATGTGTAAGTATTTGATTTGTGAAATTATGAATTCATAAACTGTAAATCCCGAATACAGTTCTATCTATAAGAAAAGAAGAAATTTGTATATGTTTGGTATCTCTTACATTATGTATTGTTTTTATGCATATTTTAGACAACGGAAGTACACTATGCAACGGATGAAGCTTTGCTCCTTCAATATACTACGTCATGTTTTCTTCCTCATTCTCCTCGTAAGTTCCTTAATTTCAATATTGTACATCTTGTTGAATTTAGTGGCGGAGCTAGAATTTTCAATACAAAAGTAAACACACGAAGAAGTTAAGTAAATAATTTTGACATTGTATATATAGTCCCGATTGAAACCCTTCAAATGAATCCCCTAGCTACGCCCCTGATTGAAATCTTCAAAATTTGGTGATCTAGTATTATATCATGTGTATTGATATTATTATTATTAATTTTATTTTTTAATTGCAGGGATTGGCAATTTACATTTTTATGAAGTTGTCAGTGATGAGAAATCATAGTGAACACCATGTAAGCCTGTTATCAGAGCTTTTGAGACTTAAAACATTTGCACAGATTGAACACACAGCCAATATGTTTCTGCCATTAAATTATTCAGCATCAAGCTTGGCTAGAGGTCTAAGTTCATCTCTCAATGGAACTCAGTTACCCTTCACCACTATCCAAACTAAGGTATATAAATTAACACAATTTTTCTCAATTTTTTTTTAAAATATATATTTTGGATTTTGGTTATTTGATCAGGTAGCGAGCAAGAATTAGGGATTCAGAATTTAATATTTGTTGAAATTTTAGTAAATTTTTCACATATTTAGTCAAGTTTCTTATCGAAAATATTGGGTTCAGTAACCTAACTAGGCCTCATCACCCTCTAGTTAGAGCAAGTACACCTATCTGAATTTGTATAAGAAAAGAGGTCTCAAGCCCAGATAAAGAAAGATTGCTCTATGTGATTAATAGTTTAGCTATATCGTATCATTTTGAATACTAGAAGTAATTTTTAGTACAGAGGTATAAGTATTATAACCTGACAAGAATACTCATGTACTGTTGGCTTGTTGGTGATGTTTAGGTAGCACCCCATTTGTTTTTGGCACTTTCAACAATCCCATTTGTATCACAAATCTCATATGTGGGACAAGATAGGCTGATGTATTCTTTTTACACTGAAGAAGGCCATAATGAGGAGCAAACTTTTGCAGTGTTTACAAACTCTTCATCTGCAATGTGTTATAGTCAGCCAGTGAATCGCGACACTGGTATGCTTTACGGGCAACCGGTAGTTCTTGATGCAAAAACAGTTAGCCTCGAGACTCTAGACTGGTCTAAAGAAATCTCAAATGGAACAATGGGGTATGCATCTCAGTCCTCTATTGGCATTGGTTTGAACAAGGCCAAGAGGGAATTGTTTTTCAATACGGCCACAATGGATGGAAGGGCTAAGATCTCGATGGGATTTCCAGTACAATATGTGGATGACAGATTTTCTGCCTTAAATTTTTATGGCGCGGATTTTTACCTGGCGAGTAACAATGGTCAGGTAATTGTGGATACAAAGATTCCTAATACCAGCATAAATGTGTATAATGGTACTGTTTCTGTGCAATTCAAGAACCCGAATGGTACTCGTCAAGATTTGAGTGGCAACCAATCTTGCAATCTGAGAAATGGTGAAAGGGGAAAATTTGAGGTGAAAATCAATGAGAAAACGCACATGTTCTACTGCTCTGTCATTGAAATAGCTGGACTTGAATCGGTATGTCTGACAAATTCCTCTACATTGTCAACTTTTTCTTGATATGCAGAATTACCCCTCCTAGCTAATATGTTGCATCTTGTGTTTTGGTTTTGAACCATGTATTCTGTTCAACATATGTATTGAGATTTGTCTAAACTATCATATTTTTCTGTGGTCGTCCCTTAAGTCTAGGTTGTGAAGTATTATCATTGATTCATTACCCTCACATCAAAAATTTAGATTGAATAATGAATGAATTACTATTGAAGTAGCTTGTAAGTTATAACATAAAAAAAAAATGAACCTTCGTAAGAGTAACTGGCTTTTATTTTGCTTTTAGGTGTACACTGTGGCGTTCAATGCTCAAGGAATGGGAAGTGATGTCCATAAACATAACAAACAAGCATATTTGCTGTCTGTGTTCATGTTTGTTATAGTAATAGTCTCGCTATGTGCTTTCATTATCATAGTCTTCAAAGCTGCAAGAAGAGAGATGTTTTTGTGTGCTGCTCTGATCAAGCAGATGGAATTAACTAATCAAGCAGAGAAGAAAAGTATAACCAAGAGTCTGGCGTTTGCAGCTGCAAGTCATGACATTCGTAATGGTTTTGGAAATATAACTTGTAAGATAGACAATTGTCTTGATGATGCATCCCCAGAGCTTGCACAAAACCTGAAGCTCATCAATGACGAAACAATGGGCCTTTTAGGTATGTCTTATATATGATGTAGTTCTATATTTTTCTTTTTTTCCCTCGTACTAACAACTTTTTATCGGTAAAAATGAAAATCATGACTTATACCTCAACTTAATGATGGTCATTTTCAAGATATTGATGCGCTTGAGCCTGTTTAATATCAAGGAAGACTTGTATTAAGTATCAAATTTTATATGCGAAAGAAATGTAGAATAGGCTATGATGTGCTATAATTTACAAAAAATTTGACCTCAGTGAATAATAATCTCTCTCTATATATATATATAAAGAAAGAAAATTTTCAATAAAAAATAAGTAATAATGCTCGTAAATACTATCATCTGTTACCCTCATGGCAAGTGATAAATTCATCCAGTGAATGTGTGGACACTAAAAGACCAAAGCAGTCATTAGCGATTGTACTGTTAGCTTTTGACTTGGCCTAAGTTCTCAATATATGGTCACCACTAGTACAATTTCTAGAATTCTGTTTTGCTGAAAATGTTGCAGGCATATTAAATTCTGTTCTGGACGCGAGTAAGATTGAAGCTGGTAAAATGCCACTCAAGATGGAAGAGTTTGATCTAGCAGAACTCGTTGAGAATTTAATTGATTTGCATTATCATAGAGCCATAGAGAAGGGAGTGGATTTGATACTTGACCCTGGCGATGACTCTCTTGCAAAGTTTCATTTGGTGAAGGGTGACAAAGTGAAAATTATGCAGATATTAAGTAACTTGGTTATGAATGCTATTAAGTTTACCTCAGAAGGCCACATCTGTGTCAAAGCTTCTGTGAGCAAACCAAGTAAAGACAATGCACTTGTTGTTTGCAATCAGCATATTCTGTTGAAATGCTGGACAAGGTTGTTCACCAAGCAAAAAGGTTGCTGCTATACTTCGAATGAATTTCCAGCCATTCAACAGAATCCCAATTGCATGGAATTCACATTTGAGGTGGATGACACGGGTGTTGGGATTCCGAAAGATAAACAAAAATATGTGTTTGAGAACTTTGTTCAGGTGAAAGACGAATCAACTTGTGGAGAAGAAGGTTACGGCTTGGGACTAGGCATTGTTCAATCTATGGTGAGTAACTTCACTGACATTCTGTTTTTGTTTCATTCAACAATTTTAATATGGAAAGAAAGAAGAATACTTGGAAAAGTACATTCTTTGAGTTAATATATCCAAGCAGTTCTGTTGCTTCCCTCTGGTTCTGATAGAAGGGTGAATCATTGGTTGTTATATTAAAACTTTTGTTGAACTTAACTAGATTGAGAGACCTTAATAACACTTAAAACTCTATATGGACAAGTATTGAGTCTTTTAGTACTTGAATGAATGAGATTCCTATAGACCTTAATGCTTATATGAGTTTGTCATCTGACAGGTGCATCTAATGGGAGGAGAGATCAAGATTGTTGACAAAGATGACGGAGAAAGAGGCACTCGCTTCCAATTCAACATATTTCTGACTACTTGTGATTCAGTATCTGTTGAAGCTGAGGAACAAGAAAACAATGCGCAAAATCATGGTCTTATTCGAAGTTATCTTTCCCATCACTTGGGAATGCAGTTTCGGTTGTCTCCACCTAGATCAGAGGGATGTCATGTTGTCCTATTCCTAACTGGAGAAAAAAGGAGAAAAGTTTTAAGCAGGGTGATTGGCAACATGAACATAAAAGTTTCAGAGGTGAGGAAAATCAATGAACTTGCTCGGTTGCTTGATAGAATAAAGAGAAATTTGGACCTTTCCTCCAGTTCTCTTGAGAAATATGCATTAAATCTGAACTTAACCACCGATGAGACAAATGAGTTGGCTTCAGACACCAAGAACACACATGATCATGTCACCCCTCATTGCAAAAGGTCTAATTCCAATGGCTCATCAAATGTCATACTTATAATTATTGATTCTCAGGCTGGACCTCTCTCAGATTTGAGTTTATCTGTGGTTAACTTCAAGAAAGATTTGCAGAATCTTACTTGCAAGGTTGTGTTGTTGCAAGATCATGTTAGGCCACAAGAAAATAGGCAACCGCTTCTTGCTCCTTTTGATGATGTTTTCCCGAAACCATTACATGGCAAACGTTTACATGAAGTGCTCAGACTTCTTTCTGAAAATCGAAACAGTCCAATCCAACATGATAGTCAAGAAATCGAATGCCAAGAATTGGACTCACATACCTTACCTAAGTGCCAACTCAAGGAGATTGTGATAACTGATGGTAACAAAAAGAGTAGTAGCAAGGACTTACAAGGAAAGAAGGTTTTGGTTGTTGATGATCAACACATACAGCGGATGTATGCCTCCAAGCTCCTTCAAAAAGAAGGAGCAGATGTTGATGTTTGTGCCGATGGAAAAGAGGCCTTTGACAAAGTTTTCAAATCATTGAATGACGTTAAGGAAGGTGAAGTAGACAAAATCTATGATTTTATAGTGATGGATTGCCAGGTAAACATTTCTACAGCCTACGTCTTTTCCACATTACTAATTTTAGCAAATAAACGTCGTGAATTTATCTGTTTCTACATAAATAGTTTGCGATATTATGAATGCAGATGCCAATTATGGATGGGTATCAAGCAACAAGGCTAATAAGAGAGGAGGAGAAAAAGCATGGAATTCACATTCCCATAATTGCACTGACTGGCGATGATATTAGCTTCCATATTAAAGATGCTGGAATGGATTTTCACTTGACTAAACCTCTAAAAATTGTAGATTTGTATGCTCTCTCATTAACCGCGCCTAATTTTGAATAGAATTTCTGTCAAATCCAATTTTTTCTGGAGTTTGCTCCTGTTTCTCTCAATAAAGTGGTAGATGGATACCAAGTGCTATCAGATTTTGATTTTGATGGTTGAGAAACAACTATGAGGTTTTTAAGCAAGTTTGCACACACATTGTTGCAACTTTTATAGCAGATCCTGCAGTTTCCTCTTCTTGTGCTCGTTTTTCCTTTTAATTTTCTTTTGTTTAATATCAAATATTTAATTGAGATGATTTCTCACATTGACCGATTCCCGTTATTCGACTGCTTGTTATTTCGTTTTCTTCCTTTAATCTGTTAAATTTTTTAGAAAGAAAAAATCTTTTTAAGGTAAGATGAACCCATTGTACGTTGAAAGAATAAAACCCATGTGTCGAGCGTCTAAGAGGATGAACAAGGGGAAGAGTCGTGAGTGATGCAATGGGATGATAATGTCTGAACTCAATTTTTTCAAAATATATTTTTAGATTGTTGCAAATCTTTTCTTATAATACAGTCAATCATATGTAAATTTAAGTCATTTAATAATCCTTACACAACTTTCAACCATCAAAATGTACATTGAATACTTGGCAACCATCCACCAATTCATTGAGAGAAACAAGAAGAAACTCTAACTGGAGGAGAAAGGAAAAAGAAAAGGAGAACAAGGAAGAATTCATTAACTAGTCCAACCTAATAGACTAGTATATTCTCTTAACAATATACTAGTTAACATGATAGTGAAAATTCTAATATAGCACTAGTTTTCGAACCTAAAAACACTTGGTTGATTGGTCAAGGTTGTGGTTCTTGGAAACTTTGCATGGGAGATCACAGGCTGCTAAACAAAAATTAAATCGCTCTATATACAAACGATATCTGAAGTAACGTTTACTTTGTTATAAATCAGAGTCGTTAATTCTATGTAGTATATACTCAATAGACAAATAAATCTAAAAGACAGCACTGAGATTGAAATGGTGTCATCCTATCAAAGTTACTAGTCAAGTTAGAGTAGAGCTCGAAAAGTTTTCAAGCAAAATTATGTTACAAGATTAACAGATTAAAGACTAACAGGTGCCTCAGGTAATAAAACACAGCAGCACAGAGGTCAATAGTAGTGCCAAGAATAGAAAATTAGGGGAGAAACCCACTAGTGTAATTTCAACACCATTTAGTAAAATTCTAGTCAAAACAAACCATGTATTCCTATTGGCCGAGTCCCAATGACATCAAAGCATTCAGCCATATATGACTTCATGCACCCTCAATCTGCGTCTTTTCACTAAAAATGCAAAGGGGCTAATAATTCACTAACAGAAAGGAAAAAAAGAAAGGGGGGAGGGGCAGGAAATCTTCCAGGAACTGCCAAGTAGCTTCTTTGTCAGATTGGCCCTTACAGTTCATCCTGCAAAATAAAGGGTACATACTGTCAGATTGAGAACCAGAAAATAAGGATAGCTGCCACCTATGTTCCAAAACACATAAACAAATTGCATTTCTTACATGTGCATCTTCATCCTTGGACTCGGACTTGTCATCAGCATCATCTGAATCAGCCTCATCAGCCTCATCATCTTCCTCGGCCTGGAAAAACATGTTTACATCATAAGGGCAAGACAAAAAGGAAGAATGCAGTTTCAAGATGGAGTAGGGGAGGATTTTTCAAAGAAAATTTAGAGGCTTACATCAGAATCAGCTGGAGCATCCTTTGATTCCTGAATAGAGAACTAAATTGTGTCAGACGAAAACAAGAACACACAGGAAAAAGAGCATCGGGCAAAAATATTTCAGATACAAAACTAGCATAAAAACAGGATTCGGAATTACAAGAGGAAAATGGGAAAGTGATGCATACTTCCACCTATACTTAGCTAGGAACTGCCTAATTTGTATATAAGTTTGATATTGCCACGTAAAAGAACTCATTATGGAATACCTTGAGTAGAAAAAAAAAGAGAGAGACTTGTGGAAAGAAAGAAATCAGCACCAAGAAAAAGTTTAATATTACCTCCTCCTCTCTCTTCTTTTCAGCTTCCTCAAAAGCAGTCTTTTCCGCCTGCACAATTAAGATAATATTAACTATTAATACTCAATAATTCTATTATGGTTTCCCCAAAAATAAAGAAGGAACCACATACATCCTTCTGCTTTCCCCAAGTTTCCTCCGCAAGTGACTTGGCATATTCTGGATCATCGCATATTACAATATTGTCAAACAAGGTTCCAGATTTCACCTGCAAGATATATTATGCTTCAGTCAATTGAGTGCATATGCAGTAAATTGAAACTGTTACTGCTATTACAGCCAGACCACACAAGAAAAGGAAACATTCTTACTTGCCACAGTTCAACTCCCACATACTTCAATTTTGGGAAAACATAGAGATCTGGGTCATCCTTGAAATCTAAAGATTAAAACAGCACAGATATCAATAATTGTGATACTAAAAATCATCTAACAAAAATATATAAACTTTGTATTGACAACTAAAAGGACCTGGGTTGTCAATCATAGGAGCCTTCCATTTGCCCTTGTAGCTGGGATTCTTAATTTTCTGAAAAGATGAACAACTAAGCATTAGGAGTCATACTCAGGGACAAGTCATTCAACTTAAATGTTCAAACTCCACAAACCTTTGCCTTCCATGGGCCCTTGTATTCGGGATTGGGAATGGTTGGGGCTGTCCATTCACCATCTTCTTCATCATCCCAGTCCTCCGGCTGAAAATACAAAAATTGCTCAGATATTAAAAAAAGCTACTCTGTACGCCAGGTTAATATATAAGACTTCAATAAGCAAATATCAATTGGTTACCTTCTTGGCATCAGGATCAGTTATCTCCTCTGGAATGTCATCATAACCCTGCAATTATTAGAAATTGAGTTTGTTGATTGTCATCTTCCTCCATTTTCAGCTTATGGCACAAACAAACCACTCAAAAAAATTACAAAGGATACCTCTGGCTTCTTATCCTCAGGATCATCAATGTATTCCTTCTCATCCCAATCTTCAGGCTGCAATAAACATGTAACTTGATCATTAACATCACCAAAAAAAATAAATATCAATTAACCAAGAAAAAACGTGATAAGCTGTGAATTACTTTCTTGGCACTTGGATCCTTGATCTTCTTTGGTGGGAGAAGGTCCCAATCAGAGTACAAGCTACCAGACTGCTTCTCCACATTGTCAATGAGAATGCTGTATGTCGCATCAGGGCGGAGGATGAAAGTGTAGACATGGGTCAGTTGATCAGTCTCACATGGTACTTCCTTCTTGATCAAGTGGTTTGTCCCGTTATAAGTGAGAATAGCGTGGACCTTCTTGGTACTGTAGCCACAGATGTCTGGTCCAAACATGATACTGCATGGAACCATATATCAGAAACTTCATTCATGAACTAGAAACACTTTTCAAAAGAAAAGATACTTTTTTGGTAAAGAAAAGAAAGGACACTTAAAGTAACAACAAAATATTATGTGCAACCTGTAGGGAGTGTCACCGCCAAATTTCTTTTGGTCAACATCCCCACTAAGCAACTTCATGTATCCACCACCACAGTCAAGCTTCTGCTCATGCTTTACAGAGAACTGGAACACTAAGTTTCTTCCCTTGTTACTAAATTCAGGGAACTCAGCCGAAATGGCATAGAACCTGTAGTCTTCACTGGTCTGGATACCTACAGTAGAGCAGAAGTAAATAAAAATTATTATACAGAACATAATTCAGCTCCCGACACCTAAGTTAGATATCAAAAGACTTATAGCTTGAAGTGACTAGGCTGATAATAGTGAGAGTTTACAAACCTTTGTCATTAGCGTCTCCATTCCACTTGCCAGAGGTGTGATTCCACTCTCCGGCCATGTTTTCATCTTTCTTCCAATCAGACTTCACCCACCTGCTTTCCCAGCCATCTAAAGTTCAAGAAGCAAAACTTATCAGCCTCCCAGTGCCCAGCATAGAAGAATAATTTGACACATATAAACTTTAACAACTTGCATGCGGCAGATGCTAACTATATCGAATTCCACTCAACAAATAAACCTAAATAGTTCATTTTCATAAACTGGTCAACAAACATGGTTTATGAAAACGATAAGGGGCTATTATACAAGACAGCAAAGCTCTAATTATACTAGGAAATGCCAAGACTTAATTTTAGCCATGTATAGTAATAATAATCATGTTCTTTCCAAATTTTATTCTGTATATAAGATAATATATAGATCAAATATTAGTTAGGCAAAGTGTTAAGACTAGACTTCTGTAATTATACAGCAAATCGGATGAGATCTAACAATTATCAATTAGTCAAAGTACAGGATGAAAATTCCAGTCCCATCGCAAGACACCAGACGAAATGCAATATGCTCTTTAAGTGAGACAAGGTAGAGATACTCGATGACACTCGAATGAATCAACATTCGTTAAGTACAAGTCATAATCATAATCACAAACACAGAATGAAAAAGGCTAACATGTCAAAACAACATACCGATCTATTCCTGTCATCTTAAAATTTATAGATCTACTCTAAAACTTCAATTTCTATCAGATGAAACTAAAAACACCAATAAAACTCGGATCTTTCACACTCCTCATCAGATTCCACAAATTCATTCCAAAATCAAAATGGATCACAGCAATTGATCCAAATGACAGCAATTCAATTCAAAATGAAACTAACGAAGAGAGAGAGAGAGAGAATGAAGAAAATTACCATTGAAACTTTCCTCGAAGAAAACTTCGGCGGCGACGGAAGCTACGAGTAGAGAGAATACGGCAACGAGATGGAGAGAGCTAGGGCTTTTCCTTCGTTGAGTAGCCATGGCCACTATTGTGAGATGGAAAATACTGACTGAGATCTCTGACGAATGCTGTTTTATAATGAGGAGAGTTATTTTCGGTAGATATGTAGGGCAGCGTTTGGGCTTAATTCCTACGTGGAAGAATGAAATGACGTTTACGAGTAAAAAGGAGCCACGTGTGATCAGAGTGTCATTAGTTTGACGTGGCTGATGCCTATTGGAAAGCACCAGTTGAGAGTGACCACAGTTACGTTGGCACTTGTATGATGAATTTTTTCAAAATAACGAATTTAGCCTTTGATTTTGGTCCGAGTTCAAAAATGACATAAAAATGGAGTGGTTTTGATATTTATTTCTTTCCATAAGAAAAGTCTAATAAAATAGTCTTCAAAAAGAATATTCTCGTATCAATTTTTTTTAAAAATAATTTTTTCTTTGAAAAATTTTAACTGTTAGTATAAGATAGACTATTAATATATTTTAAAATAATAAATTTCTGCTTAATTATTCATAAAAATTGAATTACATGCAAAAAATAGAATTTGGGTATATTGCCTTTCAGGCATAAGTTTTAATTTTTGCACATAATACAGATATTCAGGACATTTTAAAACAGTTAATTTGTTTAATTGACTAAAAATTTTGTCTAGTAAAAAAAGTTAGAATTTATGTCCGATGGGCAATATCAATGTTCATTAGACATAAGTTTTAACTCTTCGAAGGGCATAATTTTCTCTTTGTTTTTTGGCTACCGTTAAAGGTGTCAAATGAACGGGTTAAGCTGATTTAGACGAATTAAAATAAATTGAGTTAATAAATAATTTGTTTAAAAATTACTTGAGTCGAAATGGACTAAAATACAAGTAATAACCTAACCCATTCAATTCTTATTAAAGGCTTCATTTGTTTGCACTTAATGAACCAGAATGGTTCAGACCTTAGACCATTAAGTGCATTGTTTTCATTAAGATTTCAGCACTTATTTGGTCTGAATATGTTTTAATCCTTAAGATCTAAAAGAGAGTCTTAATATCATTAAGAGGTATGCTTGTGTGGATAATTTTCACCACCACTATATCCAAACCACCGGCCATCACCATTAACTACCTGTATCATCACAACCACCACCACCATTACCCTTACCAACCACCACCAACAACCTCCGCCACCATTGTCAACCACCACTACTGTCAGCCATTAATATTACCACGCATACCACCTCCATCATTATAGTTACATTCACTGTCACCTTCACCACTGCTGCCACCTCTACCACCATTGTAATCAATCCCTACTACCAACCACCTCCACCATCACAATTAGCAACGCCATCAACTATACACCATACATTCTTCGGCTACCACCATCAACATCGTCAACTACTAACGTCTATTAAGTTCACCATTACAACCATCACTACCAACCGTCACCATCATGCAACCACTATAACACCAACCATCTCCATTATCATAATTATCGCCACCACCATCACGCCAATCACTGCAATACCAATCACCTCCATCATCACAACTATCACCACTACCATTACTAGCAACTATCACCACCACCATCACTAGTCAGTAACACCAATTATTACCACCACAATCACTAGTAATTTTAAATATTTTATGTTTTATCAAATAATAAATTTATTTTATTACATTTATATTTTTATAATATTTAATTATTTTTTATTTGAATTATTTTAATTTATATACAATAAATAAAATATACACATTCAGATGTTGAAAACAAACAGTCTTAATCATCCAGTGTTCAGATCTAGAGACAACATCTTAATCATTTAGATGTGCATTTAGATTCAGACGTCTTAATCTTAGTGAAAACAAATGAGGCCTAAGTTCTAAATACTTGTTTTGTTCTTTTATAATTTTTTAGCATATGATAGAACTAATTTGTTACACCCCGTAAGTTTCTAACGTTTAGTCGGCCTATTCGTACGTTGGTTGAGAGTTTTTGAGTGTCATACATATGAGGAAAGGGGTCGGGAAAAGGCCGAATGAGTGCAAAGTCGGGATTTCACGGGAGGAGGCCGAACCAAGTTGCCCAGAAGGGCAAAGTGGCACAGAGCAGCCCCCTCCACGTTACCCAACATGGCACGCCCGTAAATTGGCGCGTTAAGGTCTGTGCCACGTTACCTTGTCCACCGCCTCAACTATATATATGTTTTCTCCTTGAATTTTGATTCATTTTCATTATATATACGGACAGACCCGAGGAAGCACGAAGAAATCAGGTATTAATCTTCCGTTTACGCTACGAAACACCGTCTAAATCCGAATTAACTTCGGGTATCGAAGTATAAGGCTACAGGGAGCATTGCTACGGAGTTAGTTTCGTGAAATTCGTCCGGCGAATCGTTGTCCCGCCGAGCCAAAGTTGTTGAAATTGCTCCAAACTAGTGTCAATACGATCACAGGCTTAGAGTAAGCATTTTTCCCTTTTAGAATTTCGAGAAATAACGAGTTTTCGACCGTGTTGCGTAAAGTTGAAATATAGTTGATATTTACATATAAAGTTTTCCTTTTTGCCGAATTTAGTGTTAAAACTAGTCCTATCTTTCTAGTAACATGATTTCAATTGGGAAGAGCTGTTGAATACGAATTGGAACTTATCAGCTAATCAGAAACCGACAATCGAGGTATGTTAAGATAGTTTCCTTCGGCAAGTTAGTTCCTATAACATTGTAACTCAGTCTAAATCCCAGTGAGAGAATCAGAAGTACGTAATCATGAATAGTCGTCGTTATTAGTTGAGACTAGTATTCTACGCTGTGTTGGGATTTGAATTGCCTATATAGCCCTCCATGACCAACCCCAGGGTTAGTAACTGTGTCGACGCCCGCCAGGGGCGAGATGACGTCGCTCCATAAAGAGCGGCATGCCGTCCGCGAGGGACGAAGATGGGGTCCCAGGTCCTCATAGAGTCCATTCCATGGCTGAACTATTATACATACACCGTATCGGCCCCACACCCCCGACGAGCCTGGTGCCCGGGGTGCAGATATCAAGAGTCCACTGGACTCAGACACAGCTACAGTCAGGAGTCGAGCGGGCTCATTTGCAGACCCAAAGGACTGGCAGGACGGATATAGTTATCAATATGACCCGTTATGACCTTGATAGGGGTATATAGATTAACGTGTACTCACCAGGGCTTATGGGGGCCCAGGTGGGTTGTTCTGTGCTGGTTGTACCTTCCGACTTATGGGGGCCAGGTAAGGTTCTTGTTTGCTTTAGTTATTGGTAGACTAGATAATAGAAACCCAGCTATTCAGGTATGACTTTTGTTCCCTTTCTTTCAGTCGTTTCAGCTTTATCTTTACTACTGAGATATTTACAGTTATCGCCTTACATATTCAGTACATGTTGTACTAACGCCCTTTCTGGGGCGCTGCATTACTTGCCTGCAGGTACGAATAGACGAGGAGTAGGTCCCTCGTAGCTTTCAGCCCGCATCATTAGAACAGTTAGCTCCTTTCTTTCGGAGCTTGTAGATAGAAGGTTTACCCCATTTGACTATACAGTGTATGGGTAGGTCGGGGCCTTGTACCGCCCATCGTATTACTCCTAGAGGCTTGCAGATTGTATCTATTTCCCTGTGGTTAGCTATTATTGGCCGTGTGGGGCCTATATGTGTTTCACTTTATGTGTTGGCCGTGTGGGGCCTTGTTCAGCTGATAGACTAGCGGCCTTGTCGGTCATAGTTTGGTGTAGCTCTGGATTTACTTTACAGTCATAACTAGACATCATGGTGGTCTTGTCGGCTTGCATAGGAATCCCTGTTACTGCTTATTCTGGTTAGCCATTTTCTTTCATAGGTGGTTATAAGGCCTTATCGTCCGGAGATTGTGTTTACAACCGAGATATAACCCGTTGTTTCCTTGATTTAAGAGTTAGTGTCAGCCCTGCACTAGAGTGCTTAGGCTCAGTCAGCTCGGTCAGTTCAGATCCTAGTAGGGCATCAGGTGCCAATCATGCCTCCCAAGGTGGGCCTGACATAATTTTGACATAATTTTTTTCTTTATTATGACTAATAAATAAAAAAAATAAAAATATTTTTTATAAAATTTCTCCTGAGTCAATTTGAATTACATATTAATTTTTAATAAAAATAAAACTAAATTAATAAATAAAAAATAAATTAAATATATTATATGAAAACTTTGTCACCTCTGTCTCTTATTTATGAATTTCACACAAATAGCGTGCACTACAATTTTATTGTTTGTAATCTTTTAAATTTAATTAAAATATTTAATCGTATATCTACTATAATGTCGAAATGACACTGACAACAATCGTTACCTTTCATCCCTCCTAATTTATGTAATTTAATTTAATTAAGGAAAAAAAATTTAAAAATATATATATAAATAAAATATTTTAAAATTATTATTAAGATAAATTAAATTTTAATAAAAGAGTATATTTTTATGACTTTTTATTAGATAAGTGGATCCGATATAAGTAAAATATTAATAATATTATAATATTTCTATTTTTTTGAATTTATTAAAAAAAGTATATTATATAAATTGGAATAAATATTACTGTATCGGTAATTACTTTTCCAAACCTACCCTTATGGTGATTCTATTTTTTCTATTTCTCAATTTCCATTTATCTTTTGAAGCCGAAGTAAGAAAAAGAAAAAGTGAATTTCTGAAAGTTAATTAGGCTTTATTATTATTCGCTCAGTTCAATTTTAATTGTTAAGTATATTAAAAATAATTATTTTAAAATATTTGTTAGTTTTAAAATTCAAGATATAATTGATCATATCTTTCTAATTTTACCCTTAATACTTAAAGTTATTCTAAAATGTGAAAAAAATTATTATTGTATGTTTTTAAAAAATTAATAAGATTATATTAGTCAAATTATTATCTTTATTAATTTTTTAAATAAATATATAAATCTTATCCTAACAATTAAAATGTAATAGTGCACTAAAAGTTTAGAACCCCAAAGTTCAATACTTTTTCACATTGTCTTTTTGGAAATTGTAAAAACTTGAAAACGGATGAGCTTAATGGCAAGTCAATGAAAAGTTATTCTTACACTTCCAACAGTAAATTCTCTTTGTCAATGGCAATTTATTGTACATTACTGTAAAAGTTGGTTAACAAATAAAAATAAAAACTTTACTTCTGCAAGTATTTCTCACGTAAAAGAAGATATTTCTACCCTAAAAGTTAATGTATCTAGCTATCTGCTTAGATTTGAATATAATTTAATGTAAATATCGAATATAGATAAGTGCTAATGAATTTAAAATTTTGAAATTTAATTATGAATTTTTACAATGATCTTCCTAAAGCTACCTCCTAATTACTTAGATTGTTCTTCCCCAATGTAAACTCGAATCAGTTGGCAAGTGTTCCGTGCTTATATTTTGTAGAATATATATGATTTTTATTATTTGTTTTCTACTTTTCTTTATTATTGAATAGGAATTCCCTTGTCAAGATTCTATTAATTTATTAAAACCTCATATTTGTTGTAAACCATAATGATTTACAACAACAACAACAACACAACATACCCAGAATAATCACACAAAGTGGGGTCTGGCGAGGATAGAGTGTATGCAGACTCTTACCTCCATTTCAGAGACAAAGAGATTGTTTCCGATAGACCTTCGATTCAAGAATAAACAAATAAAAACCCCAAAAACCATAATGATTTATATTAATATATAATAATGATTGAGTTCTCGTGTGTGTGGAGAGAGAGCAGGATGGGGGAGGTGAGGGAAAGGGGAAATTTGAGAAAAAGTTATTGAATTT
This sequence comes from Datura wrightii, assembly GCA_035772735.1. NCBI lineage: Eukaryota > Viridiplantae > Streptophyta > Magnoliopsida > Solanales > Solanaceae > Datura > Datura wrightii. The sequence continues at coordinate 39,599,912 of JASDFA010000014.1, forward strand.
TCATGAATTCGCATAACACTCTACATTCGCCTTTGGGTAAGATTTTATTCTTAAAACATCTAGTTTATGAATTTTGAAAACGTAGATATTACACAAAGGTTGAAGTCATGCATAGATTTTTCACGAATATAAATCTTGTCATTCTACAATATCTGCTTCCATGAATATTATCATTTCCTTTTTGGTTGCTTTTTCTTTTGCCAAACGTCAAGAAATGGAAAAGGATTCCACATTGGAGAACTATAATTATTAAAAATTCGAGTGTTAATCGAATCCAACCGTACATGACATCCTGACATGCAAGATGCTAATGTGCACATTATGTCAATTGAATCCTTTACTAGTGTTTTTTTTTCCTTCAAAAATATCAATGTTTCAATTAATTTGCGTACCTCTTAATTATTTTATTAAAAAATAGATAAATTTTAAAAACTTTCTAAACTCTCTTTTTTTTTCTTCTTTGATTGAGATTTCAACCTTCACTAATGTTTTTTTAGTAAGATGCCTTTTAAATTAATTAATACATTCTGCCGTCCATCATCACAGTCAGCGAGGCGAAAGCGGAGCTATTTTATCTAAGGAATATCAATTGATATTAATTCGTTAAAAATTTATTGCGTAAATAAATAAGAAAAGTATTTATATAGATTATAATATTAAAAATTGAAAGTATTTTCAGTGAAAATTTTGGCTACATTATTGATTATAATAAAATGTGTGTTGGGTACAAATAATTAAAAAATAAAACTCTAGAAAGTTCTCACTTCTCACACTAAAACTGGGCACCAACCATGTGGTTGGTTTCTGACGTATCATAATTAATAAAATAACGCCTGCCTGCTGAATTTTCATAGTATATAACGTTATAATATGTGTAGCCTTTTATCCAAAGCAACCAACTTTTGGGTGGAATTATTAAACAATTTTCCTTAATCAAGATCCATTTTAATTAATTTCTTAAGAAAGAAGGTACTTCGTTTTTAGTTATTTTAATCCATTTTTGCAGTAAGTTCTAGTGAGATCCAACTTGTCTATTTTATTTTATTTTTGCCATTTAGAGTCGAATTTATTTATTTTATTATCCAAAATGAGTACATTTTAAAAGGACAAGTGGGCCGGCACTTGTCTTTGTTTGCAGATTTTTTTTACGAATAGATGCTTGATTTGGAAGACATCAATTTCAGCCACTCCTTTTAAATAGATCTGTTATGATTATAATTTATATATTATAACAAATTCGAATCAAGATTAATTTTTACTATATTAGTACATCTAATTATGTTCGTTAGGATGATTAAGATCTTTTGTAAATTGTAATAGTATACGATCCTGAAATGTTGAACATCGCGTCTTTAAACTTTTGATCAGTAAATTACTGCTTAATTCTCGTTTGTTTTTCCTTTGTTTTGTTTTTGACATTTTCATCAATCCTTTTTTACTTTTGTTTTATATTTTTGTTACCTTATTGGGACCAAATAAAAAAGAGGGATGGCATAAGTAAAGGAATATAATGTGATTCGCTCAACCTATTATATTAATTTTTTCTTCGAACGGGGGGAGTAAAAAAAAGAAGATTAGAAAAAGTAAACCTGAGAATTAACCTTTTTAAAACAAGAAAGGCGGCATACTCAATGCACATATTTTTTTTTATAGAAAAAAATTGAAGTTAAATACTTCCTATTTAGAAATTTTGAAGAGCTTAGCCCCAGTATTTTTTGTAGGCTAATTACTTACACAGGATTTTTTTTCCTTATTTATTGATATTTTGAATTGTTATTGTAAATTCAGATCATGAAGAGTTTAGAAAACTGAAATTACAGCAAACGGGAAAGCTTTTTCTCCTTAACTTTCGCGACAAGACAGGGAGGGGGATAAGACTGCCTCTCCACGAGGGGTTATATTTACACGGGCTAAATTTGACAACCCAGTTTAAAATTAGTGAAATTGAATGATTTTTTTAGTTTAATGACTTTTCTGTAATAATACTATAGTTTTCATGTGGAAATAGTACTCACTTCTCAAAAATGACAAGTAAAAAATTTTGTCTAGGCAGAACTCTGTTTATTTGGAGAAATATGCTTGTATAAGAAGTTCAGTCTACAGTAACTTGAACAAGAGTCCCCCATGAGTAGCAAAGAAAGGAGCAAACACCAAAGATTCAACAGCCATGAGCTTGATGAGTATATTCAATGATGGACCAGAAGTGTCCTTTAGAGGATCACCCACTGTATCTCCAATAACTGCAGCCTTGTGAGCATCTGATCCCTTTGGTCCTAATGATCTAGCATGTTCTGTTGTACCAGCCTGAAAAAAAAAATCATATTTCAGGCGAAAATATTTTCATGGAAAACGACTTCTGTCGTACCAAACACATTAGCTTAACATATAACATGTTGAAGTTGAGGCCTTACCTCTATGTACTTCTTGGCATTATCCCATGCTCCGCCCGTGTTTGAAGCTGAAATAGCAACCTAAAGTCATCCAAAAAATGTGAAAACGTTACTGTTAAGATTGTGAATTTTAAGAGATGATGAAATGTAGGAGGAATGATATGAAATGTAAGGCCCCAATATAATGGACAAGAGAAGAGACATGAATTTTGCAGAGTGAAAATGAAAGAAGCTAAATGGATAGCGAGGATAGCGAGAGGCACAAAAGTTGCATACTTGAACACCAGAAACGAGAGAACCAGCAAGCACTCCAGCTAGTGTTTCCACTCCAAAAAAGGTGCCAGCAATAAGAGGTGTTAACATGACCAAAGAACCTGGTGGGATCATCTCTTTGAGGGAAGCATCAGTTGAGATTTTGACACAAGTTGCATAGTCTGGTTTTGCTGTTCCTTCCATTAGCCCTGGGATACTATTAAATTGCCTGCGAACTTCTTCAACCATCTTCAGAGCTGCACTTCCTACACTCTTCATTGTCATGGCTGAGAACCAATACGGAAGCATTGCCCCTACTATCAACCCAATGAAGACCTTTGGTGCCAAGACATCCACAGTCTTGATACCAGCTCTGCTCACGTAGGCACCAAACAAAGCAAGAGAGACAAGTGCAGCTGATCCAATTGCAAAACCCTGATAATGTGGGAAAGTAGCTTGTCAGATATACTTGCTTCAAGACTGTGACATCCGGAAGATGGGAATTCAAAGATCTAGCGTCAGTGGTTCAGAATGAGTGTAATCTTATAGTACAAACATTTAAAAATAAGAATTTGCATTTGTATTTTGAACTGAAAGCAGTGTGTTCCGGTGAACCAACAGAATCCACCCTAGATCTGCCTCTGAATTGTTCCGTAGCTATTCATGTGGAGTAACAAATAACATGGTACAAAAAGCTCCAATAGCAAGAACACAGCTTTGAACAGTCATTTTGAAGAAACTATATTTCACACAACTCAACAGTGATCTTAACACTGATCAATCAGAGTTGCTGAAACTTTCTAGTTAAGAAGTGTAAAGGACTCATGTAATTGGAAAGAATTGCTATGGACATCAGGAAACACTCAATTTGCCACTGATTAGCATATGCGATTCTATAAACTATATTGTAGCGTTATTGGAAAAATATAGTGAGGTTAATGCTGTAGATTAGAAGGAGACTTATCTAACCTTGCCAATTGCAGCTGTTGTGTTTCCAGCAGCATCAAGAGCATCAGTCCTTTCACGAATGCTATGGCTCATTCCAGCCATCTCTGCAATACCACCAGCATTGTCACTGATAGGGCCATAAGCATCTATCGCGAGCCCTGTGGCAATAGTGCTAAGCATTCCCAGAGCAGCGACTGCAATGCCATACATAGCAGCTAAGCTGAAGCTCACGTATATAGAAGCGGCAATGGAAAATATGGGAATGATAACAGATTTATATCCAAGAGCCAATCCAAATATAACATTTGTCGCAGCACCAGTCCTGCAAGAATCTGCCACATCCTGTACTGGACTGCATGATTTTGCAACAGAAGGCCTTCAGAACCTAGATCAGATATAAAATACCTCTCCTCCTCCCCCCTCCACCCCAAAATAAGAAGAAAAAGAGATAAAGAACACGCATATACACAATTCTTCATTGCTGGTGGTGAGACATGCACCCTTCTCCATTTCATTATGAAACACTAATTACTATTGCTACGAAGTAGAGAGGAAATTTTGATGGCTAGTTTGATTATCACAGGTCACAATCTCTAGAACCTTCTGTAAAGTGATTCCAGGTTGAGCTTTCATTTCCTTAACTGATTAGTGACAGATTTCCTTGTTTCCGTTCTGAAGCTGATTTTTGTTAACATGTTTGTTTGTCATTTCGTTTCCCCCTTTTTTTTGCGATTGAGAAAGATTCACTCAAATAATAGTATTTGATATGGCTTGAAAATTGGCAAGCTATGCAATTTATTAATGATACTGATGTTAAACCTAGCATAATAGTAAAGTTATCCAAGCACAATTTAACAACTGAAATTACCAACCTGTAAGCGCTGCTAGTGTAATATTCAGTAGTATAACCAATGACCAAGCCAGCCCATAAACCAATTGAAACACAGAAGAATAGGTGCCTGTAGCACATCAGCCTAAATTAGAAACATAGGCAAGATGTAGAACTATGCAGAAAATGTGAAACAAGAAGAAGAATACCGGTTCTTCACCACTTTTTTGTATCCAAAGTCGAAAATGGTGAATTCTGAGGGCAAAGTAAAGAAGTTGACAAAAGCAATTCCAATAGTCATCAGAACAGTTGAGATGAGAAGTTGCCTCTTCAAAGATGGTTCAATCTCGGTCACTTTCTTTATCTCAAACATATTGGTTGCAAAGAGAGTAGTTATCAGGCAAACAACAATTCCCATTGAGCTGATAATCAGAGGATAAGACATAGCTGAGTAGTCGTGGCTGCTACCAAAGGATGAAATGGATGCAACAAACAGTGCCGCACATGATGACTCAGCATAGGAACCGAATAAATCCGAGCCCATTCCAGCAATATCCCCTACATTATCACCTACATTGTCTGCAATAACCTGTGATCAACAGAGGAAAACGTAACACAAAACTTATAAGGCTTTAAATTGACAGTATAAAGAATATATCAAGAGCAGAAGGTCCCAAGACAAAAGATTACAGCTGGGTTGCGCGGATCATCTTCAGGAATATTACGTTCAACTTTGCCGACTAGATCAGCACCAACATCTGCTGCTTTTGTATAGATACCTCCACCAACTCTTCCGAAGAGAGCCATTGAAGATCCTCCAAGACCGTAACCAGTAATAGATTCATATAGACCCTCCCAATCATCTCCATAGTACAGCTTGAATAAGTTGATAGAGACATATAGAACTAAGAGGCCATTGGCAGCAAGAAGAAATCCCATAACTGCACCAGAGCGGAAAGCTGTAACGAATGCCTTCCCAATGCTTTTCCTTGCTTCCAGAGTTGTTCTTGCATTGGCATATGTTGCAATTTTCATTCCAAGGAAACCAGAGAGGGCTGAAGTTAGGGCCCCTAGAGAGAAGGCAATGGTGGTGAAGATAGCATTGGCTAAGGCTGGTTTGCAAAGATTTTCTTTGTTGAAAGTGCAAGGCTCACTTTCTGTGCTGAAACTTTTTACCGATCCAAGAAAGAGAAAAATGATTGCTCCAAATACCACCATGAATATACCGAGATATTTGTATTCCGTGAACAGGAAGGATGTTGCCCCTGCCAACGTTCGACATAGTTAATATAAATGCAACAGGACAATCCCGTCGCTATATAGGACGTAAACAGATTACTAAATAAGGTTACTAGGAGCTCTACAGAGCTGATAAGAATAGGAGTCTCTACTAGGATTGTGATTGAATTAGTGTAATTAAGCAGGCTCTATTTATATCATATTATTCCTCTATTCATGTTTCTTCAAGAACCGGAAACATGTGAGTATGTCAGAAAATGCAAGTATCACTTTGCATCCTTATGTCACAATGAAGATACCTCAGCAGCGAGATTTTTAGTTTTGTTTGTCCGTTATCAATCAATATGAAAAGCATTAAATTTGAAAAGTACACTAAGATTATGTAAGACAATAACTTTTGGAAGATACATGGAACAGTTCAGTTCTGTTAAACATGCAGTTTATGGATTCGGATACAACAATTCAAACAATCTATTTGATGAAGACAAAAATGTGGGAACAACCTTGACAACATCCATTGTAAAAGACACTTGAAATGAAGGAGAACTCCATGATATTAAAGTAACTATAAACATAACATGGAACCAACAACAGTTAAAGAAAAAGGGGAAAGGAAAAAAGGTTCATGTTTTGCACTTAAGGGGTAGCCTAGCGGTCAAATCCCAACGGAGAAAGAAAATGCTTGGTGATTTCTTTCTTGTTAACCATGTTTAAGCACATAAATGCATGTCAAAAGCAATCAATCATCACAACCTTAGTATGTAAGCCAAAATGGCACAGAGTTGGATTAAGAGAGAACAAGAGTCCACCTTCAGAAATGGCTTTTTGAATCTCAGCACACTTGGCAACAACTGCATCAGAATCAATACCTTCTTCTTGTTCATCTTCTTCAATCAACTTGTCATTTTCCAATTCTGACCCACCGGAGACTCTGACCTTTGAGACCAAAAACCACTGAAGCAGAGCAAAACCAATGCCAATAAGAGCAGCTACAGGTATCAGAATCTGTGTTAAGACCTCACTCATCAACCCCATCTCAAACTTTTCAACAGCAATTAACACATAACTTTAATTTCTTGAAACTTTTCACTTTCTGCGGCTATATATAAGCACACAAAGACAAAGAAAATGTTACATAAAACGGAAAATTGCTACAACTATTTCGTTGCTTTGCAAGCAAGGAAACGGGTGGAAAGCTTACTTTGATTTACCATGTTGTTTGAATTAGAAAAATTACTCTAAAAATCTTTCTGAGATTTGTAAAGATACGATAGTTAGGCCTAACTCAACACAAAATCTAACTCGATTGTCTAAGTTAATATAAACAAACCATCCATTCATTTTTCAACCAACATGAGACTTTAATCCACTTTAACACCCCGTCATGCCCAAATCTAACTGGAGCATGGACCGAAAGCTCAAACGGAAATGGACTATAAGCCAAAAGAATATCGTTACAATATTCTATAATATTCTGTAATATGAAATTCTATATTTTTTCTAATCTACAATTATGACTAACCATTGCTTAATCATAAAAACATCACGTCTCCTAATTTTTTTAGACTTAAACGGTTTAAACTAGTCAAGAGTCCACGCAAACATCTCAAAAACTATTCTTTGAAACTTTCATTGTTGAGACCAAATTACTTCACCAAAAAAGGTACTTGTATAAAAATAAAAACAAAAAAGATAGTTGTAAAGTTTAATTATGTGATCAACGTGATTAGGTTTTGTTATGTCATTAACAGCATATATTGTACCCTGTTATCAATTCAATCCATTTTTTCATCTTTTATTTTTAATTACTCATATTAATATCACTAGTACTAGCATTTCTAATGTTCTATAATGATTCGAACTCCAATTTTCCTTAATTCAGCCATTATGGTAAAAACAAATTTAAAAAGTATAGTTTGTGTCTGTAATTTCTTGAAGGGTTCATTGAAGTCAGAGACATTCTTGTTTAATAAGGTTAAAAATCAGCAGTCAACATGAAGCTATGTAAGCAAAGCAGATATTTTGAATAGTCTTTACTTAGCCATTAAGAGAGGAAGAGTATGAATAATCAAGATCATCAATTCAACCTAAACGAACGCCATACAACAACTACTTTATCTGTTGTTGTTGAAAAGATATGATTATATTACTGTTACACATAGAATCAAAATCGGATACAAATAGAAAGACAAAATAAGATATGTGATATGAGCTTAGTGTTCCTTCTGTGTTTATATCAAAAGACAAAAAATGACAAAAAATGATTTGAGATAATTTGATCATGTCTCCCTCAACCTCCGGATTCGTCAATTTGTAGATGTGAAATCGTAGTGAGCTGCACATCAACGGCTTTCAAAAATTTATATGTTTAAAAAGTAAAAAGAACTTTTATTACCCTTTTTTTTGGTATTTGCATAAGAACAAGTATTCCGATCAGCTGCGTGCCTCGACCAATTAGTCAATGGCCTGATTCAAATTCTTAGCTGACTAAAAGTTGATAACTTTCCTATGTTAAACGACGTTTAGGTATTGAAATTGAATTTATAAACAATAATTACGTATTTGAATAGAAGCAATTCATACGTAATATTCAATTAGTTTAATTGGTAAAAAATTAACAAATACTTTTTTAACAAATTAAAATGACTATTTACAAAAGTTAAATTTTACATGATATGCAACAAATGACGATAATTGAATTGAGAGTTAGGACTTCTGTGTTGAAAAGAAACTTTTGATTAATACAAACGATATTAAAGGTAAAATAATAAAATAGCTTGGTCAAACCAAAAGAGCTTAAAACTTTACCAACTTAATGGCTTTTGATTAATTTTAATTTATAAACAATTTTAGTGTTTAAAAGTGTATCAAACACATAAATAAGCCAAAAAATACTACTAAATTAGTTCTAGCTTGTATGCTTTATGGAAAAACCCATTTATTAGCACTTCCTGTGTGTTCACACTTGAACAGTACAACTGATGGGAAAATCTCCTCATATGGAGTAATCCTAAATATCATAATCAAAAGCAGCATGAGAGGTTCAGCAGATAACTAATTGTTCATCTATTTCACTGCTTAGTCCATGGAATAACTTCAGGCAATCCAAAACAATCAAAGCATGTCGACATTAATGATTCATATTCAGTTGTTTCAAGAGGAACAAAGAAGAAACTAAATTTATCATGAATTTGTTACTTAGCTGTGATCTTTTGCTATCAAATAGATTGAGAAGTACACCACTTTAATGCTTCTTTTTTTTTTTTTTAATTTTTGATAACACTGCTTTATGTTTCTTATTATCCAACACAAACTACCACAGCGCGCTAAATAAGAACAGGATCTGTGACCATAACCATCTTACGCACATAGCCCTGTTTCCCAGCAAAGGAGACATATCAAACACTAATAACAAGAAATTCCCATAAAGAATGCACCACACCAGATGCACCTGTCTTTGATGAATTGCACTGTCCTCCATAACGATTAGCATGAAGGCAATGACTGAGATGTCAATAACATCCGACTGGAAATCCTTTTCGATGCTGCAGCCTGCAGCTCCTCCACGCAACTCCCTCCCTCGTTGAACAACTTGCAGAGTGATGCCAGTGTACTGCCATTTGCCTTTGAGGTCACTAATGAAGAGAACATCTCCATAGATGCTCCGCATAATTAAGTTCATATCAGTCAGTATAAATAGTAGATAGTCAACAACTACCAAGTGTATCTTTCTCAAGTCCAAAGCCAGATAAATAGCATATTGTCAGCAACTCTATCCTCCAAAAGAAGTGTACTGTCAAACTTTTTCCATCTATATGAACCTTGTTGGACAGAGTCACCAACATTTTTGCAGGTGAGAGATAACCGGTACCCAGTGAATTAGTCTGGTGTGCCCAAGTTGATCTGGACACCAGCTTTATTCCCCAAAAAAAAAAATTTAAAAATAAATCGTCAACAATTATGAAGTATATTTATCAAAAGTTAGAACATGAAACATAGTGTTTTGCACAAAATGGAGATGATTTTGCGATAGCTCTTTACAGGAAGAAGTCCACAGACATCAACTACATAATTCAGGCAAACACATCCACTGAAAGCAATAAAGCACATATATGCAGAATTGCACAAGACGATGTAGACACATCCATTTAACACTATCTCTTGTAGATGTTGTGTTCACAGCAGCCAAGGCACAACATTTCTTTTGACAAGTAACCACAAAATGTATAGCCTATTTGCATGTATAGTATCTTGGATGATACTATACATTTAAACATGCTAAGTTTAATACCAAGGATTTAATGAAAAACAGTTGGTACATAAAGATTCACATCCTAAGATACACTGCCAAGAAAATTGGTGGGCAGAGGAGCGCCCCCCCCCCCCCCCCCCTTCCCTTTTTTTTTTTCTTTTGGCTTCCCATTACATGATGCCAAGGTGCTTCATTTGATCAGAAATCACTTATAGAGAAAATAATTTAAGCAAAAGGGAAAATGTGTTGAAGTCCATAAACAACACTAATAAAATTAGCGAACAACAAAGTGCATTTGTATTTGATAATCACAAAATAAAAGCAGCATAATAGAGCAGCCACAGACCCCCCCACCCCCCACCGTTGACAAAGGAAAAGAAAAAGAAAGAAAAATTCTCTTGAAAGGAAATTCCACAACAGTTTGCATTGACTTATCTATATACATGGGTATCTCTTTTTCCTCTACTGCCTTTTAACAAGGTGTCGTCCAATGATAATCTCTCGCTCTCTCCTTCTCCAACACTCTCTCTAGGTGTATAAAACAACAAATAACTTATCAAACTTTAAGCATTGTCAATAACAATTTCAAGAAGCAAAAAAACTACTATCAAAGTTAACAAAGTAACAAAGGCTAGGATCTTACCATTTGCTTGAGAGAGCTCAAAATACTATCAAACTGCAAGCTCAATCATTACTCAAACTGAGACCTTAAAGGTTGAATAGCCCAGGAAGGTGGAGGTGCCTGAAGCAGGATTGATTTCCCAGTAATAGGATGATCAAAATATAAACTTTCTGCATGAAGTTCATGACCATCATATCTGCTGCCCTTCCACTCATAGACACCTTCATATCTTACGTCTCCTCGTATAGGAATTCCAAGATACTGGCAATGCAAGCGAATTTGATGCGTTCTTCCGCTCCGAGGGCTCGCCCTGACCAAAATCTCATCTTTCTTCAAGTCGCAACCAATGACTGATTTCTCTTGAACTATGACTACAGCTTCATCTTTTTGTAAGTCAGAAACCTCTTTAAAACACCCAAGACCATTGACTGATAATACTTCAAAAGAGGTCTCCATGTCTTTAACGAGTGATCCACCTGGCAGTTTTCTGCCCGCATCTGATGCAGCATAAACACGCCAAGCTCCATATTTTGACCGTCCATGACCTGATTTTACAGTTATTTTTTCCCATTTGGGAGCAAGGCCAACACAGAAAGCCAGGTATGTTTTCCTTACCTTATGGTCTGTAAATGCTTTTACGAACTTAGCTGCTACTTTGTGTAACTTAGTAATCAACATCACACCACTTGTATCACGATCAAGTCTATTAGCTAAATGAAGCTCGGAAACTTTATCCCCTGGAGATATTGCAAGTGGAGGTGAAAACATAAGGAAACCTCACAAGTATCCAAGGGGTATTTGTCTTAACTTAAACATAAGATGATTAAAATGTCTAACATAAAAAGAGAACATATAAGACGATTAAAATGTCTGTTCATAGAACAACTTCCAGACATCGCAAGTCCTAGATGGACCATGAGCTTCATTTCTCTTCTTTCTAAAAGCATCTTTAGGCGTGTAAAAGCCTCTATTTGATTATACATTGCTAATAAACCGAAGTACAAGAGTTACACCTATCAAGCAAAGGTTTAGTCCAGCCGCAGATATATATTAGTGTATACTACGACCTTTAAACTACAAACAAAGAGTTTATACCGTCAGTTACTCAGTCTATAGAAGCCTAGATATTAATCACTAAAGTGAAATTATTTTTTGTGAATCCAAAAGTTATCTATGAGTTAATTTTTCTCCACTTTCAACTCCAAATATTACAGAAGACAACCAACAGTGTAAAAAGATGAAAGAAATCTCACCAGTGTCATTGAGCAAATCCGGGAGCGAAGACAAAACACTTTCACAGTAAATTCCCTGGGGCTTATTAACCGCAATGAGCCATTCGTCTTCGAAGATAACATGGCTTCTCGAAAGAGAAAAAAGAGCGGATTTTGAAGAAGCCGTTAAGGCTCGATTCGGCTCTATGTCCTTAGATATGGCAGGCAACGGCGGAGATAATGGTATTGGGTAATCTGTGGTTGCCTCTGTGGGAGAATCAAAGTAGCTTTGGCTCGCCATGGAGATGAATCGGCGGTGTCGGAAGATTCTGCTAGAAGAAACAAAAATTTTTATCAAAGGGATTTGGAGGACAGGGAGCTTTACTGTCATTTGGACCTTCGGCCCTAGGGATTTAACCAATGTTGCCTTAAAGTTTTCAGTTTAGTCCGTTATGACTTATGAGCGCAAGTTAAAGATGTCGCGGTCTGTCCTATTTGGGCACTGCCATTTTACCCACTTCTTCGTTTCCTCTCTTATTTGAGATTTGACATTATCAGATTTATCGAGGGTAAGTTTAGTGGAATATGAACGTGTCGGAAAATAAAGTAAATAAAAATAGATATAAATATTAATTTACTTATATTTAATAGATAAATATTTAATTTATTTATATTTGAAAGATCGTTTAGTAGAGTGTTTAAGAATAATCCTGAATAGGATATATTAGTAATGCTTGTATTAGTTATGCTGAGATTATTTCTTATGCATTATTCGATTTGATGTGTTGAAAATAACATTATTGCATAACTTTTAGTAATAATATTAATTTATAAAAATATCTTCCACAAATGAGATAGAAAGGATGTGAAAAAAAATTTAAAGGGCAATTATATCTTTAATTATGCTAATGCATGTATTAAAATTCATTGCATTACTAATTTTATGATTTTTTTATGTATTAGTTACACATAGCCTAATAGCAGCAAACAAAGTATATAACTAATGTTTACATTGGTTATACATGGATTAAGAAAGTGTACCAAATAATGTATTAATAATATATAAAGATAATGCATGCATTATTTTTTTAAATGCATCCTATTCATACCAAACGACACTTACGAGTTATTTCAAAGATGTATTTTCAAGAAACAAGTCACTCAATTTTTTATTCATTTCAAATAATAGTATGTGTTATGCAGCTTGTAGGTTTTATTCATTTTATCCATTAAATTATTCATATTTTAGATAAATAACATGGGTTGACTCATATTTAATTCATTTTTAAAACATGAGTGATATCAACCATTAAACCCAATAATCTTGAAGTTTTTGTCCAAATTATAGGTGTTAAATGAGCGGATTTGATTAAATTTGGGCGAGTTAATAAATGGGTAGGTTATTGATCCGCGCAAAAGTTATTTTATTCTAAATAGTCCAAAATGTGAGTCATAACCCAATCCGTCCTCTAATTAAGTTTTAGTTGCTTTATTTATTTTTTTATAATCTTTTGATAACTTATAAAATTAATGTTTTTCTTTATTGTGACTAAATAGAACACATTAAATAAAATAAATTATCTTTTTAAAAATATTTTGACAACATTTCTCATGAATCAATTTGGGCTATATATTAGCTCAAACTTTGATGAATTAAAATAAGTTGGGCTGAAAATGACTGAGTTAATAAATAAATGAGTCAATTATCAGCCCAAACCTGAACAAGTAAAATTTTAATCTCATGGACTAATTTTGCCATCTCTAGTCCAAATTATACTATTAGTTAAAAACATCTTAAATTTGTTTTTGTTTAGCTTATAATTTAAATAGAAAAAAGATATTTATCTTTAAGTCATATCAAATTTTAAGTAAAAATATTTGATGTTTGACTTTCTGAATAAATTTCATAGATGGTCATTCAACTTTTGTATTTATTACTCAAAAATCATTATTCTTTATTTTGTTACACAAAAATTATTTAACGTTGACTCATGTTTCACAAAAGTAACTTTGACAAAATTTGATTAAAATCCTATTTAAAGCACGAGAGAAAATAACAAAATATCCCTTATGTTATAAGGTATCAGAATGGTCTCTTAAATATATTTTTGAGCAGTTTTAATACTTCAAGCCTGTTAAATGTGAGCACATTTGGTATCAATCAAATACTTAACAAATTCCTATTGTTATATTCTATGGAACTATTAAAAAGTTATTCAATATAGACTCATAGTTAGATGTATTTTCTTTTCATTTTACGCTTTTTTAGTTTATTGCAGGATTTGATACAACTTTTAGGTGTAATTTATGTTATTTTTAAAATAATTTTTAAGACCTCTCCCCAAGTTTTGCTTCATGATGTTGATCTTTCATATGACATATGATACCACAATCACTTTAGTTATTTTTATTTTTATTTTTGTAACAATTCTTTAATGTATTTATCACTAATGCAAAAATGCATACTTAATTTTTTTTTTCATACTAATCCTATTTGTTTAATTGATTTTACAAACATGCTTTATTAGTTTCTCCCTTTTATTGATTTCGTTTACTATTATTGCTCAATAACAATAAAGAATAGGTGTTTGCTCTCTTTGTTATCATTGGACACAAATATTAAGGTATCAATTATATAAATTCTAGTAAAGATAATGTTTAGTCGAATTAATTTGTTTATAAATTATTAAAATATCAAAAAGTGAAATAGCGTGTATATATTTTTAAGACACTCAACATGCCACCATTTTTAACCTTTAACAATTTTTTCAGCTCCGCCTCGACCCCGTTAAAAAATCTCCTATCCAAAACTTTTTAAATTTTTTAATTTAATATTAAATAACTTTAGTTTGTTTTTTAATTTTTCAATAACTTTATTTAGTAAAATAGTGTAGTTTAGGTCACATATTCAATATTGATAATAATGGTTATAGAAACTACTACAAAAAATATTTAAAAATCATATTTATTTAGAAAATGTTTAGATATTATGAACAAAATGAAACTATGTTAAAAAGAAAAGGAAAAATGTCTAAAAATTAATTAAACAAAATAATATATTGATAAAAGGTAAGTAAGTGAAAATATAATTATTTTACAAACATTATTTAATTATTTTTCTTTTTGATTTTACTTGCTTTTCAATTTTCAGTAAATTTAGTAGGTAAAGTTTGTTAAATATATGAAATAAAAAATGCTCATTTTTAAAGTAAAATAATGGACCAAAAATGCTCAAAAAATATATTTAAGAAACTATTTTAAATCTATCCCTAAATATAAATGATATTTTTATTATTTTTTCTAATATTTTAGGTAGGGCTTTAACCCAATTTTGTCAAAGTTACTTTTGTGAAATATGACACAAAATTAAATAATTTTTGTGTAACAAAGCAAAGAATAATGAATCTTAAGTAATGAACATAAAGTTAGATGACCATCCACAAAATTTACTCTTAATTTTTATAATATCATATTTCAAATAAAAATGTCCGAAGTTAAAAATAAAATTTCAATGTTTAAATTTTATAAGCTCATATTATAAATAAAAAATTTTAAAGTTAAAAATAAATTTTTAATTTTTAATTACAGACGTGTGAAATTAATTCTAAAGCGGGTAAATTTGCATAAAATTTTCAACTTATAAGTTAAATGATGACACCAAAAACATTGGTGATGTGCACTTGGCCCGTGTTTCACCTCTAGTCTCTAGATTGTTGGCCCAAAATGCATTACGTATTGGGTGCACATTTGATATTTGCTTCCCGCAATAAATGAAAATATTAATAAAATACCAAGAAAGAAAAGATCACTAGATTTGATATATCATTCCACTTGAATATATTCATAATCATTCTAAGGTAATTAACTAGTCAATTAGTGATGCTGAACAGAAATATTATTATATGATTAGTTTAAGTTCATGTAATTTTTATTTAGATAATTTAATTATTTATTATTCTTTTTATAATTATTCTAGGTAATATGTGAAAGCAAAAAAAAGTTAAGCGACGTGTAAAAATTAAATATTAGATTTTATATAGTTTGTGAAACTAAAATTTCGTTTGTTATATCCTTTCAAGGAAAACTTATTACAAGGACCTTAATTATAACGAAAATTGTATTTTATGGAATTTTTAAATAATCAAATCCCATCATTTGCTAAAAGTTTACACACCCTCGCAGAGAATGAGGATAAAAGGGGCATGTCTCTGGTTGTCTAATGGGCTCATTTGGTATAACAAATAAAAAATAAATAATTTTGATATTAATTTTTAAATAAAATTATTTTATATTTAATTGAGATAAAATTTTAATATAATTTATCTCAAAATTAATTATTTCGAAAAAGTATTCCTATCAGAGCCATTTCCGATCACTCTAAAGAAGAATTAGTTTTTTAGGTTATTTGTTAATTTTTTTTTATGTTTATATATCAGAGAAAATATTATTTTTCTTCTATTTATTTTATAAAAAAACCTAAAAAATCTTGTATTTTTAGATTACAATTCATTTTAATTTTTATTTATTATTTTTGGGGAAACATGGTCCTCTTCCTCTAAATTAAAATTTTCTTCCCTTATTCTGGTTGATATATAGGAAGGTTTGCAATTGCGGGTATAATAGATTAGCATAAAAGAAACATTTGGTTCAGTAATCACAGATATTTGGCGTCCCATTTTAAGTGCTATATTTTCGGAAGGTACGTGTCGGGCACAAGTGGTAAACGGAGCTCCAGATCCGTTTCATTGAATTGACTCGGCCACAAGAAAACTTCCTACACCATCTTGTCATCTTCAATTCATCCCCGAATCCCTCATTTCTTCCACAACCATCGCCGATTTTGTCAATTCTCATCTTCTGTAGATGAAAAATTTATAGATATGTTATCGTCGTCGAGTTCGATGATTCGTCGAGTTGTTCCGTTCTTCACCACCCGGATTCGTCAAAATTACCGACTTTTGAATTCCTCAGCTTCTGCTCTATCCCAACCCCAATCTCGATCTCAAATCGAAGCTCTCGATACGGTTGCAATGACTGAGAACTGCGTTCGTGTAAGTTTAATATATATCTCCATCCGATGCTTTCCCTTTTTTCTACTTAAAAATGTCTATTCTGATTTTTTATTTGGGATAGATTTTTTGTGACTATATATCCTTTCCTTTATGTGCAGTTGTAACAGAATTTTTCAAGGTTCTTGTGCTGTCTCTTTTCGAAATATTCAAAATTTGAGACCTTTATGTTTAATCAGTTAAAATTTGCTCAGTTACTTTTTGAAAGATTGTTAATTTACAAGTGAATAGTTCCAAAATTCGTTTGTGAAAGGAATTTTCTTGAAATGAGGATCTTTCTTGGTACTTGAAATCGTGGTGTACGTGAGAACATAATCACTTAGACGACAACATTCAAGTTTGTATACTGTTTTATAAGTTTTGTTGTCCTACTGTTTAGGTATGAATTGCTTGTAAAATTAAGTTGAGGTAATTCACTAACTTGGTCCTTTTACATGTCTGAGTAGAGGATGAAAGAATTGCAAGCTGGCGAACATAAAGAGAAGATGCTCCGCTTGAGTGTTGAGGCTGGCGGTTGTTCCGGATTTCAATATGAATTCTCTCTAGATGATAAGACCAATTCGGATGACAGGTTTGCAAACTTTTTCTTGTACTTCACAGCCTATACAATTTTGGGAGTATTGTACCATCCTTAGTTTTAGAAGGACCCCGATTTGTTTTCTCTAAATTGTCTTAAAACAAAATATTGAGTATTGGAATGAAATGAGGCTGAATAAAGTGAACTGGATGTAGAGGACATATATATTGAACTCCAACTAGTTCGGGATTGGCACAGATTTTATTGATTGATTGATAAATCCTGTTCTCGGTGGTCCTAAGGAATCTGGCAGTTTTTGAAGCATGAATTCAGCATCCTACTCCTCCGTATTCCTAACCCACAAAACCACTTGAAATGCACTGTAGTTTCATATATTACTACTGTTAACATTCGTTATTATGTTGTATTTTTTTATTTGTTCATTTCTTATATTTTGTAGAATTTTTGAGCGGGATGGAGTTAAATTGGTCGTGGATAATATATCATTCGATTTTGTCAAAGGTGCAACTGTTGATTATGTTGAGGAACTCATTCGTTCTGCTTTTCAGGTCTGTAAAAGTAGCTTTCCTATCACATTTACTATTGCTATTTTCTTGCATGTCGGATAAATATCATAGTAGTGCTATAGATCAATTGCATGATGGTTACCACTATTCTATTTTTCCATTTCTGTTTGTCAATGAGGCATTAGGACAGGTCATTAGCTCAAGCCCAAAATGACTTGCCATTCTAAAATATGAAGAAGTACCTTGGACCACTCTACTAGCCTGGGGCAGTAAATTGAAGTTTTACCTTCAAATAGTTAATCTAGAAATGTCTTGGAGTCTTATAAACTAGATTTTTCATTTAAAAAATACATGGAATTATGTTTCAGAATTCAACTGCTTTTGAAGGAGGGAAAAAGCACTTTCTACTTTTTAAACAAAAGTTGTGTTTTGTCACACTAGGAACAAAGAAGTTGCATCACAGGCTGCATTGTAACAGTGGCTTCTTCCTCAAATCGACCCCTATCTTCTCCTAATGTCTTTCATCAACTGAAAATGTATCAAATTTGAAAAGAATGATCACATACACACTCAAGGGTGTGACATAGTGGTAATGAACTGGAGTCTGGGAGGAGAATCATAAGGTTTCAAGTTTAAATCCCAACAAAGGCAAAAAATAGTAGGTGATATCTTTCAATATGTCTCAACCTTGGGGGAGAGGTACGTGAGCTGCTGGGAGGTACCTGTTGGAATAGTCGAGGTGCGCAAGCTTAGCCTGGACCTCAACATCATAACAAAATCTATATTTATATAATGGAGGGCCAAAGAGTGCTGACATGACGACACCTCTCATAGACACTAGGAAATGTATTTATCTGTTATCTCATTTTTTTGGTCTGTTCTCTGTTACTTTAATACTTCACTACCTAGAAAAACTGAAATAAGGAAAGGAGGAGACATTTGGGTTATGAGGAGATTTCAGTTATGGCTTTAATTACTACCTACAAAATTGAAATGAGGAAAAGAGGTTACATTTTGGGTTATGAGGAGATTTCAATTATGACTTCAATTTCTACCTACAAAACTGAAATAAGGAAAGGAAGTGAGGAGATTCAGTTATGGAATATATAGAGAATATCATTAACTTGGTAATTGATGAGCACATCGGTTATATTTAATCACATTCGGTTTGTAGTTTTCTTTAGTTGAGGGTAGTCTGAGGAGTAATGGCATATTCATCGCATTCTATAAAAATCATTCACTCGTATGAGAGATTACTGGAACTAAATCTGATTTAAAGTTGATTTCTTCTTCTCCCGAGAAGCAGCTGCTCCCTTTCATGAACTAATATTTGCTAATGACATGCAAACTTGAGATGTGATGCGCCACACATTATTTTAATAAGTCTGCTTGGTAAGTTTCTTATTGTGATTTTAAAAAATTATAGAGCCTTAAATAAATCAATAGAGTGGATATAACTCAAAAAGAGTATACTTCTTTCTATTTCTTGGTAGCTGAAGTGTGTGAAGTTTTTAGTTTAAAAAGTTGTATCTTCAAACTTTATTAAGTTGTGTGAGAAACCTTGAGAATACTATTAGTGGTCGTTTGGTAGAGTGCATTAGAAAAAATAATGCACGCATTAGCTTTTTGTATTACTAATACCTTATTTTGTATACTTTTTCAACCTATGTATAACTAATGCAAGCATTAGTTAAACACTTTTTTCGGTATTAAGCTATATATAACTAATGCATCAAAGACCATGGTATTAGTAATGCAATGGTTATTAATGCATGCATTAGCATGGTTAAAAACATAAGCTATGTATAACTAATGCATCAAAGACCATGGTATTAGTAATGCAATGGTTATTAATGCATGCATTAGCATGGTTAAAAACATACTTGCCCCTCAAAAGCTTCACATCCTTTTTATCTTATTTGTGGAGAGTATTTTTATAAATAAATAATTCTTTAAAATAAATTATTCAATGAATGTTATTTTTAGCACACTAAACCAAACACTGCATAAGAAATAACCTCAGCATAACTAATGCAAGCATAACTAATACCAACAATACCAATGCAAGCATTACTAATACACCTTATTCAGCATTATTCTTGTACACGCTGCCAAACGACCACTTAATGTAACCGAGAAGCTTGATTAAAATGGTCATTCAAATGACTAGAAACTGTTGATTTCATAGAAGACTTGAAATGTAAAATTAACATGCAATTATTCTGTTGGCACATATAGATTATCCTCTTTCCTTTTTCAAGCAACTTAAAATTCTATGCAACCTTTTAACACATGCAAACACCATTTTTTGGCGGTTATGAGCTCAAATAATACATATAGAAATTAACTTTTTATTTGGCTCATGATGTTAGAATTGACTAAAGTTGGTATATTTATGTAGTTACTTTGCTTCTGATACAGATGTTGATCGACTTTTAGGACCACGCAAAGTGCAAATAATTTTACTAGTAGATGAATAAAATGAGAACACATGGCACAAGCTAGTATATTCCTAAGCCACAACTATATTAAGTAGATGGTTGCTAGAATAATCGACTTGTATTGAAGTAATCTCTCAGCAAATGGCAATCTCATATTTTTTTGGAGAACATGTGTAAAATGACTCGGACATTATTTTTTACTATGCCAGACACCTTGATTGAAGTTTCAGTAATTGCTTTTAATGGGGAATAAGGAGTTAATACTTGGATGTTTTTTTGGAGATCTGTTGAAAAGCTTCTTAGACTTGACATATAAAGTTGCAAGCCTGCAAGTTTACTGGTATTATTTGGGATATTAATGGTATAAATTTGTGCATCAGACGACCACATTCTCACATGAAATCTTCTAAGACCATGTGATGCTTACTCCTGTATCCAATTTTTCCCATTGCTCCAAGACTTTTCACCCGTTAAAGTTTTAATATCTTTCAGCTGACTTAGAATCATTACACTTTCTGTTTGTTCCTCTCGGTTTTGCATTTAACCACTTTTATGCTTGTCTTCTATCTTTCTGCAGGTATCTACCAATCCAAGTGCAGTGGGTGGGTGTAGTTGTAAAAGTTCCTTTATGGTGAAGCAGTAATTTGGCACTTCTGTAGCATTCAGCCCAAAAAATCACCATTCCTCTGAGCTTGATATGGTTTACTGCAAGCACAGGCCACTTTATGCTAGTCCATCTGGTGTCTAATGTCTCTTTTATCATATTCTTCTACCATTAAGGCAGCAAGACCTGCAGTATTTGAACGTGTACTTGAGAGGAGATAGATTCTTCATTGTACATGCCATTTTTTTTGCCTTGTTGTAGCTAGTTGGAAGTGCAGAATGTGACTATAAAATTGGGCAGGTGTGCAGGCTGTTGTAGTGTAGGCAATAATTCCAGTTGAAGAAATGGTAGGTTTAGCTGGAGATATCGTACTTTGAAGTGAAGGGCTTCAAATAGAACACGTCAGTAGTTGTATTCCCTATAGCTATTGAAATGAAAGTCCTACGGCATGTGGGAGAAGCATATTAAACAATGGTAGAAAGTTCTGATCATTTTTGTATTTGCTGTATGTTCTTTGAAATCTATGTTTATGTTGAAATTGAAAATCGAAAAAGAACAATTATTACCTGAGTTGAAAATACTTCATTTGTGGATCTTAAGGTGGCAGGCTTTGCAGCTGGCTAGTTTCTTTTCTTAACCAGGAGAACTTAGAGGAGAAAAAAAAAAGAGAAAGAAAGTGGGTAATTCACTCTTGTCGATGCAACAATGCTGCTGATGTGATGGTCAAAAAGTGGTACCAAATCTCAATATATTTTGAAGTGGAAACGATGTGTATTTCTCAGTTGTCTAAAAAAGAAAGTGCTCACCTCTCTAAAGTCCTCATATTAAAGAACCACTAAAGTCTAGGTTCATCGCAATGAGAAATATAATTTGAAGCTGTATTAAGCCTTGTTTAGATGGGATCAAGTAGATCAAGTCTAATACATACGATGATTCTTTTTTTTTTTTTAAAGAAAAAACAAAAGATGATTGACTTAGAATAAACTAGCAAATCTTCCATAAATCTTTTGGACCCGTTACGTCGTCGTATGCTTTCGTCTTCTGAAACATGAATAGTGTTAAACCCTCGACTAAACCCCTCTTTGATGGTTCGTCAAATCGGATCCAGCAAGTAAAAATGTCGTTTTTACTATTGAAAACATTAGGAAGAAGATCAACGCAGCTCTCTCGAATCCCCACACGCGAACTCCTCTTATTTTCTTGCCCTTTTTCTTCCCTTTCTTCTCAATCTCCTTATAATTCCATTTCCGATAATAGTTTCTCAGTTTTTCATTCTTGGTACAATTTATCCACCAATACAAGAATTAGAGGGATTTCTTCAATTTTCAATGGAACTGCAAAAACCCCATCAGAGTCTATATGGGGTGTTCGGTTTTTGAGCTCGGAGGCTGCTGTTGAGCCCTCTACTACTGATGGGCTTACTGTTGAGGGAATTATAGCTAAAAATTGGAATATACTTGATGATAATGAGAATGACTGGAAAAGCCATGCTTCGGCCATTGCTCAGTCCGTTCATCTTATCAAGAAACGCCTCAAGGTATGTTCGTCTATCTGTAATTGTAGTTTGAAGTAGCTGTCCTTGTTTGGGCTATACTTAATTTAGATCGACAGCATCACTAAAAAGTTCTGATCTTTTTGCTTATTGATGAAAAAGAGAGAAAACCTTGTGATATTTATGACAAAGTTCTGATCTTTGTGCTTATCCAGCGAGAAATAAAAGTTTGTGATCTTTATGAAAAATTTATGATTTTTATGTTTTATTTATTCTGTTTGAAAGAGAGGATTCTACATTGTGTGTCTGATAATGGCAATCTTTTCCTTACAAAATTCCACAGTAGGGTGAATTTGGGGGGTGGTTGGGTGAGAATTGAGGTTGGTGATGGACGTGGAGAGAACTGAGAACAGACCAATGTGAGCTTCACATAGTTGGTCTCAAGCGCGGATGAAGGAGGGTTGCGGTAGGTTTACGCCAAGTGTGAAAATAATCAGACCTTAATGAATCCTATAATCCTTGTATTTGTTAATTGAATATAATAGCTTCAGTATTATGGCCGGGGTACCAGACGAATTTAAATGAATGACCAATGTTTCACAAGAAACTCTAGTTGTACTTGGGGCATGTTTAAGGGAGTGTCGTTTTTGTTCTTTATATTGAGATAATTAATTCTCTGAAGTATATATTACATGGCTCTCTTTGAGAATGTTCTAATTCTATTTAATGAGTTCAGTCTTTTTGTTTGTGTTGTTTGCTTGCTCCCATTTATAGTGGAAAAGGCTAATGGATAGGCTTGAAGTGCTGTCAGCTCAGCTTAATAAAGCAGATCTTTGGGATGACCCCGATCACGCCGGGAAGATCAGCCGTGAACATGGTTCTCTAATGAACAAAGTGGAGGATGTTATGGCGATTGAACAAGAGTTGGTTGAACATATTGACATGATTAAGCTTGCCCGGGAAGAGAATGATCCAGAGTTGGAATCGGTGAGCTTAAATTTGTTTATTCCCATTTTTACACTATCCACTTGTTTCAGTAAGTGTAGAATGGTGCGAATCTCAAACCCTATTATTCCTCCTAAGTTCAGTTTGTTCAGGCATATCATTGGATTTATATCAGTACTTTAGTTTAAATATCAGTTAGTTGATCCTAGGGGTTCCGCTAAATTTGTAGTTACCTCTTTTCTTTAAATACTTCATTGATAGGTTTAACTAACAGCCTAGTTCTTAGTAATGAATACTGTATTTCTTGGAGCTGATATGCAAGTACCAACAGCCCAATTCCTGCTTGGTATGACAAATAAATAAGTTCGTAATTCCATCTTTTGTATAAAACTGACTGCTTGGTTTGACTGAAAGTGAAATTGGGAGGAGTTAAATTCTGTTGGTTTTTTCTCCTTCCAGGAATCGGTAAGGAATGAGTTATATTATAAAGAAGTAAAGTTAAGCTTTATACAACTTCTTTTGTGATACTATATGTAATAATTTGAACCTAACTTGCAAGTATCAACAGTCCAATACTGCTTGGTAGAATGAATAAATAAATAAATAAACTACCGAATCTTTAACTCCATCTTCAAACTGATTGCTTGGCTTGACGCCTTGAACAGGGATGAACTTGAAAGGAATTGAAATTTTCGGGTATTGTTAAATCAATGTTTGTTCAATTACTCTGTTACCTGCAAATGCAACATAGGCATTGTTTTTTTTCTTCCAGGTATAGGTATGGAATGATTTTTATAAAGAAGTGAAAGTTAGGTTCTAACTTATTTTATATTTTACATGATAAAACATTATATTTTTTCCTTTCAAGAAACTGTGTATCTCGGGATACTCCAATTCAATTCTGCAACTTGCGGACCATATGGTATTTGCCTATTGGATCATATTTTGTGAGAAATTCTATTGTCACTTGGCATTTCTTTCTATTTTATTAATCATTTTGAGTGCAGGAATCTGTGAAAGCTCTACTCGGGATTAGAAGGAATGTGAAAGAAAAAGAGCTTGAAGCTTTATTATCTGGGGAGCATGATTATTGCTCTTGTTTTATAGAGGTTAGTCCCTCTGGAGCTCAGACTGTGTTTTAAATTGTCAAACATGGTTTTACTGATACATGTATCTTTTAGTTTGGAGAGCTTTTCGTCTCCCTGGTCTTTAATATTGTACTTATCTCTCCTTGTCACATCTTCTCCTAGAAAAACTTACAAGGACATCTCATAAGAAAAGCAACTCGAGTTGTTGATATCCTCAATCATGTTTTTTGTAAAATGGATGCTGACAGACTTGTTATTTCCTGCATAGGTGCAAGCTGGAGCTGGCGGTACTGAGAGCATGGATTGGGCGTCGATGGTCATGCAGATGTACAAATTGTGGGCTCAACGTAAAGGATATGGTGTTTCTGTTGTGGATGAAATGCCTGGTGAGATTGCAGGAATCAAGGTCTATGTTCTTACCATATTTTCTTATTTTACTTGAAAACACTGGAGCTATTAAGATGTATGAAAATTGAAATTTGTGAATCATGAAAACTCTATCTATAGCTATTCAAACAAACATTACTTTTGGTACATGCTGTTGGGAGAACTTGGTTTAGCCTTGAAACATAACAAACTTGATAAATATATAATCAATGTGCATTTAAGAATTGGGGTTGTTAATTGTGTTATGGGTTCTACCAACCAAAAAAAAAGAAAATAGTCATGGGTTCTAATTTGACCTGAAAGTAGGAAGTCTCTCTCTTTAATTTTCGATCATGACACTATTTCGCTATTGTTTTATTGCTGGTGACTTCTTCTCCCTCTTGTTATCAGCGTGCAACAATCAAAGTTGATGGTGAAAATGCTTTTGGATATGCCAAATCAGAGGTAGGAGTGCATCGTCTGGTACGCATCTCGCCATTTGACAGCGCAAAGAGAAGGCATACTTCCTTTGTTGCGGTTGCCGTAATTCCAATTTTGGGAGATGGATCTACCCGTGTTCAAATCAATGAATCTGATCTTCGAATTGAGCGTTTTCGATCAGGGGGAGCTGGTGGTCAGTCAGTTAACACAACTGAGAGCGCTGTCAGGATAACTCATATTCCCACGGGCATTACTGCGTCTTGTCAGAATGAACGGTAAGCATCTATTGTCTAAAGTACATGAGAAAGCTTCTTTCATTTCCATCGAGGAACAGAGGAGGAAATGAAAATTTTTAGTGCTCTAAAATTTGTCCAAACAAAAGGTCACAGCATTCAAACAAGGCTTCTGCCATGGCTGTGCTTCAATCGCGGTTGGACCAACTTGAGATGGCACGACAGGCTCAGATGAATGCACAACATACTGAGTCTCTTACTGAAATCAGTTGGGGAAACCAAATACGTACTTACGTCCTCCATGTATGCTTTCATGCAGTTTAACCTTTCATTTTACCTGCATAACTATGGTTCATGTAGTCATCATAACTGCTCTGTGTAATGTTTGCAGCCTTATCGCATGGTCAAAGATCTCCGGACAAATTACGAGGTTTCAGATCCTGATTCTGTGCTTGAAGGGGATCTTGATGACTTCATTTTGAGCTTTCTTTCAACTTCATTAGACAAGGATGAAGAATGACTGCTATATAACCTTAATTTCCGGGTTCCCCTTGCCAGTTGATAGTGAAATCGGATAATATAACTCAGCTCCACTTTGTGGCACCGGGAGGCCGCTTTACAGGTGCCTTATATTGCAGGAGAAAGAGCTCAAAGAAGTTAGTTTTGGTCACAAGACATCATTCTTGCTTGTTCATGGGAATAACAGATTCTGGTGTGCTGAAGTTTCACCACCTGGATCACATCATTTATACGAAGTTGATGAAATAATATCTTTGGATCAAGCTGTTAGTCCTTGACTCCTTGCTAGGGTACAGCTTTAATTTATCCAACGCATGTGATAACAGTGGAACTATAGATGTCAAACTGAGGTAGTGTACGTGTAACTGCGTGACCAATTGATTTTCTAATTTGCCTTGGTAAATATAGCTATCTGTTTTCAGATGTGAGTTTGTTCTGTTGCAATGACAACATATTTTTCTTCGGCATATCTTCATTCTTTCCAAGCTTTATGAATGTTTCAGTTGCGAGATTTTGGTTAATTGTAATTTCACTCTGAGCATCCAAGAGCGTGGCCTAGTGATTAATGAAATAGGTTATGAATCATGAGATTTCAGATTTAAATCTCAACAAAAACAAAATTCCGTGAAATTAGTTGAGGTGCGTGAAAATTGATCCGAACACCTCTGTCATTTTGAAATTGAACCCTTCAACTGCGTATGCTTTGGCCATTTCGAAGAATATTTCCCTAAGTTGTTTTTGACTCTACTTGAACCTGATCTTGATGTTGTTCCACGGATGGAAAATACACACACATTGAGGTACCTCTAGATACACAGTAGAAGTTGCTCTTGACATACTATCACGCATCATTTTACTAGTTCGAAGAAACATTCCTAAGATGTATGATTTTCCGAATCAGCCATTAAATAAACAAAGGGGAGGATTTTACTTGTTCTGCAAAGCGGTGATTAGATGAACATTGTTATATAAGGCAGAATGCTGATCAGTCAAGAATGTACATGTTTAACAAATAAATATAGTGGAATTGAGGATGTTCAGATAGATGTATTAGCATAATACGAGAGATATGATAGGAAGCAAGGTTATATGGGACAAGGTGGGAGTGAACTTTGTGGTGGACAAAATGAGCGAAGCGAGACTGAGATGGTTCAGGCATGTGAAGAGGAGTTACGCAAATGCACCAATAAGGAGGTGTGAGAGGTTGGTTGTAACAACAATTAATAGAGGTAGAAGTAGGCCGGAGAATGACAAAGGGAGAGGTGATTTGACAGGAAATGATACAACTTCATCTCACTGACGATATGACCCTAGATAGAAAGATATGCAGATTGAGGATTAGGATAGAAGGGTAGTAGATAGCTACATGTTGTCGCAGTTTATGTGAGGAAGGCAGAGGGCTAGGTGAAACTCAGTGAAGTCATTGATGGGTAAATTGGGAATTGGAGACCAAATATTCTTTGTTTGCAGGAGACAAAAGTTGAAGACTGGTCCTCTACTGTAGTTCAACAAATGTGAGGCAATAGATGGGCTGACTGGCCGGGCTGAGCTTAAAGCATGGAAACAAGAGTGGGGTTATAATCCTATATCATAATACGTTGTGGAATTGTGTGGATATTCGGCAGGGTTCTTATGCAATTTCTTGTTTGTTGGAAAATATCCCAGAAAAATTGAAGCACAGGGGTCTATGGACCTCATACCACTCCAAAAAAAGAAGATCTTTTGGCTAGAGCTTGCAGCTATCAAAGGCATGGAATGAGCAGCAAATTATTAGCGGCAACTTCGACAAATTCGAAAATGAGGTACAATTCCATCAGGAGATCAAAAATCATGAAAAGCTTCTCAGACATCAGACAACCTAGACTTAATCAGTTAATTGACCTCTCTACATGGTGCCATCTTCACTTGGTCTAGGGGTGAGGATTCCATTCAAGACTCCAGAATTAACAGGTTTTTCTTCTCATCTCAATGGAATGCAACTTCAAGGAAATAAAACAAATTGTTCTCCCTAAAGTCAGATCAGATCAGACCTATTCTTTTGAAAAGTGGTGACTGAGAAGTTAACTTATCATATTCGAAATTTGAAAATATGTGATTGCAAGATGAAGGGTTCTTGGAAAAATTAAAGAGTGGTGGCACAATTATTGCACTCCAGACTTGAATTTGGTGCAGAAATTGAGATGTCTAAAACAAGACATCACTAACTGGCATAATGGAACCTATGGCAAGCTAGAAACCAAGAAGAGTAAAGCATTAGATGAGATTATGGTCACTGAGCAGTCAACTGAAAACAAACTCCTATCCCAAGCAGAAAAAGAAGGTTGAGGAAGTATCATGAAGAAAGTCTAGATGTCTGGCTGGCTCAAGAAAGGAGATAGAAACACACAATATTTTCAAAGAGTTGCTAACTCTTACAGGAGAAACAATCATATCAATAAATTGAAGGCGGAGAGGATATCATTGAGGATAAAGATCAAATGAAAAGTAAAATTCTTGATTTCTTCCGAATTTCTACACTGAGAATGAAAAATTGAAGCCTACTAAAAACTTTGAAGATCTAGCCAGCATATCTTTGGAAGAAAAGGAATGAGTAAAAAGAGCTTTTGAAGATGATGAAATTCTTGCAACAACAAATTCATGTGGCGCTGATAAAGCTCCAGGCTTAGATCGCATAACAATTTATTTTAAGATAACCTAGAATCCATTCTACCCTTCCCAAGTCCCACTTCCACCAACACTGCTATATGGGCAGGTCTTACGATGCCTCTTTCATTGCACTTGTTCCCAAAAAGAAGGGTGCCATTGAACTTGGAGACTGCAAGCTTATAAGCCTTATTGGAAGTGTCTACAAATTTGTTGCCAAAATCTTAGCTGAAAGACTTAAAATAGACATTGGGAAGCTGATTTCAGGGTAGCAAATGCTTTCATTAAGTCCAGGCAAATCACAAATGTTGTTCTAACAGGCAATGAAACTTTAGATTGGAAGCTCAGATATTGGAAAAGCTTTTGATCAAGTCAACTGGTCCTACCTATTACACATACTGAGGAGAATGGATTTTGGAGATAGTTGGATTAAACACAGCATGACCACAATTAAATACTCAAACCTAGCTAACAAAAACCCAGTTGGATTCTTCTCCCCACAGAAATGGGCAAAGGCAGGGACCCCCCTATACCCTTTCCTTTTTATTCTAGTTATGAAGGGCCTTAGCAAGATGTTGGATAAAGCCAAACAACTACAGTGGATTGATGGTTAACGTTAGAAGCAACACAGAAAACTTAGTATCAGTCTCTCATCTGCTTTATGCAGATGATACCTTGATCTTTTAATTTTTGAAGTTATTTCAGGTTTACATATCAATATGCTCAGATGAATCAACTGATGTCAGTATGAATCAACTTACTTTATAAAAAAAAAAAGAAGAAGTAATTGTTACTATTGACAATGTGGTTGCAGGATTAGCCATAAGGTCATCTTCAACTATTTCGGATGAAACTATTACATCTGCATTATTACTTCTGCCAGGACTAGCCAATGAATTATCAAACGGTTCAGATCGGGTTGCTGATTTAAGTAAGGCCAATACTTGGCTCAATACTAGCCACTAATGCATCCAACTGTTCAGGCTTTGGGGTTGCTGATTCAATAGGACCTACTCTTGAAGTTGTTGTTTTGACAGGATAAAGTTCCTCCATATAGCCTCTTGGGGTTCCTAATCCTATTCAGTAGAGCCAATGCATTCATTACGGTGATGTCCAACTTAGATTATACATGAATGTATTGAACAACCATTGGATGATATTCTACCTATATATATGAGTATTTGTAGTCCAACAATGGCGAAAAAAGGAGCTACGAAATAAAAGACATTAATATTTGCTTTACATTATTGTTCTGTCTTACTCTTGCATGTTAAAATAATTGTTTTATTTCACAACAGAGACATATATAAACATTTTCAGCCCTATTCTTCTCTGTTATCAATTATTCTTTTTGTTGTTTTAACAAAATTATTGAATAAAAAGAAAGAGTCTTGTTCTCTATAAACACAAATTGGCACGCCTGCAAGTCTGTAACTAGCTCGACAATATAAAAAGCCAGAAACAAACTCAATATACTAATTAAAGGGCACTGTGCTTTTTCTAATTTCATTTGTCAGGAAGAGGTGTTTATACAGTTTTCCTTTTGAATTTAGCCTGCTTCTATCTTTACACGAAGACATGCTGCTTTCTTAAGAAGGTTAATTATGTCCAGGTAGAATACAGCATATGCTTCAGCTGATAAAAATTTGTCTTACCAATCATATTTTGAGTCATAATGTTGGTAAGTGTAGCCAGTACTGCTGTATGTTATGTACTGCGGTAAAACCAAAAGGTGAAATAAGGTCGATAGCTGGAGAACAGCTGAAAACAGTGAAACAGTTGAAACATTAGATGTTAAATTAGTTTAGGTTTGAATCTTGATAGGAGAGAGCACTGCTTGGACCTACAGTTAATAAGATCAACAGGCAAATGTCTTAATTAGCCAAGATGTATGCTATTTTTCCCTCCAGCAAATTCAAACATCATTTTTATATTCATTACTCCCCTATGAGAGGTTGTTGGGCATCTTTGTATTTAACTACCCCTGATTAATACTGCAACTAATCCTGTACCCCATGCATGTATAAACAAGTAACACAGTCAGCATTCTTATGTTTGGCCAATACAAAGATAATAGTGTTTCAGTTGCATATTTAGCATGTAATAGATCCGACCTAACTATGCCAGTATGGATTACATAAAGAAAGTCGGGATGTGAAGTCCAAATTGTGTCAAAATGAAATCTTTTTGTAGGTAATGAGTGCCACTTTCTAAGGAAGGAAGAGAGGATAGTCAGTCAATAGTGATCCGGGTATATCCTTTGTAAGTGACGCACTACAGATACAGGAAATAAACTGAGTCTCATAATTCACTAAAATTCTATATAAATGCTCTAAAACAGATTGATCTTTTTTATGCTTTTTTCTGCAGGTGCATCGTCTACCTTTAAAACCTAAATCTACAAGGTTACAGTAGTTTAGGCAGCCACCAAGTTTATCGTAATGTGAATTGCTCATAGGTCGTATCCATATTCTTCAGAGGATCACAGTATTTCGCTACAATCTCCTCCATTGAGCCATGGTGCCCTGATATTTTTCCAGAAAGTAACGTATCAAATAGGATGAGGACTAGCATAAATAGCTTTTTAACTTTATGAGTCTGACGAGGACTGTAAGCAGGAAACTCCAGTGTGGAGCTCGAGGGTTGCAGAGATTCGGGGTTGGTGTCATAGACAAGTAGAATACTAGAATGTTCAGGACAGATGGGAACATAGACATAAAATATGTTAACAATATCCACCGTATTAGCCATAAAAAATAATACATGGTTTATATTATGCAAGCTAATTATTGCAAGATTCAGTCTTATTCAGCTAGATCACTGAAAGTGTCACTAGACAACCAAATGCTAACCCTTGACTCATTGAATTCACATTTTCTTGAAAGCAACTTATCATATTGGGATATGCTGTATATATTTCTCTAGTACTAGGGATTGTGGTTCACGTAGTTGCCGCAAGTGGACTGAATCATGCTTGCAGCCTTATCGTATGGTCAAAGATCCCCGGACAAATTATGAGGTTTCAGATCCTGATTCTGTGCTTGAAGGGGATTTTGATGACTTCATTTTGAGCTTTCTTTCACCTTCATTAGACAAGGATGAAGAATGACCTCTAAAGGCTCTAACCTTAATTTTCTGATTCCCCTGGCCAGTTGATAGTGAAATTGGATAACATCACTCCAATCTCAGCTCTCAACTCCACGTAGTGGCACCGGGAGGCAGCTTTATGGTGCCTCATATTGCAGGAGAAAAAACTCAAAGACGTTATTTTTGGTCACACGATATCATTCTTCTAGTTCATGGGAATAACATATGCTGGTGTGCTGAAGTTTCGCCATCTGGATCACATCATTTATACGAAGCTGATGTAATGATATTTTGGATCAAGCTGTTACTCCCTTGCTAGGGAACTGCTTTATTTTATCCAAGGTCTGTAATAACAGTGAAATTATTTCTATCAAATAAAAGAAACGAACTAGAAAATTCAATACTCGAATTGAACACCCTCCATTGTAAAGTTCAGCAGACACAGAAGAGCTAGTTCATATGGCTCGTGCAGTCATGGTCTCCCTATAAACTCACGTAATATACTTCTTTCCAACTGCGTGATCTGAACACCCCCCCGCGGTATGTACATAAATTCTACACAAGCAACATTATGCCACTGAAATGTTAAGTTCAGCAGAATAGCACTGCTCTCAACGCGTGAATAGAATCTTGGTTGCTGTTGATCTCCAATCTGCATGGCAAGTGCAGCTATCTGTTTTTTTTAAGTACATGTACGTTTGATCTGTTGCAATAAGAATTGAGTTAAAAAGGTACTACGTAATATTTCTTTCTCGTCTCCCTCCACAATTTCATACTGGTTCTAACATTGTGCGTCGAAAGCAGAAAAATATATGAGCAACTTCTGGTAGAACAGAAAACAATATGAGCTAACTAGATCAACTGACTAAAGATTAGATCAAAAATTCATTTATCCATAAAGTATTACACACTTTCTTGTAAATCCTGCTTCACGTTTGTTATAGTAAGCGCTTGCATGGTTCTCAAGCAAAAGCGGAGAAGCAGGAAGAGATCTGCTGGACAATGACTTCAATTGTGCAACAAGAAGCAAGAACTTAAAATAGAATAACACCTGAAGAATCAAAGCTACCCGATATTGTGGGCAACTATAAACTTACTAGAAAATCTTCTAATTTCATTCAAATGATCCACCACACTTGTGAAACATCAAGTCTAAATTATCTACAAATTTCAAGCTTTTAGATCATTATAAAGGAAACAAAATTGGCCTCCATGAGGAGAAAGAACATTAATGTGCATATAAAGAAACAATAAGCTCCATGAATCAAGAAAAATGAATCCCAGCCTTGTTAAAGAGAGAAAGTAGGTGCATGAAATCTGCTTGTGCGAGCTTGGAAGATCTCTTCTCCTCAAATTTCCCTTCCTTGAGCACTGCCAAAACTTTCTCTTTGAAGTCTGATCTTTTAGCATCACCGTCATCCACCTCCATCTCGTCATCATCCTTCCCATCATCAGCATCCATACTCAAGTCTCCAAATGTCTCGCCCAGGGCAGATACATCCAAGGCCATTTCCATATCGTCTGAGGTTGCTTTGTCAGAGAGTTGTAATGCTTGCAAAGTTCTATAGTTCTTTTCCAGTAAAGAGAGTACGGATTTTTGTCTAAAAAGAGAACCTATAGTTTTGTTTTTCCGGTTGAAACAAATTCTGACCAAACCATCCCACTCCTTAAAATTGACAGGAGCAAGTGGTTTCCTAGGTTCAATTCTCACAACAGAAGAATCAACCTTCGGTGGTGGCCTGAAATTATTTTTTCCTACCTTCAATAAGTGTGATACTCGGGCCAACAGCTGGGTGTTCACAGAAAGGCGGCAATAAAGAGTATCACCAGGTTGAGCAACAAGCCTCATAGCAAATTCTCTCTGGAACATTATTACTGCAGCTCTGAATAAAGGCCTATGAGCCAATAATTTGAAGGTAAGAGGAGATGATATTTGATATGGAATGTTAGCCACACAAATGTCGAAGTAAGGGAGATCACACTTGAGAACATCCCCTTGTATAACCTGCAACCCAGAAGATCAAAAGATCAGAACAGCTTAGGCACCTCAATGTACACAGATAATGATGGGAAATGCATTTAAATGAAACAAGGATATATCTAGTCACAAAGACAAAAGGAACATATACGAAGGATGACAACAAATGAGTTGTCTATCATGCAAGTGCATTCTTATTTTCATATTGCTAATGACATGACCATGATAATTGGTCATGTAATTATCAATCATACATGACAGTTTCAGTAATGTATGAGCCCATGGACCACTACTCACTGAGGAGAGAATGCAAGTTATTGTTCAAGGACGCAATTACCAGAGCCCAGCTTTATCAGAATTTTTTTTGATCAAGTAAGAAATAGATATAATTATGGATGTGAGTCTAAACCAGGCCCCCAAATCATGGGATATCAGAGGGAGCAGACATGTTGACTCGATTCAATTTCTGTGCACATAACCATGCTTCCTTCATTTTCAATATCATCCAGAGCATCGGCTTATTGTGCACAGATTTATTTCAAAACCAAAAAAGAAAAAAAAAGGAACTGACCCAAGAAATCAAAATTAAAAAAACAAACTAGTAGTATAAAAGTTGAGGATTGAAGCTTGAAATAATTGCTCTATCAGTGTCCAGAGGGGAGGAAATTGCTTTATTGTAATTATGCCAATTTCAGACTGCAAAGATCAACTTTGTATCCACAAAAACATCTCAAAATCTAATCCTTGGAATATACACTTGGGAAAGTATCTAATCTTCTACTTTGAGAATTCAGTTAAGATAGAAATTGCAGTCTCTCTGGAAACTGAGTGAAATGGATCCAGATATGGTTGCATGATGGAAACCATTTAAAGCTGAAAGTCAGTCAGTTTATCAATAGTTTCTTCCACTCTAAAGAGAAGCCTAGTGATTAAAGTGTGCATAAATCACAAAAGGTAGATCTTAGATAAGTAAATATTTCAATCCCTTGAAGAACGGTAGAGTGAGTTCATTAAGAAAAGAAGTTACTCTACATAGGCCATTTTACCGTACTTAAAAGCAACTATAATAAAAAAGATCACTGAGCCACCAGTTCAAAACCAACACCGCACCTTGGTTATACTAATTCCTCGTTCATCCAACACATCTATGAAACTGTCTTGTCTTCAAAACACAGTAGTAGCTGAATTAGTTAGTTTCGTACTCAATAAAAGAACAAAGCAGTAAAAGCGCTTCAGACCAAAAAGCAACATTAAACCGCTGATTACTTAACACATCACATCACATTCAAATCCAAAATTTTATCAAAACAAGAAAGTATGAGAAAGCACTATGTTTCCAAACCACAACATTACCTACCAATAAGTATGATTAAGCACATCTATTCAACCGTCATAACATATTACCAACCAATCAAACATCACTAACCCAATTCGCATTTATAACAAACAACAACCACAACATTTTGTTTCAATAAGACCTCTTTTATTCCAATGCTTAATATTGCTAGCAAATCTCTTAATTAACTTGAAGGATTGCTGACAAACATCGGAAATATCAGGACTACGCTTTTTTTCTTTTTAAAGAAGCTACACTAACTTAACATTTCAGTAATTTAAGCAATACATATCTCACAAAAACAAAACTGATAAAATGAAATAAGATACCTTGAGTCGGTTAGATAAAGGAGTTCCCTGAAACCTCCGTTGCAATTCGAGAACCATACGAGGATCAAGCTCAACAGCAATAACAGACTTTCCGGCTTCTAGAAGCTTCTTAGTAAGGTTACCGGTACCAGGACCAATTTCGAGGATAACGTCGGTCGATTTAATTCCGGCTTTTTGTACAATAGAATCAACCAATAGAGGATTTTTCAGAATGTGCTGACCCTTCGACTTGTGGAACGATATTCCTCCCTGGAAGTGAGGATTTGAGGCAGCGGCTAATGAGCCCCGCTGAGGCTTGTCCTTCTTCATCTTCCCTCCCGCCATGATGAAACCTTTTGACGATACAAATTCCGACAGAGATTCCGGCAACCGAAGAAAGAAATTTCAGTCGTAGAGGTGAGAGAAAATGTCTACACCTTTTGGGAGCTAAAATTATCGTGACTAGAGAGCTAGGGTTTTTAGAATGACGACTTGGAGAACTTTTTGGGCTTGACTGACTCGTTTTGTATTGGGCTAAGGGCCCTAAAGTTACTAGTACAATGGCCTTATACGTTACGGCCTTTTAGAGAAAATCGTTAACATATGTAATTATGGTTATAAATAAATAATTCATGGAAATCTATGTTAACAATTTTCTATCCAATCTGAGAGTTTTGAGTTTCTCAAAATATTGTGGAGTCTGAGCTTTTTGATGCTCTTCGTAAATAACTTTGAGTAAATTTTCTGTTTATTTATTATTATATTTTTTGTTAGCCAGCTTTATATTAGGAGGTTCAGTTTTGATATTGATCAAACTAAAAAAAAAAAGAATCGTGTAATTATAATTTTAAATTCTAGTTGAATCAATAACTAAGATAGGAAATTATATTTGATTTTTTTTTAAAAAAAAAAGAGTAATGAACTATTTAACTAACTAATAAGAAATTAAACGAAGTGAGCTAAAAGTTATGTAAAACACCTAGAGTTATGATTTTTGAAATTATTAGATTGAACTAATGATTTAGAATCTGTTTCCCTTGCTAGTGAGTTCTTAGATTACCGTTAATATCTCCCTATTAATACCAATAATATCCTAGAGTTGTTCTCCTTATCTCCCGATTAATACCATTAATATCTTAGAGTTGTTCTTCTGAACTAACGCTAATCCTAGTTGATAAATTAATCATTTATATAGATACTACAAAACAAAGCTATCCCCAACTTCTACTTTTAAATCTTAATAATTAATCCATTTATTATTTGTAAGTGTCGTTATTCAAAAATCTACATCTTATAATATTTTTTCGAAATAAAACAGGATATATTGGCACGTTGAATTGAGAGATCTTCAACCAAACAACAATTAACACATAGTTGAACAAAGGGAATTAAAACTGCTTTAATTAATAGGAAATAAAATCAAAGAATTTAACCAACAAAGAGATTCCCTGAAATAAAGTACTTAGAACTCGTAATTCAAAAGAAGAGATATTGCTAGAGATCAAGTTGTTCTGTTGCTTGTCCAAGACAAAAAATATCCTAAGTCAGAGGAAATTGTTCTATTAATGTTTGACCAAGACGATGTATCTTCCTTAGTTTTTAGATCTTTAAGTCAAAACTCCACATATATCACTTTTTGCGATCCTTTTCTTCATTATTTCCATCTTCTTATCTCCAAATCATTTGCAGCATGAAATTCATGCAACTAAATATAAGAATTAAGTCATATTCATTATTTAAAGACGACAAAAACTCATGTAGAGATGCAAATAAGATGGTGAAATACCAACTTATTAATAAGGTGTTTTTTGATGCTGTCAGTTTATCTAGAATCAGTCCACAGACTAACATATCAAAAAAAAATTATTTCAATCAGTTCTACAACTGCTTTAATTGAAGTTCAATCTCTCTATGTTGATGTAATGTCATTGGAAAGAAAAAAATAATTCCAGTAGCAAGCTTGTTGTTTATACTTTTATTTTTTAATCATTAGATACTACTTATGTAAAATGAGAATTTCAGTTTATAATTCACTAATAACGTGTCCTGTGAGTTTAAAAAAAAAAATTGATCTCTTATATTTGTGTTTCCAAGTCTTCAGGCAACAGAATCCGAAGCTTTGAATTAATCTTGCTATATTTGAGTTCTCGGACACTCTTCTATTATGTTGAATGTTGAAATCAAATCTCTTTTACTTAGCTCTGCAGTACTTCAAAAACCTCAGGAGGCCGGTGAAATGGTGGTATTTTCCTTTTTGCTTCTCTTTTACCATTTTGGATTGTTAGATTATGGTAACAGAAATAAGAATTGTGTACCTGTTAACAGTAGCGAAAACTTTATAGAACCTTTGTTGAGGAATTGCTCCAAGCCGAACTTTGTATCACTAGGAAACAAAGTGATGATCTTCACCAACTAAATGCCTTAATTTTGTGTATTAAGGATCTATTTTGTGTTGGAAGGATTTTTTTTCTCAGACACAAGCAGAAAGGGAAAAGTGTTCCCTTATTTTTCTCTTGTTGCTTCTTAATATAGAGTAGGAGGAAGTTACTTAACATAACTCCCGTTCACTTTTTTCGTTCAGTTTTGGAGGAGTTTTAGGGATGTGGTAACTCCTTCCAAACCTGTACATTCTATTTCTCCTAATTATAACTTTTCATGTTCAGTTTATGCAAGAGTTTTAATGATGTGGTAACTCCTTCCAAACGTGTACATCATATTTCTCCTAATCGGGTTAGGTCAGCACACATGGAGCGACCCTCCACCCAAAATCCAACCTGGATCCATACAACCCTTGGTATTATTAGGTGACACTACAGTCTACACTGCACCAAAGGGTGCAAAAATGACAAATTCTTGCACACTTGTTGCGAATACCTACATATAAATCAGGCATAAATTCATGCTTTAAAAGTACAATTGAACATAAGATATGTTGGTTTCAACAACTCTATCTTGACTTTTAAAAAAAGGTCTCCTTTAATTGACTTCTAAAACAAAAGTTATCACTTTGCTGATTTGCATCGATTAAAACATAGGCTAAAATAAAACATCTAACCCCCCTAAAAGATGGGAGGTAGAATTCAAGAGGAGACCCCTTAAC
Source organism: Datura wrightii (assembly GCA_035772735.1). NCBI lineage: Eukaryota > Viridiplantae > Streptophyta > Magnoliopsida > Solanales > Solanaceae > Datura > Datura wrightii. The sequence goes on from JASDFA010000014.1 coordinate 39,638,349, forward strand.
TTAAGAGATCACAAGGTGTTCTATTTTCTGATAAGGTAATAAATGTACTTGCTAAAAGGGAAAACATGAAGCAAAATCTGCTTCATCACTTACTCCACCTGAAACCCAGTTTCTTGTTTCCTATTAAAGCATTCATACATCTCGATTGGCATCTAGAGTTGGATAAGGATTAGCTGAATGCGCCATGGTTTCTCCCCAAGTATATGGCTCCACGTAAGTCAATCCATTGTTTGGTATAACACCCTGTGCAAAATTGTTCATCGTCTGATAGCCGAAGTTTAAGCCATGTACATCACCTGCAGCATCAAGGTTGCTTCCATCTTCGTGGTGCTCGAGCAATGAGTGCACAGCATCCACATTTGCAACTAGCTTTGGATCGTTGGAGGATTCCACTTGATTATCGCTCAGCAAATGGTTCTTTATATAGTCTAGCGTTGCGTTGTTTTGATTATTTCTCATCGAGTAATCATTTTGCAGATACATCGCCTCATGATCCTGAGTTGGAACAACCCAATTAGCTTGTGGTGTTGTTGAACCGGGTAACATTCCAATAGTTTGATTTCCCATAGCAACATTCACCAAGTTGCTTTGTCCTTGGCCCCAAAGCACCATACTTTGGTTGATATGTGCATAGTTGCTTCTACTCCCACCTACATTCACAACAATCATCACCAATTTAAAAGTGTCAATGGACAAGTTGGACTATGTACATTAGGGAGAGAGGGCTAAATTCCTTCAAATCAATAAACAAGTTGAGTCATAACACTCAGCTTATCCAATTAATATGCATTAGTTTCGGGCTATATGTCTAAATAAAAAAACCGCTAATAAACATACATTTATCCAACCAGTCTAAGTCTAAGCGGTTCGGGCAGGTTATATTTTTATAGACTAAATTGACAACCTTACGTACACTCAATATGTTAAAATCAAACAGCTACGTAGAACAAATATGATTCATACCTGACAAAGGAAAACTTGAACTGAACTGTGGCACAGGTGTTGTTACTGCTGATTTATCAAGCATTTGATGGTTAGGAAGTAAAGCGAATGAAGAAGCTGACAAGTGATGAAAAGGTTGATGCACATTGGGAAAGTACTGTGATCCATAGTTATTGTCAAATGGCAAATCTGAAATCTCATGATTCTCTGATTCAAAATAAGGACAAATTTGGCTAGGGAAAGGTTGTTTGCTTAGTTCATTCAACCTTGCGTCATAATGTAGCAGCTTCTCATAATGCTTGTCAAGTATTCCTGGAGGAAATATAACACAATGCCTCCTATTAAAAAAGAACACAAGTTAGAGAAAAAACAAACATTTACAAGTCAATAAAAAATCAAAATTATTTTAAATTTTGTTTAATAGACAATTAACCTGTAAATGGGAGCTTGACCTCCAGTAAAATCTGGTGTCTGCTGCCACAATGTGTGCTTTCGAGGTTGAGGATTTGTTTCGCGATAAAAGTTAGGTGGTTGGTTCAACTGTATAAATGGTAATTATATGTGATGACAAAGATAATTAAATCTAGAATTACACTGACTTAATAAAGGAAAAAAAAAAAGGAATATATTAAGAAGAAGAAGAAGAAGAAATAACCTCAATCTCAAGAATTCCTGGATCACCTTGTTGAATGGTGGCTTTAATAGCTATGATATCTGTCCATTGAATTTCAATCTTGTTCTTAAGAGCCCCATCTAGAATTTCCCAAACTAATTTTCGCTTGGCATAATAGCATTTTGCTATTAAATCACTTTCGTGCTTCGAAACTCTCTGTCAAATTTTTCAGTTTCAGTAAGTTATATCTCAATTTTCAAACTAGTTGTCAAGTGTAGTTCAAAGGTAGGCTAGTTTATTATAATTTTATTTTTCAAAAATGAAAAATAAAAAAAAAACTAAATACTTTTTAACACTAAAAATACTTTAGAATAAAAAGAGAATTTATTAGTTGTGTTAGATTAATGTATATTCTAAATGATATATATAGATATTTAATTAAATGAGAGTGGAAACAAGATTTACCTCCCATTGACCTATTGTCAGCTTCAAAGCAGGAAAGTTGGAAGCCTTCAATTTTTCAGAAGAAATAGCGAAATCATTTCTCCACAAATTCTTTTGATTTTCAGGACGAGAACAACTTGCTGGTGTTCCTACTCGGCATGGAGGGCTGCTAGAAGATTTATTACAAGAGGTTTTCTTCGCTTTTGAAAGTTGTGCTTCTAATAAGTTAAGAAAAGATGGTGTCTTCTTTAGTGTTAGACCAAGAAGGCTTGAACCATTCACAAAATTCGTTTCTCCCTCTTGCAATTCTCCATCCTGGAATTGAAAATGAACTAAATCAATATACAAGAGAGTGCAAATGGGATACCATCCTGAAATAGAATGAAAATGAACCAACTCAAATATACAAAATGAGATGGAAATGAACTAATCGAATATACAAAATGGGATGAAAAATGAATTGTTAGATAAGAGGTATGTTAGGATTCTGAATTTAAAGTATAAATTCTGAATTCTAGTTATTTAAACTTTTCGGATTATTAATTTATAATTTGTGTTTGTATAAATTGAATTTTAAAAATTAAATAAAGAATTTGAATGAAATCCAAACAGTATAAGCAAAACTTTGTGATTTGGTTTTAAAATCAAAAGAAAAAAAATATATACATATATATATGAGATTATTTGACGAAGAGAAAAAAGAACAAAAGTAGAAAATTAAATGGAAGTTAACACATGTGGATTCAAAGTGGATGAGGCGCCAAGATGAGCCGTCCAAAAAAAAAATGAAAAGGTACTGAAAGAACACATGTTATAAAATAGTTTTTTTAATTAAAAAAAACCACATGCAGAAAAAGAAAGAAAAAGCAACCATGCATATTAGCTATTGCTACTTAGATTTGAAAACTTTACAGATAAGCAAATCACGGCACTTAAAACGGCTAACAGCGAACCTCTGAATTGGATTCTGGTGACGGCCGCAACCTTTTCGAGCGACCATCTTCGTCTGAATCTGAACTCACACTCCGGCTTTTTTGTCGGAGGCCGGCGTTCAGATCCTCCTTCTCATTGATCTGTGAGTTCATAGATTCAAAGTTTTGGTGGTCAAGCCACCCATGATTATCTCCCATGTTGCTGTGTTGAGAAAGTTCCCAACTAAGAAAAAAAGGGGAGAGAGAAATTTAGTTGAAAGGGGAGAATTAGCGGAAGAAGAGTGAAAAGAGTCGCTTGTAGATGCCAATTATATAGTGATTGTGGATATAAAGGACTCTCTCTCACTAATTAGTTTACTCTTCCAACTTGTGTAGGCTATTTTTCTATTGGCGGTAAATAAAAAGAGGTCAAACTCCATTTTGGTTTCTTCTTTAATTGGGTTACTAAAGTGTGGTAAATCTGCTTCTTTTTACCCCTCTCTCGTCTCTTCCATTTTGGTTTAACAATTAAGATGTATAAAATAATGCATTTTAAAATTTATTTATTTATTTTTCTAGTATCAAATTACAATAATAATAACATAATCATCATAATTTTATAAGTGGAGTCTAAAAAAATAGTGTGAACGCAAAATTTTTAACTTTCATTTTTTAAAGTTAAAAAGATTATTTTTAATAGAAAATATTTCAATATTTTATATGTTAAGAGTACTCTAGTTATTTAAATATTTTAAATTTAAAAAAAAAATTCTATTACCTAAGGATAGGAAAAAGAAGAATCGAGAAGAGAATATCAAGATAATTAATCAAATTCTTCCCGTCAATTTCCACTTGTTATAAAACGTGAGTGGTTATAATAAAACAGTAGAAGAGTACTAACGAATGTCAATCTGCTTGCTCATCGGAAACAAGACCAAAATTGTCCTATTTCTACCTTTTCAAGAAAAATCTGTAAGATTGTTGGGTAAAAATCAAGAAGTAAAGTTGTTTTTTAACTTTTTTTTTTCTCTTTTAGTTTTTTGTTTGTGAAGTGTAGATCTATAATGAATTTATTTATTTTTACGAATCTGGTTTGAATGAACACAATAGTTTAATTGTTATAGTCACGATATATATTATCAAGTGTCAATTACATTTTAATAAAATTTTCAGACTATTATTTGCATGTGATATGTTCTACTCAATCACCTTATATGCATGTGTATATTTGTTAATTAAGAGGGATGTTTATAAAATGATTACTCTTGAAATTTGAATTGATTTTTATTTATAATTGGTGAAAAATAAATATATTTTCTTTAGTAGAAATTAAATATGTTATATAAAAATAAATATTCTGACTTTGATTTTAATTAGACGAATAAATACACATCACTGACCTACCAATTTATCTCCAAATTGACATCAATTTATAATGAATGAAAACCGATAATTTTTTATTTTTGAAAATTTGCTACTTTCTTCATTTTAAAGTAAGTGATATTTAGTAATATAAGAGAATCGGACTTCAATTTTATGATCAAATTACAAAAAGAAAAAAATAAAGCTTGGCCATTTTCTTTATTTGCTAAAAATGTGTTAAACTTATTACCCCCTTCATTTCTTTTTAGTTATATATATATTTAAAATAATTATTTTAAAATATTTATCATTCAAAAAATCAAGAAAGAGTTAATTGTTTTTTAATTTTGCTTTTATCATTAATTATTCTAGAATTAAGATGCATGTAAATTAAAAAAATTAATTAATAAAAAATATAACAATCAAATTACACTCTTAATTAAATTAATTTTTAAAATTATGTAGACCTTATCCTGACAATTAAAATAGAACCGAAGAAATACATTTTACCACTTTCTTCCATTTCCATTTAACAATCAAAGATGTACAGTACATATTTATTTTCCCTTCTTTTATTAGTTTTTTAAAAAATAAAATACTTTTGATAAATTATTTTTTAGTTTCTTTTAAAAGTCTTCAAAATAATTTTATTTTTCCATGGTTATAGAACTATTTCATCAGATTCCATTAATAAATCACAAAAGAATAAAACAGTGGTCATGTATAAAGTGTGTTAACAGGTAAAGAGTACTAATTTTGTCGTTAATTTCCACTTGTTGATAAAACAGGTGAATAATGTTAATCTACTTGTTCCTCGGAAAGAAGACCAAAATTGTCCTCTTACTACATTTCAAGAGAAATCTCTGAGATCAACGGTTGTTTTAGCTCAAGAAAAATTATTCTGAAATAATTCTACCTTTTGTTTTAAAATAATTGATATTTTAATTTTTTAATTTTATTTTAAAAAAATAGTATTTAAATAATAAAGAAAATATTAATGATGTTGTTCTAATTTTATCATTATTTAAGTGAAGAAAATTTTACATAATTAAGAAAATATTAAAGAATTATACTCTTTTCATGATATTTATTAGGGGTAAGTGGGTAAAAATATATTTTATGAATAGTTTTTGTAAAAGGTATGTCCAAGCTAAAAGTATCACTTATTTTGAAATGGAGGGAATATCGTTTTAGAAATGCAAGATCAAAATTGATAATTATTATAATTATATCTTTTAACATTAAAAAAGTATGCATAATATTTAAAAGAAAAAGTCGATCTATTTTTATTAAATAGAAATAACATAATAAAATTAATTATTATTAACTATATTCTTAACATTAAAGAAATATTGAGAAAAAATCAATCTATCACTCCTTTCCTTTTTGTTTTAGTGTAGGTCTGTAGTGTATTTATTTATTCTTATGATTGTGGTTTGATTGAACACAATAATTTAATTGTTATGATATCTATCCATTGAATTTCAATCTTGCTCTTACGAGACTAATTTTCGCTTGGGATAATAGTATTTTGCTATTAAGTCATCTTCGTGTCTCGAAATGCTCTGCCACATGTTTCAATAAGTTATGTCTCAACTTTTCAAACTAGTTATTAAATGCGGTTTAAGATAAGGCTAGTTTAATAATTATTTTATTTTCACTTAAGTTTGTAGAGAAAAATATAAAATAAATATCATTGTTAAAAAAAACTGAATATTTTGTAATGTTAGAAATATTCTAGATATTTAAATTAAATTATTTAAAATTTTAAATTAGTAAATAATGTTTATTATAATTATATCCAAGGTAATGTATTGTGAATGATGGCTCTAATAATTCAAGAACTCCTGATTTACTTTTACGAGCATGGGTTTGATTGAACACAATAATTCAATTGTTATAATAGCGATATATCGTATTGATTTTCGGACTATTCTCCATATGTGATATATAATGCTCAATCACCCTACATATGTCACAACTATTTTGATGGTATATTTATTAATTAAAAAGACGTTTATAGAATGGTTACTTTTGAAATCTAAACTGACTTCAATATATAATTAAAAATAAATAAATATATTGTCTTTCGTAGAAATTAAACACGTTATGTAAATAAAAATGTTCTGACTTTTTATTTTGAGTAAATGACAAAACACACATTAATGATTAATCGATTATTCTCAAACTGTCGTCAACTTATAATCATAAAAAATGACATATTTTTCCTTTTTGGAGAAATTACAGACGCTATATAAGTACAAACTCTCTTGAGTATGTTCAAAATGAGTAAACGCGTTAATGACTTACCAATTCATTTAAAAATAAAATAATATTACACGTAATTGATTGTTTTTAGACGACTTTAACGACTTATGCAAATGAGACCTAATCAAAAAAATTTCTTAAGACCTTCCATAATTTTCTTTTAAAAATTTCTATAAAACTTTGTAAAAAATTTGACTAGCATGCTACGTTCGAAATATATTACCATGCACTATTAGTGATGTTAAACCTACAGCATGAACGAGAGAGAAGTAAAGTAATATCTTTTTTAATTGAACTTCTACTAGGGTTCTGTATGTTGATATATATAATACTAGCTACTCACTAACTAATTCTGACTATTTGTATTATATAGTGTCAATGGTTAACTAATCGACTAACTCCTTAATGCTAACTAATTAATGACAACACATTGACAACTATCCCGGCACATAAGTACCGATGTGACTCCTTTAATTCTTCCCTTAAACTGTATAATGAAAACAGATTGAACATTCCCTGTTTGTCCAGTAAAAACTAATGATGTGTCCTACTCGAGCTCTTTGTCAGGATGTCCAGTTGTAGAATAGTAAAAACATTCTCAGTTTGTACTAAACTTTCTTGTATTTTTTTCCCTAACAAACTAACGGTCGATATTTATTTGCCTTTTTTTTCTCATGATAGATTGAATTAGCAGCAATTTAAAGTGTTGCCTTGCTATCACAATATAACCTCGAGTAGCAGACTTATGTCAAGTTCTCCAAACAAGCCTACCAACCAAACTATTTCGGTAACTAAAATTGGAATGCTCATGTATTCAGCCTCAGCTGAACTTTCTTGATATTGTATTACATTTCTTAAACTTTGAAGAGATCAATGATTCTCCTAACTTCACTGCAAAATCACTAACCCTTTGAACAAGATTCCTGCAAACTTGGAACAATTGTGCTTAAGGGTGATTAGAGGAAATCAAATGAATCACAATATATAAATAATATTCAAAATCTATTTTAAGAATGACCTACTTGTAACCTAAATTCCATGCCAACATAAGGCCACGGTAGATGGCCCAACACCTACGAAAAAATTATTGTAGAGTTTCTTTCTTCGTTTCATCATCAATTAATATATCACTTAATCACAAATAGTTCTATCATTGATTAGAGACCTAGCTACAATTAAAAAACATATAGCACTAACGAGCAAGAAAAGGCCGCAAGAAAAATCCCCCAGTCTACACCATAATAAACTGGCAATTGTTATGAACTTTCAGAGGATAACAAAATGTCAAGTCCAGGTGCAATCTTCAAGTATCTCACCACCCCCAGAACTGTCTCCATATGGGACTTCTTAGCGTTATGCACTAGCTCAAATTTTGAACAGTGAAGTTGATGTTAGGTCTTTATATTATGGAGTACAACAACTTATAACCAGTTTTGATAACTTTTGGGGTCTATAAACAATTCATCATTAGGAATTTCCTCACAACATTGATCAAATTCTGCACTAGTAAGTCTTTGATTGAATTTCAAATGTGTCATAGCAGGTTTAAAATCAGTAAGTCCCAAATTAACAATGAGATCCAGAGTAAATTTTTTGAAACACTAGAAGGCCTTACTTACTTCTGGCAACTTCAAGGCATAGGAAGTACTTCATCTTTAATTCCTAAATACTTGATCTCAAAATGTTGTTGCAACAATTTCTTAGCATCCTCAATTAGAGAAGAGGACGAATCAGTAATGAGACGACCATTAAGATAGACCAGAATGAGAACTAAATCATTGTAGAGGATTTGACAAGCAATGAGTAATCATGATGGCTTTGATGGAATCTCGAGGCAAGAAGAGTTTCACTAAGCTTCAAACTTCATTATCTGGAAGTCTGCTTGAGACCATATAATTATTTCTGCAACTTACAAACTAGAGGAGGCTCCCTCTATTTCAAAACACTAGGAGGAGGGATCATGTATACTTCTTCAGCTAAGTCCCCCTTAAAGGAAGGCATTAAACACATCTTCAGTCTCCAACCCTTCATTGTTTCAAGTGAAAGAACAGCTCTCGTTGTCACCATCTTCACTACTGGAGAAAAGGTATCTTGACAATTCAACCCTTCTTATTGTGTATATTCCTTAGCCACCAAGCTGGCCTTGTATCTATCAATATGCCCTTATGATAACCTTTTTATCAGCAGGCGGAGAAACCAACTTCCAAGTCTGATTGTCATCCAGAGCTTGCAGTTCATATTATCACAATCCATTTAGGATGTTGCAAGGCCTCCTCATCGGAGTCTGGCTCTTTGACAGCTGAGAAGTTGCATAGAACTTCAAGATATGACTTAGAGCCTATTTGGATTAGCTGAAAAAATGTGAATTTTAAACATAATTGCTTAAAGTACTTTTTAATTATTGAAACTTATTTTATAATAAGCAGTTTTGTGTCTGGATAAAAAGGGTTGAAGTTGAAAAAAAATTATTGATGTGTTTGGTACATAAATGTTGTTAAGCACTTTTTTGGGTCAAAATGACTGAAATACCCTTAAAGCTATTAACACTATAAAAAGAGATTACTATTATAAACATATTTGTATTATAGTGAATGTCTATAAAGGTATTTGTATTATAGTGGATACATGTGCTTATATTATAGTAAAAGTCTATCTTTTGGAGAAAAGTTAGGAGAAATTATCCCTATAAATAGAGGGGTTCTCCTTCATTGTATTTCATCCCATCAAGAGAAATAAAAACTTCTCTCCTTCTAATATTCTTGTTCTTTCTTTATTATTTTATAACACGTTATCAGCACGAGTCTCTTCCTTGAATACTCACTTTGAAAGATATGAAGAAAAAATTAAAAAAAAAATCGAAAGATGTATTACTTAACCACAGGAGTGATATTCCTTTGGTGATATTGTTGCTCTACAACTCTACTGTCTCAAAATTTGAAGGCCAAGGTGTTATTTTTCTTTTTCTTTTAATATGGCTAATCGTACGAAATTTGATTTCGTTGCCCTTCAAAGTTCGGGCAAGAACTACCTTTCATGGGTGTTGGATGCTAAAATCCATATGGATGCAATGGGTCTTGGAGACACCATTAAAAATGAAAAATAAAGCATCGAATCAAGATCGTGTTAAGACTATGATATTCTTGCGTCATCATATTGACGAAATTCTGAAAATTGAATATCTCACGATTAAGGATCCACTTATTTTGTGGAATAGCCTAAAAGAAAGGTATGACCACCTGAAGATGGTAATCCACCCAAAGGCACTATATGATTGGATCCATCAAGACTATAATTCTGTTCATGAGTATAGCTCATCAACATTCAAAATTGTTTCAAAGTTGAAACTATGTGGAGAAACTATTAATGATGTTGATATGATTGAATATGTGGTGGTACACAAAATTAATTGATAGCTCCAGAAGAGCTAATGTATTACTACCTGAAGGAATGAAATTATTGTAGTAAGTCTCAAAAGGAAACTTATAAATTTCAAGGACATTGAAAAAAAAATTGAGACTATAAATTATGGGAAGATCTAATATCTTCATGCTACTACAATTTAAGCGGGTTATAAATATTTATGTAAAAGATTACCCGCTTTTTTTTATTTGTAGTACATAAATATGGGTATGATGATGAAATCACATACGAAAGTAAACTAGAAGTTTACTTAAATAAGTTGGCATAACTGGTTGGCCATCCCGGTCCCAATGTGATGCAAAAATAATTGAGAATTCGCATGGCTATATGTCGAAAAAATAAAAGATTCTTCAAGAATTCTCTTGTGTTGCTTGTTCTCGTGATAGAATACTCTTGATCAGCTAAGATTGAAATTATATTCCCTGCAATTTTGGAACTTATAAAAGGGTGAATATGGGCTCGTTCACCTACCATGTGAACCGTTTGCTAATAGATGCATCTATGGTATGGTCACATGTGTTTTGATATCAACTTGCAATTGATTTTTGTAAGGTTGTTGCTCGAATTATTAAATTAAGAGCATAATTCCAAATTATAAAATCATGTTGATAATGTTGATTCATATCTATGTTGGTTTAGCAAAAATTGTATGCCTCCAATTATAGCTAAATCATTGATTATGAGAATAAAACTCCCAAATAAAATTTGGTATGAGATATGTTTATTTAACATATAGCAACACTTGAATGCATCAAGCCAACAAGGTTTCCCGTATCACAATTGGTTCAGAGTCAGGAACCAAATAATTCCATCTAAAAATTTGAGTGTGCGATATATGATTCAATTGTTCCACCACAACGTACAAAGATGGGTCTCCAAATGAGCTTGGGGGGCAAATGTTAGTTTTTCTAACATTAGGGGGAGAAGTGATTAGCAGCTGAAAATTAAGTGTGGGATGAATTATCTAGATCCTCGGAAAAAAAGTGAACTTAAAGTTCAATAGATAATTCACTTGCAAAATATTGCAAATCAATTGCCAGATATTTTTGCTAACTCTATTTTATAATTCAGTTGCAAATGCTCCAACAAAAGGTCCTTGAAGGACAGGGTCTATGAGACGCCTGAAGCGTGATAGACCAAACGGTTCCAAATATAGAACTTCTTGAAGAAGGAGAGGAGCAAGTGATTAAGATGGTGATAATGATGAGGCAAGTGCTTTAAGAAAGCACCACGACATAACACTTCATAAAATCTTGGCAAAGGTTCAGGTACCTGAAACTGACGAAAAATTAAGAGATCTCAATAAGTTATGTCGCATTGGAACTGATATCAAAGTGATCGTCGACGATACCTTTGATATAATGTAGCGCTCAATATTATAAATATTGACGAGGATCTTGAATTCAAATCTGTCAAAAATTATGGACAGATAAATGATTGGCCAATTAAAAATACGCAATTCAAGTATAATACCAATGGATATAAATGGATTCTTGTGGCATAAAGATTTTTCGTAAATTCTGACATTATTATATTGAGAGGTCCTCTTGTGGTGGATGCAATTATTTTGAGGTTCCTCATAAGTCTGGCAATATATAAAAAATTTGATATGCGCATAATGAAATTATTTTCATGTCTAGAGAGACTGAAGGATATATGAAAATCCTTGAAGGATTTAAAAGAACGAGGAAATTCTTGGTCCTGAAGATATAGTCTGCTCCTACTAGGAGACATTGGAATGGGATCAAACACATAATGCGGTATCTAAAAGGGACTACCAATATGAGCTTATATTATTCTAACAATTACAGTCCCGATCTTGTTGGTTATGCTGATATTAGGTATTTATCTGACCCACACAAAGCTCGATCTCAAACTGACTACGTGTTCATATGTGGAGGTACTGTCATATCTTGGAGATCTACAAAGCAGTCTCTTGTAGCTACTTCATCAAATCATGTTGAGATAATAGCTATTCATAAAGAAAACCGAGAATGTGTGTGGTTGAGGTCCATGATACATCTCTTTAGAGAAAAATGTGGTTTGAAATATGACAAATTACCTATAATTTTATATGAAGATAATGCAGCATGCATAGCACAATTAAAAGGAGGATTCATAAAAGGAGATAGAAGAAGCACATCTTGCCAAAGTTCTTCTACACACATGAGCTCCAAAAGAATGGTGATATTAACGTGCAACAGATTTGTTCAAGTGATAATATGGTTGATTTATTCACCAAATCTCTATCAACTGCAACTTTCAAGAAGATGGTGCACAAGATCGGTGCAAAGATTCAAGGATGTTCTAAAAGGATGTTCTAAATAGGGGGAGTTAATACGCGCTGTACTCTTTTTCCCTAACGAGGTTTTGTCCCACTGGGTTTTCCTTGTAAGGTTTTTAATGAGGCAGCCATAATGCGTATTATTAGATATGTGTACTCTTTTTCATTCACTAGATTTTTTCCCACTGGGTTTTTTCTAGTAAGGTTTTAACGAGGCACATTATCTATCAAATAGACATTCAAGGGGAAGTGTTATAAACATATTTGTATTATAGTGAATGTCTATAAAGGTATTTGTATTGTAGTGGATACATGTGTTTATATTATAGTGAAAGTCTATCTTTTGGAGAAAAGTTAGGAGAAATTATCCCTATAAATAGAGGGGTTCTCCTTCATTGTATTTCATCCCAGAGAAATAAAAACTTCTCTCCTTCTAATATTCTTGTTCTTTCTTTATTATTTCATAACAATTACTATAATATTTTTATTTAAAATAAAAATTAAGCTTTTGAGAGTGCTGGGTATTCTTTGCTCGGCTGTGATCATAATCATCAGTTATAGAATCTTTAGAGTAGTTTTCTTTGTAGAATTGAGAGAAGTACACACTTAAGTAGCTCTCTTCTCAGGTTTATGTCGTCCTTGATTTACAATTGCTTCTTAAAACCGGTAGGATGTACGAATCAAGATTTTGTCAAAAGAGAGGAGGAGGAAAGAAATCAGACCATGGATGGAAGACAATAAAAAGAAGAGAGAGAATTTTAGGGTTTCGTTAGATTGAGGGTATTATTGAAATTAAAAAAAAAAATTATGAAGTTATTGGTATCTGTTAACTTTTGTTTTTTAACTTTTTTTTTAACACTTTCCAAAAAAAAAAAATTTAAACACTTTTTGATATTACCAAACATTACCAAAAATTAAAAAGAGTTTAAAAACTTATTTAACCAGCTTTTAAGCTTAAACCAACCTCTTAGACAAGGCAACACATGACATGTAGTTGGAATTTGATATTGACTAAGGGGCAACCGGATTAATAGACTTACGAACAAAACGAAGTGAAATTAAAAGTTAAGAGGATTAGTTGATCTAAAATTAATTCGTAGAAATTAAAGTTTCAAAATTAAAGCGATGGGTGTTTAGTGATTGATGAATCGTTCTCTTTCGTCTTGTTCTCGATAATCTCAAAGACATATTTCTTTTCTTAAAATCAATTTTTGAAACTTACACTTTAGAGAAATTTCTTTTTTTTTTTCCTTTCTTTTCATTAAGTTCATTGTTATTGAACCATTAGAAGAAGTACGTCACACAAGCACGTTCATTTACAAGGATACCTAAATAAACCATTAAGTTAGATATATCAATAATATAAATAACTATTTTTGTGCTTTCAGTGTTGATTAACATATGATAGCATCTTATTTATCATTTTAATAGGTTCAGGAAAAAAATACTTATAACTACATCATAAATAACATAATTGTAAAAAAAAAAAAAGATTCTATTGCAGGTGAATAAAATTAAATTCATAAATATTAGGAGTATATAAAAAATAATGATCAAATAAATTATTTTTTTTGTTTCAATTTCTTTGTCTTACTTTCTTTTTAGTCCGTTTAAAAAGGAATATTTCTTTTCTTTTTATTTTTCACGTATCAAATTTAAGATCACAAAATTAAAAAATATTTTGATACATTATATATACCTTAAATTTAAGATCCTAAAATTCTAAAAAAAGAATAATTTTTAAATATTATATTAAATTAAAATAAAATAAATTAATTAAAACGGAAAAAGAATATAAAAGCAGCATCAATCTAAGCACGTGGAACTATTCTTATGATTTTTATTACATAAAGAATTGCAAGAAATTGGCTGCGAAATCTGGCTTGAGTAGATAATATTGAAACTTGCAAAAAAAATGGGGTCCATATATAATAATAATATATCTCTTTCTCTGTACAGGAAAGGGGAAATAAAGGTGGAAGAATGTGGAAATGCATGCGTAATTCCTAGTTCAGACGCCAATTGCTAAAAAAGAAGCGCACTTTTTACATGGCTTAAAATAAGAAAGGGCCTATTGTCAAATTCATATGCAAATGTGACTAAAAGACCAATCATTACTTTTATGATCATGATATGATAGTACCCAACTCTTATAGGACCATTATCTACTAAATCTAAGTGAAAGTGATGTATGGCATTCTATTGTTTTGTTGGTGGAAGAGTGACATTGGCAAAATAGTCATATTCTTACTGACACAACAGTTTCTCAATTCAATGGACATGGTCATCGGGTACTAATTGGCTTCGAAATTTCACCGAGTTGTGAAAATGTGGGCTTCTTTCTTCTTTTCTTTTTTTGGTTTTATCTTGTCTTTGCTATGTTTAAAGAGACATATTAAGAAAATTTGTACCTAAATTTTATACTACCTTGTCTCACCCTTTCTGCTTGACATAGATTTCAAAGGCCAAATTAGATTTTTGTTGAAGGGGAAAGGTTTAATTTGGATTTGGCCTTGTACTTTGTGTGAAGGTCTAGCTAGCTTTGCTCTTTGTTACAAGTTTGATTCATTCATATTTTTATTTTTGGTGTATATATATATGTATTGTGTTTTTCACTCGGTGCTCGAGACTTTTATCGGGATTCTAACTAATTTAGACTCGCGCTATATCATGCATGTCCATTAAAAAGGAAAAAACTCTCTATCATGATTTTTTTATGCTCAGACCTCGAACTCACAATTAAGAAAAATTGAAAAAAATCTTATTCATTCCATCACAACTCTCGGTGATAACATGTTATATTTTGCTTTAACTTTAACACGGGGTCTTAGGATGCAATGAATTTTTAAGAAATGAAGAAATATTAAATGACGTAGTGCACATTATATTTTTCCCTTTCTCCTTTTACGATCACCTCGTTATGTTTCATGATGATCATCACTATTCATAATTTTTATTCCAGTTCTCATAGGAACCACTACTAGAAAAAAGAGATTTTCTTCACCGTAAATCAATGAAAAATTTGTGTTATAAGACATGATTTTTTCACTTATTTCCCACCGAACTTGTTCACTGGAAAAATGTATGGTGGAAAACTGTTTCCCACTGAAATAGTGGGAAATTCCATAATTTTTTTATGTGAAAATATTATTATTTTTTTCTTTTCCCCTAGTTGCTTAACATTTTCAATAAAAAATTAGTGGAAAAATAATAACTCATATAACATTAAATTAAAATTTCAGCTTAGATCATCCCAAAAATAAGTTTTAACTCATGGGTCAAATATCTAAGCTCCTAGGCATAGTGACTTTCTGACGCAAGCTTGGACAAGACCAAAATCAAAATATAGGTCCAAAATATGATTAATTATTTTGATGTGTTAACTTTAAACTAAGTTGGCGTCATCATAATAAAATACTATATGCAATTATGCATAATTATATTAGAAAGAGCCACGCTCAAGATCTTAGTGGACTGTAATTTCTTTCGATGCATGCATTGTATGTAAATAAGACTGCAAATGGGAAAAAAGATTATCCATAATATCAATCCGATCTCATTTTGGAATTTTAAAATAAAATAATCCCTCAATCAACTGGTCATTTCTCTAGTTGGAGGTCTAGTCATTCATACTCATGTTATCAAAAAATTCCATATCTAACTTTCTACTCTCTTTTTTTCATGTCATCATATCCAAATATAGTAGATATAGTATATTGTTTAGCCATGGCCCATATCTAAGCAGTCCAATTAAGTGGTGATTTGGGAAACATGAGGGAGTTTGACAGCACAACAAGAGCACAAAGTATCGTCGAGGAGCGTAGCGGGATGATCGAGATCATTTCTTTCATTATGAAAAATTTTAAATTCAAACTGAGAACTAATAGCTTTCTAAATAGAAAACATATTACCTCTGTTAATGGGGCCTATATATGTTGCACTAATCCAGATTAGTTGGCTTTTGAATATATTGAATGTTAAAAGTAGTTTAAGAAAATGAATCATAAGATATTCGAATGATTTTATCTTCTACTAATGAAATTTTGAACGTTTCACCTTAACTGTAAAAGACAGAGAGCGTATCTCATCAAATAAGCTAACCTTAAATCCCAATACCTTTAACTTGGGTTCAATTCTTAATTATTATAATGTGTTGTTTTCTCCTTTGTACAGTTTATAATCTTCGTTCGGATTTCGTTACATTGCACCTAATTGTTGTTAGTTCTAATTATATTTTATAACATCTTAATGTAGAAACTTTCTTGATCCAAGGTTTATCTGCACACGATTGTATCCCTATAGGGTATATATTCTTAATTAGCCCAAGCTAAGGTGGGGGTTAGTCCAAAACTTAAAGATCTAACTTATTAAGAATTCACGTGTGGATGCAGCTTTATTCTAAATCTTTCTTGATTATAATTAAGGAGATGAAGTAGGCATGTAATCCAAATGGGTCCACCTCACATTAATCTAGTATTAAACTTTATACTATATGATTAGAATGGGATTGAAAAGATAGGATAAGGGAATTTATGTCATAGTCCCAACTGTTTCATGTGTATGTGGCTAGTCAAGAAGCATAGCATGCTTTCTTTTATTTTATTTTATTTTTTCACTTTATAGATACTACAAAAGCTTCTTTCCACGATTGAATTAGATTAGCTTCTAATAGTGACAATGACTTGTCTTATATCAATAGATCAAAAAAGAATAACATATATATATATATACATATATTTCTCTTCACTAAATAAATAAAATCTTCCTTTTGGAGAGAATATACATCAACTAGCTAGCTAGAAAGATATGATTCATATATACACTATATTATTTACTATATTTTAATTATTAATTAAGCTTCTCGAAGGCATCCTTTTTGCACTTAAATTTTTTTAATTTGTTATCAATCTAATTAAGCTTTTCGGTTGAGGAAGATTTTGGATCATATTCGAATACTATACCGATTACTAATAAATCTTGGTTAAACAATTGTACGTGTCATTTGTTCCCATGGAACTTGTACTCGAAACGGATTGTAGTCCAATAACATCCTGAATTAATTTAAGTTTTTTTTTTTTTTTTTGGTTTGTCAATTTTAAGGGAATGTTGTGCTTGTTATGCATGTTTATGTTACAAAATATCATGGGACCTCGAGAAATTCAACAAAAAACGTAACTTTATAATGTTTTCATAATGATTCAGGCTTATTAATTTAACAATCTTTTTATGGTTATATTAGCGATGACAAATGAATCTAAGTTTTCTCGTTGAGTTACTTCCCAAAGGAAATGTCTAGATCCGCAAGTTCCTAATTAGGCAAAACTCACAGTAATTGACCAATTCGAAAGTAAGGACTTGAGAAAAATATTTTTCTACAAAAGTAAAATTTTTAAAAGTAAGCGAAAAAATAGGCTTTATAACTGATATTTCAAATTTATTGTGTAATCCTAACCCATCTAACACGTCAATCCTCCATCCTTGACCATTCCACCCATATCCGCAGAATTAGGATTCTCCTAAAGGAGTTCAAAATACGAAGAAGTAAACATATGAAAGAGCCAAAGAGAAAGTTTAACATCTACTGTACAAATATAAAAAATAATAATTTTAACCAGATATAAATAATGTAATTTTCCATCGAAGTGGGATTGAATAAACTCCCTCAGCCCTACCTAGCTTCGCCCCTACCACCCCCATACGTTATATTTTGCTACTATATATAACTGTTATTACAACAATTTATTTATTTTTATTTTCTTACCGAACCCTAAAAAGTTTAGGTGAGAAATTTACTCGCTTTTCATGAAAAACATTTTTCAGCGTATCAAACACACCCTAATACTACAACGTTATTGTGTAAATATATATCTGGAGTTTGTTGAAATTTTGGAAACAATATTTATTAATTCTTGTAACTCTTGAATTTGAATTTTATTCGAGTATATGAGAAATGGTGTAATGAAAATTAAAAAAGTAGCTCACATGTTATAGAGGTTGTTTGCACTGACTTGACTAGTCAGACGTACCCACTTAGCCGACCTCCATGTTAATATAGCCGACTAGCATCCATATCCTTGTCCAAATGGAGATTAAAAAAAAAAAAAAAGAGAGAGAGAGAGAATCTAATAATGTATGGTGGGTCATCAAAGTGGGTCTTGAAATTAAATTCTATGACTATTTTCTTCAACAAGATCACCTTCAAATCATTCATTTTTCTGCTAAGAAAATGATTGAAAGAGAATGAGAAACCACAATGTGGAGGCCAAAAGGATAAAATCCCACTTTCTTTTATTTTCACTTCAACTTTTTCCAAACTACACAAAGGAAATGATGAGGCCAATTAAGTGGTCATGAATATAAGAAGTATCTAGGAAGAATACCACCCACTGTTGCATGCAATTCCGTAAGACGACAATAAATTCAACGTAATTATATAAATGAAATTTAAAAAAAAATAAAAAATATTTAGTCTTATTCTATTCTAAAGAGATAGAAAGATTATTTTCGAATAATTATCGATAACCCAACTTGTCTTTTATTTGGACTTAAAACCGATATGAACAACCTCACACACGTGCAAAGTTAACTCACACATACAATTGTGTGCTAGCTTCAACTAATCTTTCTTTCATTTTTTTTTTTTGTGTAAATGATAGTGTGAATTTGAAGAATTGAAAGCTCATGATAGTGATAGCCCACTATTTGAATCTTCATGATGGAAAAATGTCAAAGTATCATTGTGACAGAGACCTCTTAACCTCATCTCTAACTTCAACAGGAAGAGGCTTGTGTTTAGTTGAACCAAAGCAAGATTAGGGGAAGCGTGGAGTTGGGAATATTGTTTTAATAAGTAACTCGACAAAATTTTAATATAAAAAATATGTTACAGGCAAATTTCCGTATAACAGTCTCATTTATTTCAAACTTCAAATATTAATACTTGATTTTTATAGCAATTAACTATGTTATACACCTATTGTTACATTTGCCATTTAAATCTTATTTAATTGTTAAATTGACAAAAAATGCAAAAAATCTTCTTCTTTCTTTATAAAAATAATAAAATAATCTCGGGAGTAATCATAATATCAAAATTAAAGAAAGCTAATACATAATTAATAAAATTTGAGCCTTTGCAAGATGAGAAACTTTTGTTTAATATAAATGAAATACAAATACACAGAGATCTTTCAATGGAAAATTTTATAATTACCAAAATATGTACCAATATAATATTCTTCAATGAAAGTACTGGTGTAATGTTATTGCTTTCTATGTGTCTTTATAACAACAAAGCATTTAGTATTGCTTTCTTTTATTATGAAAACAAATGACTAGCAATAAAAATAAAAATAAATATTAAATTAAAATATATTAATATTTGAGTAAAACTGTTATAAAAGAATAATTTTATAAAGAGAATATTGTTATAAAAAAGGATGTTAGTGTTATTGGTAAAAAATTACTATATCGAGGTAAAATGTAATTCAAAAAATTGGTTCCAAACAAAAAACTTATATGGGTAAAATATTATTATATAAAAATGTTATAAAAAGATCTTACAATACTAAATAATTTCGATAAAATTATTTATAAAAACAATTATTTATTATTATTTATATATAAAATTGATAATATTAATAATTAAGTATCTCAAGACAAAAAATGTCCTTATATTAGATAATTATATTCGTACATAACAATTCATGTGTTATTATTCACCGTGTAACATCACTCTGCATATACTATTATTCATCGCATGATGATCCCTGCAATACTAATCGCCTCGTACTAATTCTTTCGTCACGTATTCTTGCATAGTTAGACCGTAAACAATATTAATATTATTATTATTATTATTATTATTATTATTATTATTATTATTATAAATATTATTATTATATAAAACCGTAGTTACATGTTTATTTATCTTATTACACTCTATCTTCATTAAATAATTTCCATATTATATCCTCATATAACTAACATGCATTCCTATTTAAAATATATTTAGTTCGTAAAAATTATTTAAATTTCAAATTGTTGTCGTAATTTCTTCTTCTTCTTCGTGTTCGTGTTCCTCCTCTTCGCATCATCCGTGAATTGATTTTTATTTTATTTTTAATATTATTTAGTAATAAGAAATCCGTAAGTTATTATATAAGATGATGAAAATTTTGAAAACAATTCGATCTTCAGATTTTTTGACTACATTCAAATTTCAGACATACGATTGGAAGTTTAGATCTAATGACCTGAAATTTAATTATGAGATGATTAAATTTTTAAAAATTTTACAAATATCGGTTATCCTTGGAATAGGGGTCCTAAAACGGCTATTTGTGCAATCCCACAGCAAAGGGTAGTTGTGTCATCGAATTTGTGATCCGCATTGACCATTGTCATGATATGGGCTGAGTTCGACGAGTTTTTATTGTTTTACTGGATTTGATTTTAGGTAATATTTGGGCCCAAAGTTTGTATGAAGTGGGCTGAATAAGTAGGACTGAATTCTATGATGGATAGTGTCAAATGGGCATGTTATTTTATTTTTGGGAAAAGTATATAAAATAGATCATAAAATTAAATTAGTTATATTAAAATAGATTGTTTCATATTAATTACTCAAAATATTCAATCGGTTTGTGTCCCACTATGAGTTTGAAGGTCTTTCACGCATAAGATATCATAACAATATATGAATATACGTGAGAAGAGTATCATGAAGTATACCGTGACGATATATGAATATACTATGATGGTATCATGAGATATATCATGCAAGTATATGGATATAATGCAAAGACTGCTCATTCTTCAATAATACCATGACAATATTTGAATATACTATATTGGTATATATCATAAATGATTGAGGAGCTCTCTACGCTCTACGTCTAAAAAATCTGTGAATTCCCTCTGCTTATGTTAAAACTTTCATGGTCCGCCTCATGGGATCCAAATTGAAAGAGATAAATTGAACAAGTATAGTATATTCACGAATGATTGCTCGTCCTCAGTGATACCATGACAGTATATGGATATATTATGATAGTGTCATGAAGAATTGCAAGATGAGGTTTAATTAGGGGGATATGAAAGTAAAAAGGTGGCGTGCTGAAAATAGTTCGCTCTGATGGAGCAACAATGTAATTTTCTCTTTGCTTTTTTGATGGAGATCATCGTTTGCTCGCATATATGAGTTGTTTTAAAATAGGTCATTCGCACATAATATTTATGAGATAGTCTTTAGTTTTTTGCCCTCAAAAAATTATTGATTTTTAATTTTTGACACTTAACAAAAGAATAGTTAAAATATCCTTAATAGTAAAATAAAAAAAAATAAAAAAAGCAAGGCAAATGCATAAAAAATTATGCCTAAGGCACAAGTTATGACTAAAGGCAAAATAAATTAAGCTCAAGACATAAATTATGTCTTTAGTGACACAAGTTATGTTCAAGGCATATATTATGTCTTCAGTGGACAAATAATGCTCCAAGGCAAAAAAAAATTATGCCCAAGGTATAAGTGTCGTGTCACAAGTTCATAAGACAAAAATAATAAGCTCAAGACATAAGTCAAGTGGTACAAGTTATGCCCAAAAGCATCAACTTAGTGACACAAGTTATGTCATATGGCATAATTTCAGTGGCAAAGTTATGATTTAAGACATAAGTTCTCTAAAAGTCTTGTCTTGCTAATTAAATAATATGAAACTTATGACCCAAAACAAACCTTCCCTAAAAAGTTTTATCTTGCAAAATTAACGTTGCCCAATAAACTTAGGTCCTAATTAAAAATATTTTTGGCCCATAAATTTTTATTAAGTGAGCAATAAGAGCAACAATTTAAGACCACAAATTTAAAGAAAAAAAAAGTCCACTCTTATATAAAGGCAATCCGTGTGAAAACTTATTTTAAGTTATATAGAAAATAACAAGACACACTTTCTCTATTTTAAAAATTAGATTCCGTTTAAGTTTTTAATTTTCATTAATTTGAAGGATCAAAATCACACGTTTATATTATTTGAAGATTAATTATATTTAGTTAAATTACTTAAAGATCCAAATTGAAATAAATTTATAATACATAAATTAAAATTGTTATTAAACCCACGTATAATACAATAAATCATGTAGTAAAATTTGAGCTTCTTTTCTCCTTACTTTTAAATTTAACACAATTTATTTGACGTAAATTTAAATTTCTCCTAATTTATCTAATAAGTAAAGTTCATATAAATTTTTATATATAAAAAAAAAGTAAAGGGGCAAATATATTTTTTTAGTTTGAAATTTAAAGTAGATATATCTCTTACTAAAAAAATAATGTATATAAACTTTTATGTGTATGTGTATATATATTCTCACCATCTAACAAACTGAAACAATACATATAACTCGTATGATTTAGTTGATTTAAATTAGTTGATAAGCATTAAGTAATGGTAAACATTTTTAAGTGCTGAAGATGATTTAATAAATAAATAATTACATGTTTGGATAAAAATACTGAAACTAATAATAAACAGTTGAAGTGTTTGCTAAAATAATACTGACAAAGCATTTTTTTGTTAAATTTACTTAAATGTCCTTCAAATTATTTATACTAATAACGACTTAATTTTTATAAGATTTTAAATTTCAGTGAATTCCAATACAAAATAATTTATGTTTCATTTATTCTTTATACAAAACTAATTAGATAAAATTATTTTTATTAGTATAAATTATTTTATATAAGCTAAAATATAACTATAAGATATAATATAATAATGAAGAATCTGGCTAATATTTTTTGTGAAAACATACTTAAATAGTATATATATATATATAACAAATACTTAATGATTTTTTTATCTCTAATTAAATTAAAACATTCAACTATCATAAATATTCTTAACAATCAAATCACGAGTTGTGATCCAAATGTTAAAGGGTTACATGTTTTCTATTATTTTTTTTTTGAATTTTCATATTTTATGTTTATTAATAATTTTTTTTTTCAATTTGATTAACTCTCGAAATAAAATAATGAATATCTTAGCATATAAAAAATATGAGGATATTTCATGTTTTATAAAAATCACAAATCATATTCAGTTAAAGAAGGTTCCATGTCTAGCCGCATAACTTGAAGAACTGCTAAAAAGTATTAGAGAGAAATTTGTTACCCCAAATAATATCATAAAAAATTATATAATTAGTGAAAACATTAAAGAGGTGGAGAAAATTTTAGATTTAAAAGAATAGAAGTGAAAGTGGAATCATGAAAAGTGTTTAAAATTTTATTTAAGAAAAAATATTTGAAAGGTTATATAAAAATATTAGAGATGCGATTATAAATAATTTGATAAAAAAAATGCTTATACACTATAAAATCATAAATTGAGATGATCAATTTATGATTTGTTTTGACTTTACAAATATTTAATTTATAAATCCCTTTCATATTTAGAAGATGCTTATAAGCTAGTTTTATTGGCCATAAGTTTAGCCGAATACCGTCTTAATTATCCTTCTTGTTCTCTGATTGGGATATATCTGTAATAGTGAAAAGTTCACAGTGTACTTGTGAAATTACCACCAAAATTATCTCAAGTCCCAGAATCCAGACCCAGGTTTCAGTTTCTGTTCGTGGCTCTCTATGTTTCTCTGTTCCTAATCAAGACTTCTCCTACAGTTCCATGTCGATAACATATGTCCGGCGGTGTATCCACTCTCGTATTCCCCTCCGCTGCCTCCACACAACAAAATCAGAGCCAACCTCAATCCCGACTTCAATTTCAACTTCAACACCCAATTTGTTTTCGGACCCACTTTTCAAATCTAAAGTTTCAGAATTGATTTCAAACCAGCACTGGTCTCAGCTCCGGGACCTAATTAGACCCATTAATCCAACTTCGTTTCTTGAACAGCTTTTGGATTCTGGGTTTGATTCTTCCTCCATCGTGGGTTTCTTCAGGTGGTCTCAATGCTATCAGGTTTACCACCCTCTCGAGCATTTATGCAGAGTTCTTGTATTGTTAGTCAATGATAAAAAATACCCAAAGGTTCGATCTTTATTGCACGATTTTGTTAAATATGGGAAGACCCATACGGTTTCTTCTTTTTTTCATACACTTTTGACATGTAGTGATAATGTGTGCGCTAATTCTATTATTGTTGACATGTTGATATTAGCTTATCTTAATAATGCTAAGCTGGATTTAGCTCTGGAGGCTTTTAAGAGAGCTGGGGATTATGGGTTTAAGTTATCCACATTTTCGTGTAAACTGTTGCTTAAAGGGGTGGTGAAAGAGGGGAAGTTTGAGGTAGGAGAGCTTCTGTATAAGGAGATGATTAGGAGGAGGATTGAGGTTGACTTGTACACGTTTAATATTGTAATTAATGGGTTGTGTAAGGCGGGGAAGTTGAATAAGGCTAGGGATGTGATGGAAGATATGAAGGTTAGAGGGATTATGCCTAATGCGGTTACTTACAATACATTGATGGATGGGTATTGCAAGAGGGGTGGGGATGGGAAGATGTATAAAGCTGATTCACTTTTGAGAGAAATGGTGGAGCAGGGGGTGAGTCCAAATGAGAGAACTTATAACACTCTTATTGATGGGTTCTGTAAGGATGATAATGTGGGGGCAGCCGTGAGGCTTTTTAAAGAAATGCAGCTTCAAGGGATGAGACCTGACATTGTGACATTTAACTCATTAATTGATGGGCTCTTTGGCGATGGGAAAGTCGATGAGGCTCTTGGTTTACGTGCAGAAATGATACATTTGGGGTTGGAGCCTAATATTCGGACTTATAATGTAATGATAAATGGGTTTTCAAAAATGAAGATGTTCAGAGAAGCTAAAGAGTTGTTTGATGATATTGTGAAGCAAGGGTTAGATCTAAATGTACTAACTTTCAACACAGTTATTGATGCTCATAGTAAGGCTGGCAAAATGGAAGAAGCAGTATCTCTTCGTGACCTAATGTTGAGCAAACTGATTTGTCCTAACATTTCAACATATAATTGTTTATTAGGTGGTTATTATCGAGACGGGAATGTTGGAGCAGCAAAAGAGCTACTGGAGGAAATGGAGAAGAAGGGTGTGAAGGCTGATCTAGTAACTTACAATATCCAAATAGATGCAATGTGCAAAAGGGGACAATCAAGAAAGGCAGTGAGACTTCTGGATGAGATGTCTGAGAAAAGGTTGGTCCCAAGTCACGTGACGTACAACACTTTGATGGCTGGCTATTGCCAAGAGGGTAACCCCAAGGCAGCTGTTACTATTAGGAAAAGAATGGAAAAGGAAGGAAAGCAACCAAATGTTGTCACTTACAACGTGTTGATTAAAGGTTTCTGTCAGAAAGATAAGCTGGAAGAAGCAAATGCCTTTTTGAATGAGATGTTAGAAAAAGGATTAGTACCCAATAGAATTACCTATGACATTATCAGAGAAGAAATGATAGACAAGGGATTTGTCCCTGACATAGATGGACACCTCTACAAGGATGTTGTCAATTGTTAATTATGGTGGAGAAGTTTGAGAGTGGTCTAATTGACTCATTGTGTCATTGTTATTTCACGCACTTTGTTCTTCCGGAGGGACAAAAGCCAAAGTCTTTGTGGCTCATGATTACATTGCAAGACAGGTATGTGCTTTTATCTTCCTATCTCTCTATCTCTCTTTTGATTTTGGTTTAGAGTAGTTAAACATATGAGGTCTATGGAGGTTAATCACACTTTCAGAATCTTTTTTTGTACAACAAGGGTTGGCTAATTATATAAAACCTGTTCATGGATGCAATTCAGTGGAGGACTGGTCTGCTTCTTCATGAAAGGCAATCTTGTGTGCTCAGACATAGTTGCAACTGATACAGAAGGTTAAATGGCATACGGTTCTTTTGTTCTTGTCTTCTCATTTTTTTATTGCACTCCTCTATGTGATTATGCTGATATTTATGTCATGATGGTGTCAATGGTTGGGCTTTTTCCTTCGAGCAGATACGTGGCATGCATTTGTTTTAGGACCGAATAGGATTTTATCCTAAATTTACTTGACATTGATTAGTCCTTTAAATTCTGAAACTGCTGGTGAAGGACCTGACAGTGTATGAAGTCTGCCTGCAGCTTTAGGTTCTGCCATAAAATGCAGCTGTCCGATTATCTGGCCATTAGTGCAAAGCGAGTTCTACTAGTGGTTCATTGCCAAAACCTACAAATTCTGTTTAGCAATGAAAATAATAGAAACCTTAAAGGGGTTGGCTTATTTATAGAAAATCTAGTGCATAATTGTAGATCTGGTATGAACTTCAAAGGAGGGGGTTTCTAGTAGTTGAGACTTGGATTAAGACCTTTGGGAACCAAAATTCAGGATTCAAACAGAGGCGACACCAAATGATTTAGTAATTCTCTACTTAGCAGATGGATCAGATTCCATGGTGGACCTGTTCTCTCTTCTAAACAAATTAGTACGTTCATTAGTTAAAATGCCTCCTTTCATACTTCCACAAAATGTATCGCCTCTACACATAAACTCCAGACCGTAACAAAAATCTGCTCGGTGAAATGGACACTTTACATAAATATAACAACATGTATAAAAACATCTACAATACTACGACAACAACAATTTCAATATACCCAGTGTGATCTCACAAGTAGGGTCTGGGGAGGGTAGGATTTATGCAGACTTTACCCCTACCTTTTGGTGGGACAGAAAGGCTAGTTTTGATAAACTCTCCGACTCGAAAGAAAAGAGAAGAATTTGAAGCATGGTAGCATAAAAATATGACAGCAAAATAACTAGATACAAGGCAATTGAAGCAACGGATAGTAATGCACATTAAAGAAAAAAACTATGTGATTACTAAATAATACTACTAATAAGGAGCAACAGAGAGGAGGCTAGGCCCCCTGCCTCCCTCACAAAGTGTGACAACACTCGGCTAGCCTTGTAGACTTATCTTTGGCCTCCATACCTTCTTATTTAGGATCATGTCCTCAGTAAGCTGAAGTTGCGTCATGTACTGTCTAATCACTTCCCTCGGTTCTTCTTCGTCATACCCCTACTTCTCCTAACTCTTGTTATAGCCAATCTCTTATACTTTCTTATTGACATATCCACGCATCTCCTCCTCACATGCTTGAACCATCTCAGCTTCGTTTCCCTCATCTTGTACGCCGTGGACGCCACTCCCACATTACATAACTTCATTCCTAATTATGTCTCTCCTAGTATGCCCACACATTCATCTGAGCATCCTCATCTCTGTTACATTCATCTTTTGAATGTGGGCGGTGTTCTTGACTGGTCAGTACGCTGCCCCATACAAAAATGTCGGTCTAACCACCACTCTGTAGAATTTACCTTTAAACCTTGGCACCATATTCTTATACAATATCTTCATGAAAGAAATGTATACAAGAACAACACTGTGCAATGGACGATTACAACTTACCTTTTACATGTGGATACAACAAATGACAAAATGAAGCAACTGCATATAAATGCTAAAGAAGGGAATAATAACCTAAACATTAACCCTGTTGACCCAATAGGAGTGTGTTACTATCTTCATCTTGCTAAGTGGATTTCTAGTTTGTAGATGATTTGATTTATAAGAAACCGGTGTTCCTTACTCATTCGTTCTCTTTAATCCACGAGTAATCGGTATATTTTCAGGGTTTATGGCGGTGGGATTTGGAATGCGACTTTTGATTTTAGTTTTTTTTCCCTGTGTACTAATGTCTTAGCATTTCTTATAGAAGGATGTCTTGTCTTCATCTATGTATTCCTTTTTCCTTCAGTTGAAAAAAATTGTCCTTAATAAAATTAAGAATTTATAATAGAGCTAGCTTAAAAGTTTTGATTTAACCCTGCTCTAATAGGGTGAAAATCGTTTTCACTCCCCAACTTTGCTTTAAAAATCAAACTCCCTCTTCAACTTTGAACAATAGACATTCTCCCCTTTATCCTAATTGACTTTTTAAAATATTTGTTTTACTCTTGTTATTTCAATCTTCCATTTATGTAATACCTTTTTATATTATATATGATATTTATTTTTTAACCTAAATATTTATAGTTTCTTATTTAAGTTCGCTAACATTATAAGTAGAACAATACTTCTATGAATTGTCCCAAAGTCTAATGTTTTTTATTACTGTTATTAAAATATTTTATGCGTTAAATGTGTGTATATGATGTGCATTCATATGTGTTTGTATTTATATTTCTCCTCTTATCCTCTATTGTCTATATAAATACATAAAATTTGATTGTTATTAATAAAACATTTCGTGAATTATAATTTAAAATTAATTTATATAAATTAATAATTTTTAAATTTGTCTTTATTTTATTAATTTTTTTTGTATTTCATGCATTGAAATATATTTATAAAATTATTATTAACTTTTATTTTCACCTGTATAGATAAATATTAGATTTTTTATTATTATTAATAGAATTATATTTTTTATTCTGCTAATTACTTCATTATACAATGTCACTACCTTATATACTCAATTAGTATTTTTTATTTTGTCCCAAAAGTTAATATTTATTTATTTTATTAAAAATATTGTTACATAGATAAAAAAAATATATATTATGATTTTAAAGAAGTAAAAAGAAGAAGACAAAATTGATAATGTAAGGGTAAAACAGATATTTTAAAAAGTCAATTAGGATAAGGGGGAGAATGTCTATTGTTCAAAGTTGAGAGGGAGTTTGATTTTTAAAGCAAAGTTGGAGGGTGAAAACGATTTTCACCCGTTCTAATATCATATTCGTCTTCTCTCTACTGTATTCTAACTTGTCCCATAGGAAATGATAGACTGGTGCGGTGGCTTTGATGCTTTACCGTAAAAGTATGCTTGGATAAATTCTCAGCATGGTCTCAGTGGCGGAGACACGATTTTCACCAAGGGGGTTCGATATAGATTTTTAAGTTATGTTAAGGGGGTTCAATATGCAACATATACTCATAAATATCAGATTTGACCTTACATATACAGTGTACTATTCCGATGAAGGGGGTTCGTATGAATCTCCTGGCTCCGCCCCTACATGGTCTTATCGCCGTGTATAATTAGTTGTTCTTTATATTTTGGGTTCTATGCCTGAAGTTACATTTTTACGCTGACAGGTGGTCGGGCATTTCATGAAAGATGATTTTGGGGCCCTTTTTTGCCAAGTTCAAAGTTTGCTGGCGGATCTTTGGCTTGTTGACCACCTGCTACAATGTGATTTAAGGTGAGTGACATGCCAAGAGAACGGACACTTGTGCAGATGGGAGTTCTCGTGCTGAACCCCGTAGCAATTTAATCTACAGAACTTGTAAGATGTTTCGATCTGATCCCTTTTTGGGAGGAAATACTATGGAGATTGAAGTTTTGATGAGAGATAATAAAGACCTTTTCTTTACAAAGAGAACTGTGGGACTGAAGTAATGGATTGGAGAGGCAATGTTTGCTACCTATTCTAAAGAAAATGCAGGATGTGAATGATATTTGTCTTGTGGAATCCTCATTTTCCCTCCTCACTAATCTGTTTGGCACTGTTAACATGTATGAGAATTCCATTTACTTTTTGAAAGAAAAAGTACCCAACAAAGTTCTGGATTGTGTTATAAGCTCTTCAAAAGATATTAGTAAGGATCTAATATGTACCAAAAATTGACTGAAAGAAAGAGATTCTCCTATTACTACTACTCGCATAATTCTAACCAACTACCAAAATACCTCTAAATGCATACTCATACTGGGTATTTACACCTAAGCTAATGATAAACTTTAAAAATTAACAAATCAAAGTAAAAACGTGCATCACTTTACCGTGATTAAGTGTTAAAACGCATATAAGTTAGACATACATTTATTGACTTATCGACGTTGATCGTATTAAGAGGAAGTGGGAAGGGTTACCTGGCCATCCAACCGAATCGGTCGGTAAGCAGAAAATTTTGGTCTAGAAATATTAGAAGCAAATACATTAAATGCAAAAAAATAAAAATAAAAAATAATAATAATAATAATAATAATTTAAAAATAAAAAAAAAAAAAAGAAGCTGCGGAATGAAGTCAAAAATCTTGAATTTTAGAAATAGAAAACCAAAATCAACCGTTGGGCTAGTTTTCCAACATTCAGAATAAATCCAGAATTAACACGTAGGTACAAGTTTTACATAAAATTGATTTTCTTTTTGATTCAAAACATATTTAGCAAAAGCAAACTTAAAAATAACGGCATTATATAGTCAATTTTATATTGAATACCTAGTATTCAATTCTTAAAATTATGTTCAGCAAAATATTCTGTATTCAATCCCTAAGATTATGTTGAGCAGAATATTCTTTCTTCTAAAATCACCCTGAAGAGAATATCCTCCTAAAAATATGCTATATATCATATAAAAAATTTAAATAGAGAAAGCATTAATATAATTTTGAGAAAAATTATTTTCTGTCCCTTTACAAATTGTTTTTAGTTTTATGACCTTTTGATGATAGATCTTTATTTTTATTCATAAGATATCATTATTTTTATACATAAAAAATATAAAAAAATTATATTCGTCTATTCAAATTATAAAAATACAAAAAATATTATTTTCCTCTATAATTCTCCTCCCCAAACAAAAACAAAAAAGGGGAAAAAAGAAGAAGTCTTATTTGCTTCTCAGTAAAGTTAGGTGAGATGACCGAAATCATAACCTTGAAAATTGATCTTTTTAATTTAAATACGTAATAGGGAAAATGTCCAAATGTATTCGTTAATATATATATATATATATATATATATATGATCGACGTTATCTTTGACACATAAAAGCTTCCATTGTTATCTCGCCATTCTAATAGGCTTCTATCACTGATTTATTTCTATCCTGAAGAAATTGATTCAGCTATGTAAGAGTATATTTGGATCTTTTCAAATGTTCAACAATATATTTTTAAAAAATGATAAATTTTTATAAGTAGCACTTAGTAGTAAAATAATTACAAAAAATACCATGATTAATTGAAATTATAATAAATAGCATATATTTTTTATTTTTTTGATATAATAAACTGTAACAATTATGATTGTATCTAAATCCAAACCCTTTAATTTCTCCTAAATTTGCGGAATTTGCTATTTTTAAATGAAAACTGCGTATTTAATGGCAATGAATCACACTATCAACGGATTCTGCATATTTGATGGCAGTAAATCCACATCAGCGGTTTATAGATCTGAAATTGTATAGTTTGGGAATTTTTTCATTTTATTTGTTGTATCATCATTGCAGGTTAGTAAAAGTTTTTAATTTCTTTGGTTGTATCAATATTTTAGTCGTCGGAAAAAAATGTCCAAGTAGTTTTATCTGATATGATTATATTGTATCGTTAATATGAAAATATAATATGTATCATAGAATGTGATAACATAGATACAAGATGAACATTGTCTATATCATTCTTTATTAATCTATTATTGATTGATACATTTTAGTATTGTATCGTTAATATGAAAATGGTATTGTTCAAGTCGCTGGTTGTATCCCGAAAAGAAAAAGAAAGGAGAAGAGATTGTATCATAAAATGCGGCGACTTAGATACAAGATGAACGTTGTCTACATCATTCTTTATTAGTCTATTATGGATTGATACATTTTAGTATTGTGTTGTTAATATGAAAACAAAGCATGTATCACAGATTGTGATAATTATGATACAAGATGAAGATTTGTCTTTATCATTCTATTATCGAATAATTATTCTTGTACATTATATATCTAATTGATTCAGTATGTATCAAAAACATCTTGAAATCAAAATAAAGATGAAGATAGTCTGTATCAGTCTGATAATAACTGATATATACTGTATTAACTCTAAAATTAAACCTTGATAAAAACTTTAAAATTTACAGATGTTAATAAAGTTGATACTATATGAAATTTGAATTAAGATAACTGAAATACACATCCTAAACTGTAAAAAACTTACCCAAAAATCATGGAAGATTCTAAAATCTTGAGAGAGAAAAACTGATAAGATCGTGTAAGGGAATAACGGAGGAAAAATTGGAAAATCTAAAAAGATGGAGAGTCGGTCATTGAAATTGAGAAATATTAGGATAGTGGGATTGGAGGGAGAAGTAAAAATATTGATACATGGTAACAATACGGTAAAAAGTTATTTATGTAATTATTTTACTATTTTTTATAAATTTTTAAAAATATTATTATATATTGTAAATATGTAATAAGATTTACTTAATTACATAATTTTTCCTAAAAAAATTCACTTATTTAGGAGCATGTTTTGGGTATATGTTAAATCAATCTTTAAATTTAGATTTTTCTGTTTGTGTACGTGACTGCACTATGACAAATATTAGAATCAAGCCAGACAATCCTCCCAAAAATAAGCTATACTATAACAAGAAATTAACGGCCCGGGACCAAAATCCAGAAAAAGAGACTATACCGAAAAATAAAAAGAGAATAAATTCAAGAAAAATTCAACATTTTTTCTTTTCTAATGTACTTTTGACTTGGTCCATTCTCATCGTTTGATTATAGAACTTTGAAAAAATTATTGTTCTAATTTAAATAAAGTCGAACCATAGTTATTTGCAACATGCTTTTTATTTAGAAAATTATTTCTTGAAAATAGCAATCTAATTCACAAAATATTCTGAATTCATGTAGAATTCGAAAAATAACTACATTTTAAAAGGTGTAATATAAATAATTTATTTTAATACAAATATTAGCAAATATTTTTACGATTCAATTTTATAATCTATGAATTACATTAAAATAATTTTAACCGCTTATTAAAGTTTTTACTTATTTTTTCGCCGAGATATGTAGAAGCCTTTTCTTAAAACAGGACAACTCTTTGGGGGCAGTCTTTTCAGGTAGTTCCATGCACGCATCAAAGTTTGTCTTTTTCTAAGAAAATGTTGAAACCTAAACCTTTTAACTAACTAATAAGCGAAGTGGAAAACTCTCTCCTTTCGTCACAAACCCAACATAGATATTTATTTCAACATTCAATTAATCTATATTTAAAGTAAGAAAATTATATTAAAAATTTTAATACTTTCTACTTAAAATAATTTTTATTCTTAAGGGAGACTCCTACTTAAGAATAGAGGTATTATTTATCTCCACGAGATAACTTTTGATACTAATGAGTAAATTTCATCGATGATTATTTAATTTTGTGTTCATTATCCAAAAGTCACTATTCTTTATTTTGTTATATAAAAATGATTCAACTTTAACTCATTTTTCACAAAAGTAATTTTGATAAAATTTGATTTTCCTGCTTAAAGTATGAGAGAAAATAACAAAAATATCCCTTAAGTTTGAGGGTAGGTTCAATATATATCCCTTGAATATACTTTTGAATAATTTAGATACTTTAAACTTGCTAGATATGAGCATATTTGATCTCCATCAAATACTTAACAAATTTTGATTGACAAATTTTACAGAACCATAAAAAACATAATTAATATAGATTCACATTTAGAGGTGTTTTTTTGTAATTTTTTCTTTTTTTAGTTTATTGTAGGATTTAGTGTAGCTTGTTAGGTATAATTTATGCTATTTTTAGAATAATTTAGAGACCTCTCCCCAAATTTCGCTTCATAACATTGACTTTCCATGTGACATATGATACCACATTTACTTTGGTTATTTTGATTTCTCTGTAACAAGTCCATTAATACATCTACCACTAATTAATGTAAAAACGTATACTTAAACTTATCTTTTCCAAATAATACTATTTTATTTAATTAATTTTATAAACATATTTTAATAGTTTCCTCCCTTTTGTTTATTTTATTCACTATTACTGCTCAATAAAAATTATATCAAAATGAAGAGTGGGTATTTTCTCTCTTCGCAGTCGGTGGACACGAATTTTAATATATCAATAGTATAAATTCAAGTTAAAATGGGGTTTTCTTGGAATCAATTCTTTTATGAAATAACTGAAATATCAAGAAGTGAAATATTGTGTATAAAATTTTTAAATTTTTTAAACATGCCATATTTTCAACTTTCAATAAATCTTTCAACTCTGTCCCGACCCCTCCAAAAAATCTATCATCCAATTTTTTTTAAAAAAAATTATAATAAGTAACTTTATTTTGTTCTTTTATTTTTTAGTAACTCTTATTTACTAAAAATATTTTAGTTGACATTGCATATTCAGTGTGTTAATAATAATGTTCATAGAAATTATTAACAAAAATAATTTTAAAATTATATTTATTTGCT
The DNA here is from genome assembly GCA_035772735.1 of Datura wrightii. Lineage (NCBI taxonomy): Eukaryota > Viridiplantae > Streptophyta > Magnoliopsida > Solanales > Solanaceae > Datura > Datura wrightii. The sequence continues at coordinate 39,672,880 of JASDFA010000014.1, forward strand.
TAATAGATATATTGATAGTATGAATAAAATAAACTTATGTTAAAAAGAAAAGGAAAAAGTCTATAAATTAATTTAAGAAAATAGTATATTAATAAAAGGTAAGTAGTGAAAATGTAATTATTTTACATTAATGATTAATGATTTTTTTTTTCTAGTTTTACTTTTTTTAAATTTTCATTAAATTTAGTAGATAAAGTTTATTAAATATATGAAATAAACTTTTTAGCAAAATATTGGACTAAAAATATATTCAAGGGACCATTTTGATTCTACCTTTAAATTTAAGGGATATTTATGTTTTTTTCTCTCATATTTTAAGTAAGATATTAACCAAATTTTATCAAAATTATTTTTGTGAAATATGAAGCAATGTTGAATGATTTTTATGCAACAAAATAAAGAATACTGACTTTTCGATAATAAACACAAAGTTGAATGACCACCCATAAAATTTACTCGATGCTAATTTGTTTAAGCGAGCAAATAAAAGAACTTCATAATTGTTACATTAATACATATATTTTTAAAATATTAATATATATGGTCTTATTATGACAATTATTGATTTATCAATTAATAAACTAATATTTATTATTTTAAAAAAGTTATTTTTTATTTAAGAAAATTACAATTTTTAAAAAAAGGCTTTCTGATATAATAAGTTACCTATTACTTGAGCGATCATATAAAAATAAATTTTTGTCAAATTACGATTGGTTCATGATTTGGCAAAGGAAGTAAACTCAAAATTAGTAAATTTTTGAAGTTCTAATTAATTTGAAAACGGGGTATGACGTAGAAAAAATAATAGTAATATTTAAGTATATATGATGAATTAAATTTAGAGAAAATAAAAAAAACTCAAAATTAATCTAATCATAATCTGCGGCTTTAAACAATTAAGAATTATTACATCCAAAACAAATAGACTAATAAAATACAAGTCCTATCCTAATCTATCTTTTCGCGCCATCCATTGCTACCCTTATCCAATTCGACTAGCTTTGACATTATTTAAAGTATTATTATTCGATTGGATATTACTTTGAATTTCGAATGCTTTGAGATTAGATTGGAACTAGCACTATCATCCCTTCTTTTTTTAAAAAAAAAGTTAAAAATTTCTATATCAATTATATTAAGAACGTTCAATTTCAAAAGTATTATCTGAAATAATAAAAAAAAATAAATAGCTATTTTGAAGTTTTTTTCTTTGATTGTAGTGATTGATATCGTATAGGACAAATAGCTAAAATAGATATAGATCTAATCAAGTATTGGTGCCCCTTGAAAAAAAAAACATAGCTATTTTTTTTAATTCTTAAGTAATTACAGTAATAACATTTAGGAAGGACGAGATAAGAAGTTGCTCCAGTAGTGCAAGAGTCAGCGTTGATACTTTTTTCAGAAATTCGAATAATGTTCAATTATCTAGTGCTCTTGCAAGTCTTGGTGGTAGTGCTGTGGGTCACTAAGAAGTTATTGTTGAAGCAGTATGGTATGAAACACACAATAGTTGGAAGCAAGCAAAACTAAAATTCTCACTTTAAATTTCATATTAAAAAGAGAAATTCTTCTATTCAATAGAGATCTTAAATTCCATAAGTAACAATAGCTCAAAAATAAGCAAAAGAAATCCACAAAGATAACCGGATACCCAGAATTAGGATAAAGAATGTCAAAAATCTCTTTAAAAAGAATAAAAATTACTCCCTCCGTTTCATTTTAATTGCTAGGTATACTAAAAATAACTGTTTCAAAATTCAAGATATAATAGACCATGTTTTTTCAATTTTACCCTTAGTACTTAAATTCATTCTACAATGTGAAAAGAATTATTATTGTATGTTTTTAAAAATTTAATAGCGTTATATTAGTCAAATTACCATCCCCACTAATTATTTTTTAATGAATATGTAAATCTTATCCTAATAATTAAAATGAAATAGAAAGAATAATTAATATCATCTTTTAACGAGCTTAATCACCTAAAAAAAAATGGAAAAGACGTTTTTATTTCCTAAAAGATATTCTTCCTTTCCTTTCAAGAAAAACTAAGGAAAAATTGACAGACTCTTCGAAATTTCTGTTTCCTTCTCTCGATTCATGTTTTGATGTTTCAAAACCTCAGTATGCTTCGGAACTTTGATTTTGAGCAGCAATAATAAATGAAAAAATTAGTAAGTATTCTGATTATTAATGAGGTCAGTTACAAAATACTTCTTCAATTTTAATTTATTTGTTTCTATTTAACTGAATACAATTTTTTTTAAAAATATTTATAATATTAAATTTATATATATATATATATATATTATATCAAAATATAATTTAATTTTTATGATGTTAAATACATTATATGAGATTTTTAAAACTAAAAACTCATCAAATTAAAATAAAAATATTTTAGTTAATAATTTTTTTTTTGAAAAAGAGACAGACAAACAAATTGAAACATGTACCACAAATATTTTGTATTTTCTAGATAAGGGTGGGCATCTAATTTTTTGGTTTGATTTTTTTTATTTAATTTTTTTTTGATTTTTGTTTTTTTATTTAGAGTATCGAACACCGAATCGAATTAATTCGGTTAAGTTTGATTTTTCCGGGTATGAGCCTAATTAATGAGTTATTCTTTTGCTTACAAAATGAGCTACTTTTTTTAATTAAAAGTGATTTATTTTATCTTTGTAAATTGAAAATAAATTATTTTAAGTTTTGAATTCTAAAGTTTAATTCAACTAAGCTTAATTTTAAGTAAAAAAAAATAACTAGGCAATATTTTAAATTTTCATTTACAGATTCTTAGCAGGATTAGTTGATTTACATTTAATAGCACGTACATAATATTTGATAATAAATTCTCTAATCTGCTTAATATCCTTATAATTGACCTAACCAAAACTAAGAGTATTTAAAGATTTCAATAATCTATAGTACCAAATTTCTTGTTAAATAAATATTATATATTTCATCTTTCTTTCAAAGTAATCGTAAGAATTTTTTTAACATGCTAAAAAAATTATAAAGCTTGTTATTTATAAAAAAACTTAAACAATTATGTCAATTATATAAATAATTCTCTAAATGGGCTTTGAAATTGAGTTGGAACCTGATGTAGTATTTTTATTTTTTGAAATTAAGTTATAATTTTATTTTTAAAAAATAATATATAAAATTTTAATTAAATTAAAAAATCAAATTTCCAAAATTCTAAATTGGAAAATCGAAAATCGATTATCATAATTTAAACAAAAACTAAAATTAAAAAATTAAGTTAATTCGATTTTTATCTTATTTTTCTATATTTATGTCCTGACCCTATTCCTAGAGCTGTGCTTTACAATTGTCACCAGGAACATTCTTCTCGCCTTCAAACCATCCTTACCAGTCCAAAAGGTTGAGTAACGTAATCCTCTTCTCCGCCTCCGATTTTCTTTTTTTGTTTCTGGTTTCTCCATATTAATCTCTTCCTTAATAGTCTCCACCTACCATTTTTGTCTTTGACGTTCACAATCTTCCTTCTTAACTTTTCCTTTCTGATTTCTGCTTATTTTCTTGATTACTTTTTGTTTTTCTTCCAATCAACCTTTGTTCATTGTCTCTTTTTAATAGATTACCTTTTTTGCGACAACCCCATATCTTAATATCACATTTCTAAAGTTGTTGTTTATATTCTTTTGGGAGATTCCAAGGTGGGTATTTCTGGGGTTGTTGCTGATTATTTTTTTCGACAATGAATTTGGGTTTTCTCTAGTTAGGAATCAATCTATGATCTCCACCACCCTGTTAGGTGTTTGTCTTGTTCAATCTTTTTCTGTGTTATTTCTGTATCATTTTTATGATTTTTCATGAAGAACCTTTTCTGAAACATCCTCTGAATAGTACTAGCCTTTTCTTTTATTGAAGAACAACCCTTTTTATTGTCCCAAAAGTACAAAGCATTCTCTGAAATCACAGGCTTGGGTAATTGAGCCACAATATATTGAAGGAAAATAGAAGAAAAAATGTCAGCTTTAAGGCAGAGTGCAAGTTCTTCTGCATCAGAAGATGACCAAAGGTATGCAGGCATGGATGAAAAGAAGAGGAAAAGGATGATATCCAACAGGGAGTCTGCTAGGCGCTCGAGGATGAAAAAGCAAAAGCTCCTGCAAGATTTGACCGGGGAAGTGAGCAGATTACAGGCTGCAAACAAAAGTATTGCGACTAAGATTGAAGAGACAGCAGAAAGATATGCAATTTGTGCTGCACAGAATAATGTGTTGAGGGCACAGACAATGGAATTGACTGATAGGCTCAGGTATTTAAATGATGTTCTTAACATCAGTGGTTTGGCTGCTGATGTTGCTGATCCTTTGCTGAAGCCATTGCAGACCCCTTGTCCAATGCAGCCCATTGCTTCTTCAGGCTTGTTTAAATTTTAATGTCAATTGTTTGTCTTTTTGGCTAGTTGGATAGCTTTGCTTCCATCAGTCCACATCTTAGTAGTTTCTTTGGATGGGATGTCATGTTAGTTACGCCTTTGTTGGTTATGTTTTAGTGTATGCTGTGTCTGCTTAATCTTTGAACCATGTAAATACCAAGAATTAGCTGGGAGTTGTTGAATCAAATGTTTGCATCTTACCTTCTGGTCTTTGTTTACGGTGATATTTACAACTATGGATAACTGATTTGTCCTGTCATGGATGATATTGAGAATTCAGGGAATGATCACATTGTAAACTATCATGAATTGACTATTTTTACACCGGCCACAAAGTCCTCCTTTATACATTATTGGGAATGGCAACTGTTTTGGTTTTGAAGAGTAGCAGTAGTTGTTATTGTTGTATAGTCACTGCTATCAATGTCCTTCTTGGCAGCATGCATGATTATCTAGCTTTCCCTCAGTCTGTCTAGTGCCTTTAGGTTTAGGTCTTCCTTAGGCTCAATTAAGTGCAGCAAAGTGCAGTCTGTCTAGTGCCTTTAGGTTTAGGTTTCCTTAGGCTCAATTAAGTGCAGCAAAGTGTGCATAAGTTCCTAGAGGAGAGGGGCAATGGAATTTCCCTCTTTTTCAGGAGAGCTGCCTCCAAATGGTGTCAACTGCTAATAGGATGTAGCTAGATAACTTGCCGCAACATCCAAAATATGTGGGATGAATTATATTGAACTAGATGAACCTTTCCTTCCCAAGTTTTAGCCTCAAAGTAGGAGTAATTGTGTTTTGCATTCGAGTGCTCCTCACTCAGAGATACACTCATTGGTGACAGAACCCTTAGACTAAATTTCAGAGGTCAGAACAATAGTATTTAGCTTGCGTCCGAACTCCACAGTGGATACTAGTCACCGAACCTGACGTACTCTCTTGGACACCATTGTGGGATAATCTGATACCTTAGTTGCAGGTTAGCAGGGTGTTTCCTGGGGAAGAAAGGAGAGTGGATTGCCTGATGAATGGTTACCTTCACTATGGGTTTTCCTGAAGTATATATAAGGGGATATATAAGTAACTCAATGTGTCATCTGAACATTGATGCATTCGCCCAATCTAGTTATGTTGTTACAGCATTAAGCATGTGCTTGCACGAATAATTTTAAGGCAACAATTTACCCTCAGTATTCATAGGATGTTTAGGTATTAGTGGAAACTGTAACTGTGATACTTTAAGTTGGTAATCTTATACAGTGAAATTCCTTTTCTTTGGAAATCTAGAAAGTTGAATTTTAGGAGGAAAAGCTGGTCTTTGCTTTATGATTGGCCTAGTGCGAAATGCACGAGGATAGAAGAAATCTCAGCAACGGATCTAATTCTCTGTCTTTGGAAAACTCTAGCTAATTGCCTTCGTGGGGTGGGGTTCAACAGATGCATTCCTTATCTTCATCTGTGTAGTATAGTAACTTACATCAGATGTAATACTTGGGAACTAGGATTATACATCTCTGTTGCCTCTTAGGTTAACGATTGGGGAAAACTTCTCTCTTTCCAGTCAATTCTCTTTACTGCATGACGTAGCCCTTCATGGTGATTGCATGAAGTTTTCTACTGCTACCTTGTGAAAATGGTAGAGGTCCTCCACTGAAATTAGGATTAGGATAGTGTTTGTGATCAAATTCTTGGATTGGAGTTCAGACATTTCTTGTCTGATCATTCTTGAAAATCAATGATTTTATCGAATCTTTTCCTGCATAAAGAGGAACTTAGCATCAACATGATTAGATATACAAAGTTTGTAGCTAATGTGCAGGAAGTTTATGGTATGGAGTACATTCTAAGACTGAATTTTCCTAGTTTTAGGAGTTCACCAACTTCCATTACCTCATTTGGCCACATCTCATCTGGACTGCTTCTGGTTAATCTGCTATGACATGATTTCCATTGTTCTAGAGAACTTCAATCCGGAGGGAGCTGATTCTTGTTATATTTACTCAGATTATTGCTTATATCAAACATATACATGACAAGAAAGAGTAACAACGAGTACATTGGATTGGTTATCATCATTCAACTCCTAATGTAAGGAATAAGGCCTCGTATAAATCACCTTCCCCAGACTCATGCGGGATTTTTTGTTGTTATTGTAACTCTTTAACACAAGGCAAAATTAAGTGAAAGCCAATAGTTAAACGAAAAACGAACCTTTTTCCTGAACTAAAGTCTCTTGTGTTTGATTCTCTTATTTATAATCATAAGACACGAATCAAGAGTTTTCGGTTGGCGTTCGTTTTCCTAAATAGAAAATCAGCGAATTAAGCTGTTCATGCTTTAGCTAGGTCGGCTATTTCTATATCTTAGTTCGATGTGTTTCACTGTCTTTTATTTTTGATGTACTCTGTTTTTGATTTGAGTAATAAATTGAGAGTACACTTTCATTTTTTTTAAACAAAGTCCCATCCAATAATTAAAAGGTTTGGAAAAGTGCACGTGCAAATTCTCCCTCCTCACTTCTTTTATTTCTTGATTCTTGAATGTCGTGCAAAGAGAACCACAAATTTGAGAAAACTAGCGGCCTCATTTTAAATGTTCAAGTTTTTCTCTTTCCTTTTCCATTTTCTACAGAAAATTGAAAGGCACTCTATTATTGAACAGATTATGAGTCGAAGGTTTATCCTAAACAATTTTTTTATTATAGGTCATTTAGCAAAGTTGAGTATTTATTGAAAATAACTTTTCTATTTCTAAAATAGAAATAAAGTATGCATATATTTTTATCTTTTTCAGATTTCACTTTGCGATGGGATTATACTAAATATATTATTATTATTATTGCGGTCATTCGATAAAATGCACAAATTGACAATACCATGAATTGGTCTTCCCGTTGTCTGCATAGGAGAAAAAAAGAACCCAATTATAGTATGGAATTCAGTATAGTGATATATGGTTTCATTTCTAGCAATAAAAACTCTGCATTACTAACTTAATTCTACATAATGAATACAATATTTGATTTCTAAAATTTTATATAAATACTGCAGCATTTAGTTTGCAGTATTAAACTTTCCACAGCTAATGTTTACATAAATTGTGCGACAATTTATATATTATTATGAAAAAAAAGAAGAAATAATAATAAAAAGTATTAGCGAAATTTGAATAAAAGAATCTGTAGGTAAACATGCAATGAAATGTTGCCCAACAATCAATCTTTTATTAATCTCCGCATAATGATCCCTTTATTATTGTTTGTTGCATCATAAAAAGTTTATAATAATTTCTACTTTTTCTGCTTCATTTTAACCATCGATTTAGCCTTTTCACGTTCATTTAAAATAATAATAAATTAAATGTGCAATTTACTAAGCTGTTCCTGTTTATTTTATATTTTTTTGAAAATTGAACAATATTAAAAATGACTACTGTTTTAATGTTAAGAATATAGTTGAAACCAATTATCAATTTGGATTTTGAATTTTTTTAAATAACACTTATTTGAGGATAATTATTTTAAGCTAAAAGGACAGTTAAAATGAGACGGATGGAGTTTTTTATAATCTCTTATTATAATAATTAATTCGTAATAATTTGTTTGATTAAACTTTTAAAATTGATTTTATTTTTAAAAGCATTTTTGATGATAATCATATTTGATCAATAAATTTAAAAAATACTTTTTAACATCAATTAAAGTTTAGCGAATCTTTAAAAAAAGTGTTTCTACGTATATCTTTTTAGCTTCAAAAAAATAATTTTTGCTACTTTTTAGCAATATTTTTTTTCACAAAAAACTTAATTAAATATCTCACTTTTTAAAAATAAATACTTTTAACCTTTTAAAAACTTAGGGTAACTGGCTAAAAATTCTAAACCAAATTGACCCTAATAAATTTGGTTTTTTTCCCCTAATAAATTTGGTTTAATAGTAAGCCCAAACAGTTTAACAGTGGTCCGGCGTGCTTTTTCGTCTCCCGCTTAATTAACGAACTGGAAAAAAATAAATTTAAGTCGATTATTTGCTATATTCATTTATTCCGACTCGTTCTCTGTCTTCCGAGTCAAGTTTATACATACTCAACTGCTTCAGATCCATCGCTCCCATCTTCTTAGATTCGCTTTAATACTTAGGATTTGGTGTAGTAATTTTAAGTTCAATGATTGAGAAGAAGAGGGTTCAAGTTTTTCTCTTTCTCGTTGGCTTACTGTTTCTCAGCATCACCGGTAAGTAACCCAATTTTTGACCTTTTTCTTTGATTGACTCAATTTACCTGTTATTCTTTCGTCCGGAAAAAGGGTTTAATTGCTAATGAATTTGGAAGTATTTGTTCCTGTTGAGGGGTTTGTGTTTATAAATGGCCGAGTATATTGAACAAATCTTGAAATTGGCTGAAGATTGTTGGTTTGGGATCTAACAAAGCCAGGAGTTTTACCTTTTCGGCTACTTTGCTTTAGTTTGTTATAACCCCTGCGGTATTTTGGGCTTTAGTATGCCACAAAAATGTTGACTGCCCTGGTGACTAATGATTTCGTAGAGTTCTATTGTCTTGTAGTGAAGTAAAATTACATTTTTATTTAGGTAACGGAAGTCTGCAAGGGATATATATATTTTTTGATGCTTCAACTATGGTATGTTGGGATATGATATAGATCAAAATGGGTTAGCTGTCAACATTTGATATTAATGCAATATATATGTACAAGTTTTAAGGCTAGTGATGATGGCTCATAATATAAGGTTTGTTCCGGGGATTTTAACTTCTATGGAAGATGACAGTGTGTAGCTGTAAAATGTATATGGAGAATTGTGCACTAGCGGCCTAGTGCAGTCAAATCAGGAGGGGCCTTGGAGGTAGAGAATAAGGGTATCAGACTCCAAACGATTAATTTCCTGTTGGGAAAATGAGATATAGGAGTGGTGGAGGTCTTCAGGTTGTTGTTTGCAATGGGTGATAATGCATTGTGCACTCTTTGGTGAAGTTTTTATTATGTGCTTGCCCCATTGGGGTATTCATGCCTATAATTTGAATACATGTTATCCCTATTGGAGTTTTACCGTCACATTTCTCAGTTTTGATTTGGGTGCTATTGCAATTAGTTGAAGTGCATAATGTGTCTTTATTTAACAATTTAAAGTAGATGATCTAAAGCTTTTTATCTTCCTTTAGACTAGTTTTTGCATTACAAGAACCAACTTGTGATTTTAATATTGCTAATGTGAATATTTTTACAAAGAACTGTTGTGATTTATGAATAACCACAAGAAATCATTCGAATTGCAATGTTAAGGAATTAGATAATACCTCCTTTGAAGGTATGACTTAGAACTTGTTTGGTTTAGCTGAAAAAAAGTGGTTTTTAAATATAAGTGCCTAAAACACTTGTTAAGTGCTGAAACTTATTTTATAAATAAGCAGTTATGTGTTTGGATAAAAGTACTGAAGCTGAAAAAAAGCTGCGGATGTGTTTGGTACATAAGTGTTGTTAAGCACTTATATGACTGAAATGCCCTTAAAACTGTTAACACTATAAAAAGTGAATTACTATGATATTTTTATTTCTAAAATAATAAAATTTAAATTATTTTTTTATTTTTAATATAAACTCATTATTAAAGTTATTTTTAATTTTTAAAATATATAATTTGAATAAAATTAGTCAAATCTCCCTTTTACTATTTATTAGGAGTATAGTTCTATTTTTTATTTGTAAAATTGAATATAATAATTTAAATAAATTAATACACTTTCAAATTTTTTCCTCTTTTTTTTTATTTTCAGATTTTTTTTTTCTAATATGCACAAAAAATAAAATTTTGTCAAAGATTTAAGTGAGGGTATTATTGAAATTAGGAAAATATTATGGAATAAAAAGGTAAATAGTTTGGTCAAGCTTAAATGACTTATAAGCCAAAAAATAAAATAGTTTGGTTTTTTTAAAGCACTTTTCAAATTTTTTTAAGCACTTTTTGATAAAAACAAACACTACAAAAAGTTAAAAAATGCTTATAAGCTGGTCAAACCAGCTTATAAGCTAAACCAAACACCCTCTTATTGATTTCATTGGGTAGTTAACCACAAGAAAGTTGAATTAGAAGGTACTATAACAACAAACCTAGTGTAGTCCCACAGGTGGCGTTACGGGTTTGGGGAGGGTACAGTGTGCACAAACCTTATCCTACCTTGAGAAGGTAGAAAGGTTGTTTCCGAAAGACCCTCGGCTGAATTAAAAGGTAATATGGAAGAAAAAAGTAGGGATAAGGTCTGTGTACGCCCTACTCTCCCCAGACCCACCTGGTGGGGTTACACTGGGAATGTTGTTGTTGATAAATGAGGATTCATATAGTTGACCTTAACTTATCGAGATTGCGTCGCAGTTGACAGTTTAGCGCATAGCGTCATCAAAAGGACATTGTAGAGTGCAGGGACAACTGGAAGTTCAAAAAGTACTCCTTAAGCAGTCCATTGTGTCCAATAATTGGCTGTAAGTGCTCAATATATAGTAGTGTGGGTGATTAACTTATGCATAAGGGAGAGTTCAATAATGTGGATTTGAAAACTCTGTTAGTTTGTCCGGAGTCCACGTTCCAGATTAATCCCTGGGTTGTAGAGACTTGGGTAAATACGGAGTATATAATATAGCAAGATTTTATATTTAATGTAGTTTTAATAACAAAACAAGAAATTGAAATGAAAAGGGTAGCGATTTTTTCATGTACTACTGTATAAAATGTTAGATCTAGGGCTCATTGGCTGACGCATGAATGAGAAAGTTCCATATGATCTGTCAAAATCGAAATAAATTTGGCAAAGTACAGGTTTATCTAGGCTTAGACTATGCTCAGAAATGTGGAAAAGACTCGGTTTTCCTTATCAGTGCCGTATTATGTTTTAAGTTCTTACAGTTGTGATGGCAACTTGAAACCATGCTACATTCTTTTAGTCAAATGCTTTATTTGGCCCCCCGTTCCGTTGCAGAATTTCTCTCTTTAAGGTACAAAATAAGGAAATTATATTCGGCTTGGGTTGGGAGAAAGGACTAAATAATATAAAGACAGAGTATGTGGGAAAAATAATGTCTGACACTTTTTATTCTTTGATAAATCAAATAATCATTTTATTAAACACGCGCCAAGATGGTGCCAAAGCAATAAAACACAGTTTAGTAACTTTTTGGTAATTTAAATAATTATCATTTATTCAGTACCCTCGGTGTGGAAAACATCATATACAAGTGAATGAGTGGCTTAATCACAATTAGCAAACAAGCTATCCAAAGTATATATATAATATATGCACCTGTTCTTCCTCTTTTACCAAAATATAAAAAGTTTTGTATTTAACTTCCAAAAAAGTGCAATGAGGGGTTGAGAGCTAGCTCACTTGATGAGCTCCCTGCCTTCTGTGTTGAAGTAGAGGTTTCAAACCCCATTAATAGTGTAGCATCCCCTTCCCCTTCCCTAGTGTAATAAGAAAAATTTTTAAAAAGTGCAGTGAGCTATGTAACATGAGCAAATATGGGCACTCATGATTCTCTAAATTGCCTATTCAACCCTTCCAGAAATATCCTTTTGTTTGTTATTTTCCATATGAACCAAAATATGCATAAGGGTGACTTATGTCTTGAACTTGGATCTTTTTCTAAGCATACTTTACAATGAATATGTTATGACCTATGGAGTTGGTTTGTTAAGAGAGAACCTGCAATCTCTTGAGTTAAAGTACTCAAAACTGGATTAAGTTTCTGCTTAACTTTCTCTGGATAAGCATAGAGTTTAAATACAATACTGATAAGATAACTACCCCTAAACTAGAATATGGCTTCCTGACATTACTGGAATGAGAAACTGCAAATAACTACTGCTGGAAAGAGAAACTGCAAATAACTAATACAAAGAAATAACTACTGCAAATAACTATTACTGTAAACCATTGGGAGACCAATGAGTGCTAACAAAATATAGTTGTATTTCTGATGTAGGGCATTAATAATATACTACAGATTTAACCATTTACGTTTAACCATCTACACTGAGCCATTTGACATGCCTTCAGAAGTTGGTCAATACAAGTTGTGTTTACCAAGCGCGTTAGATATGTAACATTTTGGGAGCGATTAGGGAATTGGTGAATACATCTATAAGCTAATCATTCAGTGTTTTGTAGGCACTGTGCTCAGAGCCTATATATTTCATTTGGTGTTTATGTTGATGACATAGTTATTACAGACAGTATTTAGAAGGCCATTTCTAAGTTGAAACATTTCTTTTAGCTTCTTGAGATTAACGATTTTCTAGGTTTTAAGGTCGCTACGTCTAAATGAAGCACAGTCATCCCGCCATGCTCTCGACATTCTTGAAGTGACAAGAATGAAAGATTGTATGCTTGTGCAAATGTACTGCTCCCTCTATTTCAATTCACGTGTCGTACTTTTCTATTTAGTATGTTTCAAAAACAACACTTTCTGCATTTAGTAACTCTCTAATTCCAACATCCCGCATGACATGTTTAAGACCATAAGATCCGAAGGCCATTTTGGTACATTAAACACATCTTTGGTTAAGACCACAAGATTCAAAAGTCTATGCAAAATACTATCTTAAACTCTATGCAAAATCAAACTAAGACACAAAATTTGAAACGAATGGAGTACATTGTGATGGAGTTTCGAGAGTCTGCTTTTCATTTATCTTCTTTTCTTATTTTGACATGGTAAACACAGTTTTTATGATTGAAAAATGATAAAGAACCCCACATAAAAGAAACCTGGATATCCTTATAGGCAGTTCTACTGTTCAAATTGACCTGCAAGCAAAACGCACATTACACACTTTTTACACTGGATCTACCTAATCTGTTGCTTCCTTTTGATATGATTAGAGAAAGTTCTCCAAAGAACTGCACCAAACTTGATGCAGCCAAAGTTAATTACAAAAGGCTAAAGATCAGTCTTCTATCCTTTAGATTCACACAGTTCCTACCATCTAAGAGGATTCATGATGTTCCATGTATTCTAATTTACACCCAAAAAAAAAAAAAGCTAAGCACTTCATCTTCATATCCTGGGTAGAGCTGCAATTATCTTCAAAGTATCTTAGGTTCCATCCAACAAATACAAGCAGGGACAATTTTCCATCTTTCCTTCTGTGTACCTAAGCTACTATAACTGTTCTAATTTTATAGGGTCTCCAGAATACTTCCAGGCATTACTGCGAATCCGGCACTAGAAGCGCATGTTTTCCAACCCAACATATCAAAAAGGTTTGTTTTAAAAAAACACACCATAAAGGGTTGTTCGCCAGCTTTATAATGAACCCCACATTTCTCCATTAAATTGTTAATGTCCAAAATTTTAAAAAGAAATAAAAAACTGCAGGGGTTCGCCCCGACAAACCCCATTCTTCAGCTTTTTTTAACAAATGTTCCTTTAGTGAATAAAAGAAAAACCTATATATATATATATTAGCAACCAACATACAAAACAAAAAAAAAGTATAATTTTTTAGGGGGTTCACCATTACCTGGCAAACCCCATTTGTTATTTATTTATTAAAAAAATTGAAATCAAATTAGGGGTTCGTCTGTTATATATATCTATATATATATATTTAGATTATTAAATTATTGGATAATAAAAGATAGTCAAAGAAATATATGTACTTTAAAACTAAACCACGAACTAAAATTACTGAACAACACTTTTTGGTATATAGAGATGAAAATGTGCTCTTTTGGCGTCGCACTCCAAAGAAACATATGTAGCTTAAAACTAAATCACGAGGTAAAGATATTCTTATGTATTACGTTTCTTTAATTGTAGTTGTTTGTTTGGTAATTTTAGTTCGCCAACTAGCTAATTGTTTGTGCGTTGATTTGAGTTATTGCCTTATGTGTTAAGTTTCTTTAATCTCAATTGTTTGTTAGTTATTTTAATTTGTCAACTAGCTAATTGTTTGTGCGTTGATTTGAATTATTGCAACTATTTACTTTTGCGACAACATCTTTATCTTCGTGGTTTAATTTTAAACTACATATGTTTCTTAGACGAACCTCTAATTTGATTTTAATTTTTTTTTTAAAGAAAAAGAAAAAAACAAATGGGATTCGCCAGGTGAGGGGCGAATCCCCAAAAAATTTTTACTTTCTCTTTTGTTTTGTAGGTTGGTTGCTAATATATATGTATTACATAGTTTTTTTTTTAAAAATTAACTAAAGGAACATTTTTTTAAAAAAGTTGAAGAATGGGGTTCACACTTCATCCGGCGAACCCTCACAATTTTTATGAATTTTGGACGTTAACAATTTAACAGAGAAATGTGGAGTTCACTTTAAAACTAGCGAACAACCCCTTATGGTGTGTTTTTTTGGGAACAACTCTTTTTGGTATATTGGGCTAGAAAACATACCCTTCTGATGCCGGACTTCATTACCTACACTTCTTTCAACACCCCTGTATTTCTCTTCAAGTATCCGTGATGAGTAATTAGACTGAATTCCCGTTAAAGAAATCCTCTACTCAAGGAAGACTAGTATTCTGCTTGTCTTGAAATCCACTTCCTTTTGTTTCATGAAGATTTTGAAATCCAATTCTTTATAGGGCATAGAACATCCGCAATTGTAACCCCCTGCCTACTACCCTTTTTTAATGTATAGTAAAGGACTGTCAATCAGCAATACCAACCAAATTAAACCATCTGTCATCCTTTACCAACATTCAACAATTCCTGTTTTTGATGGATTAGTTGATATCCTCTCAAGTCTCAACTAGATGGTGTATCCTTTCCTATACCTTTTATTCCAACACGTTATATTCTGTTATGAAATACCCATGAGTTTAATGTTTGAAAAATAAGGTGAATCGCTGAATCTTTATTTGTGGGGAGATGATTGAAGGTAGAAATGGAGCTCCCCCCTCAAAGAATCAAAAGTGAGAACATCGATAAGGTGGTTGATTCTGGTGACTATGACATGAACTTGCAGCTTTTAGTTTTTTTCTAAATCATTTGAGAGGATATAAAATGAAGAGAGATTTTGTTGCATTTGGAGATTGTGTAAAGGACTCTTGAAAATCCCTCACATAAGAAAAAAAAAATGCTCCCAGGCACAACCTTTGAGGTCAGGCTATCCTAGTCCGGCTCCTCTCTCCTCTCTCCCCACACAGGGGACTTTCTCGGCGATCAAGCCGGATTCAAACAATGGAAGAAGATAGGTTTTATTACAACATAGGTTTTAAGTCGTACGATATCACCAGGAGCAGAGCTGGAGCAGAAACATGGCTCGAGTGGACTGAACGCAGCAAATATCTAATGACACAAGTCAAAGTCAAAATTAAAGTTGAAGTGGGTGGTGGGTGTATTCATTGAAGCTACCACAGAACAAAAGAAGACAGTAAAGAGATGGAACGTGAAGGATCACTTCTCAGAGTTTTATTGCCCTCTTAAATACAACGAGAATGGTAGGTACATTAGCTTTATAGCAATACAAGGGGAGAATAAATCCATCATTATTACACCAGAGAGTACAATAAATGCAGGATGGAGAATCATCGCTGAGAAAATAGCTAAGTTCATTAATGCCCAGAACATAGCAGCAGAGACAGCCACAGTAAACCCAAAGAAACTAACAATCTCCTTCAAGCAAGCCTTCAACAACAACAGATGGACCTCAGAGGTAACCAAAGCTTCACGAACACAAATTCTCAATGAAAAGATCCAGATTGATGGAGGCTCAAAGATCTCTGAGAATGAACTCTTGGGTAGATGTCTGGTCGGAAACTTCCGTGGATCTGCAAAGGATATTCCACCCCTCAATGATGTTCGAAAATGGGCATGCGATACATGGAAAAATACCTTTGGGGTCAGTGTATTCGCGTTGAATGATGGCAACTTCCTTTTCGAACTCCCCTCAAGGAAAGTAACGGAACACGTGTTATCGGGTGAATGGGCATGGAAGAAAAACCAAGTGCAACTCGACTGGTGGAGCCCAACATCTGGTTGCTGGCCGGAGGAAATCAGAAGAGATTGGGTCCGGGTAAGGCTTCTAGGTCTCCCTCTAAGCCTATGGTAGCACAAAATCCTCAAACTCATCGTCGATCGATGCGGCGGATTCATCACAGCAGAAGAAGAAATAGCTCTTAAAAATCATCTCTATTGGGCACGTATCAAGGTGGAAGGCGACAGGAAAAAGGTACCCTAAAGAGATCGTTATAGATAGTGATGGTCTCTCATACACCATTCCTATATGGTGTGAAAGTCCGGTGACGGTGAAAGTATCGGAGAAGAAAGCAGCAGAAGCCAGTAGGTCGAGGAAGGGACCGATGGATAATATGGAGGTCACATCCCTCTCAAGAGATTTGTCAGCTTATTATATGGCTGAACACGTGGGAACATCGAAAGAAGGGTCTTTTTTAAAAAAGGATACAGGAGGCAATGGAAAGAAAACCCTTAAAAAAGTGGGCCAAGCTCATCAGAGAAAGCATTTGGGCCTCCAATTGGACCGAACAACAACATACCCAATGCTTTCAACTCAATCGAACTACTTAACTCCCACAGTTCAGCAAGAGGACATAATAAACATCGAAATACAGGCAAACAACTGGGCCAAAAAAAGAGCAAAAACGCATAAGTAAAACAGAGCTTAGCCATTTGTTTAATGGAGGAAGCAAGAGACCCGGTGGAAGAAAGAATCAAAAAGACATGCAGGTTACAGAGAAGGCAGCAATCCTCAATACCACAGTAGAGGATGCGATCCCTTTGGAGATACACACACCATTAGACGATACAGATGCAGACTTTGACATCCCCTTAAAGATACATCACCACATCATTAAATTAAGCAAGGATTTTGGAATCAAATTCAAAGGTCATGAAAAGGAAACCCTCGATCTCCTCATGAGGATCCGTGGTAAGCAACAGGAAACCACAACAGCTCAGCTGGGTCAATCAGTCGCAAAAAAGAAGTGCGTGAAGGAACTGAAAAGCTTGGACCTGGGAAATAGGTTCATGAGCAACGGAACTAGGAGTAAGGGGGGTTACCTTGCAATCCTTGATCAATGAATCTTAACATTGTATCATGGAATGTAAGGGGGTTGAATTGCGAGAGGAAAAGGATTTTGATCAAGAACCTTATTCTCTCGTGGAAGGCAGATGTCATATGTTTCCAGGAATCGAAGTTGGAAGGAGATATCAAGGGGATAGTCAGAGAAATATGGGGAAGCAGATGGATTAAATATGCGCAACTGGAAGCAAGTGGTACGAGGGGAGGGATCATACTAATATGGGATAGTAGGAATTGGGAAGGGGAAATTAGTTGTTTAGGAGCCTATTCAATAACTTGCAAATTCACTGGCAAAAACCATGAATTCTCATGGTACTTGACTGGAATATATGCTCCAAACGACAGGAAGGAGTGGGAAGAAGTATGGAGTGAAGTGGGAGCTACTAGAGGGCTATCCGCTGGGCCTTGGGTAGTATGTGGCGACTTCAACACAGTGAGATATCCATTTGAAAAAATGAATTGCCACAAATTCAGCAAAACAATGACAGACTTTTCTGATTTCATAGAGGACATGGAATTGCTGGACTTGGACCTCACAGGTGCCAAATTCACATGGAAGAAAGGTGACAGACACTCAGTAGCTGCAAGACTAGACAGATTCCTAGTCTCAGAGGAATGGACACCTATTTCAGGAACATTAAGCAGACCACCCTGCCCAGACTGACCTCTGATCACTATCCATTAATGTTGCAAAGTGGTGACTGGGAGCAAAGCAAATCTTATTTCAAATTTGAAAATTGGTTGCTACAAATCACAGATTTTGAGAACAGAGTACAAGCATGGTGGGACTCATTCCAATGCACTGCAAACCTGATTATATTCTGGCCTTCAAACTCAAGGCCTTGAAGGTGAAATTAAAAGAGTGGAGCAAATCAACAAATGGCAATTTGAACCTACAGAAGCAGAACATCCTCAATCAACTAGTAGAAATAGAGGATACTCGGGAACAAGAGAGCTTAACAGGGGAAGAAATAAACAGAATGATGGAACTAACAAGAAGGTATGAAGACATTGCCAACCATGAGGAAGTCGCCTGGAGGCAGAGATCCAGAGCTCTTTGGTTAAAGGAGGGGGACAGAAACACAATTCTTTCATAAAACAACAAATGCACATAGGATAGTCATCACTATTGAGAAATTAATAGCAAATGGTGAGACCCTCACAGAACCAAAAGACATCAAGAAAGAGATATTATCTTACTATGAGAATCTTTATGCAGAAAAGGAAGTGGAAAGGCCAAAATTCAATATGAGGGAATGTCCTATGATCAACGATGAAGACAACAGGCTACTACTGGCTCCTTTTGAACCACAGGAGATCATGGACTGTGCCAAAGCATGTGTAGGAGATAAAGCTCTAGGGCCAGATGGTTACACTATGGCTTTCTTCACCAAATGTTGGTCAGCGATTGGCACAGAGGTAATAGCAGCAGTACAGAACTTCCACTTTGAAGGTGTTTTTGAGAGGAGTTTCAATGCCACCTTTGTTGCATTAATTCCCAAAAAAGTTGGAGCTATTGAACTTACAGACTTTAGACCAAGGGAGTGTGTATAAGAGCATTTCTAAAATCTTAGCAGAAAGATTGAAGAAAGTTATCCACAAATTGGTGGGAAGGCAACAGATGGCCTTAATCAAAGGGTGACAAATCATGGATGGCATCTTGATAGCAAATGAGTGTGTGGAAGGCAGACAAAATAGAAACAGACCAGGAATATTATTCAAGCTAGATATCCAAAAAGCCTTTGATCACCTAAATTGGAACTACCTACTGGATTTATTGCAAAAAATGGGTTTTGACCTAAGGTGATAGGATGGATCAAGCAATGCATCAGTACAGTCAAGTTCTCAATCCTCATTAACAAATCTCCCTCAGGCTTTTTCCCTTCCACCAGAGGGCTGAGACAGGGAGATCCCTATCTTCTTTTTTATTTATCCTAGCTAGGGAAGGCATGAGCAATCTGCTACAGACAACAAAGACGAAGAGGTGGATAACAGGGTTCATGGCAAACCCAAGCAAAGTGGACAGTGTAGAAATCACTCACCTACAATATGCTGATGATACCTTGATTTTTTGTGAGGCTTTCAAAGAACAAGTCCTCATCTTAAGAATCATCTTTATTCTCTTTGAAGCCATCTCAGGACTCCACATCAACTGGAACAAGAGTTTTATTTGTCCCATCAATGAGGTAACTGATACTCAAGCATTGGTAGATATATTAGGAGGCAACATTGGAGCCCTCCCTACAACTTATCTGGGCATGCCATTGGGGGCCAAGCGCAAATCCAAAGACATTTGGAATGGAGTGTTAGAGAAATGTGAAAGAAGGCCGACTATGTGGAAGAGCCAATACATCTCTGTGGGAGGCAGACTTATACTAATTAATAGTGTTCTTGATGTATTACCAAGATATATGATGTCTCCCTTTCAAACCCTTGCCAATGTGATAGACAAGATTGATTCTTTAAGGAGAAACTTTTTTCTGGCAAGGTACTGAAGAAAAGAAGTAGTTCTATCTAGCCAAATGAGTGACCTTGACGAAAAGCAAGAAAGAAGGAGGGATGGGTATAAGAAACATGAGAAAACACAACAAGAGTCTAATGATGAAATGGCCCTGGAGGTTCTCACAAGATGACAACCACCTCTAGAAAGAAGTCATCACAGACAGATATGAAGAAGAAGGCCACTGGACAACAAAAGAAGTTATCTCCCCTTATGGATGCAGTGTATGGAGATCCATCAGAAACCAACGGCCAATCTTTCAAGCAAGAATAAGATTCAGATTGGGAAATGAGAGGAAACTAGCCTTTTGGAATGATTGCTGGAGTGGAGACAAAACTCTAAAACAGCTTTTTCCGGAGCTACACATATTATGCCAAAAACAAACTGCAACAGTGGCTAATATGTAGTCAGGACAGGGATGGAACCTCAACTTCAGGAGACTTCTAAATGACTGGGAAATTGATAAAGTAGCAGACCTTCTACTTCTACTCTCTTACTTTAATGGCTTCTTTGAAGAGAAGGACAGTCTTCAATGGCAAAGTGATAAATCAGGGAGGTTCTTTGTAAAATCTGCCTATAGGGACTTGAACACTTGCAACAACCAAGTAGGCTCCTGGCCATGGAAAATGATCTGGAAGGTTAAGGTTCCCCACAAGGTAAACAGTTTCACTTGGCTACTGGCCAAGGAAAAAGTACTAACCCATGAGAAACTGATCAAGAGAGGTTTACAATCATGCTCTAGATGTTACGTCTGTAAGGAACAGGTAGAGACAATGAACCATCTTTTCTTGCATTGCAAATGGACTACTCAACTATGGAGAATATTCATCAACATGAGGAAGATCAAATGGGTGATGCCAGGTAGAATCAAAGAAGTACTAAAATGCTGGAACAAAGACTGCAATGCAACTAACAAAGAGAAGAGATGGAAGATTGTCCCAGCTTGTATTTGGTGGTCTGTCTGGGCAGAAAGGAACCGGAGATGCTTTGAGGACAAGGAATGCAACATTCAGAAGTTTAAAATGAAATGCATAGGCCTCTATTATTTTTGGTGTAAATAGTTTTTGGTAGAACAAACTGAAGATATTTTAGTGAATCTGGGCAGTCTGTAAATCTTAGCAACACATAGGACTCCTTTGTAATGAGCCACTTTTGAGGGTGACTACACAATTTCTAGTTTAGTATACCTGTTGATATTAATATAATTGTTACCTTTATCAAAAAAATGAAGAGATAAGCGAGAAGATGAGGTTGAACTAGGGAGTACCAATCTACAATTAAGAGAAATATTCTTGACAATTTCCTTCATGGTGGAGCATATAGGTCATAGGCTCCTAAGTGTCACATGTATGGTTAATTCCTAGGCAACAGAGCGTCTTGTTGAACATATATGCTAGCTGACCATTTGGACTAAGGAAATTCATGGGGATGAGTTAAGACTGTATTTTTAACTTTCCTATATAAGAAAAGGTGTCAATTGATCTCAAATATGTTTGGTATTTACTTTATTGGAAGACTAAATTGGAGACAGTGTGTCTTGACTATTATCGATTATCAATTTCATTTGTGTTACCTTTGTGAACTTAAGTTTTGAACGGCTGCTTTAATCACATAAGATCACATATAGCCAAGGGGATAGCTCGGGTCTCAGCTTCTATTCTGGACCTTGCAACGACATCTTGCTTCTTACTTTTTCACGAGGACAAGTTTCCTTTTATCAAACACAATATCTGAATAAGGACTATCTAGATGACTCAGCCAACCTGTATTTGCATCTCTTGTAATATAAGTGTTCATTCAGTCCCTTCATATTGAAGGCTTTGTCCCGGGTGGGTTTTGTATATTGATGGATGCATACTGCTGCATCCCAATGACTATCATGAGGATCTTGCAAATTTTGACTAACAACATCAATAATAAATGATATTCAAGAGTGTGATGGTAGGTCTTTCAACTTACTGACCAATCGTCTATCCGGAGTTGCTTACAACTTTCAAAATCCTGGAAGTAGCTTGACATTAAAATCTTGGATGAGTCAATTGCCGTAACAATTCTTCTATTTGTTCCCTCTAAATATAATATTTTGGTTTTTGACTCTTTAAAGCTTTACTTTGTACCAGTCGTGGTTAATATTGTGTAGAGAAATATTTAGTGCCTATGGTTAGCTGGAGCTCATGGAAGGTGGGAAAACCAAATAGAAAAGTCTGGAAGATGACCCATGGAATGCTAAGATTCTTTAAGACACTTTTTCTTTTTTGATGAAGTGAAATCTCATTAAGCATCCAGTTGATGCAAAGATACAGAAGGAGATTTCCCAGCATCTAGGTAGTGATCTAAGTTATTTTACCGGGGAAATGTTGACTCAGCTAAAAAGGTTAGTCAAACAAATAGCCTTAACCTTACAAATTGGAGTTGAAACCCCCACTGAAAAATCTCTTATTTCTTTCATTTCAAATACACCAAAAGATACAAGTCTGGGGTCATGATTTAGATTTTTTTGATGGATTTTCTAACTTTCATAGAGCTCCAACTAGTGTAAGCATCTCTGATATTGAAGGGCATAGACTAGTTTATACCAAAAAGGGCTAGGAACATGTTCCGAAAGTCTGTTACAAAAAGGCAGTGAAGCATAACGTGTTGATGCTTTTTGATGTTGACTGACACATATAACACCTATTGACCGGTTGAAATTTTCTTCTCATATTGTCTTGAGCGAGGCATGCTTCTTTTAAGTCTGTCCAAGTAAAACATGAGACTTTATGGGGAAGTTTAGTTTTTTAGACTAATTTCAAGTGCCATAGATCAATCATCATCTTGTTGGAGCTCAAGTGTTCATATCCTGCTTTAACTATGTATAAGCATTTAGTGAAGCACCCTTTTAAGTTATCACTACTCTGAATGTCAATGCTGCAGTTCTCTAAGTTTCAGGGGATATCCTTAATGAAAGTCTCTGTAGCCAGCAACCCATACCCTGATCTCTTTTGGACTTTATTAGCTCCTTAACTTTAGATTAGACCTTTTGCAATAGAGCGAACACTATCTTTCTTTTATTATTGCACTGTAAATTTTGTGTCTTCTTGATGCTTTCTATGCAATTTATTACCTTAACCAAAAAAAATATATTTAGTGCTTAAATCCTGAAATTAGGTGCTATGTTGGTTGAGTGCTTCGTCTCGCTTAGACAGTGTTAATTCAGGTATCAAGGCTGTTAACTAGGAACTAATATTCAATCTCTTTCTCAGCCCATTATAGAATTTTCCGTCATCACCTCCGATTAAAAATATCAACTTTGCTACTGGATAATTGCATCTTATATATGTTCTGTCTACCATTTTTTCTTGATAAATTTGTTGCACTGACCATACAACTGAGATTCTGGTTGTAGTGCTATGCATTAAAAAAGGAGTGAATATGGATGTTACTATGTTCCAATTTAGCAATGACTTTGTGTTGTATCCTGGAGATCTTTTAATCTATGGAATGTTCCATTTGGGTATTATATTGTGCACTCATTACTACAGGATACTTTTATGCTCATACTTCATAATCTGCATGTATTTCCCTACCAGCATCAGGTTCATCAGGGGGCTACTTTGGGGCACTTTTCTTTGAGTATTTTGTGCTTTGAATTGTATCATTGACATTTTCACAATTTTTAAGGATGAGGTTTTTTTCCAGTGTTAACTCACCATTATTTGGTGCTTTGCTTATTCTGTTCCACCTTATTATATGTAATATCAATAAATTATCTAATATCTTGTTGCTTTCCAGCTGAAAAATGTAGAGAGTTGGTTGGTAAAGAGGCTGCCTCGAAGAGTGGGGAATTTACTTGGTTGCACTGTTTTGATGGGAGTACGGGAAGTGTAGCATGTTTAGTCAAGGAAGGTGTGAAGCTGTACTCTTATAACATCAGATCTTCTCATGTGGAAAGAGCAAGGAACTTGGCAATTGAGACCGCTCTGTCTGATGCCATATCACAAGGCATGGCAGCAAAAGAAGCAGCTAAACTAGCTCAGAAAGAAGGAGCAAAAGCTGCAAAACTGGCCGTGCGACAAACCAAGCGCATTGTTGGTCCAATAATTTCTGCAGGATGGGACTTTTTTGAAGCGCTCTATCTTGGAGGTACGACAACCGAGGGGGTATTGAGGGGTTCAGGTACCTTGTTTGGCGCCTATTGGGTTGGGTATCTCGGGGAGCAGACCTTGGGTAGGTTTGGTTACTTGGTTGGAAGCGAGTTGGGCAGTTGGGTTGGAGGAAAGGTTGGACTGATGGTGTATGATTTAGTTAATGGAGTGGATCATTTACTTGTATTTCTCCAAATGAAGGAAATAGAAGTTGAGGGAACTATGTCAGATGAATTTTACCAGGAAGCTATAGCTGAAAGTTCCGAGGTGCCCAAGGACTCGTATGATAGTGAATCAACTACATATACAAGCGTTGAAACTTCTGAAGAGTCTAGTAGTTATGAAGCCCCTGCTTATGACCCTGAAGTCCGTGAAGAATTTTAGATGGGATGACAGTTCAAGCTGTGTTACACATGGTTCTTCTGATATTAGTATTAGACATCATTTGTCCTTTGATTTATCAGTATTTGTACAGAGGGAGGTTGTATTTTTATTCTGTGATACGAAAGCGTCTACCTCATTGACTTGTAAACTGACACACCGTAGTAGAATTGCTTAGCCCACACATAATGAATTTGGTATAGTTTTGGATGCGTTTCTGATGACAAAGCAGGAATTTCCCCTGTTCCGTTGATAGTGCTAGTGGTTATTGTTACATTTTAAAAGCAAGATCTCTGCCTCTCTCTAAATTCTAATATCTTGAATGGTTTAGAGGGAACTCATATCATCTGGTTAGCCTATTTTCTATCATTGTACTAACATGCTCATGTCACTGATAAATGGGCAAAAAAGCATTTTGGTGCACAAAGTATTTTGCTTTAGCTGAATTTGGAGAAGCGTCGCACCCCAATAGATATGATATAGATAATTGCATTAATGTTGCTTTTACGGAGATAATTTTATAGTTACTCGAAGGGGTTCCACCATACATCTATGATAAATGAGAAGTGGGATAAAGTTGGAAATCTGATTGATCAACATCTCTAGCAATTTGGTTTCGGTCAATTATGAAAGCAAATGACGACCATTTGGACTATCTATTCTAGACAGACTTCGACTTATCTTCTCCCTTCGTTTTAATGTTGCCCGGCCCAAGATCTGTTACACCTCGAGTACCAACTGGGAAAATTTTTATTATATATCGTTTAGACAAGAACAATATACTCAGTGTGCTTGATATCGTGCTGACACCGAAACGATAAATTTATGAATGCTTGTCATTCTCTAAATCATGATCTGTAGAAATATGCTTTGCATGTGTTTCTAAATAGAAATTAATGTCAATAGATGGCATGAATCATGATGTATCATTTGTAAATCTATAAAAGGAAAAGGAGCAAATTTCAAATATTAGAGTAACTAATTTAAAAATTCCCCAACAATTATTCATAATTCTGGAAATGAAAATAAAAAGCAGACCTAACTCACAATCAAAATTGTGCGTACACGGATCTGACGTATGCCTTGTAAACAAAGATATATACGTAAAATATATTAAAATATTTTTTTATTTTGTGATTTTAAATATATTATATAAAAAATTAAAATCAAAAAATTATTAAAAAAAAGACATTTTTTTTTTAAAATTGACCAAAAAAAAAAAAAAAAGACTAACAAATGAAAACGGAGGGAGAATTATTCCCCTCAACACACTATTGAAAATTACTGCCACTTTCACTCATGCCGTGCTTTGTAAGTCGAGATCACTCAATTTAATGAACATCCACTATAACTATTTTGCTGAAAACTGTTCGGTGCATTAAATTTTTGTAATATGTAGGGTTTGAAAAAGAACGGTTCACAAGAGTCTATTATATAGAGTTTTACTTTGCATTTTAAGTTCGAAGTTGTGACCCCGACCCTTGTCAAATAACAGCAACTTTACCAACAATATTATTTTGCCATTGCTACATAATTTAAATCGTTAGGAAATAATGAAGGTAGGTTTAAGGAAAATAATTATCCTAAAGATACGACGTACAGCAGAACAAAAGACAAAAAAGAATATATTGGAAAAACAATTTTCAACAAGTAAAAGATTGATTGTTGTAATCTTAATTCTGGTGCGGACAAACTGATTAAAGAGCAAAAGGTATTAACAAAGGATCAACCTGAACAAATTGAGGATCAATATCTGTACAACAAAATATGTTCAAGATCCAAAATACATTAAAAAAATTGTATAGAAAAAGTTAATACTTTGAATGATCAGTACTTCTACAGTTCTACTTCTATACAACTACAAATATAATATTTTACTTTGGTTTTTAAAGTTTAAAATGGTAAAAAATGAGGATATATACGTCTTCTTCTCAAAAATTTGATTTGTAGAGGTATTCATCTAGCTTCCCCCTTCTCCTTGTATTTTAATTTCTTATTATATGAAATATATATCTTAGCAATTTCGTCGATTGACTAATACACATTTAGCATACAATTTAATATATCATATATAAATTTCTTAATCAAAACTATAGGTTCAAATAAACCTATAACTTATATATTGTACATCCACCTTTAATCTAATTGTATTAGATAGAAATCTCTTACACAATAGATGCTTTTTCAATTGTTATTGTCCATCCTTTTCCTTTTTTAATCCTCAATCTTATTATAAATTGATCGAGAAATCCATCCTCTGCATCAATTATTATTTTTTTTTTATGCCTAATCGTACTAGTTTGTAGTCGTTGATATATACACTGTATAACAAGAATATAATCAGTACAATGAATATACATTATATACTGATTTAAATTTATAAAAAAGAAGATAAAATTAGGATTATATTTTAGTTATGAGATTTGTCGGGCAACTGTGTGCAAGGACAACAAATTGAACACATGTTTCCACCTGGCATCTCTTCCCCTTTTTTTCCTTCCCCACGTTCAAGGCCCAGGGGTGTAATTGAAATTGTGCATGTTAATTGAGCAAAAATAAATTGGATTAAAATAGATTAAAAACTGGGTTATAAATCAAATCTTATGAAATTTTAATTTCTTTGTTCATTTTCTTATAATTTATTTGAGAATCTAATAAAAAAAAATTTCCTTAGATGTGAGTATATATAACATAATTAGCAATATTTAAACAGTGTTTTCCATGGATCAATTTGAACTGCATATTAGCCAAATTTTTAAATGAGCATACATTAAGCGAGTTAAAAATAGACGTAGTTAATAAAATAAACGAGTCACTAACCTACCTAAACATAAACGGATTGACAAATCATAATTTTATGAACGGATTTTGCCACCCTCACTCCCCACCCACCACACACAAAAATGAAACAACAACCAAAAGGCAAAAAAAAAAATCTCCACAACTTGCTTCCATCAGTCTCTAAAATTGTTACTTCATCAAATGACTTTCATATCTCATTTGAAGTGTAACGTACATACATAACTTAGACAGTTATACCAGAAGAATACGCAAGTGCTGGATTCTCTAAAGATAAAACCAAAACGAATACACACCAATAACACAAAGAATCCCCATTTCTACGTGTTAAAAGGAATACCCAAAATCTAGCTCAAAAGTTGAGGGTTACGCCAGATTATATAAAAAGTTCTGTGAAATTCTTCAACGGGGTCAAAGAGAATGCCTGACATGTTTATAGGCCGGCAAGCTTTTAGAGAAAGGTTAAACATAGGCAAATCTTACATTGTAATAGGATGGAAAAATAAAAAGCTTCGTAAGGCATTACAAAAGTTCACATTTTTAAGCTTGACAATGACACAGCCCAAGGTAGCGTGAGGTCTGTAGGGCCAAAGTGGACAAATATGTGTTATTTACAATTACATGTTATAGATCAATTTAACCTGTCCGGCTAATCCTATCACATTTTGAAATATATCTTAATTTTCCATAAATATATGCTCCACTAGATGTGATACCTTTTTTTTTTTTTTTTGCTTTTTCCATTTCAAAATTCTAAAAATAGGAAGAAATAATTGAAACAAAAATTATAGGGGGGAGCTAGGTAGAGAACATTTTAAATGTCAAATCAGAAATAGACGTATGAGAATGAGACACACGAAGTCTTGTGGTAGCCACGGACCGGACCCTATCTTTTCTATAATTTTGACTTTGATTGCAGCCCAAGAACATGCATGACATAATTAATTGACCCGGCCCCCATAATATATGTACTATTCGTCTTGATTTCTTCTTCTTTCTTCTGGTTTATAATGCGCTTCACTTTTCAATTATGCAATTTGGATATACAGATTCTTTTTCTATCATTTATGCCAAACTTCAACGCTAGAAATTCTCCTACAATTTATTGGAATACGAATATTAAAAGAAAAGATAATGAAAATAATGACGCCAAGATAAGGAGGAGAACTGATTACTACTACTTTTTAAATGAAAAAAAGTAAATTATTTATCTCCTTATTGTCTTCCTACCCCACTTTTAAATTTTATCTCTACAACAATACTCTGTTTGGCCAAGTTTTTTGAGAAGCCGAAAGTGCTTATTCAAAAAAAAAAAGAGGTGTTTGGCCAAGGTTTTGTAAGAAAATAAGTGATTTTAGGAAGTAGCAAAAACTGTTTTCCAGAAACTAAAAAAAATAGTTTTTTTTCAAAATCACTTATTTGAAAAACACTTTTGTGAAAAACATGCTTAGTAACACTTTTCAAAAGTTTGGCCAAATACTAATTGCTACTCAAAAGTTTTGTTTTTTGAATTTGTTGGCTAAACACAAACTGCTTCTCACCAAAAGTACTTTTTTGATAAGCCCTTTCAAAAATAAGCTGATTTGAAAAGCTTGGCCAAATTAGGATAGAAAGTCAATAGGAACTGAATTATAAATAGAGTAAATTCAAGGAGCCCGAGAGAAAAATAAGAGACAGAGTTAATGTCACCGCCCCAAGCACATGATTTGTGTATTGACCGTTTTGATCTAATAGGTTTCACAAAATTGTTTCTCGCACTATTGTGTTATACAAACACCAACCTTCCGTGTTCACCGTGCTATATAAATTCCATATTAGTGTATTTTTTTTAATCAATGTGGAACTTAGGTTCTATATCTTGCAATGGACCATTATAATGCGTGCGCTCCGCATTCGTTGTTGTGGACAGTTGTGCGCTAGATATTGCTACCGACCATTGCACTACCAGCGTCACTATATTTCATGGCACTATAGGCATAAAGAGTGATGGGTGACTCTAATACAATTAATACAACGCAAAAAAAATCACATTCCAAAAACTAGTTATTTAGATGGGACAGTCCGAAACTATATAAACCCCATATCAACATATTCTTATATTGACACGGGATTTAAGTCTCGTACCTTGCAACGAAACTTAACAGGGAATGAGACAAGCTCTCCAAAGTGTGACTCTTAAAAAGAAAAAGAGCAGAAAGATGAAAAGTGAAATGAAATTCAATGTCGAGTTGTCGCATTAGTCCTATACTTTTTAAACAGGATAGTATAGTTTAGCCCAATGATTTAACTATTTATAGCTTTTCCAACTTGACCATTATATATAACGTACCAAAATAATTTCTCTGTTTGTCCAAAATACACCACTAAATATACCAACTTGTATTAATTATACAAGCATTCTTTCTGACTTTTCCTATATTCTTCATCAATATGATTCCACTTCAAAGTCATTTTTCCAAAGAAAGTGAGAGTTACTCGCATGAACATGCATGCAATAAATAAATAGAAAAGATCAATACTCAAGTGGGACTTTCTCTTCCTCTTGCAATATTAACATAGAGTTAAACAAAAGACGGTGAATCAATCTTGTTTTTAATTAATTTAAAATTGTCTCTGTAGTATATAAAATAAATAAATGAAAAGGAGAGTCCCAACTGAATCAAAGCAACCAATAGAGAGTGAGCACTAGCAGAAAGGCTAAAAGTGAATGGCAAAAACTTTTTTGGGCCATTGAAGTTGGGGGTGGGTCGGATTCAGGTAGGGTCGATGGTTTGTCCTTATTTTTTTTATGAAAAATTATATTGTTTAGATATAATTAACATAATTTTTTTATGTATATATAATTGATATTAAATTTTCTTTAACTCTTTTATGTGTTTATTTTTTTTAAATTTTGAACCCTTTAATGAAAATTTTAATTTTGTTAGGAGTGGGGAAGCAAATAAAATAGTAAAAAATGAACATAAAGAAAAAAGAAAAAAAAAAGCACCATCACATCGTGAGGAAGTTGAATTAATAAGTAATAAACAGTTCTTATGACATGAAATGTCAACATTATAATTTTGTAGTAGTAATAACCTGTCGGAGTTGCTCTCCAAGGGGTGGCCATTCAAACTCCATAAAGGGCACTTCTTTTTTCCTCATAGCAACTAGCTTATTAAATTATAAAATAATATTTCCTCCGTCCCTAAATAGTTATTGCATTTCATTTTTTAAGAGTTAATTTAACTAATTTTTATAGATAAATTGAATTAAACTAATTTAATATTTTAAAATTAAAATTTAGATAATAAAAAATTTATATATAAAAAGTACTAAAAGTTGCAAATTTTTCTCATATCAATATAGTGTAAAATATTTCTTAAAATACTGATCAAAGCTCATAAAATTTGACTATCGAAAAGCAAAATATGACAAGTATATTTTGTGAGGGAGGAAGTATATCAAAGAAACCCCATCGCTGAAACATCTATTGGTTCATTCTTTTTTAATTTTGACATCTTATATCCAAATTTATTGATTTAATTAACTCGAATTCACGTTGAATATGTCCATCAAATAAGAAAAAGTTTCCTTACTAATGAATTTTATATTCTCATGGCTTAAATCTTAAACATCTAATTAAAGGCGATGCAAGGGCAGAGGTGGAAGGTTAGCTAGTTACTAATTCAATCTAACTTAATAATTCTAATTTAAATCTCAAATTTATATTAAAAAATTTATTAAATATATATAGATATCAAATTTAGAAATTAATTATTAACACTAAATGACGTTGTCAGCTCCGCCAAAAAAGGTAACGGTAACCATCCCACCATATTCCTTAATAGTCTTTTGCAACATCTTTAACGAATTGTTTTAAGTACAAATTGGGCCTTTCCTTTTACATCAGTCGGTAACAATCTATCCTTTTGTTTTTATCTTCTTTGGTATTTGTCGATATTACTTGTGCGATGAAATGACACTAACAATTTATCAATGATAGGATAAGATGCATTAGTAGTGTTTAATGGAAAATTTTAATTAAGCTCCTAAATCAGAAGATATATAGTTATTAAATTGGTAATAATAATATCTATTTCTGCTTCTTCCTTAAGGTATTCTTATTCTATTTTCTTGTTTTTGTCGAACTCTCCACAAGTGTTTTATTATTCTTACATATCTAACTTAGTTGTCAAACTTAAAGTTATTCTCTCACTAGCTAGGTTGCGTTAGCAAAGATTATACGTAACTCTACCAAATTATCACCTTCTACCCACACCCCCCAAAAAACCACAATATTATACAAATCAATATACATAATTGAAAAAGGATTTTGCAAAGAAATGGATCTTGAGTCTAACTCAACCCCAAAAGATAACTTGTGAGGGGAGGATTGTCCAAGTCCATATAAAAGAGACCACTCATCTCATTAACCACCGGTGTGAGATTTTCTTTTTTATTCTTCAACAACCCACCTTACGCCCAGGACTGGACATCTGGGTCTTGCTCTGATACCATGTAAAGAAATAATCTTAGGTCTAACTCAACTCTTAAATCTAGTTTGTGAGGTAAGGATTGCCAAGTCCATATAAAGAAATCATCCATCTCATTAATCATTGTTGTGTGACTTTTTTTATTTTTCAACCGATTGAACTTATATGCGTTGATATTAGTATAAATGAATATTTATACAATTAGAACTTAACCATGCTTGCTTCTTTTTTTTTCTCCATATTTTACTAATTCTATTTATGTAATTACTACTACTAACAAAGAAAGTCGTAGGTCGGCGCTCAAATTAAATAAAAAAGAAGAATATTTTCTTATCAAGTTCAAGACTACGTACAATCCCAATGGTTAAAATAGTAGCTATATAAAAATAAAATCAAAGAATAATGAAAGCTTCATCCGTACAAGGCATAATTTTGACCAAATATATATGTAGGTTTTTCAACAACACTAAGAATAAGGAGAGAGAAAAAGAAGAAAAAAACAAACAAATTATAATTAAGAGTTCTCATTTGTTTCTCATCCTAAACATTTTCTTGATTCTCTGTTTCTTTGTTTCCTTTTCTTGTAGATGCTCTATTCCTCGAGAAGCGTGACTCTTCCCTAGACTAAAAGCATATATATATATTATGATTAATCGAGAAGTTTGTACACATATGTGCGGTATGTCATATGTATATTAATTTAGCATTCGATGAGAATAAATTTTTATGGCAAGTGAAGTATATTAGTATATGGTAGGAGGTGTTGTCACAATGACTCTAGAAATGCCATAGTGCTGGTAATTTCATATTGCACTATCAAGGGCTAATGGTATTCTATCATTGTTGCTGCAGCACATGATATTGAGCAACTTTTTCACTTAAGTATTAGTGTCGCAAACACACTATTAGTCTGTTTGGCCATATTCTTAACATTAATTTATTTTATTATTTGACAGAAATATTTATTTTCTTTTAAATATTTGACCAAATATTTTTATTTTTTTTTTAAAATAAACACATTCTTTTAAAAAAATGACTAAAATATTTTTAACTTTAAAAACTTGATCAAACAGGCTCATTTAATTCAGGTTCTTTTTTTATTTATTTTTCAACTATAATTTGCATTATGTGTCCATGCAGATAGAGGCGAACCCACGTAGTAACGTGGGTGTGCACGTGCACCCGTTAACTTCGAAAAAAATTATATATATATATATATATATATATATATGCGTATAAATACCTACAGAATGATTATATATTTGTTCGTGCACCCTCAAACACAAAAGGCATCTTGGTGCACTGGTTTGATGAGTGTATTTAATCTCTTTGTGTGAGCTTAGCTTTTCGTGTTTGAATCTCCTGGCTGCATTTTTCTTATCATTTTTCATAAAATTGCAAATAAAAATGAATGATGTGAGATTTAAACTAGGGACCTCAAAGCATAAACTAAGTACCAAGTCCATGAAATCATACATCAAACTATGTTAAGCCATCTTGTTTAAAGTATACTTATTAGTAGTATAGTGGGTTTTATGTGATGAGCATTTTTCGATGAAGCAGTATCAGTGTCACGTGACACCGCTTCGACTAACATGAATCGTTTTTAATAGAATCCTCGTCATCTTCAAATCCTGAATTCGCCTCTGCATGGAGAAAACTCTCCTTTGATTGGTTATTTCCATTCAATGTTAGAATTGAAGGCGAAAGCACACATTTCTTCAAAGTTTTCCCTCTTTTGAAATAAAATCTATATATTTAAAAATTATATAAAAAATACTGCCATAAATAACCATACCTAATAATTTAAAATATTTAAAGAGTTTTAACAAAAATCATAACCAAAATAAAACTGACTTTCCAAACAGTAATTATATCACATAAAGTGAATAAAGAAAGTAGTAAAATGACCACTAGTGTAAGAAGTGGAAAAGAAAACAAGAATGGAACTTTTTTTTAAGCGACTGAGAAATTATAATGCATCATTATATAATTACAAGCTCATCATAATATAGTATAATATTTTTTTCTTTTTTTAATAAAAGTGACAATTCTAGAAATAATGGTTATTATCATTAATAATTTGTCGTGTGATTTGATGCGTTGATGCGTCTCTCAAAAGAAAAATATTTAGAGAGAAGGTTTTAAGATTTAATAGACGTATGAAAGTGACTTATAATGAAAACTTTTTAAAGGAAAAATCCAAAAACAAGAAGAAGAAAAAAAAAATTAAAAAAAAAGTTGTGTTGCTAAAACTTTGTAACGTAAAATCTTTGTGGATTGTGGCACCATATATACATATGTGGAAAATCGCTGAAATAGGTAGGTGGACCCAAATGCTTGCACGCAAGGTTACAAGATAAATAAATAGATTTATTTTTTATTTAAGAATATAAAGGGTTACAAGAAAATTGACAGTTTCTATAAGTCGTGCATTATCTTCATATATATAATTGCCAGACTCAGTGTGAAACCAAAATATGCCATACAGACAGAGGCAGTCCATTCAATATCGAAAATGGTTTAGAAAGTCAATTTGTTTTTAAAATTAAAAATATTTCATGCATTCGAAAATAGTTTCTCTCTTTTCATAAGATTGAAATAAGGTTTGCGTACACACCTTTCTTTTGGTGTTCAATTCATAAAATTATATTGAATGTGTTATTATTATTTTTATTATTTAAAAAATTATTTTGTATAATACCTTTTTTTTCTAGGGTAATTAGCGATTTTAGTCCCTCGAATATTGGCAAATGCTGATTTAATTTTGGTCATTGTATTTTTTGGTCAAAGACGTTTAATCTTCAATTAATCAATACGTGCGCTTCTGATCCCTCTAGCTAATTGTGAATCTCCACAAATTAAATGAATTTCTTAGTGTTGGATCATTCTATCATCAAGGTATTAATGTTCAATTTGTATTACTATTTCATATTTGAAAATAATATAGTTCGAATATAGTCAAAATTTCTTATATCTCCCATAATAAGAGATAAAATATATTAGTTTTAGTTAATTAAAGATTAAATGTACTTAACCAACTATTCTAAGGACAGAAATTAAAATTTACCAAAGCAAAAGTTCAATTATCGTTTTCTTTTCTAATATATATAGTGGAGTATTAATCAGGTAAAATTCTTAATAAGAAACAAAGAGTATTCTAACAAAAAATAAGGGTATTAAATGTAGTACTAATTTCTGAGTGATGTGGTAAAGCCATATAAAGACATGTGTCAGATAAGTAAGAACCTTGGTCAAAGTCCATTCTGTTTGATTTAAGATATATAAAATAGGAAAACCAAATTTTGGAAAGAGAGGATTTAAGAAAAGAGAATTAAAAAATAGCTTAAAATTAAAGCACTTAATTTGGTCATGTAGTGGTGTGGACAATGTAAGTGGGAAAGCATAAGAAGGTTGAGATTCTGATGTTGCAATCAATGTTTTCCCTATATATTGACTAATGTAAGTTCTGTAGATTCTTAATTACTGCATTATCCATGCCATAATTTCCCAGCTTTCTACCTTCTTCTAAATTGATTCATTTTCATTATATTCATGCCCTTTTTATTTGAGGAAACAATATAAATGTGATCTTGTTTTTATTTTGTTTATTCTTCCATGTATCATGATTATAATAATATATTATATTTCAATTTGTAGCAAGTTGAATTCTATTCACGGCTCATACAAATAATAATAATAATAATAATAATAACAACACAAATAATAATAATAATAAAATAATAATAATAACAACAACAATAACTTACCACTTTTTACATCCTAATTGGTGTAAAAATGACTTTTACTGGAATGCGTTTTCGGATAAAAGTGCTCTGATGAAGAGCTTATGAAAAAAAAAAAAGAGAATTAGACCAGACACTCGGGCAATGAAAATTTATTTGCACCGGATATTTGCCTAATGATATGTGAATAGCTCGTCATTTTTTATTTGAAAAAAAGGACGCTTTTGGTTCTATAAATAATTTATTGATTAATAAAATCACGAAAAAATATCATTAACTTCTCAAATTATTTATCGAGCCGAGAGATTATGAACAGGAGGTAGTACTTTCATATATTGTATCGGATTACAACTACTTTGCAATTTTTCTTGTTGCGAAACAACAGAAGAATATGCTAATTAGAACCTTGGTCAAATTAAAGTCCATTCTATTTGATTTTTCTTTTTATTTTTTTAAGAAATACTAATAGGAAAACCAATTTGGTATAGAGAGGATTAAAGAAATGGAATTAAAAAATAGCTTAGAATTAAAGCACTTAATTTGGTCATGCAGTAGTGTGGAGTGTGGACAATGTAAGTGGGAAAGCATAAGAAATTTGAGATTCTGATGTTGCAATCATTGTTTTCCCTATATATTCGACGATTTTGATTACTAGATTCTTTTGCATTATCCATGCCATTTCCCCAATATTCCTAGGTTTTTTTTCCCTTCTTCTAAATTCACCTTTTCCCCTTGTCATCCATGACGTTTTGATTTGAGTAACAAAAAGAAAAAATAAATAAATAAGAGAAAGATAGACGCCTTATAGTTAGAAAAGATACATATATGAGTGGCTTGTTAATTTGTCACGCGCCTCAATTTCAAGCAAGTTATATTATATTTATGATTTATGTCAAACAGAAAATTCCGTGCTGCTCTTCAAAATGGTGAAGAATGACTATTACAAGAATGCATTTCTATATGATATCTTAAAGAAGTGTTCGTATAAAAGCTTGAAGGGGTGAAAATGACTATTTTATAGCATTATAAGAGCAAATAATTTTTTTTTTTTTAAAAACAATTGAAAAAAAGCGAATCGCTATGATTAAAAGGATGGATTTTCCTTAATTACTTCCATTATCGAGCACAAGGACAAGATTGTTAAACAACAAAGTAAGTTTTTCTTCTTTAAAAAAGAATTGGGCGTAGGAAAGGGAAAATGGGGATGGAGAAAATAAAAGTTCATATAGTCAATCAACTCATGTATTAAGATTTTTTAATAACGAAGTAATTTATTATTCCTTTCGTTTATTTTTATTTATTTAATATTGACTTAAAACACCTCTTAAAAAATAATAAATAAAATTATAAGTTTACTATATCACTCTTTTAAAATATAATAAATTAATATTTTTAAAAAATAATTATAATTAATAATAAAAATAAACTATGAACTGAATAATAAATTATTTTTTTATTTTTCAAATTGAATAATAAAAATGAATACTATCTATTTTCTATCAACTTAAAACAACTAAGAGTAATAGGCAAATAAATAAATGTGGCTAGGCTGGCATTGGGATTGTAAGTTTGAGCTTTGGTCGCAAGTCCCAATAAAACTACTCACAGTTAGTGGTCCATCAAAGCCTAACTTACTAACCGTGAACATTAGGGTTTCGTACAAATTCAAAACTAGAAACACAACAAAAGTCCAAACAAGTACGATATAAGTTATTATTTTAAAATAAATATTGTTTTACTTTTTTTATAATTTTAAAATAAGAGGTTTTTTTTATTTTTTATTTTATTTTAAAATAAATAATATTTTATATAATTAAAATATATTAATAATGTTTTTTTAATATTAACCTTATTTAAAAAAATTTACATAACCAACAAAACTAAAGAACTACTATTTCAAATTATGTATGTGTTTTAACATTTTCATTTTATTTTAGAATAAGTAGTGTTTTACGTTATCAAGAAAATAAATGTATTTTTAATTTTATCCTAATTTAAATAAAGAGAGTTTTACATAACCAATAAATTATTAAATAACTATATTTTTCAAAGGTATTTATTAAGAACAAGTTCGCAAAAATATATCTTACTTTCTAAGAATGACTAGTTTTCATAAGAAGTGCGTCCAAACTAAACATACCACTTATTTTAAAATGGAGGGAATAGTTCTTTTTATGTTCATTTGAAAACTAAATTAAATTCAATGTATTGTATACTAAGTTATCCATATTTTTTTAGACGTTTCTTGAATTAAGCACTGTTAAGAAAAAATAATTCATTAATGTAAAGATATAGTTAGAAACAATAACTCCACTAATTATTGTCTTGAATTTTGAATTTCAAAAGCGATTATTATTTTGGGATATTTGATTTTTAGTTTTAGTAAAATGATACTTATTTTGAAAAGAAGGGAGTAGTATATTGTAAATGAAGTGCGCTTTAAATTTTATGATTAACATAATGTTTTGTTGATTAATCAACCTACTTCCCTTTCTAATGAGTAATTTACTAGCTAATTGCAGTACTTAGATGTTTGACATTCCTAATTAGAAATATAGTATGCGTGTAGTTGTGGTTAATCTAATAATCTTTAACATACGGTGAAAAAAAAAATTATTTACCACACAAACATGACAAAAAATAATGTAAATTAGACTCGTAAAAATTAAACAAATTATGAGTAATATTGCAACATGTTTAATTGATCGTATAAAAACTATTTACACAATCAATATATATCAATTCAGTTTCTTAATAAAATCACCTGAGAATTGATTGTACTGCTGATCGATGTGAAATGTGGCAAGTGATTAACCAGTAAGAGAAGAAAACAAAGCACAACATTTCATTATATTCTTTCAAATAAATTAAAAATCTACAACAACGAATGAGGCAAAAAAAAAAAAAAGAATAATGCAACAAATCAATACCCCACCCCACCCCCAAAACCCCCCGTTTGTGTACACGGGCCCCTCAAAAACCTCTCGATAAATAGCGACCTGTGGAGGCTTCATGAGCATCAGATTATTGAGTGTGTCATCCCAACTTCAAAAAAAAAAAAAGTAAAAAAAAGTTTACAAACAATTTCTGGTTTTACATTTCCAAGGGAAATTTCTAGCTTTGTTCCGATTTCATCAATTTCATCATAGTGTCGACATGGTGTGCCCAAACAGCAATCCAGTAGTACAAAAGGTATGTGAATTATATGACCAAATCTCGAGATTGGAGAACCTTAGCCCTTCCAAAGATGTCAACATGCTGTTCACAGAGCTTGTGCACACGTGCATGCCCCCTAATCCCATCGATGTCTCTAAGCTCTGCCAAAAAATTCAAGAAATCAGGTCTCATCTCATCAAGTTATGTGGTGAGGCTGAAGGACTTTTAGAGTCTCACTTTTCCCAAATTCTTGGCTCTTATGAAAAACCCCTTAACCATCTTGACATTTTCCCTTATTTTGACAATTACATCAAACTCAGCCTCCTTGAGTTCAACATCCTTACTAAAAACACAACAAAAATCCCAAACAAA
The DNA here is from genome assembly GCA_035772735.1 of Datura wrightii. Classification (NCBI taxonomy): domain Eukaryota; kingdom Viridiplantae; phylum Streptophyta; class Magnoliopsida; order Solanales; family Solanaceae; genus Datura; species Datura wrightii. The sequence continues at coordinate 39,711,899 of JASDFA010000014.1, forward strand.
ATTGCCTTTGTCGGATCAGGCCCTCTCCCTTTCACCTCTCTTGTTTTGGCTACTAAACATCTCACTACCGCCTACTTCCACAACTATGACATTGATGCTCGGGCTAATTCGATGGCGGCCGCCCTCGTGGCGACCGATCCCGACTTGTCCGAGCGGATGACTTTCCACACGGCGGACATCATGGACGTAACGTGCGCCCTGAAGGACTACGACGTCGTCTTCCTGGCCGCGTTGGTCGGTATGGATAAGGAGGACAAAGTTAAGGTCGTCGATCACCTGGCTAAGTATATGGCTCCAGGGGCGACCCTGATGCTCAGGAGCGCACACGGTGCGCGCGCTTTCCTCTACCCTGTCCTCGATCCTCGTGATCTACGAGGATTCGAGGTGCTTTCCGTGTACCATCCGACGGATGAGGTGATTAATTCCGTGATTATAGCGCGTAAGTTGCCATTGCCTTCCGTTCAGCCACTTGATGGGTTTGGTTCGTATGTGCTGCCTAGCAAATGTGCTTGTGCTGAGATTCATGCCTTCAATCCACTCAACAAAATGAACTTGATTGAAGAATTTGCACTGGAGGAGTGAAATTTATGTCTTTGAAGAATTACAATTTGTGCTGAGCTGCTGCTAGCATCATGTATGTTTTAATTATATATTATGTATGTCCCTCATATATAGATCTGGAGTACTATCATTTTCTGTTTTTTTTTTTTTTCCATTATTAGTACTTGCTACTTTCTTGTGTATCCCTAACTGTTTGATCGATCTGCCGGCAGATCGGTGTGTCCCATTTGTGTGTCCCTTTTGTCTCTCAACTTCAAGATAAAAAGACATGTTAATTTCGATCACATAGTAATTAAAGGATGTATCATCTTACATTTATCTATATGAATGAATACAACCATGAAATGTTTGTGCGCAAAGATTTTGTTGATTGATTCCTTCAATTCCCGATTTTGTTTTGCTCAATATTATTGTCCTTTTATTTTTTCTTTTTATATATTACATTGGAGGATCAGGAAAGGTGAAGGAATCGAGGAGGAAGATAAAGGATCAATTGATCCATACATCCTGATATGTGGACGATTCACATCAATATTACTAGACTGTAAATTGTAATCGAGGTGAAGTAATTTCTATTTAGAATTCTCCGAAATGATTTTCTACGCCTTTATATTTATTTTTGATAATTTTATGATTTTTTTGTTATAAGAGGTCTTTCATTTTTACATATAAGAGCCAAATTATATCCCCATGTATCACTTATTAAACGGAACTATACATTTGGAGCAAAATCTTTTTATTTCACTTATTCTTTATATATTTTTATACAAAACAATAAGCTGCTTCTTTTCTTTTTTTCTTTTAATAATGATGGTGCATATATGTCAATGCCAATTTTGGGGATACCCTGAGCATTCTATTGGATACTTGCATTGCTACCTCTCACCAAATAGATATCAGACATATAATTTCATCCATCAAGACTTGGACTGATCTTAACTATCTTAATATGCTCCTTATACATCTCATTACACTTCTGAACCGGCATTACAATTTATTAGAGTTTGGTTGTAACGACTAAAGGAAAAAAAAATGAAACCTTGCACGGTTTTGATTTTGAATTTGAAGAGATTGGAGGAGGAAATTGATAGACAAAACTGCCAATTAGGATCATGTATACAATACAAGTTTAGAAAAAAGCTTCTAACTGCAACTTCATCAGTGATATCATGTATTTTATCTTTTTCTTATTTCTTCAAATTTTTTGCATATACTTTCTGTTATTTTCTTTGTTGAATTAATGGACAAAAGAATCTAATCACTTAATAAGTTGAGTGGAAGAGAAAGCTGAAGGGGCCATTTGAGGATAAAACCAAAAAATAGGCAATAATAAGAAGAATACAATAAATATTTCAACTACACAACTTGAGTCAATTCAAACAGTGGCTCATGCTACAATCTCTTGATTTTCCGTTGGTCTTGAGGTGATGTAATTTTGTCTATATATATGCCTTCACGTCTATAAAAAGTTAATGTATTAATAATAGTCCATATTTACAGCTAAAAAATGTCTTATCGTTTAACAATCAGACATCATCATATCCATAAAATTTCATGTCATTTAGCTTTATATGCATATATTATATATTCTCAGAATGTGCTCAATTATTTCTTATGTAACATATTTTCTCTCGTTTCAATTTGTTTGTTAATTTTTATCTGTAACACATTTCAACATTTCACTTGAAGTTCAATATTATTTTATAAGTATTCATGAACAAACTAGAAATTTTGAAATACTTGAAATGAATGGATCAAAGTAAGGGCTCAAAATGTAGTGTGATTCGACGTTACATTTCAATTAAATATAAAATACAGTGGATCAATATGAATAGAATATATCATTTTTTCCCTACCATTATGTTGTACATATCGTCAAGATTAAAGTAAATTCAAAGTTTAGAAGCTACAAAATTTAAATTATATAGTAACTAGTTATCATAATTTAACAATCCAAGAGTAACCATGGTATAACTAATGCATGCATTCAACTTATTGCAGTCCGTATATATGTGCTGAAAGTTTTCTTAAATAACCATAAACTACACTTGTATTTGTTGAGCTTGATGGTTTGGATATAATACATTTTAATTTTTTGCACCAACTGTTTCTATTTTAGGATGATTTTTAATTTTTATTTTTTTAAATACGTGACTTTTGATTTTTGCCTCTAGTGCTTATTTAATAAAAATTTATGGGCCAAAATACTCTTAATTATGACCAAATTTCATTAGGTAAAGCTAAATTCGCAACAAAATTTTTTAGAGAATGTTTGCCTTGAGTTATAACTTTTGTCATTTAACTTATGCCCTGTTGAAATAACTTGTGTCACTGAATTTATATCCTGGGACATAACTTGTATTACTTTTTTTTTAAATTCAAGCCACCTTCACTGGTTGGGGGTTAGGCAGACCCCTACCTCGTATATCATAACTTGTATTACTGAACTTATGTCTTGGTATAACCTGTGTCTTGAGCTTAATTTTTTTTGTCTTCAAACATAACTTATGTCACTGCACTTATACCGTGGGACATAACTTGTGTTAGTGAACTTATGTCCTGGGACATAACTTGTCTCATTGAACTAATGCATGAGGCATAACTTTAACTAAACTTATGTCTTGCGAATTTTATTTTTGTACGAATTTTTTTTACTTAAAGCTTGCGAATTTTTGACTTAATTTTTATTACTTAAAGCTTTAAAGGGTAAAATTTTAAGACCAATAATTTTGAGGGAAAAAAATTTAAAAGCCACCCCAAAATAATGACATTTGTGCGAAATACTCATACACTTTTGGCTGCGTCATTTGCACTTTTAGCCTGTTTTATTTTGATTTTTAATTTATGTCTCTCGTAATAAATAAATTTTTTATAGCGCATAAATTTATATTTTTACATTATAATATTTGACAAATTATGTCTGAACATGATTTTAATTTTAAAAAATTTATATTTCATTAGACATCAATTCAATTGATAAAGGGCAAAAATTTAAAATTAGCTCATTATTTTGAAGGGCAAACATATAAATTTATACTGTTTTGGCAGGTATTTTAATGAAATGTCTACACAAGGGTATGATGATATATTTTTTCTCCGATTTGTATTAATTAATGAAGAATAAATCGTTTCAGTTGAGATGAGAAATCGTATATATTTTTATTTGATTATTATAAGTAATATTAATTTGATGTAACATTCTATACAAATAAGTATTTTTCCAAGCGGGATATGTGTTTCTTGAGACCGACCCTACCTCAAAAGAAAGTGGGGGAGGGTGTGGGAACACATCGGGATGGGTTTTGTTCAACCCGAAATTAGCTCATCGGGTTGGATCCAGTGGTCCTATCACCGAGTTTGACTTTTATATAAAACAAATGAATATTTAAATAATTTTATTGTTACAAGACATTTATTCTACCGAGGTATTATTTGAAAAATTAACTTGGTTTTTATGTGATCCGGGTTGAGATAAGTTGAATAGCTATAGGAAACAGAAATGAGATAAAAAAAAAGAAAAATAAGAACATGCATTTTTGTACATATAGTTAATTTTTAAAGATATTATTATTCCACCATAATCATACTCTCTTCAATTTTGTTAATATTGTTGTTTCTTTTATTTTACTTCTCTCTTTTTAAAATAAACACACAAAATTACACTTTTCTAAAAAATAATATATATTTGTACTTAACTTACCCTTAATAAATATTTTAAAAAATATATTTTTTTAGTAATTTCTTGATTATATAAAATTTATTTTATTTAAATAAAAGATAAAATTATGTAAAACACCACTTATTTTGAACAAAATGAGAAAATAAAAACATCACTTATTTTCTTATATATTTTTCAAATCTGTTTTGAAAAATATTTTTCTTGAATCAAAAGTCTTATCATTAGCAACCTCTCTACCACGTAAAGTTAGAAATAAGATCTGCTTACGCAACTCTACCAAAACCCATCTATGGAATCACACCGAGTATGCTGTTGCTGAAGTAGTTTTAAGTTCTAACTTCTAAAGATGTTATTAGGACATATTAAGAGAGCACAAAGGTGCACTGCCCTACAATGAATGGCCTCTCAATGGCACTGCAACTCATGCTATACAGCAAATATTTCATAACCCTCAATGATATAATACGGCATTACATCTACGAGTGGAAAAAGATAATAAGGACATCTGACTTAACGAAACATGAAGATACTGTGGAAAGAAATAAGAACATACCCTATACAAATTTATCGTGAACATAGAAGTGACGCGTCTCAACATACCTTATCAGTCGTAATTCTGCAAAAATCTGAGTCTGCTGTAATCCTGTTGTCGTTTAAGTAGAGCAGCATAAATTATTCAGTATGAACAATGTTTCCATCTAGGAGGTGGATGGTGATCATACAACAGGACACCAGACAAATTTTTCTATTAGTAGAACAATATCCAAATCCTCAGGAATCATTCAGAATACGGGTGCCAAATTGCTATTAATTTGGATCAAAATGTGAGGAGGAAGTTAGAAGATAGTTTAAGATGAACCCACTCCCTTGCCCCGTTGATAGAACCACAAAATCTCAAGTGACCCCATGTCTTTCGCCTCCCTTTCAATCATGTCATAACAGAAGGATAGTTATGCAGTGAAGTGACACATTTTATGAGCATAGTCCCAGTAGCAATACTGTGGCATCGAATCTCCACCCTAAAAGTCTTTTCTCGACTATATCTACGAAAAATACATGTTAGGTATGCCTATTGACCCTCTATATGAATGATAGTAACCCCAGTCAAATCATCAGAAGTCCCGATTTTAGTTTCCTCTAGGATTCTCCATTGATATATGTCTTGCTCTTCAGGGCCGCTAAAACGTGGAACAGTCTAAACTCATCCAATGGCCAGAAGTATAGTAGAACTTAGCAAGCACCCTAGCCACACACTATTACAACTTTCCATATCTGTTTTACGAAAACAGAAAATAGTATGAGCAGAAAACAATGAGGCACCTCCATCCCCCAATACCCACTCTAAGCCGACAAGCAAGAGACAATTGAATCCACCCCCCGGGCCTCGCTGACAAACAAAAAATGACAGCTTTCCAACATACTCCACAAAATCTATATGGTTCATGTTGGATAGTCTAACTATGCATATAAGTTATAACAAAAGGTGCAAGGTAAGAAGAAAGGGATCCCTTTGTAAGAACCCCATAGCACAAGATAGCAAGAAATGAACACAATGCATCACAAATTGATGGATTTGTCAACGGAGGGGCCTGCATGATGGCATCTTTGAGATAATTCACATTAGATAATAACAGAAGCTTTTTCAAGGTTCAGTTTGATCGCCCCAAAAACCTTTTCCATCTTTGGACTTCCTTTTCCATGGACTCATTCATGGAGAAGAAAGATGTTCTCAGAAGTTTTGACTTCAAGGGATAAATCTACCTAAGAAAGATCTAAAACTATTTTAACATGAGTTTAACTATGTAGCCAATAACATTACATGAAGAAACAAGTCTACATAGGCAAATATACTTTATCATACTTATAAAGAGAATAGGATTGTGAACTCTTTGTTTATTATAAAGACGAGAGAAGGGGGAAGAAGGGAGAGAATATAATAGTGAACTAGGTTGAACTGAAAGCAATAATGGAATCCTACTTATTCCAGGAAGATTTCTTTTACTTTCTCTTGTAACTTATGGAAGTATCAAAAACATGAAAAACTGGTTCGGTATAAAATGGTACACAAGTTTTTACTCATGATTTTAGTTGAGCATAATGAACTATACTGAGAACAAGTTCCATTCACACTTCTGAATAATTAAAAAGCGGAATACAATCTATGCCCTAAAGCATGAAATTTTCAGTGAGAATTAGATAACTCTAAATTGGTACCAGAATGTGCTTCTCTGCAATTCATATAAACTTCGCGCAAGAGCTACAAGATGACATTTGAATGCAACAAGCAAAATAGAAAGACAGTGACAGTGCTTCCAACGATCTGAGAGCAAAACCATGAGCACAAGCAAGAGCCAGACTACAATACAGCTTCACCGGGTTTCCCAATCCTTCAATTTCTTGCCCTTAGGCTTTGCAATAGGAGCATTAACAGCAGCCATTTTGGCATTGTACTTGGCCCGAAGAGAGTCGTTGTATGTCCACCTGCTCAAACAGCAATTTGTTAATCAATAAGTGCAAAGGCTGTTAGCAGAATAATACATAGATAAAGCTGTGAGCCAGAAAGTACAGACCATCGCGGAAACTAGAATACAGAAGTATATATTGAAAATTTTTAAACAGTCTCCATATCTTCCCTTTCTAGTTTGTCTCCACAGGGAGGAGATTCAACTAAGAAATATACACACGCATCGCCTAACTGAGATGGTGGAAGTCAAATAAAGTACTCCTGTTATCCAGCAAGTAATGACATTCAAATTGCTAAGGCAAAAGAGTCAGCAAAACACGTAGCCAGAAATCTTATTAAAGGTGTTCAAATTTATAAAGTAAATAAAATTTTCTAATGAATGGGTGCATCAAAAAAAGTTAAATCAAACTACGTACATATTATTTAGCTTTGTCATTTCAATTTATAGTTTATCTTCAAAACATTATCCAAACACTAAATTTTAAAATGTATTTTTGGATTTTTACTGAAAAAAATATTTTGAATAGAAAAAATCATCTAAGTGAATCTAATAAAAAAATTACCAAGCACCGGTAACGAAAAAAAAAAGTTGAAAGGTAACCAAAAAAGAATAAAAAAAGAAACAGAAGAAAAATGAACTACAAATCGACTTTGCAACGTCAATGGATAAACACGAAGGTTTTAAATAAACTTTCTTGTTCGACTTCGCAACGTCAATGGATAAACACGAAGGTTTTAAATAAACTTTCTTGTTGCAAATACAAAGCAATTTAAATGATTTTGTTTAAATTATTAGATTTTTTATATATTGTTTTTAATAAGATTGTAAATATTTAAATAATATTAGTGTAATTTTCAAATTTTTAAGAAGGTTTAAATAAAATTATTGACCTCTTTAATAATATTTAAACACTAAAATTTTAAGGGAATTGTCGAGCAATCATATTAAGTTGTCAATGAAAAAAAGCTACAAGAAAGCACTTTGCGGGAGGTTCGAACCCGCAACGCCTAACTAAGGTTAAGCATCCATCACCGCTGAGCCACAATACTTAATTGTTGCAAGGGTGTTCAATTTAAAATATATATCCATTAAGTACGATATTTAATGAATATTCACAATATAATTTTACGACGAAGGGTGTTCGGATGAACACCCTGGAGGTAGCGTAGCTCCGCCTTTGAAAAGAGTAGGGTGCGATCTCATCACAGTAGCAGTCTTACTATTAGACAAGGACTAGCAGGCATGCGAAGTATTCAATGAAAAACAGGCACTTGGCCAGATAGTACTATACTTCCTCTTGGCACAAGCTAAGGGCACCCCCCCCCCCCCCCCCCCCCCGAGTCAATCAAATGGAGGGGACCAGGATGCTAGACATGTTCTTTCTTAAACTGGCCTTAGCTGTAATTCCAGATGCTCTAAGCTACTCAGATATGTTATAGGCTCTAAAGGCAATATCAACTGAAGAGTATTTTTACTTATTTTTTAATAAGGTAGATAATTTCATTGAGTGAAAAAGTGCTTACATTTTGAAGAATTCCCTTTCCACAATCGAACTTACTGAACTGGAAGCAAAACATTGCGTCTCGCTAATTTAATAAACTTCTCTGTTTCTCCAGAATGATCTTAATAAGCACATCTGCCCTTATGTATGAATCTTTTTAAAGTATTACACTTCAATACACGACTAGTCAATATTTATGTAGGGAATGTGAAGGTAAAACTGAGAAAGCACCTAAAGTGTATGCACACTCTCACTCCCACACCTCCAAAAGTCGTTTCAAGGCCCCAAACTCTGAACTCCCAGTCACAATCTTCCTATGCTATATGAGGCTTTCAATTCTTTTGCTATCCAGAGGGTCATGTACACTACCCATGACAAAAGCTTCCCAACATCAAAACAGAATGCAAGAGCTTTATTACAGGATGAATGCTCCTATGCTAGCACCATCACTCAAAAATATGCAATCAAAATTTTCGAGGCCCCAACACTTGCTGATTGTCTCATTTTCTGGAATTTTTATGGTTTAAATGCTAGAAGTACCATTCAGACGGGAATCATCTCAAGACAATTGAATTCTTCATATATACATACACAGAAATCCACCTAGCAAACGGAAATTTTCTCCCATCACACCAAATCCCACCCTAGGTACTGATACACATAAGATAAACCTCTCTAGACCCTGATATGCACTTCATTCTCTCTTAAGACCTTTGGCCAGTGTAATAATTATTACTTAAAAATCCCATGGAAAAGAACACTAGAAAGAGAAGGCCACTAATCGAGCTTACAAGAATCCATCAGCATAGATGGGCTCATCTCAATCCCCCCGCCCTTATCCCCACCCAATAAAAAGAACGAAAAAGAAACAGAGAAAGAGGGAGAGAGAGAGCAGCTATCAATGTGATGTGCTGTACAAATCATCCGGGTCATACAAGGCCAACTAAGCCTCCAGAACAAAGTTCATAAATTTAGATCCATTATTCTCCTAATAGTTCTGACACAACTGCGAAACATCTGAAGTATCATTAAATATTCAATGAAGTAACTTCAATTTTATCCTTTTCTGTTCTGTACACTAAATTCAATATGGAAGGCCAAGATTGAGAGATATTACCAGTTTCAAGAAAATCAAATATGCTAAAGAGTACTAACTGTGACATCCTTTCAACCAAAGTGAAAGAGCAGCTAAGAGAATCACAGTCGGAGAAAGGTAATATGCACCACTGCATTGAAACGATTAAACAAGATGCCAACGCAAAATAATGATCGGATGCAACTGAAGCATGCATTATTAAGAAATGCTAATCCAGCATATGTACGTGACAAATTGATTGAACAAAGATGACCATGTAACATAGAAGGTGCAAGGTACTTACGGGTTGTTCCAATCAGTTGTGTCCTCATTGACAAGATGCGTCCATTTTGTCCTTCCACTACGACCAAAGTGTTTAACCTGCATGACTTTTGGTAGTATGGATTTATCCAACTTATCTTCCCCTGTAGGTGCAGAGAAATCACGGTTGAATATACTATCAGCACCAGAAGTTCCAGCTCTGTCATCAGAATCTGACTGGAAGAAAGCACCCTTGTGGTAGTATTTCTGCATAAACTTCCACTTCTGTTTGGGTGGTGGGGCAGGTTTCGGGTTTCTCCTTTCCCACTCCTTCCTCTCTTCTTCCGTCATATTTCTTACTCTCTCAATTTCTTCCCGCTCCTTCTTACTAGCCTCCCTGTCTTCCCTCTCCCTCTTGATCCTGGCAATTTCTCTGGACTTCCAAGCTTCGTATTCTTCAGCCTCATTCACCTCATCATCAGTATCTACATCAGCAATATTAGCTTCCAGTTCTAAATTTTTCTGAATTATTTCTTCCTCTCGTATCTTCTCAACTACTATTTGCTTTGTTTCAATTTTTCTCTCCTCTATCCTCTTCTTCACTAACTCCTCGAGAGCTCGTTCCTCTGCCTCACGCTTCTCACGCTCATCTATGGTGTCTCTCTCAGATTTTGGAACAAAAACCGGTTTCACCATTGCTATCCCTGTGGTCTCTTCCTCTGATTCGGTCTCATATTCTGATTCTTCTTCCTCCTCTTCCTCTGCCTCCTCTTCCTCTTCTTCCGGCAGAGCTTCTTCCTGTTGCCTCTGAAGATTCTTTTCCCTGATTCTCCTCCTCCTTTCATCCAAGGCATCTTCATCATCCTCCTCAAATTCCATTCTTTCTAGTCTTCTATTTTCCTCCTCTATGGTTGAAACAATCTCCGCTTGCCGGATGCGTCGATGATCTGCTCTGATTTCCTCACGATTATCAACTCTACTCTCTGCCAGTCGACGCAGCCTTGCATCATCTTTTCTTGCAATGTCTGAACCACCCTGGCTGGGAAAGGCTTTCTCAAGCGCAGCTTCCCTGTTCATCCTAATATCCTCATCTTTTTCTGGTTCATCTGCCCATTCAGGAGCTTTACCAGGCCAATATCTTTTCACTTTTGTTTGGCCAATTTTACCCCTGAGCTTTTCCCTAATTGCAATAATTGTATCACTTACACCTGCTGTTACAGACATTTTTACAAAAGAAAGAACACCTTGAAGAAAATAATACGTAAATGAAACAATGGACGCTTTATCTGCTTCAAGCCTCCGAACCCAATGGTATAATCTCCCTATTACAAAGAAAAAGAAGAGAATAAATAAGATGAGATAATATGTGTTTGTACAAAATGTTTCTTGACTGCTACGCCAAAATATTTCAAGAACAATGACATTACAACAAAATCAAGTCTACTTAACTGATCAAGGAGAGTACTTGGCAGAAATAAAGTGGATTGAAACTTGTACTAAGTTATAGAGGAGATATCAGTGTGTATTAAAAAATAAAGATAAATAACTTATAAAGAAGAACAATATTATTCCAATATCTTCTCTAGAGTCGCAATCAATTCAGCCTATATAGCATCAACATCTGTGTTTCACTTGTCTTCTTTCAGGCAAAGGTTGCGGCAAATTCTCCAAAACATAGAGTTAGAATTGAAAAGGGTATCGATAATCTCAAGCTAGACAGATTTTAAAATGGGTAAAAGTTTAGGGTAAAATTAACGCTGAAAGGAACTTGCAAATCATGAAAAAAAAGACCTTCGTGGGCTGCGAAGCGGGTAAAAAAGGTTTGTACACCTTAGTTCTCGCTCTCGTGAATTTAAACCCTACTCCTTCACAAAGGAACCCTAAAACTGCCTACGAGAAAAATGCAAATATTCACCAATTCAAAACAAACTTAAACTACTATATACGAAATTCGTACACAAGAAAAGACACTCATAGAATCTATTTGTTTATGAACAGTTCTCGACCCTCGAAATAAACACTATGCTTCAGCGAATTCAAGCGTGCATAGAACCGCAGACATGTTAAGAAGGAAAAAAAGATTAATCATTAGGAGAATGAAAACTCACCTTAGAGTCGAAGAAGATGATGAAATCGCCGGGCGGATACGGAGATTGGTGCTCTGAATAGGCTCGCTCGAAAATGGCGGTAGGGGACACTCCGAGTCGAAGTGATGTTGAAGAAAAGTTTTACTTCTGTCCTATTTACAGTAAATCCCAATTACCAACTTAACCTCGAAAAGAAAAAAAATTGCAACTTAATCCTTTTCACTAACATTTTAAGTAGAGAAAGGGGCTATTTACTATGCCCCCTTAAATATTTAAAATAGGATAATTGTACCCATCATTTGATATTAATCTCAAAAAAGTCCTAATTTTTGCTCAAGTGGCCTATTTATAACACCCCTGAAAACTTAACGAACCTTCACGTGTAATTTTATGCGAAATTTGGGTTTACTTATATCTTCATCGTTATTAAAATGACTTAATATTGTCATTATTCACTAAATTATAAAATTCAAAAATATTTGTGTCTCTAGTTAGTCCAATTAGAAAACATGTGTTTCCAATTAAATGGAATAATTTAAAACTAATTAAAATTGGGTTTGAAGTGTTAAAGCGTTATAAGATCAGAAGTAAAAATGCAGAGATGGGCTTAAAGAAAATGGGAAACTTACGTAATTATCCATAAAAAAACAAAATATTTATATAAGCATACTTCATTACCTTAAATGTCTCCCGAATTAATTACACAAAATATTCTATTTAATGTTTGCATTGAACTTTTTTCTTTTTTATCTCATCACTATTGTGGTATTAATTTATTTTTTTCCTCTCTCTTTCTTTATTTATTCCTTATTATATTAATTTAAGTTTTTGTTACTATTTTTTGATCTTTTCTATTTATTTTTTTATTTTACTTTTTTAATAAAATAAATACAGTAGCTAACTATATTTAGACTACTAAAAATTAAATAATTTAATTACAACAAAAAGTAATTTACCAAAAATACTAAAATCACTAGCTTATTTATTAAAATTAAAATTAACAAAAAAATATATTTTTAAAAAATTATTTTTTTACATCATTATTCTTTTTTTCTTACCATAATCTAATTTAATGCTCAAATTTGACTCTTTTTTAATTGTTTAATTTTAAATTTTTCGACTCCTTTTTTTCTCGTTTTTCTTTATTCTTTATCTTTTTTTCTCTTATTTTGTTAATTTTTTTAAATTTTTTTTTACCGTAATCTAATTTCACTCTCAAATTTAATCCATTTTTTTCCTTTTTTTTCTTATATTTTTTCATCTTATTTTTTTATTTTTGTTTTATCTAATTTAGCTGCTGCATTGAATTCCAGACCATCTTGTGAGGTATTGTTCTAGCCTCTGTTGACCAATTACAACCTGAGAATAGGTGGAACTGAGTTTCCCAGTCGGCCCATTTCATCTCTCAACTGGGATCTGCAGTCTTGTCATTTCACTCTCTCCCCGTTCATTTTTTACCCGTCCATTATATTTAAATATATTTTAACTTTAACATATCTATTGTGATAAAACACTCATATCAATTGTTATTTTCACTTTTAACATATCTACTGTGATAAAATACTAATATTATTTGTTATTTCGAATTTGCCCTCAATGTTACTATAGTATAAGAATGTAAATTTCATCACTCTCCTAATCTTTTGAGTTGAGGAGGTTGCAAAAATCCACTTCACATGAAATAGGAAACCTGTTTGAATTAATATTTCCTGGTGATTTTAAATGTTAAAACAAGTAAAATAATGTCCATATATGTAACCTATAGACCATAATAAAATTCAAATTGTTAGCTCTAATGGGGAGAGAATATATGATTAACAATTGTTGTGAATGTAAGTCAATATATAAAACTTCAAAATACATACGTTTCTGTCATACTATGCACTACATGTTAGCTAGCAGGACGACTTTTGTTTTTTCAGAACTCATGTTCAAGTGCCAATACTTCCAGTGCCTCCAGCTCCATCGAAATACATGGATCCAGCACTGACACCTTCCATTAGAGCAAATTTCATGTCTTCCGATGGACGCCAGTGTCGCTTCCTTTGGTTTATGAACCAGTTGTTTATCTGCTTCTGGTCTAGCCCTGTCATCTCCGATAGCCTATTTTTTTCGTCTTCCTGCATTAATGTTATCTCTATACATATTACATGAATAGAAAAACCTGATAATCAGCACTATAAACTCGTTAGTCATGACTCGTGACCCTGGTCTCTGCACGCTCGTGGGTCATAAACAAATTAGAATGGCAAATGCAAATATGGAGAGCAATAACAAATTGAGTAAAACATCAGATAACTTCTAGGTATCCCTTGTAAAAGTTTAGATAACTGGAAATTACGACAGGTTACCTGCGGCAACATGTAAAAATACGTTTAAAATTATTTGCAATGTCCATGTATGTAAGTTAGATACATAATCATGCTAACCTTGACATTTGATTAGAAGTTCTAAGTCACGGAGATGACCATTAAACTGAGGCGTAGAAGGAACTAATAGTCATACAAATGTTACGTATATCAATATTTGAACTTTGAAGACCAGTTAAAAATTAAAATAGGAATTGGTTCAGCCACATCTCCTTATAGATAGTGTTCTCTACAAGCAATCTAGCTAAGCATAATTTTTAGACATCCTTGAACGAATGGCTTCGAGAAGAAGTACTAGAAATTACCGTGGGATAAGGCCATCGATAGTGGGTGTTCCACCAGTCCAGCAATGCAATTCTTGCATCCTTAGGTAACTTGCCTTTCTTCCTCTTCTTCAAAAATTCCTTTCTCAAACTGCTAAGATAGCCACTATATTTGCGCATCAGCATTTCTTTTAGCTCATTGTCACCTTCACGGTTAGCAGGAGATTCTTGACTATCCGCTGCTTCCATCTCCTCGCACCCTAGATCCTCATCTGAGGTGCCACCTGCTTCATCTGTTATGGACATCTAACATAAATCAAAAGGGCTCATATGCTTACATCACCTGACATAGCACATCTTTTGCATTCATAATCAAAGACTATTCATGGTATGTTTCAATTTTACAAAAAATTCTCAGACCAAGCAACACTATCACATGATCAAAGCCTTGAGCAATGGTACAAATCGTAAAATGTGTTGACCAATTAATTAAATGAGAATTCATACATCCAAATTTTGAATTCAATGGTTCACTAAGTGACCAAAATAAACCAACTGACAAACTTCCAGTTGAACAGATCCACATTGAGCAGTTTTAGCATCCAATTTCGAGTAATTCTGAACCCTTTCACCACTGCTGAACACTCATTAATTAAGATATCACACAAGGATCCAGCTAATGGAAAAGACACACAAAAGTTTCCAATAAATGGTAACATGGAGATGTTTTCCATCAGGACAGCAAAAACCATAAAGGAGCAACAGAATCAAGTTCTTACACTGTTTAAAGATGCTTGCTTTTAGCTTTGCATCATCATCACAATTCACAAGGGATTCAGTCTAAAATGTTCAATTTCAAATGGATTTCGTTTTCAAACAGCACATGGCTCTAGCATCTAAATTCCCCACTTTATAGTTACCTTATCCCACCATTGCATAATCTAGACAAAGATAATAATAGCAAATAGGGGATAAACAAAGACAAATCTTTAATCATTCCTAAGCATTTAGAAAAGGAAATTGGCAATTCCATTATTTGGTGTTTGAAAATGGGAAACTACTTTGGTCATCTTCTAAGTATTATTCCTACTAATGTTGCGAATATACACTAACTTCACATCAAGCCTGTAAGGCTAAACTTTCAGTGGTGGAGAGATTAATTGGTGGGCAAAGACTATTAAAGTTGTAAAATAAGTCAAAGCATTGGTCCATCGCTGCATAAAGCAGCTATTTATGGCTCAAGGTCCACGCCTACTTAATCGAACCTCTCCCTCTCTGGAGGCAAACCAACAAAATGGCGCCAAATATAGGCATCTTGCGTAATACTTGTGAGGGAAGAAAACTGGTTATGCATGTCATGAGAACTCCAGTAGTATTATTGCATTTCACAGATAGTTGGTGAAAGGAACAAAAAAAGCAACGAAAAGATGATGATGCAATCTAAATTTATTTTTGGACACAATCACACAACAGTTCTTTACAGAAGATGTATGAAGCACGTAGAGAAACACAAGCTATTGTGCGACATGGAATTTTTTAAGGGGAAGGCACAAGAATGATGGAAGAAAACATATTGGAATTAGTTTTTTTTTTTTAAAAGTACATTTCTTATATTTTCATATATATTCGGTCTCTCCTAATGCAAAATTGGACTTCTCAACACGAAGATCTAGAACTTAGACTGACTTGGGCATTAGTACTATTTTGAGGTGGGTGTAAAATGCTGGCTCAGACATGTGGCCTCAAGATGTGATTAAGACGATATTCTATTCTCAAACAGTTACTTTTTGCGCATCAATGATCAATGGAGCTTCCGTTTTAATTAAAAATAATTGAATTCTTGAACCATGAAAAAGGGAATGTAATATTCATAACCTGTACTAATATAAGTAGGTTTCTTAAATTTTACAAACAGAAAATAAGTTGGGTCAAGAAGTTCTCACATGAATAGACGTTGCATAAATTGGGAGTACATATCACAAAACTACAGATGTATATATGATGATCTTATTTAAGTAGGTATTCCATTGTCTCTTTCTGACATCCTTAATTACTTACATCAAAGTCTAGAAGAACATACTAGAGAGAAAATGAAATCGTGTAGGAAATTCCAATTCATGACACTCAGAAACACCAAGAAAACGCCCAATCTTGATGCATAGAGAGGAGAGACATGAATACCGGATAAAGCAAAAGTCATAAACAGTAAGATAAGTAGATATGTCTTATGAGACCTCTTTATTTTGAAGTAGAAAAGAAAAAGATTTCCCAGAGAGGTCATCAATTTTATTAGCTAACAAATCAAATTAAAAGATTATTTAAGGTGTAGGTATAAAAGATAATCGGTCATATCATCTTGTGATTTTAAACTAAAGATACGTAGAATGTCATTTAACTTATGAATGTTAAACATATCACGTGAAAAATTAGAAAAAAATAATTGTCAACAAAAAAAAAAAAAAAGGAAAAGGACGTTCTCTTTTATACTTCTCCATCTGGAAGTACCACTTGCTCCCAAAATTGTTAGATATCCATAAGACTGTTAAGCATACATGACTAGGGAAGGAGTAAGGACAAAAATTATGACATGACACAAAAATAGGCACAGAAAAGGTCTGAAAAATGACGTGACTATACATTACCCAAGGGACACATTAAGAAATTTATCTTAGCAATTTCAATGCATAATCAAATCTCTCTTGACTCCAACTGGAAGGTAAATGAAAGTAAGGAAATAAAGAAAAAATAAATAATATCTCGCCGCACCATTGTTTCAGCTACTACAAGACCAAAATTTGAAAGAAGGGAAAAAATAAATAAATAAACTTCAACTTTTGCAAAAATAGAAACCAACACCACTAAGTAATCTCCTCATAGTTCCACAAGGCCCCAAACCTTGTCTAAAAAGCCTTGGTTATTCATGTGTCTACCAAACAAAGGCTTTTATTTTTTCATCCGGTGTCGGGTACGAAATCTGGATTTACGCCGCGTAAGGCCCATTTGGAGAAAGCGCTCCCTATTAAGGATTTTTCTATATCCAAAACTCGAAATCGAGACCTCTGTTAAAAAAAGAAGCAGCCCCATCTAATGGGGGTAAATGAATATTTGAGAAAGATACCTAATTTCAAACACATTCCATATTTAAGCATATCCATCATGTGTCAAAGCTAAATAAATCACATGTATATGTTCTTCAGCACCATAACATGGAAACTAAGGAGTGTTTAGTATGAAGACAACTAATGCAGGAATTAGTAATACATGAATTAACGTAGAGATTTTACTAATAGAAGGATTGTAATGTTGAGATTATTTTCTATCAAGTGTTTGGTTCATTGTGTTAGAAACTAGAATTATACCCTTGAATTTTTTTATAAAAAAATTAATTAGGAAAAGGGATTGAGGGGTAGTCCAGTCATTTAGGGGTTTTATCCAGAGATTAGTTATCCCAGGATTAGTTATTCCTTTATTTTCTTGGTATAACATAATACACCCTATAGTGTATAACTAATTCATGTGTTAGGTTGAATTGAGTGATCAAACAAAGTATTGGCTGGACTAAATTTTTAATCCAAGAACTATTCTAAGTGTTAATGCTAGCTCCGTAGGTCTTGAAACTAGTACAACATCTATCAAATTGGACCTGCATAGTGACTATACATTTTAGTCCCGATCGTATAGACTATATATTCAATGTCATCAGCAACAAAGATCACAAATATTCATCCATAACTTCCACTTAGTTCCATGACCAAAAACATTCAAAGTTGGGGTTTTATCATATGTAAAACATATATCCACTCGGGTTTTCATTAAAATCTAAGTTACTTTCTTTGATCAAAAACTCAAGCCAAACAAGCAAGTAGGTTTTTAGCAATATCAGAAAGAAAAATAAAAGCACCAAATTATAATTAACGAACAAAAATATCTTCATTGAAAAGTTATGATTTCTCAACAATTTCTTTCTCCAATTAATTTTCACATTTGCTCATATTTAAAGGGGTTTTTTTTTCTCTTCAGTTATGATTCCAGAGAGTGTAGAATATTAAGTCCAGAGCAAGTTAAAAAAAAAAAAAAAACATTGGAAAGATAAAAGAAAGAAAAAAACTGACAGAAACAGTAGTTCCATGGAAGCAGGCTCTGAAAAAGTATCAATTTCCAAGGCTAGACCAACATGCCTGGCCTGCTAACTACTACCAACATCGATCTCGTAACCCTAATACAGTAAAAAGGCCCAGCTAAAGTATAGGGGGATCGCTCCGAATCAATAATCCTCTCTCTCAAAAGTTGAACGGAATAGTATTTCTGACCAAAACACTAGTTGTTCAAACCCCAAGAAAGATAAAAAAAAAACACACACGCACAACAACACTTTGGTAATTAAAGAAGAAAAAAAGAATACCAGTACTGTTGTTGGAGTTGAAACTTGTTGAAGTGATTAAGTTATCTTTGCAGAGGGAAGTGAGCTGTGACTCTATGTTATTCAAGAACGTCCTCGCTTCATCAAACGGCTTTGACAGCTCTTCCTTGTATTTCACCAATACCGCACAATATGATTCCTTCACAAAAAAAAAACCCTCTTTTTTTAAAAGCAACCAAAAAAAAAAACTGATATAATTAATATGTTACGTTAGAGACGGTGTGGTTTTTTTTTTTTTTTTTTTTAAAGATTTTCTTATCACCCACCATAAACTCATCAAGTTCTGGATCAGTCCCAATTTCAGTAGTGTGACATCTGGATATTAAGTTGTTCTCTTTGCTGATCTCTTCAAGAAGTGATGCCATTTCCTGCGGTGCTCCAACCTTCATATATTTCCCCAATTTATTTTTTTTCCAAAAAAAAAAACCCCACAAATGAATAGATATATATAGAAGAGAAAAGGAAGAAAAAAAAAAGCAAAAGAAAGATATGGATTTACCTTACGGCATTGAAGGTAAGCAGAAAGTAAGTTAGGATAAAGAGGATGATTAGCAATCTGGGATTTAATAAGATCTGGCATGGTGTCCAATATGGAGGATTTATTATGATGAAGAGCAGGTACAAGAAGATTATTAGTATCCGGAACACTACTAGTAGTGGTACTACTAGTGTTATTAATAATTGGCCGACCCTCCTCTTGTTGTTGTTGTTGTTGTTGTTGTTCAGTACTATTAATACTACATGCAATAGCAGAATGAAGTTTGCTCAATTCATCCATCATCAAAACAGTACAGTTTTAACACACCCTTGATTTCAGAAGAGAAAATTAAACTGGGAGAGGAAAGGTCCACGGAAGAGATAGAGATGGACACCTGGAAAAAGGCCCAACCTCTGTAACTTTGCTACTTTTAATTTTTATTTTTCTTTTTTTGAGTTAAAATTTAGGAAAAGGTGATAAGACTAGACCAGACCAGACTTTCAGTTCTCAAACACTAGTAATAGAGTCCCGGGGTGTTTGAAGGGTTCAAAGAGGTGTGCCGGATTGGATTTTATAAATGCTCCGTATTTTAATTGAATATAAAATTTAAAAAATATTTAATAGAATTAAAATTTATATTTTAATTTAACTAAAAATGGTGAGTCAAATAAATTGAGAGAGAGAGCGTACATGATATCATTGGATCTTTCTGACAGAATATATAGTATAAGAATAAAATTTTGTATGAGAAAGAGTAAATTAACATAATTCATTTACTATCTATCATCTATTTTTATTAAGATAAAAATATTAAATTTTAATATATACTTTTAAATAATAAAATATATATTAATTTTAAATAATTTGAATTTAAATATGTTGTTTGCAATATTTTATTGAGATTCGTATATTAAATGACTAAGATTGTTTATTTTTTAATATTTAAGCATTAAATTTTTTCTTTATTTAAAAAATAATAGAAATATGTTAATTTAAATAAAATAAATATTAATAATATTATATTAATAAAAAAATTAAATAATTATATATTGATTGATGGCGGCGATGGCTAATTGTGTTGATTGTTGGTTGCTGGTGCTGATTAGGGATGGTGATTTGTGGTGATATTGACCACTTGTGATTCTGATTGATAAATACTTCCTCTGCCTCTTTTTACTTGTTAAGATGAGATTTACATATTCTTTAAAAAAAATTAATAGAGGTTACAATTTGATTAATATAATTTTATTAACTGATAGATACTTTTTGAAAATATATAATAATTATTTTTTTCACATTCTAAAATGACTTAAGTAATTAGGTTAGAGTTGAAGAAAATTGGTCAATTATTTTTGAATTTTGGAACTATCAACTAATTCGAAATAAGTATTTTTAGTATACCTAACAACTAAAAGGAAAAGGAGAAAGTAATAGTTAATGGTGAGGATGATTAATAATATTGGTTAATGGTGGCAATTGTTTACTATAACTGATAATTAGTAGATAAAAATGATACTCCCTCCGTTTCAGTTTAACTGCTAGATATATTAAAAATAATTATTTTAAAATATTTGTTAGTCTCAAAATTCAAGAGATAAATGACCATATTTTTTCGATTCTACCTGTTGTATTTAAAGGCATTCTAAAATGTTTAAATAAAATTATTATTGTATGTTTCCAAAAAAAATTAATAGAATTATATTAGTTAAATTACCATCCCTATTAATTTTTTTTTAAAGAATGTGCAATATTATTCTACCAATTAAAATGAAACAGAGAGAATATCTATTAATGACAATAATAATAACTGATAGTGGTAATTGATAACAGTGGTTGTCGCTAATTGATAATTGTTGTGATAATAATTATAAGCAGTGATTATGGATAGTTGGTAAATTTTTATATTATTTGATTAAATAGACCTATAGCGATGGTTAATATTTTTTTCTTTTACAACAAATTTGATATATAATAATATGAAAGATAGATTACGATAATAAATAATTTTTATGTTATCTTATACAAAATTACTTATAATCATTACTCTATCTAAACGATTAATAAATTTATCTTATTAATTAATCGAAAAATAAGTTATTTTGTGCTTGTTATTTCGTTTTGAGAGATAAAAGATAAATAATTTCAGAATTAATTTTTAAATAGATTTATTAATATTTAATTGAGATAAAATCTCAAAATAATTTATCCTCAAATCAATTATCTCAAAATTATAATATTATTTTTTATTTCATAATAAAAATAAAATAACAACCTCAAAATAATAAAATTTAAACTAATTTATTTTAATTAAATATAAAATAAACTTTATCTCAAAATTAAATAACCCCTAAAAGTTAAAAAGTCTTCTCCAAAAGATGATGATTAATAAAAAAGAAAAGAAAGGTGGGGAAGATGAGGATGATTTTAGGAAAGGACAAGAGAGAGGAATGGATGGACATGGCAAGATAAAGCAAAGAGGCGAAGTAGTACTACTCCCCCTCTAATATGAAAATGAAAATGAAAAATGAAAAAATGGGGGGGCCTTTTGGTTTAGAGCGCACGTTCTCCCACGCTATCCAACAGTAACACATTGTACCTTATGCTCATTTCTAGTGAGGCATCTGCACTCTCCCAACTCAATCTGTAAACAGTCATTTCGTACGTTTCACATTAGTTTATATTTATTTATAAACATTTGCTAATCTCTTTATTTTATTACAATTTTGTAACGGTTGATATTTATATATTTTTAATATTAAAATATATGATAATTAGTAGATCTAATATGGAGAAAGTAGTGATGTTATTCTTTGTAATTCGTGTGATTATTATAGTATATTCTTTCTATTATATTTTATTAATTATTCTATTAAATCTCAAGTTATTATCTACTATTTTATATCTATTATATGAAAGAAATCCTATAATTATATAAAAAATTGTTTCTTCTTATACTGGATACCAGAGAAAGATAAGAAATGTGAAAAATGTTATAGTGTGTTTGAGGTAGTAGTAAAAGAGAGAACCGAGACCAAGAAAAATATTTGTAAGTCTTCAACTAATATTCAGTATATACAAAAGGAGAGTAATTTTTTTATATTGAAGAGATGTTCTTTTGGTGGAACTTTAAAGTTTTTAGGTTGTTGTATCCAGGAGGCCGGAGGGATTAAGTGAAGAGTATATTTGTTGGATCGGAAAAGATTGTACAGCATTAAACTTGAATCTCTTTAATGGTGTTATACACATTTCAGGCGTGTATATAACACTTCTATACATGAACTTGAGATTGTCTTAGAAAGGTGATATTAATTTATTTAAAATTAAATTAAGAGGGATAAATAAATATCCGTAAAATTAAAATATTAAACTAAGTTATGTGGACAAGTTTGAAGGAAATTTTATGCATTTTCCCTTTCGATAAACCACAGGTTCAATGGCTGAAACGATATCGTTGTCACCTTGTCATTTGTGACATTCTTATTAGGATTTCCGGCAACTTCCTAGGGGCTTTTCCCCCATTTTAATTGATGAAATGGCTTGAGAGAGTACTTAGTTTCGATTTGTAATTTCGAATTTCGTACTTAATTGAAGTGTCAGATCCTTGGATATATTTAAACGAATATTTTAAACCCCTCTCATTTCTCTTGTTACTCACTTGTCTTGACATAAAAGACATATCAAGGCCGTTTAGATAAATTAATATCATATCATCTTCTATTTATATACATATAAAAAAAAAAGAGTAGCTTTTATGAAAAAAATCATTCTTTTTTTCTTTTTCTTAAAAGGAAAAAAAAAAAGAATCTCAAACCTTTCTCCTCTTTCCCCCTTCACATCTCTTGCTCTTCTAACCCCCACCACCACTTTCTTCTCAATTTAAATTAAAAAAGCACATATTCAAAGACACAAAAATAATGAAAACAGTGAGATGATGACCATTTATCTAAATTGAATTGTGTTTTTCGTAAATAGTGATTTTTTTTCATGCAAATCAATAAGAAATTTATGTTATAAGATATGATCTTTCCATTTGTTCCTTATCGAATTTGTTCATTGAGAAAATGCACGATGGAAAACAGTTTTCTATTAAAATAATGGGAAATTTTATGATTTTTTCATGTGAAAGCACTATTATTTTTTTTTCTTTTTCGCTGATTATCAATGGGAATAATACTTAATATTTTTCAGTGAAAAATCAATAGAAAAATAATAATTTTTTAGTAGCGTTGATGCAGGATTCTGATTGATTTTATAGAAGAAATTAGAAATTGATGTGTTGTGGGGGTCTTTTTTAGGTTTAACCCTTTATGGGATTTCAGTTTATTTATGGAAAAGAAGAGTTTCGGATTGGCACTGGGGGTTTTGTTGTTGTGCTGCATTGGTAGATTTATTATTCCAATAATATTTGCAAAAATGAATTGACTTTAATTTAAAAAATTTGCACTAAAATGGAGCTTAATACATATGTTCTGTGTTATTTGATCTGTAGAAAGTAATAAGATTGTATTTTTTTTCCTCTCATACGATGGATGAAGAAGAAAAACAAAGGAGGGGGAGATCAACTGAAGAACGTGAAGGGACTGGAAAGAGCCCAAAAGGGGAGGAGAAGAAGGAATTCTTTATTATTATTATTATTATTATTATTATTATTATTATTATTATTATTATTTTCTCTTATGCTTTTAATAGTTTTTAATATAAAATATTATATTTATTTGCTTTTAAAAGCGTGGAATCACGCATTTTATTCAACTCAACTGTATTAATATCTCATAAGTTTGATAACTATTAAAAGGGTTTAAAATATCTATTTTAAATATATTCAGAAATTTGAATAAATATCGTGGAGTAGAAGATTCGTGATTATAAATCGAGATAAGTGTAAAAGTGTCTCAGATCATTCCTTCTCTTTGAGCAAATTTTTAAAAAAATCAGTAATTTCATAATTAAAAAAATACGACAATTTACTATAAAATATAATCATAGTCAAAAAAATTTTATAACGGTATTATTTATCTAATTATTTTTTTGTGGTTTTCATAACAAGACATTGAAATATTACTCCCTTCATTTCATTTTAATTGTTAGGCATATTAAAAGTAGTTATTTCAAAATACTTGCTAGTTTAAAATTCAAGAGATAATTAATCATATTTTTCAATTATACCCTTAGTAATTCAAGTCATTCTAAAATATGAAAATAATTATTATTGTATGTTTTCAAAAAACTAATAGGGTTATATTAGTCAAATTATTATCCCTATTAATTTTTCTTAATAGGTGTACAAATCATATCGTAACAATTAAAATGGTACAGAAGAAGTATTACATAAAATGATTAACGATATAGAGAGATCTAATTAGTGGTAATCTCTCTCTCTCTCTCTCTCTCTCTCTCTCTCTCTATATATATATATATATATATATATATATATATATATATAATGTGGTATGTTCCTAAAGCCTTCATTCTTATTTTTCTCTTTTCTTGTTTTTTTTAGTATTTTTTAATTTTAAAATTATTTTTTAACTCATTTATTTAATTAATGTCATTTAATGTTATCACAGACATCAATTAATCACCATTCCTATTTATCCTTTTTCTTATTTTTTTGAGTATTTTTCTTCATTTTGAATAATTAACAGATTTATTTATTTTTTAAAACTTTCTTTCATTAATTATTTCTCTTTCATTTTTCGTTAAAAATGCAAAAGTCATATCACTCCAAAAAAATAAAATAAAGAGCTATTACTTTTAAATTAACACAACCGTTTTTTGCCCAAAAGAATTCAATGGCCACAATTGTTATTAATATTAAATTAACTATTATTTCTTTCCAAAGAGAACTCAACGGTCACATTTTTAATGTATATATGAATGTTTTTGTTAGTCATTCTCTATTATTGGAAAAAGTGAATTTTGTTTGAGAAAAATATTATCTTTTGCATATTTTCTTTCAATTGAGTTTTAAAGTATTATGAATGACTTTATTATGTTATTTACTTTTTCAATTATTTAGATTATATGATGTTATTTTTACTTATATATAATACAAAGTTAAGATATAGGTTAAAATTTGACCTACAAATTATATATAAGCAAAATATTACATATTCACAGTGACATCATTGGATTTTTTAAGATCAATAAGTTTTTCTCATTTTCGCATATTTTTGGTATTTTAGAATTACCGGTTCTTCTTTATTATTTTATTTTCTTTGTTATACTAGAAATAAAAAGCTCTAAAATTTAAAATTAAATCATGAAAATACCCTTAAAAAGTTGGACATAATTTGTTAGCACTCTAATTTGCAGGAAAAAAATTAATAATCAATTTGTTAAAAATAATGAAATTATAGAGGAATTTGAAGAAAACAAATCAAGTTTAAGGTGGTCATTAAACTTTCAGTTATAATAAAATTATTCAAAATCGGTACAAAATATATGAAATGATAAGATATTCTTATAACTTTGAGATTTCACTGTGAGTGAGCTAGCAAAATATTTAAATGAATATATTTTCTCAGCTTCTTTTCCATTTGCACTTGGGTTCCTTTTCTCTCTTTGCATACGTGCTTTAAAATTGTTGGATATTTTTTCTTCACAGACTCAGGTTTAATTTTGTCAATTAACTTTAGTTTATGATTTTATAGAGCATATGGGTGTGTTCATCACTCAGCTAAAAGTTTCGATTATTACACTTCAATCATTTATATTTCTTATTAATGCAAAAAATTATTTTGTCGATCACTATAGAGTGTGAATAGTTAAACAATATTGTTTATCGATCTTTTCAAGTCAATAAAATCATCACCTCATTAGTTATTGAGGAGGATATTATATAGCACAAAATAAAGTTTTACATCACTCGACAATTAAAAATTTGAATCCATAGTCACAAAATTGAAGGATTAAATATAAAATTGTCATCAAATAGTGAAAATAAAAGATTGATACCTCAAAATGGTAGGTTGAAAATTTATTATCAATATGTGTTTGCTTATTTGAGTTTTTTTTTTTTTACGTGCAAGTTTTTTATGATTTATGTTACTTATATCATTAAATTAGGGAACGGCACCGCGCTTCGCGCGAACATTTAAGTATATGTGTTTGAATCAATTTTCTTTTCGATCAATTATGCATTTGGTATGCTGTCGGATTATATCATTATCTCTTGTTTTCATTGTATTAAGAAGATTCTAATGATGAAAAATAAAGAAGGTTATCAAGTTTAGCATTTGATCTATTAATTAATGGATAGTATATTCCGAATAAATAAGTTGAAAATATTCTCTAATAACAATTTTATTTCATTTTTATTATATTAAACGGGTACTTGACAATATAATTTGAGGGGCACGTGTGTTTTTATTTGGGATACAAATGAAGGTTGCACCTTTAACTACAACATATATTCTGGTGTACTTTTTTTTCCATGGAAGTGTAACAAATATTTTGTAGAATGAAATGATTGTAAAATAATAAACAAATACATCACAGTGGAGGCATGGAATGAGTTTTATAGAATAAAACCGACTATTGGACAAACTATAGAAACTGAATCTTGTATGATCGTTATTATACAATCTTTGAACTGCAAAAGTCAAGGGATTTTGAGATAATTATTATGATGATGAACAATAAAAATCGATCTCCATGACTTGCAAACTGCAGTCATGCGAATGTAGTCACCATTGCTTATTTTTTCCACTATCATCTCCCATGATTTCTATGAGGATGTCATTTTTCCATATACTCATTAATTATATTAATTGAAAAGAAAAATGAGAGGTTGAAAAGAGAATAGAGTGATTGAAAAGAGGTAAGAGAGGTTAAAGAGAAGAGAGTGATTGAAAAGAGAACAGAGAGAAAGGATGCGTACTTCTGCTTTGTTTTTTTTTTTCTTGAGTAATTATGTATGAATGAATTATATTTAATGGTCAAGAACTTTGCATCTTCTCCTAAAGTGCAATAACATATTGAGTCCCAAATCAAAATTGAAGAACCTACTAATTTCTCTCTTCCTCTAAAAATTTAATCGTATATTATTTTTAAACTAAAATACATATATACTTAAAATACATTCAGATGTTAGATAAGTATGAGTGGTCAATTAGGAGGAAGGCGTTTTATTTGGTAAAAAAATAAAAAAAGGAAAAGAAAAATAAGGTGAGGTGACAATACGGTATGTTATTTGATAGGTCATAGGGGCAGTAAAAAATAAGCTAACTGTTGAGACACTTTTTTCCACTGTTTGATGGATTGTTGAACACATAAAGTGTCAACATAAGCATTCTCGTGTTGAGTCATTCAAAAGCCACAACAAAAGCTACTGTAAAAGAAAGAATCAGGTTCCGATGGTTTATGATTTATAAGTTAAAAAATTATAAATTATAATTTTTAATTTATAAAATTTAATTTATTTTTATTATTTTAATTTAAAATAAATATTTAAAAATATTTTTTAAACTTATTCAAATATTAAAAAATACTTTAATATTTTTATTTTAACTTAAAAATATTTAAAATAAGTCAATCCAATCATGCTCTTACTCCTCTCTACATCTCTGTCTTGCCAAGCTAATCATTATTGCCCCATCCATCTTTGCTCGTCACTT
The DNA here is from genome assembly GCA_035772735.1 of Datura wrightii. NCBI lineage: Eukaryota > Viridiplantae > Streptophyta > Magnoliopsida > Solanales > Solanaceae > Datura > Datura wrightii. The sequence continues at coordinate 39,739,676 of JASDFA010000014.1, forward strand.
ACCCTCTTCGTCTCAAAATAATTATTTTAATTATTATTTAAATAATTAAAAAATATTTTTTATCATAATTTTTTAAATATTTTAAATTATTAACTATTATTATGCATATTATTTTTATTTAATTATTAAATATATAAAAAATTTATATTAAATATTAATTAATTTAACTCCCGTACTCACCGTCTTTCTCTCTCTTTTCAGTCTACTTCTTTTCATAAGGTGTCCCCACGAATTTATTTAAGTGGGATTGTTTGCTCGTGTGCTGTCCCTACCATTTCTTTTACTACGTCATATTCAGTGATTGTTGGCTCACTGTCTCTTCGTTTTTACTGTATTATATTTAGAAATTTATTTGTTCAATTAATTTTTAAAAAAATTTACAATATTATTGAATATAATTTTTTGATCTCACAGAAGTTAGAGTGAAATTTGCATATATATATGTATATTTCATACGTCATTTATAAAATTATATCAAATATGTTATTGTTATTGTTAATTATACGTGGTGAATAGTGATTCTTAGCGTGAGTTAATTACATTTAGGTTAAAACTCCCCACCCCTTTTGTTTTTAAATGCTATGTTAATGTACTAAACTTGAAATGGATGGATAAGTCTCTAGTTTTAACATAAATGGAATAATGAATATCATATAATATTGCATTTTTAAAGAGATCGTAGTGTTGAGGTTAATTTGCGCATTTCGATTTTTTATGTGTACCTACTGTTTTTCATTAACAAAGAGAGTAATTGCATGTACCTATTAAGACTTTCGGCGAATAAAAGAAATTATCTAATATTTTTTGCTTTAATTAGAATTTAAATATATAATATCATAATTCTCCTCCCACTTCATAAAATAGTACGCTGCACCCTTTTTTATTATTTTATTTTTTCACCTACATAACATTATACTTCAAAGCGAAAAAGAGATATAAAAAACTCTCCTCCTTTTTCTATAGAATTTGACAACTCGAACGTGACATTGTAAAATGAAATGAAATTAAAAATAAAATGCAGTATGTACATGTCAAATTCAAGTGAAAATAATTCTGATGGAGCAGATTTGGCAGCACTAATTAAGTGTGATCTCCAAAGTTGAAGCAAATCTTTGACTTTGAAGAAAGGCAGAATCCTTAGCTTAGTCATGATTCTCCTCCCTTTTTGTCCGAAAACATGATTTGATAACTTTGCCCACAAGTGATTTTATTTATTTATTTATTTTTAATCTAAAGAATGTGTTAATTTGGTTATCAAATGATTGGGCTCTTAGCCAGCACATGTTCTTTTTCACTAAACTATTTGTCTTTAGAATTTAAAAACAAATAGTAAAACCTTAGGATCCTCAACATTGTTCCTCATAGTTATATATAATCTAGCTAGCTAGCTAGCTTCCAATATCACAATAGGCCCCAACACTTTTTTATATTTAAATTTGTATTGGTTTAGCTTTAGGCTAAGTAGTGCTCCGAATCTCATGTACTCTCTCCGATGTAAGTATCACGGGCTCGTTTGATAGCTAGTTTGAAGGTGAGTTATGTAGCTATTAAATTTTACATAAGTAATATCACGTTTGGTAGCTAGTAAGAATGTAAATTATTCATGTATAAAATGAATACGGTGTTTGACTTGTAATTTGAAGACCTACATAACTAATACATGTATAAGTTATGACGAAATCTATGTATTATCTTATGCAGTCTAGAAGGTGGAATAAGTTATACATGAATAACTAAACTCTGCATAGATAGATAGTACATAGATTTCCTCATAAATAATTCATGTTTACTAATATCCACGTAACTCTAGCCAGACACCTAAATACTTTCATTGTGTTTTCCTCATTACAGTGAGGGGTACTGGTACTAGGTAGATAGATCATCAAATTTATTATACACAAGTTGAAGATTTGATTTTTGTAGCGGATTATCCGCTTAAAACATTTTCCATCTTACCAAACACACCCTAAAACTAACATTGACTCATGGGAGCATAGAACTTCGAGAGCCAAGTCAAGAAAATGTGTGGATGACATGAAAACACAAGGACACGAGAGAGACAAGGTATGTTTGATGTTTGGATAAAAGGAGAAATGAAGGGCCTACACAAAACCAAAATGAAAGGGCAAGACTCAAGAGTGTGTATGAATATGGAAATTTGAAGTATTGGAGAAATTGCTTGAATGAGTACAGACAAAGGAGGTTGGGGTTTTTAAACCCTTTAAGTGACAATACATCCAAATTAATAAATGGGACCTTATTCCATTCCGCAAAATATGGATCTCTGTTACTTCTCATATTTCACTTCATGCATTTCCATTTGATTCAACTTTATTCCTTAAACTTCTGTCGGACAAACAATACTTTTTTGTTTCAATATCTTGGCGGAGTCACTCATCTCCAAACACAACAGATTTCATATTATACTCACACGGCTTGAAAGATGCATATTATTTTTTATGGTATTAATTATCAATTTATAATTATTTAAGATATCTAATAATAAATATTTATAGATACATGTATCCGTCACATCTTAGAGTTTATTCACTTATTCATCTAAATAAAAAGAGTTCATAGCTAACGATATAAATATAATCACACTCGTAAAATTAAACATTGGGAATTACATTGATATTACTTTATAACAAACATATCGGTTTTAGTAATTCTCACTCCTTATATTTTCTAGCCATTTTAGCAAATAAATAGAATAAAAAGAGGGGTATATAGCCTAGTAATTACGTACATATATATAGCAGTTTATAAAACACATCCTAAGTGGTGGAGGGTAGAATTGGGTACCACCACAAATCCCACGGCCTCTACAATCTATTGTTGTACACTAAACTACAAGTACGTTCATTACGGTATAATGATGATGAACCAATTCTCAAGTTAAAAGAAGATGTTCCTGAAAAGTAACTAACTAACTAACTGTTTGGGAACATTTAAAAGTTTGTGGAAATTAAATTGAAATTGCATTTGGATAGTTGCATATGTTAATTCGAAAAGTTTTGTGTAAATAGAAACTTTGGACATAAAAATATTAGGTTGGAAAAGTTGCAATTATTAGGTCCATTCCTTTTCTGCAAATCCCAGCTGCAACTGAATGTGTTTGCACTCTCCTCATTTTAGTTCTATCCTAGAAGAGAAAGAGTACCAAACTCTGTGAACATTTATCAAGCATATACAACTTAATTTCTTAGCTTAGTTAATATTTTACCCCGAACTTACAAAGATCTATGATTGCTTCTTTTTTAATTTAACAATGTGAATGCACACACAAATGGAAAAAAAAAATATCAATAAATGAATTAAGGGCAAGTTACATATATATATATATATAAGCATACTGTTTTGTATTTTAACAAATGTATATTTTACATTGATATATAGAAAATATACAACGACTATTTATGTCAGTTTCTAATAAATTGGAAGGCCCGGTTTTTATTTCCTAATGGGCTCGGAGAGGGCCTAGCATGGGCTGACAAAACGGTCTGCTCCCATACATATTCATTCCATTCGTACTTTGTCAAATCATACCTCCTTCATTTCATTTTAGTTGAAGAATCAAATACTTGCAATTTAGTCCCCATAAAAACACATTAACATTTTTAGTCCCTGAATTGTTGACATAATTTGATTATAGTCTTTGTCATATATAATTAAAATCTTCAATGAATTGTGAATGCGCACACCTAGTCCCTCCACTAGCCAGGGAAACAAACTTCTCCAGAGACACCAACATTTATCAAGAAACAAAGCATGAACGAAAATCTGACATGCATGCCATGAATTTGATTGTTATTAGAGGAATGATGGAAGTGGTGAATAACTTTTAAAGACAAACAACAAGACCTACGCGAAAACGTCTATTGAGATTTGGACAGGTACATTACACTATTTCCCCAATTGTTGCTCTGATGAACATGTAAAAATTCGCGTACATTTGCTCTTGGAGGCAGGAATACTATTTCTACCCAAAACCCAGTAAATCAATTACAATCACTAGTCACGACTGTATTAATAAATCCAGTGGGGAAGACCAAAATGATAGGAGAAAATTAACTTTTTCCTTGCAATACAACTATGATTGTTCAGCAGCAGCTGCAAGTGGTTGAAGGGCTTTCATTGGATTCAAGATGACCCCGTCGATGACCCCGTAGTCTTTAGCTTCCTTTGCGCTCATGAAAAAATCACGATCAGTGTCCTGGTTAATCTTCTCAAGGCTTTGACCAGTGTGGTATGCAAGGTAACCATTCAAATTTGCTTTGTGATGCAACATCTCATTAGCCTGGACATCATTTGTCAGCATTGATTTAGCTATAAGTATCTCATCCTTACCAATCTATGCATACTAGAGTTCAACAAAAAAGCATGCATTTATGTCTGCCTCAACTTCTTAGCATGAAAAGTAGAAATGATTTCACATAGCTATTTCAAATTATTAACTAATCGAATAGAAGTTTCACAATTTAAGTTGAAACACGAGAAACAGAATTCTATAAGCTGACTAACTAGTGTACATAAGCTGGAATATTGGAAAATTAACTTGCGTCATCGCAAAATTGTCTAAACTACATGCAACAAATACTTTGCCTCAATACCAAGCAAGTTGGGGACTATTGTCTTAAACTAGATGAATTCTCTAAATGAACAGTTTTAAAAGATTAGCTTTTTGATGGAATTGGATGGGAATAATCCCACAAATTTTGGGGTTAATAACCATTAATTGTATTATATTTCACCACCACCAACATCGCAACATAGTCCCACTTGTTACACATTCTCTAAATAAAAAAGGAACTACTGAATATTTCCTTCTAAGTTTCCATTACAAGAGCATTATTCAAAGCTACTCTTCCTATCTGTCTAGTTTTTTCCTTTTCTGGACAAGTAGTCCACAGGTATTACTTCTCTGTGGAACTGTTTTTGCTTTTCAAGGGTCAGAGGTTCTGAACAGGGAAGTTTAGAATTGGATCCTTTACCTTATAAACCACCACTTTCATTGCATTCTCTAAATAAACACAGGATTGGAAATTGTCTATCCATTTTATGTCTTTATTGCATTGTTCAAATGTACTTTTATTATCTGCCAGCATATTGAGCAAAAAGTTTTTTTTTTTCAGAGTCAGGGATCAGATTCTAGCATTTCATTCTATGATGGATAGGGATTCCAGAATGAAATGTTACATATCAGATGTTGTGCTCTATAAACCATTATGTCACAATATTGACGACTCCTACATGCAAAATTTTGAAGTAGAAACTGTGGCATACAATAAAGTGAGTGATTACCTGTATATCTACATCAGTTTGGCCACCTTGAGCACCACCAAGAGGCTGGTGAATCATTATCCTTGAATTTGGCAAGCTATATCTCTTTCCTTCAAGGTGATAACAGCATCAGTAGTTAAGAGCAAAACTAGAAGTATAGCATAAAGAAAGTTACTGTAGCCTTGAATCAGCTTTTCAATTTACCTTTAGTGCCAGCACTAAGAAGAAAAGCCCCCATACTGCAATGCCGCAAAACATAAATTAGCTAAGGCAATCTATTTATTCCATGAAAACAGGCTAAGGTAATCACCTTAAGGTTAGAGGTGTCAAATGAACGGGTTGGACTGAGTTAATAAATAGGTGGTTATTGACCCGCGCCAAAAGTTACTTGGGATGAAATGGATTAAAATGTGGGTCCTAACCCAACCCACCCAATTCTTACTAAGTTTTAATTACTTTATTTGTTCTTTTATATTATTTTAGTTCCCAATAAAATTATTTTTTCCCTTTATTATGGCTATATATAACATATCAAATAAAAAAAATGTTTTTAAAAATATTTTGAAAAGATTTCTCATGAGTCAATTTGGGCTACATACTAAGCTAATAAACGGGCGAGTTATTGGGGTGTGTGGGGGGGGGGGGGGGTTGAGTTTGATTTTGCCACACCTACTTACAGTACTAAAAGTAAAATAGACTCCATAAATTCCACCTGTAACTGATCCGAAGTCTTAATTGACAAAAACTTTTTAGAAATAAACTTGTAAATTGTTCCACCACTCACCCAGCTAATTGATATAAAGGTTAAGGAAATAGTTGTGTGAAAGGTGAGTAGATCGTAAAAGCAATGTAAGATCAACGTGGAAATAGTATCAAATAACACATCTATACAAAAAAACATAATAAATTTATACTAGTTTAATTTCTTTGACATTGTGTACTTCTCCATTCAAGGAAGTCCCCAGGAATTTGGGATCAACTGAACTGGCACAATATAGGAAGAGGGCTTAAAAGGGCTTGGGGTGACCAAAAGGAGGAAAGAAAGAATTAAGGTGAGAGGAAGAGAAGGAAAAGCAAATCCAATCCCAAAATTTTCAAATATTTCCCCTATATACTGGTGAAAAAATAAGCTATTATTTTGCGAACTTTGGCCCCAAAACAGAGAAGTGTGAAGTACGCGACGAGTGCGGATTACCTAAATGAAATGAGAGGCTTCAAAAATGCCAATAACATGAAAGAAATTGGAAAGTTACTTGATCAAATAAATAAATAAACAAATAAAAGAACCTAAACTAGAAAGCTATGTAGTCCTATCATGGGTTTTGTTCAGGTGATTTCCACATAACTATGCATCACAAGCAACAATGTATGGTAAGATCATCTTCTAAGAGAAACACAAAGGTACAGAAGTAACTAAATCAGTACCTTGCAGCGAGTCCAACACAGACAGTGGAGACATCAGGACGGATATGTCGCATGGTATCAAATATGGCCATTCCTGAGATAATAATAGGTGCATAGCAATTGATGAACCATGCATTAAAGTAGACGGTAAAATCTGATTGTAACAAGTTCAATGTGCAATAAAAGCTGAAATAACTATGGCAAATTGACAACAGAAATAGAAGTTTGACTGGAAACACTTGATTGTACCTGCTGTTACTGACCCTCCTGGAGAGTTCACATACATGACAATGTCCTGTGTAGTAAATTAAAGAGGTGCTCAATTGAATTAAAAGAAAGCTGTATAAAAATTAAATAAAAGGATGTGACTAAAAAAAGTAGGGAAAAAAACAGTTTCATAATTAAAAGCTTTACTGAAAAGGAATGCTCCAACAAAGTCACAAGTATGTCAAAAGAGAAGCATAGCAGCATCTGGGTATTCTTTCTTGGTCAATAAAAAGCAAGGTTTTATTCATTTAATATGAAGCTGATCAAGGGGCAAGCCTCATATAGCATGGTGTAAGGGTGGTTGATTACATCATTGTATAAGATTTAGATCAAGCTAGAGAGGGAAATGTGGAATTTCCACACGTCTCCCTTAGGCCTTATCTTTATTCACTCGTTTGGCTCACGCACAACTGGGCATTGTGGCCTCAGTAGGCTAGTTCAAGCACAGAAGTTATGCTTTGCATGTCAATCAAAATGACATGCTGAAAATTCCACCATGAAATAAGGCAAGAAATTCATAAGTTGCTCAAGCAATTAAGTAATAGACAGATCATATTTAAGCAAACAAATGCGATGGATTAAAGTTTACATATACAAAAGATGATATCTACTACCGAAGGAATGTCTAATGTAGAATCTCCTTTAAATTAAAGCATCTAATATTTTTAACCAAGTCTATCCCATGAATTAAAAGTGCATTCTAGAAAATATACCTTTGTGGGATCTACAGCATCAAGATAAAGAAGCTGAGCAACTATGATATTAGCCATATCATCATCAACTGCTCCACCACATCGAATGATCCTCTACAAAATAATAATTGTAATAATAATAACACAGGAGTTAAAATTTTCGCAAGTACATTGAGACTTTGCGGTGAATGTTAAATCTACCATAAGAACACAAATTCTTACATATTGAAAGAGCTGGCTGATTACACTCTGAAATCGCTCTTGTACCATCGGCGGTGGTCCTTGACCTTGGGCATAGGCAGGAAAATAAGGTGATGATGGGATTTGCACATCATCTCTGCAAAACTCGATAACAAGGAAAAATCATATGACATAACAGATTTCTGTGGCACATAAGATGACAAAGCAACTAAGTCATTAACAATGAATTCTTACGATTTATGAGTTCCACAAGTCCACAAAACAGGATATTTTACCTTAGAAAGATCCCATAAAATGAACTAAGAAAACACCCTTCTATCTATTTCTTTTAGAGAACTTAGAACTTACAAGATTATTTTTTAGAAGGAAAAGGAAAATATAGATAAAAAGTAGTACTTCCTCTGTCTCAACTTATAAGAACTCTTTCCATTTTGGGGTTTAGCAAAATGTTTGAGTCCATTTCACTAACAATCTTATTATATACTTTTCTTTAACAATCAACCTTCATGACTTTCAAGAATTCAAACTATTCAATGTTGTGCTTTCATGTGATGATTTTGATATTAAACTAACTTCTCAATGCTCCCTTTAATATTTTTTTCTTCTACTACAAATATCGTACTTGGGGGTTAAGGTCTATGTACAAATGGCACTCTCATCCCACTTGTGGGATTACACTTAGGGCTCGTTTAGTAGGAAGCACTAATTAGAATAGTCCTTGGATTAAAATTTAGTCCAATCAATACATTGTTTGGTTACTCAATTCAACTTAATACATGGATTACTTATACACCATAGGATATATTATTTTATACCAAGAAAATAAAGGGATAATTAATTCTGGGATTACTAATCCCTGGATAAGACTCCTAAATGTGTAGACTACTGCTCAATCTCTTTTCCTAAATTTCTTGTACAAAAATTCAAGGGTATAATTGTAAAGAAGATTTTTTAGAGTTTCAAACCAAACACAATGCATGGTATATCTAGCTTTTAACACAATGAACTAAGCACTTGATAAAAAATAATCCCAGCATTAAAATCCTTATATTAGCAATCCCTGCATTACTAATCTCTGCATTACTTGTATTCGTACCAAACGACCCCTTAGTATGTTGTTGTTGTACTAACCATATTATTGAACTAGATAAGTCAAATTAACATCTTAAATATGAAATAGACAGGCACATCCATATTTCTTTGCAATGTCTAAACTTGGTTAGCCAAATTTGGGCATAACCCCAATATTTTCAATTCCCCCTTATCCACTCATCAACCATAAGAGACCCTAACAACAAGAACCAAAAGTGTTCTTCCCACTCTGAAATTAGACAATTTCCTGCTAAAGATACATAGAAAAAAAAATTCAGATTTACCAAGGAATTCAACCAAGACCCTTAACAGATTGGGTTATTTCTTTTGTTGGGGGGACGGGGGAAGAAAAAAAAAAAGAGCGAGAGGAAACCTGATAGACCAAATTCCTGAACGTGAAGTCCTTGCTGAATCCCAATCCGCTCCAGAGTACACAGCCCTCACGGTGCTATTTCCCCTATTCTTCACTTTCCCAACAGTCTTTAATTTCCTGGGTAATTAGGAAAAACAAAAAAGAACTTTAAAGGAAAATACTCAGCATTAACATACAAGTGAAAAGATAGAAACCTATATCAGTACCTGAAGGTATGATGTTTAAATGGTAGGGATACGGGGTGGACTTGGGAAAGAGTACAAGAATCAGAGGGGAAAATTGGGGAGTTGAGTTTAGAGATGGAGGAAGTTGTGGCTATGCAGGAATGAGCCATTTTTTCTTGGATATTTTTTGGTGTGAGGGAGAAGGGGTGTTGATATTTGCCGAGCTTCGAGTAGATGAAGAGAAAGAGATAGGTTTTGGGGCAAAAGAGTTGAGAGTTGGAGTAAGCAAATAACGAGAACGAGAGCTTGGAAAGTTGCGGAACATTTTCCTGCCGAATTAAAAAAACAAAAAAAAACATTTTTTTTTCTCCTTTTAATTTTGAGAAAATTTCACTTTTTTTTTTCTTGGATTAAAATTGAAGATGAAGAGCGGTTATCCTAAATAATTCCTCTTGTCCATAATTCAACTATCCACATTTTGTAACTTACCTAATTAAATTATGGGATATTATTATTTTTTAAAACTAATTATAATATATATGTCTTGTGCGTGTTTATATTAATTTTTTTAAATAGCATAAATAATATTTAAAATGTATATTTATATAACAATATAAGAATTTAGAAAAAAATTTATAAATTTTAAGTTGATAAATGATCATTTTTTTAGAGTTTGATTCAATCCAATTGTTTTTTCTTCAGTTTGAGTGAAAGATAAAAAAAATCATTCGCTTTTACAGAAATGTATGATGTCATAGAAATAACATTTGAGTTAAAGGTAAAACAATCATTCGTTTTTACATGAGTCTTAAATGCATGCATTATATAGTATATTTCATGTTAATTATTACAATATTTGTAAAACTATACTATATTAACAAATTAACATTTAATATGAATATTAACATTACGAAAACACACTGTAATACAAAGTTGTATAGTAGAACATAACATATAGTATAAGTTATTAATTTAAATAATTAGCACTTACAAAATCATATTATGAGTTATTATTGGCTTGTTTTGGCACTAATAAATTGATATCGCATCACAAACACATTTATTTATTTGCAGTTGACAATTCAGACTAAGAAAGACTCGTCAAAATTAGTGAAAATGACCACTAATGCTTGCATTAATAGAGTAGATTGTCTATATTGTATTTATTGGATGCGATCCTTCTCCATACCTTGCTAACACGGTATGTTTTGTCTACGGTGGTGCATCTTGAAAATTTGTAATTTTAAATGTACTAAATATAAGGTGAATTTGCAATATAAGTATAATTTTATTTAATATGTAATTATTTCTTAAAAGATAAAATATTAGTCTTTTTGAAATTTCTAGATATTAACATTTTCTCTATTTCTTAAATAATAAATGATCTAATTCATAAGTTTTAGTAAATTTTAAATATTAAAAGAAAATTAAATAACTATTGTCAAGTGTGAACTTTATTTTTAAAAGATAAAAAAAAATGAATAATATCTTGCTAAATGGCTTTGTACTTTAAATATTTAGTAATAACTTAATTTTAAAATTTTCATTTACCGTTTATAAGATGATTTCGATTTAATTTTTTTTATCTCTCTCTATCTATGTGATTAGTCAAATACCTTTATATAAATTGAAATCAAAGAAATAATATTAGATTCAACTAAATAGAGTGAATAACAAGAGCATTTGATTAATTAAAATAAAGAAGAAGAAAAATTACAATAGTAATAATTAAATAATAATAATAAGAAGAAGAAATATTGGGATAATGATCAAAAAGCAATTATTTAATAAAAATAGTAAATGACAATTTTGTCTATTAGAGAATAAAAGACAAAAAAATCAATCAATATTTGTAAGGGTTTCACACTTCTAATATAATGCTAGTCTAAACATACGTGTCTCACACGTGTCCCCTATATCAATAAGAATTAATTTATAAAAATAGCATGAATAATTTTATAAGATGTGTTTGTGTAACAATATAAGAATTTAGAAGAAAATTATGAATTTCTAATCTAAATGATCACATTTAATAGTTTGGTTAATCTAGTAGTTTTTTCTTCAGTTTGTTCTATCAATAAAAACGTCTTAGAAATAACATTTGATTTAAATATAAAAAAATTATTCATTTTTATATAAACACTTAAATGCATGCATTATATGTATATATAAATATTAATATTTTCTACATGTTTTAAATAAGGAAGGATTTAATACATAAAATTTAGTTAATTTTATAATTTCAAATATTAAAAAATAATTAAATATCTATTTTGTCTAGTGTGAATTCTATTTTCAAAAGGAGAAAAAGTGAATGATTTTTTGCTACGAAGCTTCATACTTTAAATATTTAGTAATGACTTAATTTTAAACTTTTCGTTTTACCCTTTATAAGATGATTTCAGCTTTTTAATTTTTTATGTTTTTATTTTCTCTCTCTTAATCTGTGTGTCTAGTCAAACTCCTTTACATAATTAAAACGGAAGAAATAATGTAGATTTAACTAAAGAGAGTAAATAACAAGAACACTCGATTAATTGAAATAATTTAAAGTATGCTGTGTTTCTATATTTTTTTCTGACTATAAAAGAAATTTCTTTAAAAAGAAAAAGAAAAGAAGAAAAAGGAGGAGGAGGAGGACAAATTTAATGTATTAATACATCATGATATTACGCTCTTTAATTTATCTTCTCATACTGTGAATTAAGATATTGTGATAGATAATTAGTTAGTTTAATAAATAAATAATTTGATATAAGTTAAAAAATTTGTAATTGATTTTAAAATTTTAAATGTTACACTTTTAATATAGTTCAAATAAGAAAAGATTTAAAAAATAAAATTTTACTCAATTTTAAAATACTACTATTAGGAGTTCTTATCTTTTACAAATTAGTAAAAATTAAATAGTTATAACTTTAATTAATATCAAATTCCTAAATATTAGGGTAATAATTAAATCATAATTAGTTAAAGAAAATAGTAAATGACATTTTTTTTTATTGTAGAGTCTTTTAACGAAGGATAAAAAGTTCAATCAATATTTTTTAAGAAGCTATATTATATTTAGTAAATAGGAGTAAAATATTATGCATATATAGAATATTAGATTAATTAGTTGATCAAATCTAAAGAAATTACCAAAGATTGTTCCATTTGAAGATTGTATTGCATCTTCAAACGAAACAAAATTGTTTGAAAAAGTAATAATAGAAAAGTGACTGTTGCATTCCTGAATATAGTGTTGTCATTAAGTCCAACCTCAATTTGGTTTACTGATATAAATTTAGAATTAACACTATTAATGCGTATGTTTATGATGTAACAAATCTTGTCTTGGTGTAAATATATTTTTTAAATATAATTATTTGAAAAGTATAGCATGAACTTTCGTACTCTACAAAAAGTTAAATTATAATGGTCAAAAAAATTATATATATAAAAAATATAAAATATAATAAAATAGATAAAAAGTCAAATATATATGTAAAAATATAAAATATAATACGAAAAAGAATTATTACCTATTCATCAACTAATGTTATAGTTATTCAAGTGCATTTCTTTGTCCCTTTTTTTACTATTCCTATTGTTGATACACCAAACACACCAATCCTACGTGCCCCCAACTTATTTAGCTCCTTTCAGAAATAAAATTTTAAGTAGCAAAAATTAGACAATTACAGTTTAATATCTACGTAAGTTAGAATTTATAGATATTCCTATCGGAATGCATCAGTAATTACAGTTGTTCCTTCTGGCCCTTTTGGGTGATGGTATCACCAAGTTGCTTGTAGATTGTGTTGTATTGAGGTAGGGTGAAAAAGCCCCCATTACTTTTTGCAAATACAACACCACCTAAAATGTTCTTCGAGTAACTGAATTTAAAAAAAAAAAAAAGATTCCACAGTAAGGATGTGTTCGGTTTAATTTTCTCATGTTATTCGATTGTTATTAAAATTTTAAAAATATATTTTTCTTTAGAAAAATAATTTTTTTAAAATAAAAAAAATAATTTTTCTAATAGAAATAGAAAAAATAAATTTCGCATATAGCATTTAATGTGGATTGTGTCCCAACACTCTCCAACACGTGTTCTCATGATTTTCGCCTCCATGCTTATAGCTCCCCTCCACCCCATCCCCACCTCCCCCTCATATAATATATGTTTAAATTATACATAAATACTTCTAAAATAACAATTTTTATTTATGGAACAAACATGACAAGAAAATAAATAAAATAACTCGAAAAATATTACTATATATAAAGACTGTCCCTCACAATTTCAAAGCTCTTGCTACTCCAGCAATAGCTTTAACCTTTAAGTTTCCCAATATGTTCTTTAAACAACTCTTAACTGTTTTTGAATTGATAGAACTGGCTGCATTTTCATCAGAAAAATAATATTGATGATCAATAATTAATTTAAAAAAACATTTATATATGTAAAAAGATTTAAAAAAAGGATAGGGAAATTCTTTGAAGAATATACCAACATGGCACCAGTTTGTGAATCATATCCTGAAGCTGCTGAAGCAAAGGTTACTCCTGTTATGAGATCTTTAGCTTCTAGTTTTTGATCAAGATATGGAGGCAGCAACTTCTTTATTCCCAATACTTCCACTATAACAAAAATAAATCTTAATTATGAAATATTTGCGTTTGAAAGATGAAAAAAGTTTCACATCGGTAGTTAATGAGATGGGTGGTCTCTTTATATGAATTTAGATAATTCTCCCCTCATAAAATTAGCTTTTGGGGTTGAGTTAGGCAGAGAATCCGCTAATGTAATAACAATGGGACTTAACAGCAGAGAGAATATAAGAGAACAACTTCATTTTCATTAATTTTCCCCAAAATATTTTTTTAGTTGTTTGCCAATGACAGACGAAATAAATGGAACCTTTATAGAAATCAACTTTTGTTTTTCAAATTTAAAAGTTTTCTTGATATTTGGGAGTACGTGCATGCCATGAATTCCTGCTGGCAATCTTATTTTATTCAATACGTATTTGTCATTCTATGGTTGGCAATTTATACTTTATATGTTCATGTTAAACATGATTTAATGTTTATATATTTATATATTTTGTGTGTGTACGCACTTGAAATTTCCTGATCATTTTGGTGCTTTCTCCAGTCCATATTAAGACGGAGTTTTTACCTGCTGTATTTAATTTAAAATAAATAATTTTTTATATAATTAAAAAAATATTAATATAGTTATTTTTTGAATTTACCTTTACTTAAATAAATAATTTTTTATATATAATCAAAAAATCATGTTAAATAGATGCTACTGTTTAATTGAAAATAATTTAGTGAAAAGATCTCTCTCATGATAGGGAGGGAAGGAATTATGATGAACAGGAGAGAATAGTATGTATAACTTTGACACGTATAATGATTAATTGGTAGAAGTAAATGCATTAGTGGCCGGTTATGTTTCTTGTATGCGACGGAAAAATGTTAAAAATGCACTTAACGTATTAAAAATAATTTTAAAAATATATTTTTTTTATTTATTAGATCAAATTTGATAGTTTTTTTTTTATTTATTTGGATTAAAAGTGCCCTTAATGTTAAATTTAAGTTTAAAATTTCCCTCCTTTTAACAAAAGATAATATGGAATATATATTTTTTTAATTAAATATGTGACATTATTTTTATTGATCAACATGTAATTGAACCCAAATTCATTCCCAATCTAACCCGTTAACCGAAACCTTTTTTCAAAAATCCAACACTTCTTCCTTCATCCAACATAGGACCTTAACTATGCCTACAGTTCATCTATTAAAAATCTTCACAAAGTTGAATACTAATCAACACCAGTTTGAAAACGAACCCACCATAGAAATATTTATTTCAAAAAAGAAAAAAAAGAAATCCAACCATATGGTAGTCTATCTTAATAAACCTAGAAATACGAACAACTGATTTTGATGAACAAATTGCTATCATCTAGTTGTTAACAGTCTAATTGACAAAAATATCACATGAAGAACTTGTAACTTTCTTAGTTTAGGAGCCTGCAATCTTACCATAAGTTGCTATGCTTGATAATTTGGGGTCCAACTATTAGGTTTTAGCAGGGAAAAATCATCCATCACTACATTTTTCTTTTTATTCTTTTTGGTTAACAATATTTTTCTTATACTCCTTCATGTTCTTGAAGGCTCAACCATAATAAATGTTCTTTGATAAGAGGTAAGGCCACCGTTATTCTTCCAAAAAGTCCTTTCAATGACAGAAAGAAGTGTGGAGTCTTTTAAAATTGGTTTGGGTTGGATAGTGAATGAATTTGGGTTCATTACATGTGGATTGTGGACTAATAAAAATAATACCACATATTTAATCAAAAATTATATATTTCGCACCAACTTCTGTTAATAGGAGGGGTAATTTTAGACTTAAATTTAATCTTAAGGGCATTTTTTTTATCCAAATCGGTAAAAGAAAGAACAAATTTGACCCAAAACGTGGAAGAAGGGTATTTTAAAACCATTTCTAATACGTAAAGGCATTTTTAACTCTGTTCCATTTATACGATGAGTTCCTAGCAATTATGAGTTGGCCCTCTGCGAAATTTTGACTGAAACGATAGTAACTTTTTTAAAAAAAATTTAAATAAATAATATTTCACATAATTAAATTAAAAATATTAATTATTTTCTTCTAGATGAAATACCCCAAAATCAAAGCAAGCCACCCTTCAGATAAATATAATTGCAAACAATCAATAGGAAAAAAAAACAGTGAGGGGAACCTTAAAAAACAGCAACTAAATAGAGGAAATTAAAGTGCAAACATTAATGCTGGTGTATATGAGATGAAGGTTTGAAGATGTTGCTGGAGAACTTGATTGACTAAGAGTTTATAGCCTTTCTCTGTAAGGTGGAAGCCATCCCAAAATACGTATTCATAGTCGTTTGAACATGCGATCGGACAAGCAGCTAGCAATTCTATTTTTCCAACAAAAGCACAACATCCATTTTTTGTAACCTTATATCCTGCTACATACAACAAATTAAATTAAAAATTTATATTCGCTCCGTTAAAATACATTACATAAATTGAAACAGATGAAGTATTTTTATATACGGATGACACTTACCATATTTTGTGGGGTTGTTGATTAGATCAAATGTGAAATTATAAAAGTCAATGTAGACTATTTTGGCGTCAGGAATTTTGTTGCTAAGAGAGTTTATTTCAGTGGAGAGCTTGGTGTTGAACGAGTATGCTTTCTTATTGAGAGAATCAACACAATTTTTTCGAATTCCCCCTCGAGTATTTCTGTGTAATGGCATGCATCCTATTGGTAATACGCCAAAGACACCAATCCTACGTGCCCCCAACTTGTACAATTCCTTTCAAACAAAAAAAAATAAAATCGAAGATCAAATTAAAAAAATTAGACAATAAGGTAATTCAACTAGTATAAACACTCAAAAGTATTGAAGGGGCAGCCTAGAAGCAAAGATAAAGTTATTTCCGTGTGATTTATAGGTTAGGGGTTCGAGCCGTGAAAATAGTCTGTACTATGTTTGCTTGCATTCGAGCAGACTGTCTACATCACACCTCTTGAAATGCAGCTCTTACCTTAATCTTACATGAACACGAAAATATTTTGTGTATCGAGCTTTTTTTTTGAAAAAAATAGAAAGATTAAAAAGTTGTGTATGAAAATTAAATTAGTACCTGCAAAAATTTAGAAGCAAAGTTGACCATGATGTCAATGTATGATGGGTTTAAAATGGAAGCTGGATTCAGTTGAATGTCATTATGGCCAGAGAGTACTATAAAAAGGCTGTTGCTCACAATTTCTAAGGCTTTTGCTTCTCCAACAATACCTTTTAGTTTTCCAATATATTCCTTGAACAACTCTAGTTGTTTTGGAATTGATAGAACCGACTGTATTTTCATCAGAAACCCAAAAAAAAAAAAAATCAATAATGAAAAATATATTAAAAATAATAATTGAAGAAAAAGGGAAACTAATTAAAGAAAATATACCAATAAAGCATTAGTTTTTGGATCATATCCTGAACCTGCTGAAGCAAAGGTGACTCCTGTTATGAGATCTTTAGCTTCTAGTGTTGGATCAAGATATGGAGGCAGCAACTCTTTTATCCCCAGTTGTTCCACTGTAACAAAAATAAATCTTAATTATGACATGTTTGTTGACTTAATTCAACGGGTTGAACTCAAAATGATCCATCAAATTATTAAAGTCAAAACGAGTCAAAATAGTGTAATCCAACGAGTCAAAATACAATCCAAACTCAAGCAAACAAAGTTGTGAGAATTTGAAAGGACTTAAACTAATAATTTGAAGAAAATACATGAACTTTCACATTATTTATGTCATAAAGCAAATTAAAAAGGAGGGTTGGTCAAGTTGGACACATTGAAGTATAACTTGATATTTGATCAA
Source organism: Datura wrightii (assembly GCA_035772735.1). Lineage (NCBI taxonomy): Eukaryota > Viridiplantae > Streptophyta > Magnoliopsida > Solanales > Solanaceae > Datura > Datura wrightii. Next base: position 39,757,596 of record JASDFA010000014.1, read on the forward strand.
GCAAATTTTTTTTCCAATAAAATTATAATCCCTTATTACCATACAGATTTAACCCATCCGCTCTTTTAATATTAGATTGATGTAAGAGGAGTAAGCAAAATATGGCTATATACGATGAGGATTATACCAAGAATGTCAGAAGGAAGTTTTCCATCACAAAATCTGCCAGTAGCCTTTCCTCCCATGAAGTTCTTCCCATTTTGTGGGATATTCCCCTTGGCTAGTGTCACCAAGTAATTGTTGTTGCCTGTATCAACTATGGAGTCTCCGAACACAAATACTGCCGGAATTATGTCACTCACGTTGTATGGTTGCTGCAGACAATCCGCTAATGCAATAACTATGGAACTTAACAGCAGGAAAATATAAGAGAACAACTTCATTTTCATCAATTAATTGTTCTAGTTGTTTCCCCAATTAACAGGAAATAAATGGAACATTTTATAAAAGAGATTAGAGGCAAAAAGTTTTTTTAAGCACATGGCATGAAACTGATGGCAGCTTATTTTATTCATCATTATTGGGAGTTGGTGCAAATAGCACTAGTGATACACCCTGCTTTACTCATTTCTTTCAAATAATTGTTATTCTGTGGTTGGCAGTTCATATTTTATATATGTTCATGTTAAACATGTTTTAATGTTTATAATACTTTGTTATATAATGACTCATATACTGACTATTATGCATTTACTATATGGTGTGCTACCCTCTGTTCTAACCATTCTTTTCGGAAAAAATTACATAATAAAGCAATCTTATTATAGTATTTACAATACATAATTATAGTTTCAAATAATTATAATTATTAACTATACTTTCAATTTTTGGCTATTTTTTTTTTATATTTACTAACAAATAAGGAAGAAATATTTTAATCTCTCTCCAATCTCGCTTGCCTCTTTCCTCTCCCTCTCCCCTCTCTCCTTCATCTCTCTCTCACTGCCTCTCTCCTCTCCCCCTCGCCTCTCTCCTTCATATCTCTCTCGCTGCCTCTCTCGTTCTCTCTCTTTCTCCTCTATCCCTACCTCTACCTCTTTTCCTCTTTCTCTCTCTCTCCCTCTCTCTTTTCTGCATTTTTTTTTGTATTTTCTGTATCACGAATAATACAATTGATATAAGAGCGAATAAATATACGTGATACAAGAATAAACAAATACAAAAACAAATGAATGAAGGTAAATTCTTTTGATAGCGGATCGAGGTCCATTAACAGGCCATCTATCTTTTTGAAGGATTGGATCTGCATCGAACACAAGTTGTGAATATGGTTGTCGTGGGGGAGGGGTCACCCGGGTCCCATCCTTGGTCCATTCCGATACTGGCATAGAGAGGGGGTAGGGGGATGGGGGACGGGATAATGGGACACGAGTTTATCTCGATGGTCCCAATCTGGTTGGACCCAGTTCATCCCGGATCCAAGCCCGATTGTTATTCAGTCTTTCACCCTCCAAAATACCACCTATTCCTTTAAATTTTATTTTAATTCCTAACTTTATTAAATTACACTCTGATCGATACTTTTAAACTATAAATATCTCTCTGCCCTTTATCATTTTCTCACAATTCAACTATTTCATTCTCTCCTTCTCTCTCCATTTATTATATTTTTAAAATTTTGACTCCTAAAAAGTATTAGACATGACTGTTCCTTCATTCCCAAATCCATTTATGGGAAGAGTAGTAAATGTGCTAGGTCTAGTAAATCTAAGATTAAAACTAGAAAAAATACTGAAGATTTTTGCATGTTGATGAAACTTTTTGGATCCAACCCCCTGATTCATGATTTAATTCAAATGATATATTAGATAAGGAGGCTTTAAAAAAAAGCTTATGGGGTTTTGAGAAAGAAAAAGAGGAAGAAATAGGAGAACACCAAGAATTAGAAATGATGGATTAGATGATAAACTCGCTAGTCTAGTTACACAAGCTTCAACTCAGACTTATTCTCAGGCTGAAGCTAGTCATCTCCTTGTACCTCCTATATTAGTAATAAGCATTGTGCAATTTAAGAGAAAGTTACTTGTATGACAGTTTATGACTCTTTCTAAGACAAACTTTTATCACGTGTAATAAATATAAATAAAGATTTGCACATGAATTCGACATAAGATTAGATGGGACGAGAGGTTTAACTAGACACTTGGGAAAATGTTTAAAGTGGAATGACGTCAAGCTCGAATAAAATTTGGCCTTGAATCAGAACCTAGCAGCTCTTGCACACTTGCAAGAGCTGTTAAGGGTTCTATCATGACCCAACAAATGTTAAATCCTTCTAACATCGAAATTGTGCTACATTCATATAGCAAAGATAGAGACCGCGAAGAATTAGAAAAAATAATACTTGTTTGTGGCTAATATTTTAGTTTTCTTTCTAACCCCAATTTTATTCATTATGTATAACACATATAATTTTGCTTTTCAAGATTTTCTATAAGTGCAGTTAGATTAAATGTTTTTAGATTTCAAAGTGAATATTGTCAATATATATGTTGTTTATTTTATTACTTAGATCATAAAGTGTTTTTAATTTGGTTGTAAATAATGGTCTTAATTTATTTGCTTGTGATTGTGCTAAAATACAATTTGTTTGTGCGTATATTTTAAAAACTAATCAGACTAGTAGAATTCGTAAATTTAAAAAGCATTGTATTGCCCATAAACTTTCATTTAGAAAAGTTCCCCAAAAAATTTGTACTAGGATGAAATTTACATATGAAATGTTATCTGTTCCTTTTAATTATCAAAAGCCTATAAAATTGATATTTAATGTACATAATGTTGATCCCTTGATCAGATTCTTGTTAGTGATTGGGATGAAGTTTCTGAGTTTGCTAAAAAAGAATTTAAAAAACTGATGTTGCTACAAAATAATTTTCTCAAATTTATTATCCTACAATTTCATTTATGTTATAGTATATGTGTGAAATTTCAGCTCAATTTATTAAACGTAATAATATTTAAGCACATGCACCTGCTATTACACAAATATGATTGTGAAAATTAATTGTTTTTTCTTATCTTTTAAGTTTATTATTTAGTTGCCATTATACTTAAACCTATTTGTATAATTGCGATGCGATTTTATGAAAATTTAGAAATTGCTAAAGATGAAAGATTAAATCTTCAGAATGTGAAAGTAACATATATGTTCATACTAAATTAATATTTGAATAATATAAAATTATGAAAAGAAATGACAATGTGATTTATCGTCCAACTTTAAAGGCTAGATTTAAAGATGATGCTTTTGGAGGCATGGAGGTCTTCATTAGTATTGATTGTTCCGGTAATAAAAATGATCTTAATTATTATATTAATCAGGGATTGGAACCTATTAGTGATGAATATAACATGGAGCAACTTTCAAAATGGCAGAGGGAGCATCACAAAGCACATTCATTACTTTCAACAATGACCCGAGATGTACTAACTATTCAAACATCATCGGTAGTTTTAGAGTGCACGTCTAATATAGCAAGATATCATACCGAGACCAAAACATGCATTGGCAGAGGACAACTTAGAGATCTTCTTCTTATTCAAAGATTGGATTAATTTAGAAAGAAGAAATTTTGGTCAATCAAAATTAATCAGTCGAGAAGAAAAAGAATACACTGAAATACTCAACACTAATAGTAATGGCAACATGAAAATGATGAACGTCAAGCAGAATTGCTAATTCCAGAGAAACTTCCCAAGCAAATTATACAAAACTTACAAAAAACTATATAGGAGCGTACAATTATTAGTTTTTGATAATAATAAGTAGATATTTAGAGGACTAGTTCAAACAAAACCCTTTCTAAAAAGTGATTGCGTAGATTAGATGCCCTTCTTATATTTGTATATGAAATTTAAAATTTCTAATAAAATAATCTTAAAGGCTTTTAACATTAATTTTTATTAAGAATAGTTTTACTTAATTACTTTATAGTTCATACTTGAATTTTTTTTTTATTAGTTTAAAAAGACTATAAAAATTACAAGTCTTGATAATTTTTATAAGTTTATATTTAACATTAATTATAATATTTTACTTACATACTTAGAATTTATTAAGTTTGAAGTTTTATCTTAAATTTGAATCTACTTTTAAAATTAATATTAAATATAATTTCGTATTAAATTTTTATAATTTTTTTGAACTTATATATGTAAATGAATTAAACATAACTTTTTTTTTTGAAAAAAAGCCTCCAAACATTCCCGACCTTAGTCAGTGGGATGAGAGGGCCCCCCTAGACCCAGCCTGATAAGCCCCCCTCACCCCTTCAACCCTCGTCCCCTCCATCCACTTAAATTTTGTCCTTTCTCATCTCACTTAATAAATCATAGTTGCAAACAAACGCAATTAATAAAGACATACCATTATTACGAAACGCAATTAATTAGGCAAATTTAAATCAAACTTTCGAACATTAATAATATAGTGGTAGACTTTGATAACTAAATATATATAACAGAATGGCATTTTCCGTATGAATGGATTAGGTATAGGTGGAAGGAGATGAAAGCTGACGCATAAATAATGTAATGATGGCAGGAGTGAATTAAATGTCTAATCATTTTCATCTAACTTTAATTTTAACCAAGTTTATGCTAATATGGAACAGTAGTAGACTCTATTTCACTTGAGTGTTCCAACTTATTCCCTGGACTTAAATACAATAAAGAAAAGAAAATATTTGTGCAAGAGATTTATACATGAAAAATCATCCAAACTCGAATGGACGTAAAAACCACAACTTATATACACCTTTGTTGGATTTCAACTAAAATTCACTAAAAACACTGAGCCAAGTAATCACCCCTCTAATCCAGAGGACCTATCGTAAGTTTTTTAGAACGATCCTAACTTATTGCTACTCTTAGCTCAAAAATAAAAATAACAAACTTCCAAAATGTTTCAATCTCAACAAATACTTTCAAGTAAAATGATAAAGAGATTACAATTAAAACTTATTACATTCACTAATGTTGACACAAAGAAATAGATATATCAAGTAGAAAAGTCAATCCAAACTTTAATCCATATACAATTAGGAACTTGTTGACTCCTTATTCAATTCTTAACTCTTTGTACTATATTCCTCCCACTGAAAACTTAATAACAACAATATAAAAGAATCACTCATATTAATCGCAAGGTGATTTAGTGACAAATTATATTCTACCAAATAATAATTTATTGCTGAATTCATTTTTTCTTATCTTTATTATTTTTCAAAAATTTATAAATAAAACAAAATTTAAAACAAACATATATTATTTATAATCAATAAAAACATATTGAACACATAGTAAGAGACATAATTAAAGACTCATAAAATAACATAAACAACTTGGTAGAATAGCTTAGGACTTTCTAAACTTGACACATTTTATGGAGGATATATCTTAACTAATCTTGGTCATGATCACCCATTTTATTCGATAGCCTCTGATATGAAAAAGTAATTTGGTCATGAAACGAAGGTTTGAAAATGCTGCTGAAGAACTTGATTGACTAAGAGTCTGTAGCCTTTCTCTGTAAGGTGGAAGCCATCCCAAAAAACATAGTCATAATCATTTGGACATGCAATCAGACAAATAGGTATAATCAAATCTATTCTTCCACCGATAGCACAACACCCATTCTTTACGATCTTGTAACCTGTCACCACCAAAAAAAAGAAGTTAAAATAAAATGTAATTGAATTTTTATTATTATAAATGAAGTATTAGTATTTACCATATTTTGTAGGGTTGTTGATTAGATCAAGGAGGAAATTGTAAAAGTCAATGTAGACCATTTTGGCATCAGGAAATTTGATATTAAGAGAGTTTATCTCAGTGGAGAGCTTGTTGTTAAACGCATAAGCTTTTTCATTGAGAGAATCAACACAATTTCTTTGAATTCCTCCTAGAGTATTTCTGAGTAATGGCGTGCATCCTAATGCTGTTACGCCAAACACACCAATCCTACGTGCCCCCAACTTGTACATCTCCTAATTTTGTAAAGAAATTACAGTTTATTATTCAACTATAGAATAAGTTAAAAACAAAGTATTGTGGAAAGAAATTACTTAATTAAAACTACCTGTAAAAAAGTGGAAGCAAAGTTGATCATGATGTCGATGTATGATGGGTTTAAAATGGAAGCTGGATTCAGTTGAATGTCATTATGGCCAGAGAGTACTATAAAAAGGCTGTTGCTCACAATTTCTGAGGCTTTTGCTTCTCCAACAATACCTTTTAGTTTTCCAATATATTCTTTGAACAACTCTAGTTGTTTTGGAATTGATAGAACCGACTGTATTTTCATCAGAAACCAAAAAGAAGATCAATAATGAAAAATATATTTCAAAAAGGGGGGAAATTAGGAATTTATATGTATGTACCAATAAAGCACTAGTTTGTGGATCATATCCTGAAGCTGCTGAAGCAAAGGTGACTCCTGTTATGAGATCTTTAGCTTCTAGTTTTGGATCAAGATACGGAGGCAGAAACTCTTTTATTCCCAATTCTTCCACTATAACAAAAGTAATTAGTACTAATTTTATCTTTTTAGGTGAAAATCAAAACAATAGAAATAGATAAAATAGACATTCTGGCTTTACGTACCAAAAAGATCAGAGGGAATTTTGCCATCACAAAATCTCCCGGTAGCCTTTCCTCCCTGGAAGTTCTTCCCATTTTGTGGCAAATTTCCCTTGGCTGGCGTGGCCAACCAGTTGTTGTTGCCTGTATCAACTATGGAGTCTCCGAACACAAATACTGCCGGAATTATACCACTCACGTTGTATGGTTGCGCTATTATTGCAATAACCACGGGACTTAACAGCAGGAGAACATAAGAGAACAACAGCAACTTCATTCTCTTTCTTTAATTAACTAATTCTCTCCTCAACAATAACAGACGAACGCTAAGGTCTAACGTTTACTTGTCAAAGCAAAAGATGATGAACCTGCTGGCAGCTTCATTTATGCACAATATTATGCACGTTATATTGTTAAAGTCAAACATTGATGAACTTGCTGGCAGCATCTATTATGCACGTTATCGAGATGGTATATCATATTTTTATTTGAGCAAAATTGGGAGTGCGTTTGCTGAATCTTTCAAGGATAAATAAATGTTTATTTTCTTTATAACGAGTCCATTACAAGCAATAGAATGTGATTTACCAAACTTTTGAGTGAAATAACAGTAATAAAAAGAGGACAAGCTTGTACATATCTCTCTAGTCCAGGCAATACATACTGTAATAATCAAGCACCATAAAGCAGGAAAAATAATATAAAACTCCTTGGAGGAGCTGGAGTTGTAAGGCCTAGTTACAGAAGACTAACATAAGTTAGAACTAAGTACAGCCTGAAATGCTTTAGTCTGCGCTTTACAACGACGATTCAACAAACGTACACCTGAGTTATACAAACACATTAACGATGAGTTCGGGCATGACAGCTCCACAGTTGGACTTAAAGCAAAAGGGTTAGCTAAACCTACTAGTCACTAGCTACCTGTCATGTACAAAAGGTGCATTTGCGTGCATCTATCTAACCTCTAGCTGCTCTGAGGAAGTTATCAAAAGGACTTGCGGGAGGTAGCCTCAGTGCTAGCCATGGTTCATTTGATGGAGGAACCGGTCCGTCTTCTTGAAGTATCTGCTGCAAACCAAGTTAGGGACGTTAAAACATACCATATGGATATCAATATCAAATGCAAGTAGGCAGACTTTGCACATTGATGGCATAGCAAGGGGCATAATTAAAGACTCGAAAAAAGAACCAAAGCAACTTCTACACCGGAAACAGGTGGAAAATTAAATCATATTTGTGCTCAAACTTTTTATCACATGAAGATAAAGTTAGAAGACAGTGAAATGCAAGATCACCTTAACAACTGCTGATGGCCCATTTGCCGGGAAGGCAGGATACACCATACCAGCTGCTTTTGCACAATGATTTTCATGAGCTAACCAATTCGAGAGTTTCTTTCTCGAGTCTATGCCAAGAGATTCACATTGATTAGCCATGGTATCATATGGAAGTGGTGAAGTTGAAACAGATGAACCAGCTACTTGACCAGCCACCTCGAGCGCCTGAGAAAAGAGACCTCAACTGAAGAACAATAAGGAGAACACTATTTGATTGACTTAATGGAACAGTAAGGAGACTTGTTTCTTTCAAATCCCGTAAAAAATCATTAAGTCTGTGATTTGTCTGCTCTCGTTCATTGGACTACCAAAACTATGAATACTTGTATCGGTGCAGTTTTATCTGTCACTAGCTTCAATTTTTAATACATCCCAACTATATCACACTCATGTCAAACACCAGTAGTGGTCACAGATTAAAGATACCAATCATGGAGAGGAAGTTGCCCTTGTCTAACGAAGGAAAGACGTGCGAAAACTGTTTTCGGAGAAAGTAGGCTCACCTAGAATAATGTTAGATGATGTAATCCATTTCTTTAACTTGACAGGAGATGCAAATATGAAGCTAACTTTATAGATAAACTTGAAAGCAAGACCAGCTCGCAAATATAACTAATGGTACATAACTAAGAAGAAACTTAACAACTTTGTTTCAAATTTAACTCACATTTTCTCATTTTGCAGGATGTTGTATTAAATGAGGAAGCATGTTTATAAATATGTTATTCCTACTAATTAAAATTACACATTTACATGTATCTTACAAAATTTTAGACGAGAGAGACTTGACGCTCAGAAAAGCTTTGTTTTTACGTTGGATCAAATATAGGAATAATAGACAACTTTTCAAAATTTCATATATTGAACTACAAATGCAAAACACACACAACTTTACATTGCTATAAAGAGTGAAATTTGCAGCAAAGTGATATCATGCAGCATCCCATAAAGCAGTATTTGATGACACATTGTTGTGAATCGCGAGTTACCTCTCTAATTATTACAGGAAAGATTTTTCCTTTTCTTGAAAATAATTTGCACTTCCATTAATAATGTGACAACAGTCGGATCAAACAGGCAAATCAACTATTAGTCACACCTCCCTAATCTTGTTTATAACTAATGAATTATTTTGGCTTGACTATTTCTCCTTCTACAAGCAAGCTCATCTCTGAGGGCCCACAACGCAAATAGACAGATGCAATTGGCCTGTGGGTGGACACATATACACATTCAAGGGGTTGTGGGGAAGATTACCGATTCAAGAAGCTGTCCAATGCTCACGACATGAGACATCGAAGGAGATGGAGACATAGGAATTCTGGGAATGAATCTGGTGATGTCAGCAATTGAGGATTCACTTACTTTGTCATCCTCAACAAATGAATTCGGGGAAAATTCCTGCATCAGTAAACGATAAATGTATAAAGATGTTGTGATTCAGGGAGATAAGAGCATGTATTTAACAATAACGAAACTCTTAGCAGACACTGCCATTAAACTAGGGAATGATATGGACAGATTTGTTTGGTACTTCCTCCATCCCATTTTATAGGGCCTAGTTTGACTGGGCACAAAGGTGTCATTCTTTTAGGGACATGCTAAAAGGTAAGTGCCACATAAATTGTTTTGGTGGTGGTGGTGGTGGGTGGGGTGGGGTGGGGGATTGGTATTAAATAATGATGAATGCTAAACCAGCATTCATGTCATGCCATAAAGAATCATGTGAATGCTTGATGAGCATACCTAGTGGTGGCAAATGGGTGGATTAGATCGGATTTGGGCGGATTGAAAATGGATTGGATTGCAAGGAAGAAAAGAGTCTCATATTCTGCCCACAAGTATGTTGACATTCATAAAGCTACTATTTGTACAGCTTTTAATATATATTTCAAAATCATTTTAATTAACTTTATTTAATGTTCTGTATCAAATTAACTCTTTTTAACTTTTATTTCTGATACATCTATTCATTATTATTCATACACAAAATAAACAACTCAAAGTAAAATTTTAAGCAAGCGTTTGGCCATTTGCGATCCCAATTTCAAGTGTTGATTTGAAATCAATGTTTGTTTATGAAATTTGCACAAAATTTCAACTTTAGTTTCAAATCATGATTTCAAATCTCAAATTTTCAAAAAAGTAGATTTCAAATTCTAAATTGTGATTTCAATTTTTTAAAATGTAAAACTTGGCCCATAAATTTATAGTTGTCAAATAAAATATTGTGATTAACTGATTATCATCAATCAACATTCACCTAGAAAATAATCAACTACAACAGGAAAACGGAACTAACAATTTTAAAAAAAGAACAATACTACTAAACAAGGAACTACTTTTAAAAAAAGGAAAAATAAAAGTAAATACGCCCAAAATCTTCAAATTAAAGCTGGGCGCTACTATATCAGAAATTTTCTGCTTCTATACTACTCTAGACATATGCATATAGCGACACCGCTAATTTTGGGTATTACAAAAGTGAGTTCATATATGGATACCCCATATTCTACTCATATTTGTCCATATTTTAATGGGTAAAATAGAGTGAAACCCATATTTATCCAACTGAAATATACGTGATCCAACTTATTAAAATACGGTTAAATACGCTGATTTTATTAATCTGGGCTGAAATTGCCGGCTCTAATTGCATACCTCGTCAAATGAAGGCGAATCTCTAGGGTGTGATCCTATTTGGACATGATCCATGTCAACCATTGATTTTAGACAAAAGATGAAAGTATCATCAGGTGTGAAATCCTCTGATAGCTGCTTGAATATGTCATCTGCCTCAACCTAAGGCACATCCCAAAAGAATAAGTAAGCACATATAGGCAGGACCAGGGCCCAAAAAAGTCCATTTGCGCTTATTTTCCTTTCTTTTTTCTTGGTGGCTGGGGAGGGCCAGAGGTTAGTTAAGAAATAAGGAAGTATTCATTGAATTTTCAAGACAACTAGTACCTCTGTAATGCTAGACAAACTCTTAACTAAGATATCCTTTATTATCTCATGACACTCTTGAATTTTGCTCCGCAATTCTGATAGTGATGATACAGCTGCTTCGTTATCAGCTGCAGAACCATACTTTCTCACATCTGCGTGAGGCTTAAGGTACACCTGATAACCATCATTGATACCCAGAAAAGGATCAACCTGAACATGGAGGGGATTTTAACAGCAATTAATGCACACAATATGTTAAAACAAATTTGTTAAACAAACATGCTACTAGAGATGAAACGTCAGTTTCTGTAACTTGTTCAACAACAGTAAAAAATTTTACTTCCATAATGTTGTAATCATAATTTGTTCAACAACAGAGAAATAGTTTCTTCCATTTCCATGATGTTGCAATCAGAGCTTGTCCAACAACAGAAAAATAGTTTCTTCTGTTTCAATAATGTAACAATCAGAACATGTTCAACAACAGAAAAATAGTCTTTTCTATTTCCATAATGTTGCAAATATCTTATCCATTAAGATTCTTTTCAGTGAAAAAGCAAGATAAGGCCCCCTTGTTTGGGTTAATTCTTCCCAAGTAACAGAAAACGAAGTTGTAACTTTGAAATGAAATCAATGAAAGTTTATCCTAAGGAGTACTCACAGCAAAATCCCGCAATGTTTCAAGTAAAATATTCAGGTCGGTTATCTGATAAATCTTCGCCAAAAAGGCTAACATTGCAGCTGATAACACAAGAAGCGAACGCTGGTACGCTGGAGGCAACAACCCTGAAAGAAGATACTCACAAGGTAATTGTAATTCACTTTTACCAGACACCAATGAGTTTGTTATTAGTTGTTAAAAATTACAGTTCCATACCATTATTAGGGTCCAGGGATAACTTCATAAGTGATAGAGGAAGCTGACAAAAGCGGATCAGTATGTTATTGTTGGTTTTCTGCAACAACAGAAAATTAACAATCATGAGCATAGATTAGATACAAAAGATGCTTAGAGAAAGCACTCAAACCTTGCATGGAAATGTGTTCACTCCTTTATTTAGTTTCTTTTTTCTTTTTTACAATCACGATGTGAATAATCTGAATGCTCACCTTAACACGTGAAGAAATAAGTGTTAAACAGAATGACTGAACTATAGCTTCAACATTTGCAGGTACATTATCTGGCATGTTGGCTTGTAGCCAGAGAGCTGATAGCAACTGGACAATTTGATCCTTATTTAGCTTCAGAATGTACGGTTCCTGCGTCAACCAGTAAAAAGCATCCTTCAGTGGAGCCAGAAATTAGTGAAAATGCAAAAAGAGAAAAAAGAAATTAGAATAAGAAGGTGATATCAGTTGAATCAGTAATGTCCTTACACCCTCATTCAAGCAACCAACTGATACAGCTTTGCGATCAATCATAGAACTAAAGTTTTGAAACTTCGGTGAATTGTTTAGGGTCCAACCCTGCTTGTGTCCCTCATCAACATTGTCTCTCTCCTTTAAATCATCTTGAATACCATACCCATCCTTCAACTTGATTCCATCCTTTTCCTTTCGAAGCTTCTCAAGTAGAGCTGTAATTGACACAAATGTAGATGTGCCATTGGCATTCCATCTCCTTGTATGGTTGGCTATGTCATGCCTAATATGGTTAGAACTTGGGATTAGGAGAACAGAAAAGATGTGGTGTGCTCCAATCCGTATTTCGACATCTGGATGCAATGTCACTTTCAGTAGCTGAACAAACAGCTCCTCAGGGAACACCTAAAAGAATTAAAAGATAATGAAATACAAAATAAATCCTATTGAAGGCAAATGATATAGAAGATGAACACACACTCCAATTCATCAATGAGAAATATTTCATTTTTCCCATTGATATCACTTCTCGGTTTCCATTAAAAGATAAGAAATCATGTACGGGAGAAAATATTTTCATTTCCATTAGAATAAATAAAAAGAACGATTCACATCCAACTTTCTGTGAAGATTTTATTCATTAACCTCAGACATGGTTGCTTTAAAACAGGCAATAAACATGTGAGAAGCCAAAAGCCAAAATGGAGGAAACATATTTTCTGGTAAATAAGCTCGCCAACAAGGACCCAACATATGATGACAAAGCAAGCAATTATTTACCTGCTGACATCGAGAAACAACAGATGCTAATGAGATCATATGAGCAAGAATGATCAAGGATCCCATTGTAGCCCTGGCAACCACTTTAAGAGATGGCAACTTCTCCAGCATCATCGCCATCATATCAAACAGTGGTCGTGCATCAACAATCTAAGAGAAAAATCTATTAATATCGGAAATACTATTACAACAGCCTATCAAATTCATTCATTAACTAACATAAATTACCCCTTTTGCAGTTTCTAGAAAGCATTCTTGGATGGATGTTTGAAGGGCAAGATTGAAGTTTAGCTCTTGCTCTTGAACTGATTCGACAGTTGCTTGAAGGCTCTTACACAAATGTCTGCACAAGTCACTGACAAATCGTATATCTGAGAGACTAGCTTCCAATCTAATGAGTCGAGCCAAAGCAGTAGCAGTTTGGATGACATAAGACTTCATTTGAGGATCATGTGCCACGTTCTTGTGGTCTAAATGACGAATTACACCAGTTAAAATCAATTGTTGATTCCCTGAGAATCCACAAGAATGAAGAACATTTAGATGCCATCAAGTCTTCCAATATTTGCGCCATCATGTACAGAATTATGATGATTTCAAGGAAAACAGTGTCATGGCAAAGTATTGGATAGTGACATAACAGATACCAGTCATTGAGTTTAAGCAATATACTTAACAATGTTTTTTGTTATTTACCGTCTTCTCCAGAACACAATGGCGAGAAAGCAGGTGTACTAACTTTTTCTATATGCAAAAGGAACATCTATGGAGAAGAAATAATACTCAGCAGAAATGCAGTGGGAAACCCATCAAAGAAACACCTGCTTTACAAGTGACATCTGGGGTGTAACTGTACACTGATGAGCAAAATGTACCAAGAATCTCCACTATGAAGTCACAGAGAGAGGAAAAGTTGTCCAATGCAGACACATCAGTACACTAGGGATAATGAAACTAAGGTTCAAGAAGCAAAATATTGGCAGATTACCTGAACTTTCCACAAAGTAGATCATATCAGAGAGAACCATCACAGCCAATCCATGTGGAGAAACCCAGTGCCTCCCATGGTCAAAATGGACAAACATTGGATCTAACACCCTGCGCATTGTACTGCTCTCTTTGGACAGGTCAGCCATCCTTTCAAGACAAATTTGAGCCCACACTTTTGGTGTTTCAATTTCTTCTCTGTAGAAACAATTTGATGCAGAAAGATAAAGAGGTTGGTAGATAAAGTGATTTGAACAGATATCAACACATTGGCAGCAGCCATGATCATCTGGTAAGAAAGATAACTTTTTTGTGGATTTAGCGGCACAAACCTTGTTAATAAAGATGGATCTTTCTTATCAGGTCTGGGTCTAATTTGGGAAGGACCATATTCACTACCAACAGCTCTTCCTTCAGATCTAACAACTTCATCCACCCAATTGTGGTGTGCCTCCCCTCGTTCAAAGTCTTCATTATGCATTTCAGGCTCATAGTTATCCAGAGTCATGTGAACAATCTGCACGAGATGATATAGAACTTCAATGATGACTAGTTATTGTCATTTGTTAACAAAAGATAATATTCTGAGAAGAAATCATCCATACTTGGATAATTCCTAGTCAGCAAATCTAGAATAAACCAACTAGAGTAAGAAAACAAGACAATACATTTTTTCCTAGAGCAGTAAATGAGCCAACCCAAGCAGATTTCCAGAGGTTTGAACTTGGTCTGACTAATACTACAAGCATGGTTATACTTGGTACAGTTAGGATATGTGCTACGTGTCAAGCACGAGCTCAACTTCAGTAAATTCCTTCATGCTCGAGCTCAAGCTCACCTCTGCTTGTTTAGACAAATGAGCTAAGCTCAGCTCGGGTTCGAGTTCATTAAAGAAACTAGTTAGAGATTGAGATCATTCAGTCATAGGTGAGTTTTCTTCAAGCGTCGTTTTCTTTAGTATTCTTTTTGAATAAAACAACACTCACATAGTAAATAGAAACAATCAATTTCCTACTGTATCACTTGGACCGGGGGAAGTAAAAAATCCGTGCGGGGACAGAGATAAAATAGATAATGCCCCTGAAAGAGTTGGAGACATTTCATATTCACAAAGGAAAATGGTAAAGAGGTGATATTGAGCTCAGATCATTTAATATTGAGCTATACAATAAGCTCGAGCGGTGTAGGATCAGATCCCAAAGATAGTAAGTATTTTCTTTCTTATGAAAGAAAGTCTTTTTCAAAGATTCTATATAAATTTATCTATGAAACCACTCATTTTATTTAACAAACAAACACATCTTGTTTTTGCTGAGTTTGTTCATGAAAATTTCAGTTCATTTATTTGTGTAACTTTTCACTTGAAAGCCAATGACCATGAATAACTTACGGCTTAGATCAGAAATAAATGCAAACAAGCAAAGGATAGAGACTCTTAGGAATATAACACTGTCTATTTCAGAAAACCTTCATATAAATTCTCACCATAAAGACTCATGAAATATGTCTGGAAAATGAAGAGAATGTAACATTTTCAAAAACAGGGAAGCAATAACTTAAACTATAAGGAACTAGAACATCTTGTACTAGAGAGAGAGAGAGAGAGAGAGAGAGAGAGATCACTCTACTAACCTCATCAAAATCAACAAATATATGAGAGAACTCAGCCATGAACCAAACCTGCAAAGGTGGATACAATTACTCAGATCCAACTAAACATTCGGCAAACCTGTATGAGGAGAACTGTTGCCAAATATAAAGCAAGCGTTGTTAAAACAATGGCTTTTGACTCCAACCATAAAAGTAATTTCACAATACCATGGCAGAAAGACATTGCAAACTTGATGCCCTCAAACTGCGCTTTTCATGTTCTTCATCAGTCTCCCGTGCCAATGAACATACTTTGGGAACCAAAGCTTCTATGTTATATGTGTATGTTCCATCTACCTGCTTCCAAAGTAAGATGGTAAGTAATTTTACAAACAAAAGACCTAATGTCAATCTTCAGTTAGTGCAGAATGACTCTGGGTTTACCATAACTAGGAAGCAGTAATTATACGCAGAAGATTCTTGGGGAATAAAATTCTACGAACAAGCTGATAAGAATGGGCAAGATACTCATCTCAGATAACATACATAAGATGATAAGAAGTGACTCTTAACACAGTACAACTAAAGTGGCATGCTCATCTATACAAGAGGAAGAACCCAAGCATATTGTAACACACTTTAGCTTCAATAACACAAGCTTCCACTGCCAAAATAACATAGTTTAGCAGTAGGGCTTCACACCAAGGTGACTAAAACAGGAACAAAGAATTTTCCATCCATAAAATGACAACAATTATACTGTGAAGATACTTTCCTCAAGTTGAAACTTCAAAAAAGAATAAACAACCATTATAAAAGCCAATGCCTAAAACTATGAACACCCAGTAAGGATAATCTCTCTGGATTCCTTATTTAACTTGAAGGTGTAGGTAAACTGAAAGTACTCTTCCTTTATCAGTTTTTCATATCTATCATCCTTTTGGGGTGTCATCTGACAAAACTATAATAATGATAATCACAAAATTCAGAGTAAATACCAATAGTTATTATATATATCTGACTAGGAAAGATAAATCCAAATCATCTACCAAAAGCAGCACGAGCTTTAACCTC
Source organism: Datura wrightii (assembly GCA_035772735.1). NCBI lineage: Eukaryota > Viridiplantae > Streptophyta > Magnoliopsida > Solanales > Solanaceae > Datura > Datura wrightii. The sequence continues at coordinate 39,774,260 of JASDFA010000014.1, forward strand.
CCCTATAATTCTTTGGGGTTGCTCGGAAATGAATATTGAAAACTGAGTACCTCTTTTGGAGCCAATAGAAGCTTTTAAGGTGAATTAATCAGCAACACTTCTTTAATCAACCAGAACAGCAGTGTGAAAAATACCCAATTAGACATTCAAGAACTTTACTTTTACACCTCAATGAAGGGATTTATGTAATTGTGTTACATATTTAGATTAATAAACTACTTATTACCCATCCATATTGATACCCCAATAGAAAATTTTTGACATTACACAAAGCTGCATTCTTCAATATTTTCATTAATCACCTGAATATAAATGAACCTGGTCAGGATCTGGCAACCAGTAATCCTGATAGCATCTCTCTTAGAGTCATCCAGCAGTTCGACAACCATGTCTAAAAGGCTAGCAGCAAAATATGCCCTGCAGATACACAAATTGGTAGTATATTACATCCCTAGAAGATAAAGTGGAGGCTTACTTTAACAGTTTAACTTGATTTCATTCTACAAAATATAATGATCTCCTAGTTACCTAGCACAGGTTTTGCCAAACCATGAGAATCCAAAGCATTACTTAATAGAATCAGTCTACCAGTAAGCGTATCAACTGCAATACAGACTTAACAAAGGGCTAGCTTATCGAAGGTCCATATAATATGGGACTAGTTAGATGTTATGTATTATGTGAACCTGCAATGGTTGATTACATGCAGCAGCTTGATGGTAAGGGAAGCTCAATTAATGATGACTAATATTAAACTTGAAAATGTGGCATGCCCTGCCTGTGCATAATTTGAAGATTTTTAAAATTATTTATGACACTTTAATTGAAAAAGTGCCTAAAGAAATTAAAGAATAATTGTGAGAAATCTAAAAACGTAGTAAGGTTTGATGAAGAAGAAAGAACTAAGTTCCATTCTATCATATTCAGGAAAGTACTACAAGAGAATAATCTTGGGGTTTAAACTCTTATTATACTTCGCCGAGTAGTTATAAACACTGATGATAACGACTCACATTTGATCTTTGCACATACAAAGCAACTTATTGTACACCTCAGCAATAACATTGAGAAACTTGATGTGCTCACTTCGCAGTTCTTTGTAGCACCTTTCTTCAAGATACTTTGCGATCTGATCAAGGAAAGCCACACATGTTGAAAGGATGCAATTTTTACTAAAAGGGTTTACATCCACAGGCAGTGAAGAAAGCCAATACCTTTGGAATTCTGAAAGGGTTTTTTGCTGCATATTCGCATAATTTCACTATTTTCCTTTCATTAGGCGAGGCATCCTGCATTCACAAGTTGCAGAGTGATTGACTGTTGCCATCACAAGTACGAACAAAGCAGATTCATGGATTGACTGTTGGCTACTCTTTACATTTTTGGATTTGGGTCCTCTTTTCTACTCAAGCATAACAAAGCAGTTATTAGTTAGACCCCAAGAAAACAAATATCAATGTACTTACTGGTGATTTAGGGAAGATTTCAGCTAGCAATTTCTTGTAACGCTTCACTGGTTGTCGAGATCGAGACCTCATAGCAGGACAGCAGATGCACATGTTCCCACATGCTGGGAATAACTTCCGTGAAATAAAGCCCATTTTCCTTCAATTTTCAGAATAAACAAGTAAAATTTCTCAGTGATACAGAAAAAACGAAAGAACCCAACCAAGAATAGCAACATATACAAGCAACTCAAAACTCGAGACAAAACCAAAATGCAGTTAAGAAAAGATCAATCAACCAACAAGAAAGGGTAAAAAAAGTAGATAAAGAAGAAGAGAACTTCTGAAAAACAGAGGCCAAAAGCGTGAAAACCAAGATCGTTAGTGACAGGAGAGAGAAGCACTATCATGCTTACAAAAAAAAAAAGAATTGACAATGACACCAAAGAACATAACGAAACTTAAAACTAACAGGCTAGGTGACTGATCAGCAACCCGAAGTATGTGCACCCCCAAGAAAAATAACACCAAGAGTTAAAAAAGAAGCAATAACCCAAGAACAGAAAGAATAACAAGGACAAATACACAACAAGAAACTAGCAAACGAGTAAAATTAGCATACCTTCAACTACAGAAGGAGATCTGGGGAGTGGAAAAACTCCCAGTAAAGGGGTTTCAAAAACTCCAACAAATGTTTCAACTTTGAGAGAAAGAACAAATGGGAAGTGAAGAAAGAAAGAATCTCAAGTGTTGGAAAAGCAAGAAACCAGACAACAACAAAGTGGGCGCGTGGATTTAAGGAAGAAATCTTAAAACGAGGAAAGAAAAGCATGGGCTTGTTTGTGTGGAGTTGATTGGGGGGTGGGGGGGCGGGGTGTTCAAGAATCAAAGACTGGATAGTACTGGAAGAGTAGGCACCGGAGGGAAAGATATCACGTGATTGTCAGGTCACTTATTTGTGTTAAAAAGAGACTTGCTTTTGTCTTTTGTCTGTACACAGGTCCCCTTAAATAGTTTTTTTTTTGGGGGGGGGGTGGGGGGCTTCTAATTTTCTTTTTCAATTTTTGGAATAATTTTCACCTTTTAATTTCTTTTGTTCTTTCAATTGTGTCTCTCTTTGGACCAACAAATATAGCAGTAGAATGATAAGTAATATTACTTTATTTTTAGTTAAAAGTTTTTGGATATGAAGTTTTTTTATTAGGGAGTTTCTTTATTTTTAGTACAAATTTTTTTAGCATACATTTATATCTAATTGAATTTTAAGATAAATATAAAAGCCAAGTGAAAAAAATAAAAGAAATCAAAAATATCATTAAACCATCTTCAATAGATAACTTTGCCTTTTGTTATATTTTTAATTAAAAATATTCTTGTCGTTAGTTAAATATTTCAAACTAATCCTCCGTTAATCAATTAAAGTGAATTTAAAAATTTTTTAAAAATAAATAAAATGAGAATTGATCCTTAATTTTTAAGATAAGCACATCATTTACTTTTCCTATAGCATTGATATAAGAATAATAATTTGTCCGAATCAAATAGCTCAAAGATATTCTTTCTGTTAATGGTTGTTTCAAAGCAACGAAAAAAAGTTGATTCTAGCCTTAAATTGTTTGAAACGAGACATTTTTGCCCTTGTTTTTTTTTTATATATATTTTAAATTGGAAGAGAATGTTAAATGTGATGAATAAAATAACAATGTACGAAAATAAGTAATATGAAGACTTCTCATTTTAACAAATAAAAGAAGATGACATGACTTTTTTTTCTTATGATTCCTTACATGTTAGATATGGATTATTATTTCTAAATATGAATTGTGTATTTTTTTTTATATTTAAAATATAATTTTCTATATTACTAATAATAAGTTTATATTACTACTTCTAAGAATGATATGATAAAATAAATTTAATTTAATTATATTTTAATATGTTATATTATTTATTATAATTTTAAGTCATTCTAAGTTTCAATCGAAAGTGTAATAATTTTGAAAAAAAAAATAGCAAAATAGATATTTAATTAAAAAAATATGATAATTAAAACTTTTTACTACATACAATTGGCATTACTCAAAAAATAGTTATTTAAAATAGTAAAAATAATCTCATAATCTCTTATATAAATTTTGCCCAAGCCTTTACTATTAACTTGCCACAAACTTTAAATAACAGGGCAAAATTGTCCCATTAGAATAGTTTAAGCCTTAAAGGCAAAATATATTTTTGGAAAAATATATTTTTACATTATTTGACAGATATTTTTAAGCTATTTAACTAATTAAAGGATATTTTTAAACTAATTGACTAACATCAAATATATTTTTTAAGTCAAAAAAAAACTAAGAAAGAATTAATTTATTTTGAATAATTCAGATATAATTTTTAGGGGGAAAAATAGAGTATCTTGGAGGGAAGAAGTTTGAAGGATATGATTCTTCTTTTCTTTGGTCTGCAAAATTTTGAATTTTGATATGAATAACTACCTTTTAACTTTATTAGTAATTTTGTTTAAAAAGATATTTGGTTGAAATATCCAAATCAATTGTCTCTCAATGTTACTACAGCTTTTCTCTTTTACAAAAAAAAAAAAAAAAAAAAGTACATAAGATGAAATAGTTGTTTGCAGTAAATTAATTTCTCATAAAAAAAGTTAAACACTTGAATTATTTAATCTATTATAAAAATGATTAATAATTTATTTTAACAAAACATTTTGTATCAATTTACAACTTTTCTTTCTATTGTCCAGATAAGTTAATAATATAAAGAACTCTTCATTATTTTAAAAAATTTAAGTTTACTCTCTCAACTTTTATTTGAAGGGATATCGTATATATTTGACTTTCATTAAGCCAGAATGTTACTAAACCAAATACTTTTCAGTGGAAAATATGATATTATTGGAACATGGTGTAAAAAAAATAAATCCTAAACAAACACGAGGATAAAGCTTAATTATATTCTTCAGATTTTTATTTTATTTGTCACGTTCTTTTTTGTATTTATTTAAAAAATATTATTAATTAAGATGATATTTTATCTTAATTGAAGTCTGCGAAAAAATAAAATACGTGCAAACCTTATTTTTCTATTTGTGAAATAAAGCGAATATTTTCAATTAGTACTTTAATTCACAATAAATTTAAATAAATAAAAAACTCTATCTTGACAATATAAAAACAATAGATATTTTTGAATCAATTATTTTTATTGATCATGGCAAGTAAAATAGATTATTATCTTAAGGGAAAATAAAGATTTTGAGTAAATTAATTGCACCAACTGCAATTGAATGTGACTTTGCCACTGTACCATGAGATTAATGGTTAGAACCAATCATTCAAGAAATGTAGAAAGATTACTTAATAAAATAAATAATGATAATAGAATTATTGGTACGTACACATAGGAAAAATTTTAATAAAGTTTTCGGCTCCTCACTCTCCTAAAAGAGAATGAATCACACACTCCATGCCAAATAAGTTAAAGGAGTTATTAATTTCACTTTAAATTAATTTAAAAGTTAATAAAATCTGTGTAAAATTAAAATATCTCCTTAAAAAAAAGACATAAGTTCATAAAAAAACTTTATGTATTCTCCCTTATAAATTTGACCTTACTGACCACCTTATCTTCTTCACTTAAGATCACAAACGTAGGGTGTGTTTGGTATGGCGGAAAATGCTTTACAAAAAAAAATTTATTTCTTATTTTTTCATAGCTCAATTAGTCAAAAAAAAAATTAAAATATTTTCTTTAGAAAAATAAACTTCTTCAAAATAAGAAAAATGAATTTTTTAATAAAAGAGAAAAATAAGTCACATTATTTCTTCTCACCCCCCCCCCCCCCCCCGTAACTATCCATTCTACTCACCAACCCCCACCCACCCACTCCAATCCACCTCTTCTCCACTTCATAGCCATCTTCATAATTTTATTTTAGATATAAACAAATAATTTTAGAATAATATATTTTACTTACATATCAAACACAAAGAAATAATTAGAAAGAAATAACTTATTCTCTCAGAAAATATTTTATTTCATACCGAATACACCCTTAAACTTGAAAAGTAATGTTAAACAAAATAATATAAAAAAAGCTTTTCTTCGTCAGCACATCAAATTTTGATTATTTTTTCCTTTTGGTCCGGATCAAATGTTGATTTTGCTACCTAACAAAAGATTTAGACATGCAGATAGAATTCAGGAGAAGTGCGAAAAGAAAAAAAAAAGGGTATATAAATGAATGCAAAGAATTAATATTGCTAATTAATATCAGAACAAAAAAGTTGCCCATGCAAAAGATTAAAATAATATGTAAATTGGGTCGATCTCAAGTAAACATCAGCGTGCATGACAAGTTATGCCACAATAGATTATACATTTGTTTAGCAAAACACTTGCAGAAACAATCAGCCAACTTGCATCATTAGACCAAAATGAATCATGTTGAGTAATTCTATTGTGCGGTGGAGCGTGATTTTTATTAAGGTGGTTCAAAATATATATATACGAAGAAGTTAAAGAAATTGATCAATATATATTATATACACGGTGAAATTTTTGGTATCACTTATGCCCCCAACTCACCCATGGTTATGTAAGTCAACTAGAGGAGGATAACCGGGAAATGGTGGCGATGAAGTGATGTTACATGGACATGCCTCAACTGCCCACTGCCCACTGCCCACCCTATTAAATAAAATGTAGTGTATATTTTAAGAACATGAATTGAAAGATAGCTATACTATATACTTGAATTTGGACCCTCCTAATGAGTTCACCAACCCCCCAATACTTCTCCTGGACCACAAATCTCACTCGTTCCACCTTTATTATCCCATATATCCCTAATGATTGACTAATTAAGTTGGACAGGCATGCTTAGACCAAGTCCTTAACAACTCTAATGCTTACAATATTAACTTGATATTCTCCATTTGGTTTTTGGACCACCTTTTGAGAGGACAAATAATAAAGATCTTGTCTCCGGCACTATATAATGTTTGATTTTGCAGGTCACCACAGTAAAGCAACTTTAAGATTGGCATTTTCAGCTTTCCCTGTCGCAACAGGTATCCATCCTACAGGGAATTTCCATATGTTGGTTTCAGTCTCCCAATGTGTATTTGACACAGGCTCTCTTTTTTATCTACACATATTTGTCTTGAATTTAATGATTTCTTTGCATTGTGTGAGTAATGTGTTTAGTCAAAAGTTAGTTCTTAGTACTTACAACTCTCTTTAGCACTCTCCACAAAAAATTAAACTAGCCCAGCCTTCTACGGATTGGTACAATTTATGCAAGTGTCTTCATATCTAGAACTCCATAATTGAAACGGAAGATATTTTGACTTCACAAAACAACCATGTGATCCAATCTTATGGTCAAACTGATAGAGAGGTTGTTGCAGATAAATGGTATATAATAGTAGTAATAAAAGAAGATACACGTTAATGAGCCTCGCTTACATCATTAGCAAAGAACGTCTGCAAACTTGATCGTTAGCCCATTGCAGGACTGCCTTGAATCCTCGGTGTGCCTTTTGAATATTCTCAACAAAGCGTAACAATATTGAATATAGGCTGATCTGAGTAATATTCAGCATTAAAGTTTTTAGACTGACACTCAACTTCAAAACGTTTAAGACAAAAGATTTCCTCCTTGTGCTCCACAGCTCTGCAGAACATCCATCCATGTTCAGCCTGATCTAATTGGAAAGGTTTCTTCTTATATCGCTCTTCAAATACAAATTCTTGGAGCATTTCCATTCAGAAGGCGCAATGTAGATATGTGTGACTGTCCCACTTTAAATTGCACAGACAAAAGACTCCGTTATCAGATATATATATGGTCTAATGAAAGCTATTCACATGCTATAATCTTGGTAAATGGAGCATAGGCACAATGGTGCTAACTGGATCGACAAAGGTGGTAATTTTCAATAACTGTGCCCTACAATGAACAACTACTCAGGCTGAAGCCATATATAATATGCCAGCTGGAGTATGAGAGAAGAATCAAAAGATAGGATGGAACGCAAGTATTCCTTCTGAAGTTCCCACGTGAACCTCTCTACCAAAAAAAGTCCCAAGTGCCCATCAGTATCAGGGCTGTAAGAGCTCTGCTCAACAAGCACTCAGAGGTTGAATCTTCTCACGTATTGCCTTGTAGCACCGGAGACTGCAGAGAGGTAGTTTTGATTTGGAGTCTCTGTATTTGTATGTATTCATACAAGATGGACCAGCACATTTCTCGCGAGGAGGTGGATAGCTGAAAACCCAAATCAACAGGTTATAAATTAGTGATCAGTATTTAAATAAGAGGGGGAAAATACTGAATATCAGAAAAAGGTCCTCGAGCGAAAAACTCCAAGCATCCAAACCTGCAAGCCTTAGGTTCAAATATGCTTGGGAGCCCCATCTCGCTAGGAAATGTCACAACGGTACCAGAAGGACCCATGACCCATCTGATAGCATTTGATGGAAGTGCAGTAGCTGCCGCAGTCCTCTCCTGAATGCATAAAAATATGCACAAAAGAAAAATTGTGACATATAAACTAAAGAGTACAGTGCAGAAGAAAACTTAACATTGTAACTTTTGGCTCCTCAACAAGGAAATACTCTCTTTAAAGAACAATGGCTTCACCCTGACATTTAAGAATTACATGGAAATGGCCACACATGATCTGGATGTGCTCAGCTAAGGATGTCAAAGACACTTCAAAAGACGATGCAACACTCTTCCGAAGGAGTAAGGAGCAGAAGTGGCAGAAGGGAAGAAGAAGCTCTTTTTGCCATTGCTGGGGAAGTTGACCCAAGGAAAATGGGACCAAAGAACTGAATGAACAGAAAGGAAGTGTTCCTATAGATTGTCGAGAAGGGACAGAGAAGACTGGAAAAAGAAAGAAAGAAAGAAGAAAATTCAAAACAAAAACAGAAAGTAACAAACAGAAGATAATACACACGAGTGCTAGATTTCAACCCAAAAACAAGTTCTTGGGAAATTGCCAAAAACTATAAAGTAGGAGGGGCTACATCAAACTTAAAATTTCAATTGCTTTACTTGAGTCGTACTCTCACCTGTGCTAATTCCTCTTGTCGCTTCTTAATTTTATCTTCTCGCTTTTTCCTACTAGAATCTTGACTGAGGATTTTCCTTATTGCTTCAGCCTGCCAAAAGCTATATATGTTAAACCACTTACATAGATATATGGAAACTATTTGGACAATGAAAACACATAAGCCCATAAACTTGAGTAACCTCAGACTCTCGAGCAGCCTTTTCAGCTTGCATCCTGCGTCTTTTCGCAGCCTCAGCTTTCTTCAACTGCTGTTCCACTTCAGAGAGCTTCTCCTTTTGTTCTGCAACGAGATCAAACTGAATTTATAAGCTGATCCTCAGATGAAATATGTAAACCATAGAAGACGCAGGGAATACTCACTTTTAGGCGGTGCAGGTGGAAGTCCATGGGGGAACTCAATTGCACTTGAGCCTGCACTGCAAGAAATATCTTTTCCAGTCTGAAGTGCCCGCTGGCGAGTAGTTACAGCCATTTTTCTCCTATCATCTACTAAGATATCAGTAAATTCCTTTAGTTGTTTCTTCTTCTTGGGTACTAACTCAGCATCAGAACCCACTGCTTCTTCATAGTCGGTATCCTGAGATGCTATTTCAGATTTGGATTTCTTAATCCCTTTAACTGCTTTAAGCGAATTGTAATCACTCAGATCTGCACCATAAGCACTGCTACTTTGACTTAACACCTTTGATATCTTCCGCTGTTTTCTGCATCCAACTTCATCATCATCCTCATAGACAGCACTATAACCAGCAGAGTATTTGGAAGACCTGAGCTTCTCCAGGTAACGGATCTCATCATCATCGTCATCCTCAGTGTCTTCATCATTGAATGTTTCACCTGATAAATGTCTTTTAGGCACAGACTTGCTTCTATGAGCTGCCTCATATTTTCCAAATTGCTTCAAAGGAGCAATCTGCCCAGATAACTGATCTGTCGAGGAATCCACTCTCCCAATGCTAAAACCAGTTTTAGCAAAGTCCTTCCAGGGGATACCTCGCAAGCCAATTGCCTTTCCACTATAAGAGGAATGATGTCCACCTGTCTTCTGCTGTGGAATATAAGAAGAGAGCCTAAAATTAATCTCTAAGGACATCAATCATCAGTACCTTGAGGAATCTTTTAAAAAAAATCTTTCTGCGGACTGCAGAGGAAGTGGTATAATATGTGACAAGTCACATTCTTATGGACTTAGTGGGTGCTTTTATGTTTAAACATTTATGAAGGAAAAATAAATGCAAACTTGGATATTACAGCCATGAAAAGGTGAAAGTACTTAAAAGGAGCTAAAAGACTGCTGATGGGATGGGCAATGGAAACTCTAGAAAACTTCCAATATCACAAAGCTCATTCAAGGCAACTTAGGGAAAAGTTCATAACTAAGAAAGACCGGTTAGGTCACAGGATTCTAGGCAACATCTAGTAAATACCAATTATATGTTGCACCATTTCTTTAGTGTTAGACCAAGGTGCATCCCCAATCAGTATGATGCACCTCTACAGTTTCATAAAGCAAATGTGTACAAAGGAGTTATAACAACAGGAAAATAAATAATGACCTTGGATTGCCATGGTTGGGGGGCATCTGAAGAGGACGAAGACTTTGTTGAAGAGGACCCAGCAACAGAAGTGTGTATTGTTCTTGTAACACCACCAACCTTGAGTTTCACTTTCTTGACTTTGTTGTCAATCGCAGCTCCATCTGATACTACTCCTGGCAGTCCAGAATGGTTACTGCACATCACAGTTCCGCTTTCGGGATCTTCTACCCGAGATGTTGTTAGGTCTTCTTCATTAAATTTACTCATATCTATCTGACCATCCTTTTGCTCAGTATCACTGGAACAGGAGTCTCTAGAGGTTCCACCTTCAACACCAAGCTTACCGGCAGCCTCAGCTTCACTGAGGTTACTACAAGATGTTCTTGAAATATTGCCATAATCAGCATTATCATAATTTGAGGCTTTGCTCAAACTATCAGATGGTGGTGTTGATGAAATGGATGAATTATCACGACAATCCAGATGCAACTCCGACTCCTTTTGAGGCCGTCGATACAGATCAGTTCTCTGTTTCCTAAATGCGTTGCCCAACCTAAAACCGCTAAAGTTATCCATAGAAATAGAGAAGGTACATGCAAAAGCCGCTGCAGCTGCACTGGGCAAAAGATGCAGATTAAAACTTAGCAGGACCAATCTTCACATATATGGTAAAATAGGAAGGGCTCTAACTAAGAACCCCTGTCAAGTGAGATAAGTGTATACATACATATGTAGAAATTTCTTTCACTTAACCATGCTAAAAATCCTTTGGAAAAAGACCCAGCAGATGGAAGCAAAGACAGAATAAACTATTCTAAAGGTTACCAATGATTACAGATTGACATAGATCAAATATCCGGTTCTCAACCAAAATGATGTCAAGAAGATTCTGGCGAAAGTGAAACGCTTCAACTAATCAAGAAATCAAAGATAGCATCCTTACACGTCTAAGAACAACTCCTTCCACTCAAAAGCAAGAACATGCACCATAAAACTAAGTCAATTTCAATCAAGGGTACTCATAAATAAATATCGTAAACAGTTGCAAGAGAAAAAATCTATACAATTCTCAAACCACGAAAATGCACTGAAGAAGATTTAAAATAGAACTCGAGTCCTCGAATGCGACAACCCCTCAACCGACATAAATCTTCGTTGTCACTCGAAAATCCATCAAACAACTAAGAAAATAAAGCTAAGACTGAAGCTTACTATCTAGGGTTTCGCCCACTAAAACAAATGCGGCAAACTAAATGCCCAAAAAACCATAAACTTTACCTTCTGGGTATTGTCACGGCCTTTGAGATATCCTAATAAGCTCGGAAACGGAGAGGGAGGCGGAGGGACTAGCGTTAAAGGACGGTGTTGCCGTAAAGTTGAGAACCACGTGGCGACTTTCCAATCATCTTCTTGGTCCTCAGCCCCAGGTAGTGTATGCTCTGTAATCACAGCCTCGAAAATTTTCTTTTTCATTTTTTGTTTCACGCGCAATTTAATTTTATAAAATCATTTTATTAAAAGCTTAGACTCTGTTAAAGGCGTCTGATTCTTCGGTTCGATTTTATTAAAATTTGATTTGGTTTTTAGTTTTGAAAATATATGTATTAAATATCGAATCAAATTAATTTGATTTGACTTTTTTAACTTCTGTTTTGTTTGGTTCGGTATTTATTTTTCATTGTAAGTGAAAAATAAAGTTATCAAAATATTTGATATGAAACAAATGCGTTCAACAATGTTATTTCATATAACTTCTACAATAATCAATAACTTAGCACGTAATATTTAATATTACTGATAAAATATAATTGGAAGTAGCTACCAGGCTACTAACACCTACTAGATTTTCTTAACACCTAACATTTTTTTTTGATCTTTCACGAGAAATGACACACGAAAGTGAAATTTAGGTATTTAGCCTTTAAGTTAAAATGTTGTGTTGTGTTGGATTAAATTTGAAATGTCTAAATTAGTTGGGTTTTAAAAAATGATTTGGGTCATATAAATTAAATATAAATAGTATTTAAAAATATATTTAATAAAACTTCGGTTCTTCGGTGCACCGAAGAACCGTGACTCTTATATCAAACACCAAACCTGTAGAATCAAACTTTTCAAAAAAAAATCGAACACCAAATCGAAGAACCAAATTAATTTGGTCCGATTCGATTTTTCGATTTTTCAATATTTACCACCTCTACTCTGTATAAATATCTATCATTCTATCGGTTAGGATTGAAGAAAAGGATTTACACTCTTTACTTTAATTTATTTGTCTTACTTATAAAAAATATTGTTTATTTTTTAATAATTTTTTATTTCAATTTTTTATATAACATGTTTAATTGATTGTTTGGGCTTTGGATGATTGTTATCTATTTTATTGTATCGTGTTATTAGTTTAAATATAATATTTATTTTGATTATTACTTAAATTTTATTGTATCATATCATTAACTAATGAAGAAAAGTTTAATTTTGTGTAATGATCAATAATGTGATCGTGTCCTTACTTTTTCTTCTTTCTCATTTTATCTTTACTTATTATTAATAATTCTACTTTTTAATTATTATTAAATTATTAATATATCATATTACGTAATAATAAAAATAATATAATCTATCAAATATTATACTCATAAAAATTATATATTATAATATAATATAATAAATTTTAAAATAATATGTAACAACCATCCAAATAAGGTAAGAATTAAACGACAACCTGATAAAACGACAAGGTGCATGTCTCGTCAGTTGTTTATATAAAACGGGTATGAGCTTAAGTATGACGAGTTGTCATGTCGCATAAGATGGTTAATTGTAGCTAATATTATTAATTTGCTCCAATATTTTTCTTTTGCTTCAATATTATATGCATCAAATTACTTGTACACCATACTATGAGATTCAATTAATGTAATGTTGTTCTCCAGTGTTCTTAGCAATTAAAACAGAAATTAATCTTCTTAAAATTCAAAATCATAAAATTTACTGTGTATTTTTAAAAATATATTTTTCAATATAAATAATGAAAATTTTCTTTTTTTCCTACCAAAAAACTTAAATAATTTTTTCAACTTTCTCCTCCGTTAAATTTATTATACTCCATTTTCTAATCCACCACAACACCTTAACTCCAACGTGTGGTACGGTTAAAAACTAATGGAGTACCAAGCTGTGTGATACAAGTCAAATCACTAGACCTATACTGGTCCAGTCTTGTTTTTTTCTTCGGTAAAAACGTTGACTTTCAGAGCCATGTAGTAGCTTTCTGTGAGTTTTGATTGATGACCTAAAATCCTCAATTCCAGTTTCTTGAGCTTTTATTCAATGGCTACAGAACTAAAGTCTCAAGTGTTCTTGAGTTTCAACGGGAAAGACACCGGCAAGACTTTTGCAGATCATCTCTATGAAGCTCTTGTGGGGGCAGGTTTTCTAACATTTAGAGGTGGTGATGGAAATGAGGGAGGAGAAGAAATCAAGTTGGAATTGCAAAAGGGTATTAAAGAATCAGGGGTTTCAGTTATCATCTTCTCAAATGATTATGTATCTTCAAGTTTGTGTCTTGATGAGTTGGTAATGATCTTGGATTGTAAAAGGATATCAAGGCGTGCAGTTCTGCCCATATTTTACGATGTGGATCCTTCTGATGTTAGGAAACAAAAGGGGAGAATTGGAGAAGCATTTGATACGCATGAAGAACTGAGAGGGAATCAAAGTGGAGATGAGTGGAAAGCTAGATTTAGAACATGGAAGGAAGCACTCAAAGAAGTTGCAGACTTGGGAGGAATGGTCTTACAGAACCAAGCTGATGGGTGAGTTCACTAACTTTTTAAATACACTTGAAGTATGCTTCATCCCCGATTATGAGTTTCTTTTAAACACAAATATCTACTCTGTTAGAGTTGGAGCAAATTGAATTTGATTGGGGATCAATCCTTATTAGAAAAAGAGAGGAACTCTAACATTGCTAAATACAAGTTGCACTTCATCTGTCCTGCATTTATAAAGCATCCTCTCTGGCTGGTAATTGAATTAAGCTGAAATTAACTTTGTAAGTGTGATAATTATGGTGGTTTCAATAGAAACTAAATATGAAGGAGAAGATGATTTGCGTGATAGTCAAACATATGCCAACATACCAGAAACTCAAACTAATAGAAACTTATAGAGTCTGCTATGAAGAGATGTCTGCAGGCTGTTAGGCATCAAAAGCTAGACTTATCAGATGCTAGAGTTCTAAAGGTTGACGTCTGATTGTTAACCAAGTACATCAGTCCTCCCCCTCCAAGAGGAAGAGGGAAAAGAGGAAGTTCCTCTAAACCAGTTGGTACTTCAATTTTCTCGTTCTTTGAGATCAATTCTTCTCTCCTCACTTCCTTTTGAACAAAACAGAAGTTCTAATCTATGTTAGACATTTCTTACCATTATCTTTATTCTAATTGCTTAAGATGTCTTTATCTTAAGTCTTTCTGATAACAATTTCTGTACACTCTATTAGGCATCTGTGTTCCCAGTATTCATGTTGCATGATCTAGTTTCCACGAACTCACAGAATAACTTTGTGTTGGTTACTTTTCCATTTTGTAAAAACATTTCAGACATGAGTCAAAATTCATCCAGAAGATCCTTAAAGTGGTTGAGAATAAACTGAGCAGGCCAGTCCTGTATATTTGCCCTCATCTGATTGGTATAGAACGGCGTGTTGAAAAGATCAACTCATGGCTAGAGGATGGATCTACTGATGTTGACACTCTTGTTATTTGTGGCATCGGTGGAATAGGCAAGACAACACTGGCAAAGTATGTGTATAATTTGAACTTCAGTAAGTTTGATGGTAGCAGCTTTTTGTCCAATATTAGAGAAAATTCAACACGCCATAAAGGTTTAGTTACTCTTCAAAGGCAATTTCTTTCTGATATTTGCAAAAGAAAGAAGAAACCTATGTTCTCCGTGGACAAGGGAATGCCTGAGATGAGAGATGCTGTAAGTTGTAAAAGAATCCTTCTTGTTCTTGATGATGTTGATAGCCATGATCAATTGGATGCTCTACTGGAAATGAAGGACTTGTTATCCCCTGGAAGTAAAATCATAGTGACAACTAGGAACAAGAGATTGATTAGGCCTTTTGATGTGCATAATCTTTACGAGTTTGAAGCTTTGAATAGAGATGAATCGGTTGAGCTCTTAAGTTGGCATGCATTTGGTCAAGATTGTCCTGTTAACGGTTTTGAAGTGTGTTCAGAACAAGTGGCAATCCATTGTGGAGGGCTTCCATTAGCACTTGAAGTTCTTGGTGCTAATTTGGCAGGAAGAAACATAGATATTTGGAGAAGTACTATACAGAAACTGGAAACAATTCCGAATCATCAAATTCTAAGGAAATTAGCAATAAGTTACGAATCTCTGGAGGATGATCATGATAAAAATCTATTTCTCCACCTAGCCTGTTTTTTCATTGGGAAGGACAGAGATCTAGTAATAGCTATTCTCAATAGGTGCAACTTTTACACTGTAATTGGAATTGAGAATCTCATTGACAGAAATTTTGTAAAAATTAGTGAGTCTAACAGGTTGATTATGCATCAAATGATTCGAGATATGGGAAGAGACATTGTTCGCCAAGAATCACCAGCAGAGCCTGGGAAACGCTCTAGACTATGGCGCTCGAAGGATTCCTTTAATGTCTTAATCCAGAACCGTGTAAGGAATCCTGTCTCATATGGCTCTTAAAGTAGAGACTCAATGAAATTAAGTTGTTTTTCATTAATGGCTTATCCTGTGTTAAAATTAGCGGTATTCATGTTGATTCGGTAGTTAACATAGTTCTCATTTCTAAGTATCCTTCACTTCTTTTTTGGGCTTATTGTGAACCGTAGTACAAAAATATTTGTTTAAGCAAAGTGAACATATGCTAAGATTGCTTCGAAAAGCTTGTCTTAATGTGTTTAAGCAACAACTTTACGAAAATAGGCATAATCTTTGACCTGGTTAGAAAATTAAAGTGATGAGCTGAGTGTAGAGTTTGGGGAAAGTGCATCTTCTATTTTTCCTTTTGCATTCCTTCTTAACGCCTACTTGCCTTTACTCATCATTTTCTTTCCTCTGTCTGAACAGGCCACTCAAACAATTCAAGGCATTATCCTGGACATGGATATGCTCAAGGAAAATGACATAGTTAGCTCAAGCTTTTCTGCCATTGATTTCAAGGAACACAAAACAAAAAACTTTCTCAACTATCCTAATCCTCAGAGAGGTCAATTCAAACAGAAAACGTCTGGTTTTTTTCCATGGCATTTGTCAGATGCCAAAGCAGTCACAAATGAGCTGGTTTTGGAAACTGATGTGTTTGCAAAAATGCAAAAGTTAAGACTGCTCCAAATCGATCACGTCGAGCTTCAAGGGTCTTTTGATGTTTTTCCTAAGAGATTAAGATGGTTGCGCTGGTCGGAGCTGCAATTAGAATGCATACCAATCGATTTTCCTCTGGAGAGCCTCGTAGTGATTGAATTACAACGCAGCAGCTTGAGGAAAATTTGGCATGGAGTCAAGGTGTGCTAATAATGTGCTTCATTCTTTAAGGTGTAGCAGAAACTTACTTTAGTTTTGTCTAACTCTGTTTTCATTTCTACCTTTTGTCATTCAGTTCCTTAAATATCTGAAGATTTTCGATCTCAGCCATTCCTACGAGCTTCTAAGAACACCTGATCTTTCAGGACTTCCCAATCTTGAGAAATTGATCCTTCGATATTGTACAAGCTTGATTGAGCTTCATGAGACCATCGGATGTCTAGAATCACTTATTCTGTTGAACCTCAAAAATTGCAAAAATCTGCAAAGACTTCCAGATAGCATTTCCATGTTAAAATGTCTGGTCACACTAAATATCTCTGGTTGCTCAAGTCTTGAATACATACCGATGGATCTAGATAAAATGGATTTACTGAAGGAACTGTATGCTGATGAAATTGCAGTTCACCAAATGATTTCTACTGCAGAAGAGGTCCAACCATGGTATGGATTCCTGCGGTCCTGGATGTGTAAGGGGACAATATGTCCTAAAGTTTCACATATTAGTTTACCTTATTCTTTGGTTACTTTGAGTCTTGCTAAATGTAATCTATCCGATGATGCTTTTCCAGTTGCTTTCAATAGCCTCTCCTTATTGCAAAACTTAGATTTGAGCCAAAATAAAATTTGCAGTCTACCAAAGGGCATAAGTTATCTTACTAGACTTCAGAAGCTAGAAGTGGAAGGCTGTGAAAAGCTCAAATCACTCCTAGGTCTTCCCAATATAGAACATCTCAATGTTACTAACTGCAGCTTGTTAGAGAAAATATCATATCAATCGAAATCATCCAGACTGAAGGAACTGCTTGTCTCAAATTGTGTTGAATTAGTGGAAATAGATGGAAATTTCAAGTTAGAACCTTTAAGAAATACTGAAACAGAGATGCTTTGCAAGTTGGGTTTGTGGAACTTGGCTCCTATGGACAATGGCATGATCAATCTTACATCGAATATACTAAGTTACTACCGAATTCATAATAAAGGATGGACTCCAACGAGGGAAACAAAGAAAGTTGTTCTTCAGGTATGTCCTGCTAACTATACACGTTATCTTCTCTTAAATGTGCAACATATGCACATGCTTAGTTATAAAGCATATTACTTATTTGATTTCATGTTGTCTTGCTTGTCTTTTTTTTTTTTGTTCCAGTTTTCTGAATGTTAAGCGTCAGATTTTGCTATTATAATGGGAAATATGTACTTCTTGTTGGAGTTCACACCTGCAAATATTCACATAGACAAGAACATATAAAAGTTTATGGGTTATTTTTTGCAGGGACTGTACCAACCGGGCGTCTTTAGCACTTTTATTCCAGGTGATCATGTTCCTTCTTGGTTTAGTTCAAAGTTCGTGAAAGAATCATGTACATCCTTCAAAGTGCCTACTTGTAATTCCAGAATTGAAGGCTTGAGTTTTTGCATTGTGTACAAGCGCTCCCCGATTGGCCTCTCACCGAGCATTTTCCGTCCCCCACGCCTAACTCCGCCTTCAAGAATTGCTCCGCTTGCCATGCGCAAAGCTCAAGGAAGACCATTTCGTTATCGGCCAGTGGAAAATAAACCATATGAATCAACTTTTGATTGTCCATGTATTACAGTTAGTAACTTTACTCGGAGTTTGAAATGGTCTTATCAGCCATTGTTCTATGGAGTTCCGGGAGGGAAAGAAGGAATGATGTGGTTAAGCCATTGGAAACTCGAGAATCAGTTGAGCAGTGGTGATGTTATAGAGGTCACAGTTACAGCAGGAGATGGAATCACAGTTGTGGAGTCTGGGATCAAAATTGTGCATGTTGAAGAGCCAAAAGTGCTGGGAGAACCAGATTGTGAAGATGGAAGTGGAGATAGAGATATTGTCAGCCCATTTTGGGATGTAGTTTTGGGAGATGCCGCTTCGAATAATACTTTTTCTGTTCGGCTTCCTCCTACTTATCGTTCCTTACGTGCTGCTCGTGAGCCATTTATGGAGAAGGCGCTTAAGAGAAATATGTCGGATTATAACTAAGATATTTATATACTAATTCAATTTCATACTAATGTAGTAGTATAGGCATTTTTTCATTCAATCATAATACAATCGAAAATTACATTTCACTATACACACTCAAAGTGCATATCAATGTAAGAAATATGTTTATATGTCGAGGCATAGGCATGAGAGATTTCAGAGTAACTTCGGAGATTTGTATTGAGTTGGACTATCTAGCATTTTTGTTTATCCACAGCCACACTTCCGAGACTTATATACATGATGTGTATTACCAAAACTCGGATTAAGAATCCCTCGGTGACATACACTAAATAAATATAAGTGAAACAAACGCACACCAAAACAAGAGAATAATGATAAGACCATTCTGATAATAATAAATAAGATGAGCGTTTGATACATGGCTCGCTAGCAATATTAACTTTGTCCGCAAGCAACACTGAAAGATGCCACGAATCTAACCTAGGATTGGAAAAACGGGGTGTGGGTGGAGCATACATGCACTATTTTGAAAAGGTAACGAGAAATGTCGAAATAACAAGAGCAAGGTTGGAAATAATTGTACATTTATTCATCTTGGACTTTGGACTTCTTTTTCTTCTTTTTAATTTCAACTGCAGCTTGGAGTTCCTCTCCATTGTCCTCCTTGCTCTTCTTTTTCTTCTTCTTCTTTGCTGTTCCATCATCATGCACACCATTGGCATTATCAATGGCCTGATCCTCTTCAGGTTCTGCCTCCTGTTCTGATTTCCGCTTCTCCTTCTTCTTCTTTTTCTTTTCAGACTTTGGTTCTTCAGATGCATCCCCATTTGTGTCAAGTGGTTTATCTTCGATCATGGGTTGAGCATATTCCACCACCTCAACTTTGGATTTCTTTTTCTTGTTTTTCTTTGCGGAAGGCTCATCAACGTCCATTTCTGTGTCTGCAGCACACACAAATGATACATTCTCATTGAAGAAACCAAATTAAGGACATCCAAAAAAAATTAGGAACGAATTTCAACCAGTGTTGAGCCAATAAGCATACATTTACTCTATCTATAGTTATGCGCGCAGATAAAGTCTGGTAGCATTTACTGAACAAGTACAACAGCAGCATGATACAACATTCAAAACTTTTTATCATACTGGCAACAAGTTGTCAAGAATGTGCACCATGCAGGTATAAACTTGTATCAATTCCATCTATACTCTCTTTATACCTTGGGAAATGAAAATTTCTTTATGTTACCTTCAGATTGTTTAATCTACAGATCCTAACTCAATTAGATACCTAGCTTCATGCTCCCAAAACTCACCTTTGTCTTCAACTGTTTCAAGAGCAGATTTCATCACATCTAGGTTTTTTCGTGGTGCAACCCCCTTGTCATAAAAGTCCAGACGCTCCTCAACTTGTTCACGGAGTTTCTCTCCAAAAGTAGTAGTACTCTTATCTGTAGATAACATATGGGAAGTGAAGTGAAAAAGAAGAAACAAAATCTTGAACAAGACCATTAGATAATGAGATGATTAAATGTTTGCCTGAGACTAACCTAAGAAACAGTCGAGACGAGAAGCAATAGAACACTTGTTTGCAAGATAACGAGCCATTCGACCTTTGTTGCGAGCAGAGGCACGGCCAATGAAGGAAGAATGGAATATGAGCCCATATTTTGGCGTATTTCCCTTGGTTTTCAAGGCCCTGAAACAAAATTATAGGAAGTGACACTCAGAATGTGATCAGACAAAACGTTAGCTGAATAAATTAATCTATACACAAGCAAAACCTAACATGAAACAGAGGAGAGCAAGCGCAAACTAAAACCAATAAGAACAGATTACCTGAAGAGCGCCTTCTCAGCACCAAGGATCTGAAGGGTAGAAGACGGGCACTTTGCCAAATTTGTGAGACTACCAGCATGAGAAATTAAACGAGCACCCACTACTTCACCAATCAGAGCAGCCAAATTTGGTGCTATGTCGTGCATTTTGGCAACCAGATAATCATAAAGATTCTTCCTGTATTCAACAAGGTCCATTACCCTCTGTGCAAATAGCTTGACATTAATTAAGTCAACTGGTGACAAATCCTGCCCTGGGAATTAGAACCAAAAAAGTTAGCAGAAGGAATGAGCATCCTTTCCATGACTTGAAAAAGGATAACATCATACCCATGGATGCTTTTGCAGCTTCTACAATTTCTTTTGCTTTATCTTCATCTCCAACTATTTCAGTTAATGCTGAAATTTTGTCTTCAGACAATTGCGATTTGTCATCAACGAATTTTGCAACCTTGGCATATAGATAATTGTCATTGACAATCTTGACCAACTCCGGGAAATGCCAAGAATACCATTCTCTACATCAACAAGTATTCAATACAGGAATCAAATGCACTGAAATGTACTGACAGCCTTCAAAATAAACATAGACTACATCTATATTACAGAAAGTCATGCAGATGTAAGAACATTGAATCTGATGCCAAATGGTGGCCTAAGATGTTTTTAATAAGTATACCTGTTACAGAGATAAATTAACTGATAGGGAAATGGCAACGACATTACAAGCATGTATCAGACTATCCATGCAATTACAAGCATGTATCATGCTCTTTTCAAAGGTGAACAAACATATATTCATGTGACTTGAAAACTACAAACCAAGCATAAAAAAGGTAACTTTATATTAGTACCAAACTGATTATGGTATGGCACTATGGCTGTATCCTAATAAAACTGACAACACATGGAATAGAGATAAGGCAAAGAAGAAACAAACCTGACTCTCATGGCAAAGGTATTTATATCTTTATCAAGAGTATCAAGTAGGACAATTGCCTGAGTAACCATATTGTCAACACGATTAACATTGAATTTGACCTTTGCTCTGCTGTAACTATGACTCAGACCAAGTTGGGCTTTCTCCAAATCACCAGGCTACAAGAAGAAATGCAAAATTAGGGATACTTCGAAGTGGATTATGGCAAGGATAAACTGTTTGGTAAGTGAAGGAAGAAAACAAACCTTTAGGTTTTCAATGAACTTCTCAAAATGCAATCGTACTCCACGCAAGATCTCAAGAACAAACTCGTTACTTTGGCAAGGAATCTTAGTTACTTCATGGATATGCGACCCAAGCTTAGGCTCTGCCAATCCTAAACTGAACTTAGCTTTCTTACCCTCCTTGACTTTTGGGAGACTGCGCTCCAAGAAGTTCTGCAGCTCTTCAGTCATTTGCCCTGGAACCCCAATTCCAAAAATACAGTCAGAACAATAAACTCACAAACAAAGGACGAACAAATGAAAAACAGAGTATAAAATAGCTCGGCCTGATAGACCATTGCTGCAAACACATTTATCGGCACTGTAACACCATGAAGTTACTTAAAATTTAGCATCAATAGTATATGTAGACTGGTTACCTGGAAAATAAAGAAGATTAATTCTACGAGCACTAAAAACACATTAATAGTGTAAAGAATTCTACACATCGCCCATGTATAAAAAGTAAATCCTATGGGGTTTTTAGCAGAGATACTAATGCTACACGAAAATAAAACCAATTGACAATAATCTTACATCAAAAGCATAATTATTTGAAAGCCTGAAAATTTGGGAACATGAATAAAAACTTTACTTCAAAGGAAGTAAAAAAAATTATGAGACTTTCGTCACCATGCACCACAATCACATATTACTAACTCAGTGAGAACTCGAACAAAGTGAAAGCCCGTTAAAATGAAAGGTAAACCGCACATGCAGACCTCCCTAAAAGTGAATATACATAAAATTTATACAGAAAACAAGAAGAGAGTAATGTAACAAATTCCATCAGCAAAATTTACGCTTGCTGACCTTCAGAAACAGCATTGCATTGATTGAGGGCGTCAAGGGCAGACTCAAAAGGGTTAAAGGCTTCAATCTTTACGACTTTTCCAAAGCGGTTGAGATCAGTGATTGAGTTCCGAACCGCCTCCGTGTTCTGGCCTATTTCATCAATCCCATGAGCCAAGAACAACGCGTATCCAGACGCCGACTCGTACAATAGATACAGCGCCATGTACAAGATTTCGCTTCTCAGACTCTCCCGGTGTTTGTTCAAGTGCAAATGTGTAGCTGTAGGGGGCACGACTAGGGTTAGGGTTTAGAAGAGGTTTATAGTGGTTTTAAGTGGGGGAAGAAAAAGGGAGGAAAGGGAAATAAGGTTTGGGCAGTTGAAAAAACTAGGGTTTGGGCTGCATTAGGCAGGCCCACTTATTGGACTAGATATGAATTTGGGTTATTCGAAGTTATATGGGTTGGGCTCAACTAATAATATAGTATTCATATGTGGATTCGGCCTAATCAGTTCTTTTTTTTCTTTTTAAATTATTGCATAATCAATAAAAGGGCTTTGAGAGAATTTTGTAACAAAGAAGATAAAACTTATCACTAGATATTTACCAAGATGAGATAAATGTGCTTCTGCAAAAAGATACATTCTTGACAAAGAAGCATGTATGAGGTTCATCCTATATAAAGGTGAGATATCTTAAAAAATGGAATAGTAAAATCTATAATTTACAGAAAAATATGTTATGCTTTAAAAGAATTTGTATGTAATCTCAAAGTTCTTCTTCTTGGACTGGCGAACTGACAAGTGCCTGTTTGGTTTAGCTGAAAAAAAAGTAATTTTTAAATATAAATATTTAAAATATCTTTTATAGTGCTAAAACTTATTTTATAAATAAACAGTTATGTGTTTGGATAAAAATGCTGAAACTAAAAAAAAATTATTGATGTGTTTGGTATATAAATACTGTTAAGCACTTATTTTTTGTCAAATAACTGAAATGCCCTTAAAATTGTTAACACTGATAAAAAATAAGTTATTATGATATTTTTATTTCTAAAATAATTAAAATTTAAATTAATTTATTTTTTATATAAACTAATTATTTATGTTATTTTAAATTTTTAAAAATATATAATTTAAAATATGTAAAGATATTTTGGTTAGCACTACTGCGTTCAATATTAAATGAAAAAGCAAGTCATTAAACACTGAAAAAATAGACTCCGACTAAACAGCAAAAGTTGAAACTCATATGTGTTTTATTTAATGACTAAAAGTTATTTTGTTTAATGAAACAACAAGTTGAAAATTTTTAAAGTAAATTTTGTCATAAGTTATTTTGTCATAAGTGTTGTCAGCAAATTCTTTCTATTTCAGCAAATTGAAAAAACAGACTTTGACGATTTGGATGGTGAATGCTATCAGATGTACTAGCAGTTCGTGGAAAAAATAGAATCACGGACAGAGATATATATAAGATATAATTTTAATGATAAACTTAACGCAAAATTAAAATACCACGAGTTCTTTGAGCAAAACGCAAGAAAAAATGGTGAAAAAGATCGAACAAGTGGAACAGTAAAGAAACGTTGCTGGAGGAAAAGAATGAGAAGAAGTGAAAAGAGTGATAGAGTTTTATTTGTTTGAGGGTATTCTTAGAATTAGAAAAATAGTATGAGGATAAAAAGGTAAATGCATTGGTCATGTGTAAATGACTTATAAGCCAAAAAATGAAAAGTTTGGGGAAGCCAACTTTTGACTTTGGGCTTTTTAAAAATACTTTTAAACTTTTTTTTAAAGTATTTTTTGGCTGAATCAAACACTCTAAAAAGTTAAAAAGTGCTTATAAATTGGTTTGAGTAACTTACAAGTTTAACCAAACACCCTCTTATGAATGCTAGTTTATCAACTACTTGATTGGCTTCTTTGAAAAAGTATTTCAAAAGAAGAAAAAAAAAGTTGATCTGAATTTTAAGGTTTTTCAATTCTTCAACTCTATTCCAAATTCTTCGGAAGAAGAGAATAAATAACAACTATTACTAGGGGTGTCAATTAATTTTTAAAAATTGATTTAATTGTCAAATTGAACCATACCGAATCGACTATTATTCTTAAATGAACTTATAGGTATCTATATAAATCTATAGATGTACCAAATAATTAGGTAGGCTTTTAATCAATATTTTAATAGATGAGGCATTTTACTTAGCACAGAGTTGCGTATAAGCACCGAGCGTATTAATCTTAAATTTTTGATTCGTAATGCAGTAAAATAGTATGACAACACAAAAATTACATTAAAAAAATATATTAATAATTTTTTTTAAAATAAAACATGATTAAAGAAACTCATAGAAAATAAACTTCTAACATAATTTTACAGGTATAAATAATGCAAAACTATTATGAGATGCAAATCAACTCCAACCTCTTTAACTTTCAAACAATAAAAGAATCAAAATTTCTTACAATATATTACTAATGTATTATGCAATTTACCTCCCTAAAGGAAAATAATCAATAACTTTAGTAGCATTATAATTAAAATATAAAATAAAATTACTTTCAAATAGAGAAATAATAAAATATATTAATTTTCAAATATATGACAAAAATATGAAGATCATGACAGGTGGAGATATAAAAATTGGCTATGTGTCTGTATATATATATATATATATATTTTGTAAATATCAAAATGCTATTCACCCTCGCCGTATTCTCAAATAGTAAATATACAATACTAAGACTTGTTATTTGAATTGCTCTCAAATTTCTTATTCTATAATAGTAAATAGACAATATTAGGACTTGTTGTTTGAGTTACTCTCAAGTTTTTTATTTCTATTAGATGAAAAAACAACTAAACAATATTCACTTATTAAACACTTACGAGGGACAACAATGTTGACTAAGACATTTGATACATAATTGTATAAGAACTGTTAGGCGAACATGAGCATTGAGGTACTGTACCATTGACATCCTAACTACTAAATCTTTATCCCCAACATATTGGAGTCAAGTATATAAGTTATCACCGATAAAGGAGGATTTATAATTTGAAATTCATGTATTTCTATAATAATCATAAAAAATCTTAGCACTAATGGATTCATGTAAATCCACTAATTATAAGTTAAATCTGTTTATTATTACTAATTGTATTATTTTATTGAGCATATCATACCCTCGTATTATACAATAATAATTTAAATGATAGACAATGAAAAGGAGAAAAAATAACAACCGTGAGCTATGAAAAATACTATAACAATAATACAATAATAGTAACATATTAATTTTTTAATATATATTTTCTATTGACATATAACCCTATAATCACAAAAGTAAACATACTAATGTGACTGAAATTAAATTCGAATTAATAGATTGACCTATATAATTTTTTTTATTGTACAATAATTTTGCTTTGTTTGGATGAATTTTAAGAGATTGAAGATTTATTTAGACAATCTTCTTTTTAGGTTTATATTGTCTCCTTAATATTTTAATTCATAGTGATTTCATACTTACAAATAAGTGTATTTAGAGATTAATGCATGAAATGATCAAATAAACTTGATGGACTTTATCTTACTTTTATTTTTAATTTGCTATTTAAACTTAGAGATCAACGCATGAAATAATCAAATAAATCCGAACAACTTTTATCACATTTTTATTTTTAATTTGCCCTACTTAAACTTTTTTCTGGAGTGCGATTATTTACGATTTTATCTAATCTTTATGTGACTGCATCCATCTTTACATCCATTTGTGATTAACACACTAGTGGATATGTTGGACATTAACATACTTGATAGATCTTTATCTTTCAATTTGATAATTACTTTCTATCACATAATACCCCATAGCACTTGGTCATTTCCACTTCTTTTTAGTTATATTGCAATATTCTTTATGTGATTGTCACACCATTTTTCTCAGACGAAACGACGTCGTGCCAATGAAACTGAAATGCATTCTCGTAAAACCCTAGTTAAACCCATTCTTCTTCATCGCAGCTTAGAACACCAGAAAAAAATGGTGAGCAGAGCTACCTGTTTGAAGCTTCTCCGATCAACGACGTATCGCCGATGGTTCTCAACAGAAACGGCGGCGATGGAGACGGTATCAACGCCGTCCATCACCCATAACAACCGAAGAAACGGCAGTCGCCGGAAATTGTCGGACCTTATGAACAGAGAAGTCTCAGAAGCTAACCTCAAAGATGCTTTAAACAAATTGCACAACGAAGGGAAACCCCTAAAAAAGATAGAAATTATTGACTGCATCAACCATCTCCGTAGATCCAATAGGTTTAATCTTGCCCTTCAGGTATCTATCTTTCATCTCTTCCTATGTTTAATTTTCTTATTTTTCAAGTAATTAAGTATTTATCAATTTAATGTTAGTTCACTTTTACATGGTGACTAATTTTACTCTGCATTTCGTGATAAAGTTTACATTCTTCATGGAGATGTTTTCCTGCAAGCTCTTTTTCATTTCCACTGTTTGGTTGGTGAATGGAAAATATTTTCTGAAAAAATGTTCATTAAAATATTGATAATAATGTCAGCAAATTGGATAGTGTTTTGGTGAAATTTATGATTATTAAAGATGGATAATAATGTCTTGAAGTGTTGATCCATATGGAGTAAAAATTGGGAATCACATAAAGAAAAATGACTTTCGCCCACAAGTGAGTTACCGAAGTCATTTTTTTCCCTTTGATTTTTCCTCTAACCTAACACCAAAAAATGACGACTTAATGTAAATGTACTTTATCAGACAAAACACACCCAATTGAGTTTTTCCTTGAATATTTAACATTATAAATTTGTAAGTTTTTTCTAGTTCTTCATTGCTTTTCTCTTTGTTTGAGATTCAGAGTGGAAATAACATGACCCTTATACTGGTTTTGTCAAACATTCATTACATTTGCAATTAGCGGAGTCTCAAATAAATATGTTTGTTGACTTATTGTCTCCAATATCACATTTTTTCTTCAGAGAGTAATCAATATCACATTTTTCCTTCAGATAGTAATTCCTTAATCTACTATAATCTCTCATTAGCAAAATATAAATCAATCTAGTTGCGCTGATAAGCTACTTGTACTCCAACTAAAAGAGGAAGCTGGAGAATATTCCGTGACTTGCATAGTCTGAATGCATTTGCGAAAACTATGTGTGGAATTGAACCTCGGTTTGACCAGAATGGAAAAAGAAAAGTGATGGACAAAGAATTGAAGCTTAATGTATTTTGCAGTTCTACGTAGGTGATGGACAAAGAATAGGAAAATATAGGTGCTGCAGAATTGGAAAAAAATACCTAGTAGATATGACTTGGTCTTGGTGGTAAGATGCAGGCAGTATTTTTTATTTTTTTATGGTAGAATACCTAAAGGTCCCCCTAAACTTGACACAAATTATAGTTGCACACCTAAATTATTAGTAGGCTTAATTACCTCCCGGAACTTGGCTATTTGATAGCTTTTATCCTGCACGATCTCATCCCAAGAGAGTGGGATACAATTGCATGCCACGTGATTTTTTTTGGTCTGCCTGGCAGTTATAAAAATATTTCTTTTTTTTTTTTACTTCTTAAAATTCATTAATTCTTTTATATATTCTTTTCGGGTCTAATTAGTAAAAAAGTTGATTAGAACTCCACTTTTTAGGTGAATTTTTCTTATTTGGCTAAAATAACGAAATTTCAGTCAATTTTCTTTTTACAAATTTTCGTGTTTTCATTTAGTGTCTTGGTCTTGACCAGTTAATAATGAATGATTATGTTGGGCAAATAGTTGTACTATAATCACAGCAGAAGATTTGTTTGGATTGGCGTTATTCCATTTTTTTAGACTGTCTGCTATATCTACTATATTCTAGTGACTGCTGCAATTCAAACTATTCTTGTTTCATGAATCATCTAATAGTGTTATTGAAGTTGATCTCCCTTTCTTTTCCCCTTCAATTACATAAGCTGCTGTCTCCATCTTGGACATATTGTCTTAATCATTAAACTCCCAAATGCAGCTGTCTGAATGGATAGAAAGCAGCAAAATTATGTTCAGCAATGGTGATCGCGCAATAAGGATAGACCTTCTGGCTAAGACAGAGGGCACAAATTCAGCTGAAAAGTATTTTGACGGCCTGCAAGAATCTGAAAAAACTAGTAAAACCTATGGAGCACTTCTCAGCTGTTATTGCAGGCAGAAAATGTTTGATAAAGTTTTGAAGCTTTTTGAGAAGATGAAAGAGCTCAATTTTACATCTACTTTAAATTATAACAATGTGATATCTCTTCATTTAAGCAACGGCCAGCCTGAAAAAGTCCCTGCACTGGTTCAAGAAATGGAGCAGAATAATATTGCAGCTGATGTGTACACCTATAATCAGTTGATGAACAGTTATGCTTCACTGAAGGATATAGCATCAGTTGAGGATGTTCTTGAAAAGATGGAAAAGCATCAGGTGAAGTTTGACTGGTTCACATATGGAAACGTAGCTGGGATATATATCAATACCGGTTACCTTGATAAGGCGAATGACATTCTCCTAAAGATGGAGAAAATGGAAGGTATGCATGACCGTGAGGCTTTCCATACCTTAATCACATTATATCAGAAAGCATCTAATTCATCAGGAGTCAATCGCTCATGGGACTTATTAAAGTCAGTTTTCCCAACTCCCAGCAAGTTTAGCTATCTCATCATGCTTTTGGCTCTATCCAAACTGGGGGACCTGGAAAGTCTTGAGAAGCGTTTTAGAGAATGGGAATCAGGCTGTAGATTCTATGACATCAGAATTTCAAATGTGATGATAGAGTCCTATCTCAACAGAAATATGATTGAAGAAGCAAATTTGCTTTATGAGAAAGTGTTGAAACAAGGCGTTGAACCCAATTTAAGGACTTTCGATGCATTCACAATTTTCTATATAAAAAGTTTGCAGATAGATAACGCTTTGAAGTATCTGGAGATGGGTGCCAGCAAGGCAAATCCTAAGAAAAAAAATTGGTTTCCTATGGATGAAACCATCAAGATGTTTCTAGCGTATTTTGAGGACAAAAATGACCCTGTTAGAGTTGAGAAGTTCTGCGAGATTATGAAGAAGATTAATCGCCTCGATTCCACTGTATATGACTCCCTTGTATGCACAAACTCTGCAGCCTCTGAAGTGGAATTATGAACACCCTCAGTCATGACTCAGTTTCTCAACCCCGTTCCAAGTTGTATGGAATCGGACTATCTCGTCAAACATTTACATCGATCCATGTTGCTATTTTCCATACTCTTTGCACTTCACATTATTGAATAACGATACTGATTTACCAAGTGAGTTATGTCAGCTCACTAATATTTCTCCCCCATTTTCAGTGCAAAATCATCCATCATTTAAGTGAGATGATGGAGCATATATAAGATAACAATGTTTTTTATGAGGTGACACAGCAGCTGACTGGAAAATTGGTACTAGTACGTCTTATTTCTACAGTACAGCGTTGCAATGTTTGATGAATTAATGGACATTTTCATTTTCTTGACATTCTATATACTTGGAGGTTATGTGATACAACCTAATGCTTTTCTGTTGTGGAATTTTGTTATAATTAGAAGAGTTTAATTTGCTTGTATCATTGTAAATAATACTATTGGGCCATCATAATTTGTTATTATAGGTAACATATTTTATTTTTAAGATTTCAAAGTTGTTTGATAGGAAGGTAGAATTTTAAGCAATTTTTTTTTTACTTGATTTGAATTATTTGAATTATTTTAAACGACAAATCGAAGTCTAACTACATTATTAAATAATCAAAGATATGACACTTTGGGCACTTTAAATTTACGTTTAGTTGTTTTTTCTATTTATTTTAAAATTTCTAAATTAACACAGTATGATTGTTGCAAAGTGTCTCTTTTTTGAATATTGCCTGATGTAAAACCATCTATTACAGATTCATAAAAGTATTATAAATACTCGGTATAGGAAACTTAAATTCCTTAAAAATAGCTAGTAAACTATTATTACTTCCCCGTACAAATATTTTTCAAATCATTTGTATCACATATATATCATCTTCAGAAGTTTTTTTTTGTCCCAATATATTGGAGCCTAACTAATTTAAATTCTCACAGCGTCGGACTTATCTAGGAGAATCGCTTTCTTCTAAGAATTTTTTCATACCCATAGCTCGAAACTGAGATCACTAGTTAAAGGAGAAACAGCCTCATTCACTGCATCACAATGGATGATTTAAAATAATGAAATCTCTTAGACAACTTGGCATTTTGCATTTCTTGGTAAAAATATTATATATGCTGTTTGTTTTCTATATAATCTTGATGAAACCAGGTTAAAGGGTTGTTTTCATGCATTAAATAATTTTGATGAAAATCAGAATAGGAAGTTAATATTAGCCATTCTTATAATATTTTTACTTCTTGAAGAACATATATACCAATTGCAACAAAGTCTAGGCCTTAACTTGGAATCCGTTGATTTATAGTAATATGTATGGAGATTTATTTGATGTATTTGTTAACTTCAGGTTGGATTTAATGAGTTAGACAACATTGAATTTTTTACGATGCCATGAAATAGAAATAGTTATTTCTATCTCTAAGAAGTTGTTGTAGAGCAATATGGAGAAATTATAACCCACATCAACTTAGATGTTCCTTTCAGACAATTTCAAAGTAAGGAAATGCAGTTATGGGAAACAAGATGAAAGTGAAAGCAATGTGTGTGAAGTCATAAGATTGTAATTTTAAGATGAAGTATCCATTCATAGATATTATTATAAAGATATGGCACCTAGGGCCTAACTCAACCCCAAAAGCTAGCTCAAGAGAGGAGGATTGCCCAAGTCTATATAAGCAAACCACCAGTCCATTCTCCAACGAGGATGGACCCGATTTTGATACCAGGTAAAGATATGGCACTTGAACCTAACTCAACCTCAAAAGCTAGCTCAAGAGGGGAGGATTGCCCAAGTCCATATAAGCAAACCACCAGTCCATTTCCAACTAATGTGGGACTCTAACACCCCCTTCACGCCTAGGCCCGACTGGAGCGTGGACCGGAAGCTAGCTTTGAGGTTGAATTAGGCCCGGGTGCGGTATCTTTATAATTATGATTGACAAGTGCTGCATTTTGACAAGCTATACTATCTACATAATGGAAAGGATAGTGCTTTTTCCATCCCATGTTTTGCTTTCTTCTTAGTAGGTAATGGGCAAAAGTACCTGCAAAGCTGTAAATCAAACCAAGATAAGAGTACTCGGAGAAAACAAAATGAGAATTAAAACAAATGGAAAGAGCTTGAACATGCCTGCAATGAAAAACACGGGGATTAATATAACACAAAGAATCAGTTAAAGGCTTTCAGAGCTAGAAAATCTTGCTAAATTCCACATGTGAAGAAATGTAATGAAAGACTAAAACTTTGTATAGAGACAATGATCGGGAAATACACTCAAAGATTGAAATTTTTGAGAAAACTCTAATTGCACAAAGAAGGCAAAACTATACTCTTTTCAAAGACCCAACAGCCCTTAAGAGTAACTTTAAATGTTTTCTATAAGAAGCTATAAAAATAACAACTGAACAGATGAGCTAACCTGATAGTGTAGCAAAAGTGGTATCCATCAAGTAGTGGCAAAAGTAGTTTCTAGTGTATTCAGGACCAAACAGTAGCAAATGTTTCACGGGTATTAAAACCGATAAATAATAGTTAATTAGATGGTATGTAGTGTATCGAATATGGCAAGAGAACATGTTTGTAGTTGTGATTAATCCTGGGAAATTGATGGTTCCAGTTGTATTTGCTAAATGTACTAAATAACTAAATTTAAAGATGTTTTTTTTACTAAGTAGGACATAAAGAAAATAAAGGTGTGTTTAGGTTAATGGAGAATCATGTGGTAAGAAATTCAAATACCTTTTCAGGAACTGATTTTTCTGGTAGGACGTATTAATGCCTTTGCTGAATGAGGATTGGTGTTCTCCCTGCTTTGTGCCAATTTGTTGGAGTTTGCGTTTGCTTTGTCTGTAAATGACAAAATAAATAACTTCCCTGGAAGCATTTTCTTATTTTTTTGTGAATAACCTCTTCATTTGGATGTTGAATGTCTTGCCCGACGATTTATGTTGTATATTTGGGAGGGGCAATAGTTGTTTCTGAAAGATTAGAAGTGCTAGTTATGCATCAAAAACTTAATATAATACCCGCAATATATTTTAGCAAACAGTTATAGTTTAAGAAACAATAATGTCATCTTTGATTTTCTTCGAAATAGAAATGTACCACAAGTAGGTTTAGGCACTATATAATTATTACAAAGGTAGGATTAATATGTACCTTTGCACTGCATATGTCATAAATTTGTTCTACAGTAAGCGATAAGAGTTCTTCTCCAGTTTTTTTCTGATATCATTGCCGTTTCAGAGCGAGTACTGTCTCTGATGATAACTTCAAATTGGCATCTGATATAACACAGAACAAGTAATTAAGGGGAAAAAGAAATAGATAGTCTTAAACTATAAATAGTGATTTGATAAAATAAAGAATGCATATACCTGAGCGCGAGATGTATTAATCGATGACAAATTCTGCAATAAAAAGCTCTTTGTGAAGAGTTCCTTGGGAAGAGTTGCTTACAGCTAGTTCAGGCTAAGGTATAAAACCGTTGGTCCTCATTAGGTAGCGACAATTCATCTTCGACGTAGAATATTTGGCCCTTAGAAGTTTAAAATGCAGTGTGTAAATTTTTAGATATGTGGCATATGTCATAATAGAGGGTTCAGTTGAGTAATGCATGTAACTTTTTAACAACAGTTAAAATTTAGAATCAAGTTGATTAATGCACGTAACTAATTTATTGTTGTTACAGGAGGTTGTTGTTGGATGTTCACAGTAGGCACAATTTGTTCCTCAAAAAGAACAAACAGAAGAGAGCCCTATATGTAAGTTAAAATTATTTTTGTATAGGTTCATTTATCTATATATAAAGAAACACAGGCCGCTACTCCTTCAGAAACCGAGAATCCGCAAGGAAGGATGGGACACAGAATGAAGACCTAAAGTTGTTCTCCAATACCATGTTCTCAGTTCAACTGCTTGCAAGTATGGAGGACTTTTATTTATAGTTGTACCAAATCTATTCGTCAATCTTGCATGTAGTTGAATATTTACTGTTAATTTGATTATCATGTTCGGGAAGGGAAAATCATAAATATGTATGTAGATGATTTTGATTTGCCAATCTTTTTGGCAAGAATGACCGGGAATTCTTTAAGCTGCTTCAGATGCCTACAAAGTTTATTTCCGTCATGGTCAATAAATTCTTCCCAAAGGGTCAGTTTTGTTGGCTTTTTTATGCATAAAGTATAAATAAAGAAGATGTTTATTGTTATATCAGATTTGGGTTCCAAATTACTGTATAGGAAGTATTGGAATATGCATAAAACATACAATTATAGCAATACTTAAATCATAAATGAAAAAGTTTTAACAGCATTGTTCAAGGGGTAGGCACAACTATAAATAAAAGCAAACCAAATGTTATAGAAAGTATCAACCATTGTAGTTGGCTCTTTTGAGAATCTTTTAATTTTTTATAATCAAAAGATTATTTGATTGCAGCAGTTTATATATTCTTACACAACAAAGAAAGGGAATCAGTGAAGAAATAGTTAGAGGCAGAGTCTATGCACATACTGATATATAATTCATGAGGCATGCGTTGAAGGACTGCCGTTAACACAACAACAAGAACATCTTGCAAAGAAACAAGAGGTGTTGTACTAATAAATGAATTATATAAGGAAGGAAACATAATATAATTTTACGTTCAAATATCAAATTTAGATCCTACGTGCGCAAGAGTTAGCCGCAACTACGTACAACAACAACAAATACACCTCAATTTCAAACTTATTAGTTATACTTAATCTTCATTTCTTTATTTAAGCTCACGTCGTATCATCATAATAAATACAAAATACACATTTTTTTCCTCAAAAGTTAACAGGAAAATAATCTCAATGTACAACCAAAAGCAAACAAGTTATAACTTCAACTGTAATAAGAAACAGATTATACATAAGTGTTTAATTGAATAGTTGAGAAACACATAAGTGCTAAACAGTAACATGAAAGACATAAATGTCCTCAATTTTAAATTTATAGACATAAAGCAACCATGTCGAATAGTCTTTTTGTTTTCAAATTGCATTGTTAATTTTAGCAATTCTTTTCTTCCTCGATGAAGTTTGAATGATAATTTATATATACTCGATTATTTAAAATATATGTACGCACTTATTATCAGTAGTATTATTTTTTACGCGATTTTAATCTATTAGAACATATTAGGCATGTGAGATCATTTTTATTGAGTTATAATACATTATATGTAATTATAAAAAAAAATTACCTAATAAATAACTTGATCATTATGTAAATATTTTTTATGATTTACATTCTTTTGTATATGGTCAGATTCTGCATAGCACACCTTTTGCGATAGAAATATAAAAAATAATACGACAGAATAAAATTAAGAAAAATATTGAAAAATATGAAGAGATTAATATAGACAAAATATTCTCAAGAAATTAATCATCTTGAACGCATTCATTTTAAAATTATTATTTCTACCCCGTAGAAGAAAGGTTAAAGTCCAAAGTTCGCTTGTAATTAACATCGATTCTTTTGGATTAAGAAGATGTAAATATTATTAATACTCGCTGATAACTAAACAAAAGTAAGTTATGTTGATAACTTAACACTTATGTGGACGTAGAATTATATTAAATATGATTTTATACTAAATATTTAATTTAATATTAACATATTACTAGATTATCACAAATTTAAATTTTAAAATTAATTCATTTGTTAGTAATAATTTTCACACATATCTATTCATTAATTTAATTAAAGTTAATTTAGTCATATTATATTATTAGTTCAAATTTATATAAGGAGATAAATCTTTCATATTCCATTGATGTAGACAATTCAGCACCCTCTTGTATGTCACTGACTGGAGCGTGGACAATATAATATATGGGCTCAATATCGGATAAATCAAAATTTGAGATGAGTCTTAGCTCTGATATCATATTTTGGCTTAGTTACTATATGTTGAAATGCATGTGTGTAATCATCTCATCCAATTTTTTTTAAAAAAAAATTCTAACACTCAAGTTGTTGGATAACATACACTTTTATTTATTTATTTATATCTTCACTATTTTTCTTTTCATTTTGGAAAAATATGAAAATGAAAAAAAAAACTCTTTTTTAAATTAAAAAAAAAGTTGACCACTTTGCTACCCGCTAAACAAAGAATCATTTTTGTAATTTATATCATATTTATCTAACTCAAATGTGAACGTAGAATTATATTAAATCCAATTTTATCTTAAATATTTAATTTCGTATAATTTCATTACTACATCATTAGAAATTTTAAATTAATTTATTTGGTAGTAATAATTTTTCTTATTTATTGAATTAGTAACAGTAATTCAATCATATTACATGAATCTAAATACCAACTCCCCTTCTATCCCTATATATACAGAATAAAATCTTAAAGTCTTTCATGTCATATACATTTATCTTTTCTTCAATATTTTTGCAAGAAAATCCTAGTTAAACACATAAGCGCAGTTGCCTACAATATTTTTTTTTACATCCTTTCTAGTTCATTCTCAAAATATTATTACTTTTTTTTTCTTTTGTGAATTTCAAACCTTGTGTGTGTGGTTGTTAAGAATGTCTCTACCATTTTTACCTTTTGAGGTCATCATTTCAATTCTTTTGCTTCTCCCGGCTAGAGAACTTATCAAGTTTCTCGTTGCATGCAAATCTTGGTGTGCCAAGATAAAAAGTGAAGATTTTATCAAGAAACATCTTGATACTTCAGTTGCAACAGGTAAAAGTTATATTCTCTACTTGCCTAGCGAAAGTAAGGCTGCAAAAACCTTCACTTTGCTTAATCATAAAAGTTTTTGCTATGAGTTTGAATTAAGAGTCCCTTTTGACTTACCATGCGTGTTGGATTGTATTATTGTGGGTTCAGTCAATGGGCTAATTTGTCTCACTAATATTAGTTGTTTTGGTCATACGATATATTTGACTAATCCATCAATAAACAAGTATTTGATCCTTCCTCTGTCAAGTATTTATAGCGATGAATTTGATCTTCGAGTTATACAATTGAGTCTTGGATTTGGTTATCATGAAAAGACCAATGACTTTAAGGTAGTTAGAATTGGATTTGTTGAACATGATGAGTCAGATGAAGATGATTATGAAGAGCTGACTACACTTGATCGTCGATATGATTTTGAGTCAAAAGCTGAGGTATTTTCACTAAATACCAAAGTCTGGAAAACTGTTGAATTAAGTCTTAATTTTTTCTACAAAAGACATGACACATTCTCGGGAGTTGTTGTTAATGAATGTTTGCACTGGAAGACTATTATGAGCAACATTTATGAGGAAAAAATGGTTATTTTGTCATTTCATATGGGGGAAGAGACATTTCAAGAAATAGAATACCCAAAATTTCATGATGAAGGGAGAATTGACCGATCTACATGTATTGGTGAGTTTAAAAGTAAACTTGGACTATTTACTTTTTGTCCAGTTGAGTATTGGTTTGGACCAGGGGAACAACCTTGTCAACTTTGGGTGATGGAGGAGTACGGTGACAAGAATTCTTGGACTTGTCATGCTACTATTGTACTGGGAATACTGATCCATAGGCCCTTGTCTTTTACAAGAAATGGAGAAATTGTGATGCAAGATAGATCTGGAAATACATTTTGCTATGATTTAACCAATAATCAATTACTCGATTTGAACATTCAAGATGAAGAGCATGATATGAATATTGTCGACTTCACTGATAGTCTAGTTTTGGTTGATCTTAATGACGAACCAATGGGGGGAGAAGGGGCATTTCCTGCTGGTGGTCATGATTTTGATGAGTACATGCTTATGGAACAGGTAAGCATTATTATAAATTTTTTTTTAATTATTTTACTTTACTATTTTTTACCTTGCTGGCACGACTAAAAATTGTTAATTTAAGATTGCAGGTCAACATGGTCGATAAAAATGATCCTCCAGGCGATACAAGGATGATGAAAACTAGCTAAAGGATTAAATGCAAATGATCAGAAGTTTAATTAGCCAAGTCATAAGTTAGCTTAATTTGCCTGTTTTAATTAAAAATGAGTTGCAACGATCAACAAAAACATTGATTTTCAGGGCTAAGAGTCTTGTCTCCTAACCCTTTAAATCAAATTTGTTTATGGTCTCTCTTTATTTATTTTTTCTGTTGTTGTACTTTCTTTTTAATGAAATGATATGATTTTTTTATTTTGCTGCTTAATTTTTTCTTTTGTTTATGGGTGTTTTAATTTTCTTTACATTCTATATATTTGAGGTATAACCTAATTAATGCTTTCTAGTTTTGTGTGGAATTCTGTTATAATAAAAGAGTTCAATTTTTTGCATCAATGTAAATAATTTTTTGTTGATTTAATATTGAAAATTACGAAAACTTTTATAGCTTGAGGCGTGTCAAAGATACTATCTTCGATGTAAATATATTACTCTAGAATTCAATAAAATTTTCTAGTATAAAATTAGGAACACATAATCTAATAAAAATTTATTTTCAATGAAAATTCAGCAGATAGAAGAAGAGCTGTCTATTCTCTGTCTCATACACAAAGAAAGGACATAGGAAATGTATGTATAGCAAAAGTTTTGACTCCCTCTATATCTTGGAAGAGAAAAGAGTGTGAGCATTTACAGGACAAGACATCGCTATGTTTGAATGTGAACGTTCAAAAACATCTTCACATTAAAGGTCATTGAGTTAATTAAAGGTAATATTAATTCTACTCTCTTCGTTTCAAAATAAGTGGTATTTTAGTCTTTTCATTTTATTTCAAAATAAGTGGTGTTTCACATTATCAAGAAGACATTAATGATGCTCTTCCAATTTTACCAGTATTTTTCTTCTGCCAAAAGGAGAAGGAGAGGCATCTACCTTACCTTCTTAACAAAATCATGATGCAAGAACATCCTTCAACAAAAGAGGAGAGAAGGCTATACAAATACCTCCCCTCCATCAGCAAAAATTTAACTGACACAAAAGTTTGCTTTACCATATTTAATTCCTAATGTTAGGCAATTGACTCTTATCCAATTAGAAAGAGCCCTTAGCATCTTTAGGAATGCTATCATAATTACAAAAGGTTTCACTAAGACCATTAACAAAGGCACGCTTTGCTAACCTATTCGCGATTAACTTTTCTGTAGCAGTGATTAATGTTGGTGTTAGCTTGGCCTAGAATTTGAGAAATATCATCAATAATACTCTTGAGCTTCTGATTGTTGTTCTGGGGGTGACTCACTAGGTCCTTAATGATGAGAGAATCAAGTTCCAAAGTGAAACCTCTGTACCCATTCTGGTAGCACCAGTTAGCTCCATATCTCGCCACTGTGGCTTCTGCCTCATTGTTACTCTTGCACCTGATTTTAATTGAGAAAGCCATGATGAAATTGCCTTCATCCCTGGCAATACCTCCAATTCCAGCTTCCCCTGTTCCTTAATAAGACTCCCATCTGTATTCATTTTAACCAGTCCTTTAAGAGGCTTCTCCCAGCAAATTCTTTTCCCGTTGAAATTTCACTTATAAATCTTCTCCCCGAAGGTTTAGTCGGGGGATTAGCCAAATTCTCTTATGACCTCACTTAAATATCAGGTTTAGTCGGGGGGATTAGTATACAGATATAGCTGGAAATAATTTTAACTAATATATTTTTCACTACACACAACTAATGCTGTTTGGCGACCACAATATACAGACACGTTGATTTTATTTAATTCAACACTTCTCTAAGAATTTCTTAGCCTCAATACCAGCCGACTTCAAAGCCACAAACTCATATTTTATAATTGATCCATTTATGGTCTATTTGACTGATTTCATGTTATTGCACATCACTAAGGGTAAACACATAACCACTAATACATGAATAACTTGGTTATTCATGTATTAATTTTATACCATGTTTGGTTTTCAAATAGGAAAAAAGCTATTCATATATATATTTTATACAATGTTTGGTTGGTAAGTTCCAAATGTTGTATAAAAGTTATTCATGTATTAATTTGAAACGATGTTTGGTTGTATTTTAGTAATTCTACATAATTAATACTCACATACCTTAAGAGGAAATCTATGTATAATTTTATGCAGGGTAGAAGGTGGAATTAGTTATGTGGGTATTAGTTATACATGGATTAAAATGATAAAATTACATATTTACCCCTATCAATTTACTTTTAAAATCTTTTTTAATTCGGTACTTTATTTAAAGTTATCACTTTTATCCAAAAATTAGTTATTCATTTTTTTTCGGTGTACTCTTTTTTTTGTAATTGAAATATTTTATATATATAATTAAAATATGTCTATTCAATTATGCAAAATAATTTATATTCTACCATCAAGTTGGGCTGAATTTTTTTAAAAGAACTAGTGGATATATATATTCAAATATATATATATATATTCAATCAATGAAACACTGTATAATAGAATTTTATACTATTTATTTGTAAATAATATATATTAATTTACAAAAAATTAAAAATTCAATATCAATAATTCATGTATTGTAATTTCTACACAACTTAACCCTACATAACTAATACCTACATAGCTAATACATGAATAACTAAAACTTACATAACTAATCCCTGCATAAAATAATACATAGATTCTCTCATAACTAATTCATGTATTACTAATACCTGCATAACTCTAATCCGCAACCAAACGCCCCCTAATGAATTTTGAGATCCAGTTAGCATCATTGTACCCATCTGTTACAACAAATATTAATTTATTATAGCACTTTATCATTAGTTGCTCTTTTCAAAATAATGTCCAAGAGAAGAAATAACATCATAATATATTTTAGGATTCCTATAGACAAAATAAATACAAAAATTCTCACTAGAACATTTTTCATCTTTATAATGTTTTTTCTCCTTAAATCCTCATTTCAAAATTATTTTGAACAACATAACCACGTAAAATATTATCACTCTCTCAAAGGAAATATATTTTCAAAGTGAATAATTAAGCATTTAAGTTTTACAATAATAAATAAAAATAAGTGGAGTAATAAATTTTGAAGCATTTAAGTTTTTACAATAAAGAATACAAATAATTAGGGGAGTAATAATTATCATACTTATTTTTATATAATAATAAGTAGATAAAAATATAGAAAAAATCGTCACAAAAACAAGAAAAAAGATAAATAGAATTTTTAACCAAAAAAAAGTGCTTTATCACTTTCTATATTACTTAACTCTATATTATATATAGATATATATTATATAGATTATTAAAGCTAATTAAAGATTATATTAGTTCCATGTGATAATGACAAATAAAGAGGTATAAAGAATTGAAAAACTTAATGATACTGAAGAATGATTTTTTTTAGAGATATTATATTATTTTTTAAATAATTTTTACACCATCACATTATCTTAATACGTTATAACAGATAATATATTTTATTTTCAAGTTTTTAAATTTCATATTTAAATAAAATTATTTATAGATATTTTTTAAATGACATGATACGATAAAAAATAATTATATTAATAATGTACAAAACTTAAACTCTAATTAAAATATAGTCGAAAGGATTTTTGCAATAAAAGAATTTCATATAAATATGGTGCTTTGATAAATGCTAGCTTATCTCTTTTCTATACAAAATCTTTGAAATGATTCTCTTTTTTTTGTCTTGTAAATTACTCTATTTCTATTTTCAATTTTAAATTCAATGTAAAGTCATAAGTAGGAAATGTTTTGCTTCATAGGCATATTAAGAATGGTTTATTGTAAAATAATTATCAGTTTTAAAACTAAAAAAGTAATTGATTATTTTTTTCAATTTCATTCTTAGTTTTTTAAGTTACTTTAAAATATAAAAAAGAATAAATTATTATATATGTCACACCCCGCCTTGGGGGGTATGACTGGCACCTGGTGCCCTACTAGGACCTGACCTGCTGGACTGTTAAGCCTGGGCGCATCTGGCACCTGGCTGGCGCTAACTCACATTTCTGGAAACAAAGGGCTATATGACGGCTGTAAATATAGCCCCCGGCCCATTGGCCTATCGCCTGCTGTACCTGTCTTGGCAGCTAACCAGAAATATAGTAACTCAGGGAAACCTATACGGGCCGACAAGGCCACCATGCTGTCTAGTTATCTGCTGCTTAATCAAAAAGCACAAAAGAAGCTACGTGACCGGCAAGGTCACCACTACTGACAACTATGGCCTCACACGACCATCACAGAAGTAAGAAAGAGTAAAGACAACTATACAACTGCACGGCCCCACACGACCGGCTCATCTGACCACAGGGATTTCATACAGAATGCAAGCCTCTAGGAATAGTAATAGAACTGATCGGGACAGGGCCCCGACCTACCCATGCTATATACAACAAAAGGAACTGAACTACACCTCAGAAATTCAGCCTCCGGATGACTGGAGCTGAATACTCAACCGCTGACAGGGAGTCACGTAGAATCGCCTGCTCGTCTAGGAGTACCTGTAGGCAAGTAATGCAGCGCCCCACTGGGCGTCAGTACCACTGGTACTAAGTATGTAAAGCAACTGAAATAATATAACTGAAAACAATATCTGAAAAACAACGATATGACTGATGAAGCTGAAATAGAAGGAATAACTTAACTATCTGATAGTATAGATCGTACCTGTTCACGATTATACTGGGAGGAGCGAATGTCATATCTGGGAGCGGATCATTTTACTGCTAATCTACCCACGTCTAATGTGATATAGCATACATACAGAATATAACACAGCATGCACAAACCTTCCCCGGCCCCCATAAGCCGGGAGGTACAATCAACACAGAATCTACGCCCCTACCCTGGTCATCCCATCTCCTATAGTGGCTGTAAGCATCCTACCGGTCCCTGGGTATGCACTTGGGCTCGCTGAGCCCCTGACTATAACTGTACCTGAGTCCGAAGGACTCTAAATCAACACCCCGGGCGTACCCGCTCGACGGGGGTGTATAGGGGCCGACCAAGGCACAATATGGGGAAACTGGCATCCCATCTTCATCCCCTTGCGGGACGACATATCACTCCGTAGAGTGACGTATCCTCGTCCTCTGGCGGACGAGTCGATACAGCTATTAACCCTGGGCGGTCAAGGATGCTAGGTAATCCAACCCCAATCAATACAACGGTCTCAACTAGTCATACTATCCGTATATCTCATAAGCCAAAACTAATAGGCATAAGGTATTATATAAATCATGTACTGGGCTAATAATAGCAATCTGTAGATGTCTGATACATGCTGTGGCAGGGAAGTATAAATATGAATATAGTTCCCTGTCTAACTGTACTGGGGCAAAGGCTATACAGGCGGGTGTTTCTGCTGAAAGCTATGCTGTTCACTAGGTTTCTGTATTAACATGATTTCCTATTTCTAACATGCTCTCTAAACCATATACGATTACTATTCTATATCTGGAATGCTTTACTGATGCTGTACTACCTTGCGAGGTTTCAGCTAAACACAACAATATCTTGGCAGGGCATTTTATATGACATACTGAATATACTGAGCAATCTTACTCATTTATATTCGAATCTATATCATACGGATAGGTATCGTACACGTTACGGCCCAAAACTGCTCATATTGCACCAATATTCAAAATAACACGATAATCGATTTCTAAACATGCAACTGGTCTGTAAATTACTATACTGCTTCGATGTCACTCAACTTGCCGAGGAAACTTAACTTTACATACCTTATCTTTGAATATTCGTCCATCGGACGAGGCTCGGCCGGTACTTCTACTGCTTTCTCTCAACTGCATTCATAAATACGTCAATCAATACTAAATACAACGTTATTGTAAAGAGCAACGTTACTTTCGATTTAATTTGTAGCCTAAACTTAGGCTTATCGAAAGACGGTCAAAAACTCGCTATTTTCCAGCGGCCCAGAAGGGAGAATTATTTACTTCTCAGCTAGGAACACATAGACATAAATTTGGAGCAATTCTACTTACTTTAGTTCGGCGGCTCGCCGATTCGTCGGCTCGCCGATTCGTCGGCCGTATTTCGTGAAACTAACTCCGTAGAAATGCTCTCTGCTGCTAAATACTAGGATATCTAGGATTAATTTGGGTTTGGGCAGCGTTTGGCAGCGTAATCGGACGAAAATATTTAATTTTCCTCGTCTTTCTCGGCTTCACTGCGTTTTCTGGAAATCTGTTAAGTGTGAAATGATTTTTAACCCGAAGTGGGGGCTTTATATACTTGGGCCTGGACAAGGGCAACGTGTCACGGAGCCATCGCGGAGGCCTCCCTCCGTGACACGCTGCCATCGCGGAGGCCTTGCCTCCGTGACACTCTGCCATCGCGGAGGGGCTCTGCCTCGGCTCCTCCCGCGATGGTTCGACGGGTTTCTCGTTCGGTCTTTTTCCCGGGCCTTTCCCTAGCACGTATGACTTTCAAATATGCTTAACCAACATGCGAATAGGTCATCTAAGTGCCGGGAATTCTACGGGGTATAACATTCTCCCCCCCTTAGGAACATTCGTCCTCGAATGTATACTGCTATCTAGAGAACTGTTTACTTTACTTTCTGGGAAAATTTTGGCAGAATTTCCCCTGTAATACGGACTATCGCAACCCCCTGAAACGCAGAAAAAGTCCAACACAGGCACTGCACACAATATTCTACAATCCACTGGACAACTGAATACCATTTCTTTCTTTATCATTTACAACATACATACCATAAAGTACTGTGTAAATAGTAATACGGACATACCTGTCGTCTGACTAGGCCTGAAATAAGTGAGGATATCTGATTTT
Source organism: Datura wrightii (assembly GCA_035772735.1). NCBI lineage: Eukaryota > Viridiplantae > Streptophyta > Magnoliopsida > Solanales > Solanaceae > Datura > Datura wrightii. Next base: position 39,818,735 of record JASDFA010000014.1, read on the forward strand.
CATGTCTTCTTCAGCCTCCCACGTCATTTCTTCCCGATTTCTGTTACGCCACAATACCTTGACAAATGCAACGTCTTTAGTTCTCAGCCTGCGAATCTGTCTGTCTAGGATAGCTACGGGAACCTCTTCGTAGGCTAACTCCTCTGTGACCTGAACATCCTGGACTGGAACTACTGTAGAAGGGTCCCCTACGAACTTTCTTAACATGGAAACGTGGAATACTGGATGAACAGATGCTAATTCTGGAGGCAAGTTTAACTCATATGCCACGCGGCCTATTCTTCGCCGAATTTGATACGGCCCAATGAATCTTGGGCTAAGCTTGCCTTTCTTGCCAAACCTCATTACCCCTTCCATCGGGGACACTTTCAGATATACCCAGTCGTTTACCGAAAATTCTAGATTTCTGCGCCGTCTATCTGCGTATGACTTCTGACGACTCTGAGCGGTCAGTAAGCGTTCCCGGACAAGATTTATCTTTTCCTCGGACTGCCGAACGATGTCTAGACCAACTAATGCTGATTCTCCTGTTTCAAACCAGCCCACCGGTGATCTACATTTTCGCCCGTACAATGCCTCGAAAGGCGCCATCTGAATAGCTGAATGGTAGCTGTTATTATAAGCAAATTCGATTAACGAAAGATGTTCATCCCAGCTACCCCCAAAATCTAACATACACGCTCGTAGCATATCTTCGAGCGTCTGAATTGTACGTTCAGCTTGCCCGTCTGTCTGAGGATGGAATGCTGTGCTCAAATTAATCTGCGTCCCCAGACCTTTCTGAAATGACTGCCAGAACCTAGCTGTAAACTGTGCCCCTCTGTCTGAAATGATGGACACCGGCACTCCATGTAATCTAACTATTTCTCTGATATACAATTCGGCATAATCCTCAGCTGAGAAGGTAGCCCTTACTGGCAAGAAATGAGCTGATTTTGTCAGCCTATCAACTATTACCCAAATGGAATCATTTCTGCGCCTGGTACGGGGTAACCCTGTTACAAAATCCATATTTATTGCTTCCCATTTCCACATAGGTATCGATATCTCTTGAGTCAAACCGCCCGGTTTCTGGTGCTCGGCTTTTACCTGCTGACAATTAGAACATCTAGACACAAATTCAGCTATCTCAGCTTTCATACCTGGCCACCAATAGATGTCTCTGATATCGTGGTACATTTTCGTCGCCCCTGGATGAAGGGAATAGCGAGCGTAGTATACCTCGTGCATGATCTGCCCACGAAGTCCTGAGACATTCGGGACATAGAGGCGGCCCTTACAATGTAGCACATCATCCCCGGCTATCTGAAAATCTGGCTCCTTACCTTTCTGAATTCTATCTCTGAGCTGGACTAAATCGGGATCCTCGTACTGTCGTTCTTTTACCTCTGCAACCAATGATGACACTGCAGAATTCTGAATTACGGCCCCATTATTTTCTGTTTCCATTACTCGAACGGCTAGGCCAGCTAACTGATGGATTTCTTTGGCTAACTTCTGCTTCTCAGGTCGCAAATACGCTAAACTCCCCATTGACTTACGGCTCAGGGCATCTGCTACAACATTAGCTTTTCCGGGGTGGTATAGAATATTCATATCATAGTCTTTTAACAACTCCAACCAGCGGCATTGCCGCAGATTCAACTCCCTCTGAGTGAAAATGTACTGTAGGCTCTTATGATCTGTGTAAATATCAACATGAACTCCGTACAGATAATGCCTCCACATCTTCAAGGCATGAATTACTGCGGCCAATTCTAGGTCATGGGTAGGGTAATTCTTTTCGTGTTTCCTCAGCTGTCTGGAAGCATATGCAATTACTCTACCATACTGCATCAACACACAGCCCAGCCCGACACCTGACGCGTCGCAATAAACTGAATACCCTTCTGTGCCTTCCGGCAGTGCTAGTACTGGGGCGGAGGTTAACCTGTCTTTCAGTTCCTAGAAACTCTGCTCACATGCCTCCGTCCACTGAAACTTGGCTGCTTTCTGTGTCAATTTAGTTAAAGGTGCTGCAATGGTTGAGAACCCTTCAACGAACCTTTTGTAATACCCTGCTAATCCCAGAAAGCTACGAACTTCAGTCGGGGTGGTAGGCCTAGGCCATGACTTAACTGCTTCTATCTTCTGCTTGTCTACCTGTATACCAGCATCTGAAACAATATGCCCTAAAAAGGCCACTGAGTTAAGCCAGAATTCACATTTCGAGAATTTAGCATACAACTGGCGGTCCCTGAGAATCTGGAGCACTGTCCGCAAATGAGTCCGGTGATCAGCTTCAGAGCGAGAATACACCAGAATATCATCAATGAATACTATCACGAACAAGTCTAGGAAAGGTCTGAAAATACTGTTCATCGGGTCCATAAAGACTGCTGGGGCGTTCGTTAACCCGAAGGACATAACTAGAAATTCAAAATGTCCATATCGGGTCCTAAACACTGTCTTAGGAATATCTCTCTCACGTACTCGGACCTGGTGATATCCGGACCGCAAGTCAATCTTAGAAAAGTATCTGGCTCCCTGTAACTGATCAAATAAGTCATCAATTCTGGGAAGCGGGTACTTGTTCTTTACTGTAACTTTATTGAGCTGCCGATAATCTATACACATCCGGAGCGAGCCATCTTTCTTTCTCACGAACAAGACTGGCGCACCCCACGGGGAAGTACTCGGCTTGATAAAACCTTTATCTGACAAGTCTTTCAACTGCTCCTTTAATTCTCTGAGTTCTGCAGGAGCCATACGATAAGGAGGTATTGATATTGGCTGAGTGTCTGATAGCAAGTCAATAGCAAAGTCTATTTCCCTTTCTGGGGGAATACCAGGTAACTCATCAGGAAATACATCTGGGAATTCATTTACCACTGGGACAGACTGGAGTGTCGGAAATTCTGCTTGGACATCCTGAACTCTGACAAGATGGTAAATGCACCCCTTAGATATCAACTTTCTCGCCCGAAGGTAGGAAATAAACCTACCTTTTGGCGTCGCGGTGCTGCCCTTCCACTCCCGTACTGCCTCCCCCGGGAAGTGGAATTGGACCGTTTTGGTCCAACATTCAACATTAGCAAAACATGGTACTAACCAGTTCATACCCATTATGGCATCGAAATCTATCATCTCTAACTCGACCAGATCTACTGTGGTCTGACGATCAGCAACCTCTACTGTACACCCGCGGTAAATTCGGCTAGCTGTGATGGAGTCACCGACGGGCGTGGAAACTAGGAAGGGCTGCTGTAATGATTCTGGTACAATACTAAACTTCCGTGCCACAAATGGAGTAATATAGGACAAAGTAGACCCTGGATCAATTAGCACATAAGCAGGGTGTGAGCAGATAGTTAGCATACCTGTCACAACATCAGGCGATGCCTCTGAATCTTGCCTCCCTGGTAAGGCATATGTGCGGCTTGGACCCGCACCTGTACTGGAGGCCCCTGATCTGCCTCGACCCCTGCCTGCTGAAACTGGGGGCCTGCGCCCAGTCGAGGATGCTGTAGCTCGTGATCCTGTTGATGCCCTATCCTGTCTGTCCCGGTCCTCACGACCTCTGGCTGGGCAATCTCTCATCAAATGGCCTTTTTGGCCACAAATATAGCATGCGGTGGAACCATACCTGCATGCTCCAGAATGACGTCGACTGCATATAGGGCAAAGTGGTAGGGTATACCTACTCTGCTCCGCCCTCCTCTGTGACGGTGAATCTGCCGTCTGCGAACCTCTACCAGCCTCTGACTGCCCCCTGCGGCTGAATCTACCTCCCTGTAACTGTGGCGTAGGCGGGGGCCTGGGCGGCCTGTCTGACAATCGTGGCCTGGGTCCTCCCCGGGCCTCTCTTTGTAACTCAGCTGGCTATCCCGGCGACGCTGCTCCTGATTAACCCTTCTGATTTCCCGATGTCGTTGTCTGATGCCCTCAATATTATGGGCAAATGCCTGAATTCGGGAAATATCCATATCTTCTCGCAGTGTGGCCGTGATACAAGTCTCGACATACTCTAGGTTCAACCCCATAATAAAACGGTGCACTCTGGATGCCATGGTATCCACGAAAGCCGGTGCATATCGAGCCAAGGAGTCAAACCGCAAGGAATATTCCCGAACACTCATGGCCCCCTGTTCCAGATGTAGGAACTGGTCTACCCGGGCCTGTCGGATCTCCCGCGGCAAATAGTGATCTAGAAAGGTTCCTGAAAAGCTGGACCAGGTGGGAGGGGAAACATCTCTCCCTCGGGACCTCTCCCAGCTTTCATACCATAGCACCGCAATATCCCGTAACCGGAATGCTGCCAATTCAACTGATTCGGTAGGCATAGCATGCATAACCCTGAAGATTCTCTGCATCTGATCCAGAAAATCCTGGGGGTCCTCTGTTCGGTCCGTGCCTGTGAACTGTGGGGGATTCAGGGCTAAGAACTCTCGGACCCTCGAACTACCGGGCCCTCCTGATGCTTCTACAACTGTGGATGTCATTTGCTGCCGCTGAGCAGCCATCACCTGTGCTATCATAACTACCGCACTCCTAACCTCCTGGTCAGAAGGTGTTGGTATAGAGATTGCTGAGGATACTGTCGCTCCAAACGGCTCCTGACGTGGTGGAGACTGCTGAGGAGGCTGAGATGAAGCCTCTGTAGGGCCCTCTGATCGGGCTGTCTCCAAATGAGGGGGAGGCATCCTGCTGGTGCCCTTCCCTGCTGCAATGTCTAAGCTCCGACCTGTGTCGGGATGGCGCTGGTCTGACATTATCTGTAGCCAAAGAATATGGTAAGATTTTAGGAATTCAACCCTATACTGTACCGCTCTATGGCACGACTGAATCAGAATAAAAGACAACCATCCTATCATGCCTTGCAGCCTCCTACCCATAGTATGTGGTGCACAACACATCCATGGACAGGACTCTACTTAGCACGGCTTGCAGACTCCCTGGGATACGACCTGCTCTGATACCAAGTTTGTCACACCCCGCCTTGGGGGGTATGACTGGCACCTGGTGCCCTACTAGGACCTGACCTGCTGGACTGTTAAGCCTGGACGCATCTGGCACCTGGCTGGTGCTAACTCACATTTCTGGAAACAAAGGGCTATATGACGGCTGTAAATATAGCCCCCGGCCCATTGGCCTATCGCCTGCTGTACCTGTCTTGGCAGCTAACCAGAAATATAGTAACTCAGGGAAACCTATACGGGCCGACAAGGCCACCATGATGTCTAGTTATCTGCTGCTTAATCAAAAAGCACAAAAGAAGCTACGTGACCGGCAAAGTCACCACTACTGACAACTATGGCCTCACACGACCATCACAGAAGTAAGAAAGAGTAAAGACAACTATACAACTGCACGGCCCCACACGACCGGCTCATCTGACCACAGGGATTTCATACAGAATGCAAGCCTCTAGGAATAGTAATAGAACTGATCGGGACAGGGCCCCGACCTACCCATGCTATATACAACAAAAGGAACTGAACTACACCTCAGAAATTCAGCCTCCGGATGACTGGAGCTGAATACTCAACTGCTGACAGGGAGTCACGTAGAATCGCCTGCTCGTCTAGGACCTGCAGGCAAGTAATGCAGCGCCCCATTGGGCGTCAGTACCACTGGTACTGAGTATGTAAAGCAACTGAAATAATATAACTAAAAACAATATCTGAAAAACAACGATATGACTGATGAAGCTGAAATAGAAGGAATAACTTAACTATCTGATAGTATAGATCGTACCTGTTCACGATTATACTGGGAGGAGCGAATGTCATATCTGGGAGCATATCATTTTACTGCTAATCTACCCACGTCTAATGTGATATAGCATACATACAGAATATAACACAGCATGCATAAACCTTCCCCGGCCCCCATAAGCCGGGAGGTACAATCAACATAAAATCTACGCCCCTACCCTGGTCATCCCATCTCCTATAGTGGCTGTAAGCATCCTGCCGGTCCCTGGGTATGCACTTGGGCTCGCTGAGCCCCTGACTATAACTGTACCTGAGTCCGAAGGACTCTAAATCAACACCCCGGGCGTACCCGCTCGACGGGGGTGTATAGGGGCCGACCAAGGCACAATATGGGGAAAATGGCATCCCATCTTCGTCCCCTTGCGGGACGGCATATCACTCCGTAGAGTGACGTATCCTCGTCCTCTGGCGGACGAGTCGATACAGCTATTAACCCTGGGCGGTCAGGGATGCTAGGTAATCCAACCCCAATCAATACAACGGTCTCAACTAGTCATACTGTCCGTATATCTCATAAGCCAAAACTAATAGGCGTAAGGTATTATATAAATCATGTACTGGGCTAATAATAGCAATCTGTAGATGTCTGATACATGCTGTGGCAGGGAAGTATAAATATGAATATAGTTCCCTGTCTAACTGTACTGGGGCAAAGGCTATACAGGCGGGTGTTTCTGCTGAAAGCTATGCTGTTCACTAGGTTTCTGTATTAACATGATTTCCTATTTCTAACATGCTCTCTAAACCATATACGATTACTATTCTATATCTGGAATGCTTTACTGATGCTGTACTACCTTGCGAGGTTTCAGCTAAACACAACAATATCTTGGCAGGGCATTTTATATGACATACTGAATATATTGAGCAATCTTACTCATTTATATTCGAATCTATATCATACGGATAGGTATCGTACACGTTACGGCCCAAAACTGCTCATATTGCACCAATATTCAAAATAACACAATAATCGATTTCTAAACATGCAACTGGTCTGTAAATTACTATACTGCTTCGATGTCACTCAACTTGCCGAGGAAACTTAACTTTACATACTTTATCTTTGAATATTCGTCCGTCGGACGAGGCTCGGCCGGTACTTCTACTGCTTTCTCCCAACTGCATTCATAAATACGTCAATCAATACTAAATACAACGTTATTGTAAAGAGCAACGTTACTTTCGATTTAATTTGTAGCCTAAACTTAGGCTTATCGAAAGACGGTCAAAAACTCGCTATTTTCCAGCGGCCCAGAAGGGAGAATTATTTACTTCTCAGCTAGGAACACATAGACATAAATTTGGAGCAATTCTACTTACTTTAGTTCGGCGGCTCGCCGATTCGTCGGTCGTATTTCGTGAAACTAACTCCGTAGAAATGCTCTCTGCTGCTAAATACTAGGATATCTAGGATTAATTTGGGTTTGGGCAGCGTTTGGCAGCGTAATCGGACGAAAATATTTAATTTTCCTCGTCTTTCTCGGCTTCACTGCGTTTTCTGGAAATCTGTTAAGTGTGAAATGATTTTTAACCCGAAGTGGGGGCTTTATATACTTGGGTCTGGACAAGGGCAACGTGTCACGGAGCCATCGCGGAGGCCTCCCTCCGTGACACGCTGCCATCGCGGAGGGGCTCTGCCTCGGCTCCTCCCGCGATGGTTCGACGGGTTTCTCGTTCGGTCTTTTTCCCGGGCCTTTCCCTAGCACGTATGGCTTTCAAATATGCTTAACCAACATGCGAATAGGTCATCTAAGTGCCGGGAATTCTACGGGGTATAACAATATATTATTAAAAAGTATCTGCCAATTAATAGGATTATATTAGTTAAATTATAATTTTTATTAATTTTTTTTAAAAAATATGTAAATCTTATGTTATCAAATAAAAAAATCAGAGGGAATATTGATTTAGTGGACCTACTCGATACTATTTTTTGTGAAGTATGGCCACTCTCCAGTGAGTTCTCTTCCGTATTGAACAAGTATATTATATATGCTTTGATTTCCTGCTTTCAGCAATTCGGCCAAAATTATAGGTGGCAAATGAATGGGTTGGGCTGAAGTTGGGCGGGTTAAAATGGATTGAGTTAATAGATAGGCGGGTTATTCACCCGCCCAAAGTTATTTGGACTGAAACAGGTTGGGTTAAAATGGGCTAAAATCGGACATAACCCAACCCGTCGAATTCTAATTAAGTTTTAATTGTTTTATTTGTTCTTTTACAATCTTTTTGATAACTTATAAAATTAATATTTTTCTTTATTATGACTAAATATAACATATTAAATAAAATAAAATGTCTTTTTAAAAATATTTTGACAAAATTTCTCATGAATCAATTTGGATCAGATATTAGCCCAAACTTTGATGAACTAAATTGAGTTGGGCTGAGCTAATAAATGAACGGGTCAATTATCAGTCCAAACTTGAGCAAGTTGGACAACTTATGATTTCATAGGCTGATTTTGCCACCTCTAATCAAAATAAATAAAGTGGGTCTAAAAGTTCACTTTAAAATACCTATAGTATATTGCTCAAGTGTTACTAAACATGTGATTTTTATGTACTGGATTATAGAAATGGCCTCTAGTCTATAAGATCTGTTCTGTGGTCTAATGCTTTCTGAATTATCTCATTTGGATAAAAAGATTGTTGTCAAGCTCCAGATAAGTGACCATCATATGTGTTAGTTTAGGTTATTGTGAAAAACACATACTTTAATCTTTTTACTTAATCAAGAGGTGATGAAGTTAAAGCTAAGTGGCTCTACATTAACATATGAGGAAGTAACATACTTTAATCTTTTTTACTTTATTAGTATTCTTGTGTTTTGATTACACGTTTATGTTGGACAGATTTTACTTTATTTATGTAGTTTTGAATTGAAGGAGCTAGTCTGTGATAAGATATTATTATAGTATTAGTTGATCACAGATTAATTTCTTGTTATTACCTTATGTTTTTTATTATATTATATGCACAATTGACATACCAAATTTCTCTGTCTAATGAAAGATAAGAATAGGATTTACCATCCCTGGGGACACTCACTAATTATCAAACTTCAGGGCAAAAAAGATATCACACTATTATCTAAAACAGATCCAAAGGGAACTTCCCTCTTATAGATGTAGGAGCAGATTATCATATGTGTCAAAGTTTGAGAGGGAAGAAAGAAGATGTACACTTAGCTTATCAATAATTTTGATAAACTTTGATTGAATCTTTTTTTTTTTTTTTAATTTTCTTAAAAAAATTTATATACGCAGATAAAAAATAAATTTTATCATCATATTGAAATCAGGTTTATAAATATTAAAAAGAGATAAAATTGAAATGGACTCTAGAAAAGGAAAACAAAAGAAAGGAAAAAAAAACATGTTTCTAATTTTTACCAATCTCTTTTTGTATTACTTGCCATGAAAAAGTTAAACAACTTAATATAGAAAATGTGTCTTTTGTACAACACTTAATTCTTACTTCCTACATCTATTTTTATTTTTCCTTCATTAATTTGATATATCTCTTCAGAAACAATAAATAAAATAACGATTTTATCATATTATTTTTTAAACTTAATATTTTAAAAAATGAATAAGGATAAATTAGGAACTAAGTGAGAAAATATCTCTTGATTTTTCAAATTAGACAAGTAAAAATGTAAAATAGATATTTATTTTTAGTATTAATGTAAATGAGTAAAAATAAACGGATGGAGTATTAGTATTCCAAAAAATATATTCTAGGAAAAGGTTTTAAATCATCTATTGAGGCCAACAAAACTAATAGAAAATAATTCTGACGTGCACTAAAAAATTAATTTTATTACAAAATTCAAAAATAAAATATTTATATTAAGTAAAATTGTAATTAATATTTTAAGTCCTAAATAATAAGAATACATATACAGTTTAAATAAAAAAAGACTTAACAAGGTAATTTTATTTGATTTTAGAATTTTATATATTAGGAAAATAATTAAATGACTATTTTTCTAGATTATATCTTCACTAATTTTATTTCCTTTTTAGAAACATTATGAAAACATAAAAGCCTTCCTTTTTTTTTCAAATTTGACCGCTTTGCTACCTGTTAAATAAAGAGTCATTTTTGTTATTTGTATCGTATCTACATAACTCAAATATGAACGTTAGAACAATATTATATTTATTTTTATTTTTAAATATTTAATTTAAAATATTCTAATTACCAGATCATCAGAAATTTTAAATTTCAAATTAATTCATTTGTCAGTAATAACACACTCATCTACTGAATTAGTAACAACAATCCAACTATATCACATGAATCTAAAGACAACTCCCCCTTCCCTTATATATACAATACAAAATTTTAAAGTCTTTCGTATCACATACATTTTCCTTTTCTTGAATATTGCAAGAAAGCTCAAGTAAAAACTTAGAGATTAATTGCTTATAATTTTTCTTCTTACATCCTTTATAGTTTTTTCTCAAAACAAAACAAAAAAAAAAATCCTCCTTTTGTGAGTTCCAAACTGTGTGAGTGTATTTGTCAAAAATGTGTCTACCATCTTTATCTTTTGAGATAATCTTCTCAATTCTCTTACTTCTTCCTGCTAGAATATTAATCAAATTTCTGGTTATATGTAAATTTTGGTGCGGTATGATAAAAAGTCAAGATTTCATCCATCTTGAGACTTCAATTGCAACAGGTAAACATTATATTCTCTACGTGCATATCGAAAGCAAGCCAGAAAAAACCTTCACTTTACTTAATCACAGGAATTTTCGCTACGAATCTGAACTAAGAGTCCCATTTGACTTACTAGGCATGTTGGATTGCATTATTGTGGGTTCAGTTAATGGTTTAATTTGTCTTACTGATATTAGTTGTTTTGGTCATACCATATATTTGACTAATCCATCTATAAATAAGTACTTGATCCTTCCCTCTTCGAGTATTTATAGGGACGAATCTAATCTTCAAAATATACAAGTAAGCATTGGATTTGGTTATCATGAAATAACCAATGATTTTAAGGTCGTTCGAATTGGATTTATCGGACATGATTGGTTAAATGAAGATGAATATGAAGAGACAAGTACGCCTCCTAATGGGTATGATTTTGAGTCCAAGGTTGAGGTATTTTCACTAAATACCAAGACGTGGAAAACACTTGACTTGACTTCAGATTTTTCCAGCTACAAAAGACATGATATATTGTCGGGAGTAGTCGTTAATGAATGTTTGCACTGGAAAGCTATTAAGAGAAATATTTGTGAAGATAAAATGATTATTTTATCATTTCACATGAGAGAAGAGACATTTCAAGAAATTGAATGGCCAATGTCGTTTCACGATGAAGGGGCAATCGACCTATGTAGATGTCTTGGTGAGTTTAAAGGTAAACTTGGGATTTTTACATTTTGTCCAATTGAATGTTGGGTTGGGCCGGGGGAACAACCTTGTTATCTTTGGGTGATGGAGGAGTATGGTGAGAAAAATTCTTGGACTTGTCATGCCATTGTTGTACCGGAAATGGTGATCCATATGCCTTTGGTTTTTACAAGAAATGGAGAAATTATAATCAAAGATGCACTTGGAAGGATATTTTGTTATGATTTCAACAATAATCAGCTACTTGATTTGAATATACAAGACGAAGAGCGTGATTTGAACTTTATCAACTTCACCGATAGCCTAGTTTTGGTTGATCTTGATGATGAACCAACAGGAGAAGAAAGGGATTTGGATTTTCCTGTTGATGATGGTGTTGGTGATTTTGACGAGTACATGCATATGAAAAATGTAAGCATTTTAATTTTTTTTCGAATTCACTCTATTATTTTTTAATCTATCCGAATAGTCTGAATTTATTTCACATGAATTTTACTAATTTTTCTTAATTTAACATTGGAGATCAACATGATCGATAAGGATGATCCTCCTATTGATAAACCTACGAACAGTGAAAATTAGCTAAAGGATCAAATGCAGATCATAAGTTGAATTAGTCAAGCCATAGTTTAGCCCATTTAGTTTCTGCCTGTTTTAGTTTTAAAATTTGGCTCAAAACCCTTTAAATTAAGAATGTTTTACTGTCCTTAGTATGTATATCTCTTTATCTTTTTTTATTTAAATATTGTTGTATTTCTTTTTCAGTGGAACGACATGACTTTATGATTTTGCTGCGTAATTATCATTTGTTGTTTTCAAATTCATTAATACATTCAATTTCTTTTCTGACAACTTAAGAGAACGATAATCTCTATTTTATTTTCTTTTGTATCTTAAATATCAATTGATTATAGAAACATCGATCTATCGTTTAAGTGAGATGATGAAGCATATATAAGATAACAATATACCTGGAGATATGAAGCATATATGTTATAACTTATAACTAAAAAGGCTTTAATTTTCTTGTATTAGTGTAAATAATTTTACCTATCAGATAATCATAATATGCCGTAGCAGGTAGTATATTTTATTTTTAAAATTTTAAATTTTATATTTTACAAAATGTGTAAATATTCTTTGGATGATTTAGTAATGTTAAATATTATATGTATTGGTAGTATACAAAATTTAAACTCTAATTATGGTACTTTGAGTAATGCTAGTGTCTTGATCTGAAATCTATACATGGTTCTCTTGTTGTTTTGCGAGGGATTTGTTCCCAGGCATAACTAAAGAAAACTATTCAATCTTAAAAAAATTATTTTTACCCACTTATCCTTAATAAATATCTAGAAAAATATATAACTTTTTAATATTTTCTCCATTTAACTGTTGAAATTTAAAATTAATTGGCTTTAATCTTGAAGGAATTCCAACACAATCCTTGCAATAACTTGGTGGGAAACTTAAATTCCTTAAAGATAGTGAGTATCCTATTAGAGTCGATTTATTATTTCCTCGTACAAATGTTTTCTAAAATCATTTGTATTATATATATATCATCTTCAAATTAAAGTGTAATATCATATATATATGAGCTTTTTTTATTTGTGCTCATAAATCAAGCATTCATCTTAGATTTAATTCTATTCAAAAATGAAGTGTCGGAACATATAGAAGGATTGATTTATAGTTATTCAAGTACAAATACCTCCTTCTCCTAATCCTTTTTCTCGTACTTGTAGCATTTATAAGTCGCCTTGTTGGGTTTCATGAGTCATTTTGATTGTTACATATTGTATTATTTCATATATACTGTTATATATTTTAAATATAATAATGTATATTGTGATTTTATTGATTGTGTCGTTATGTAACAACAAAAAGTTTCATTTTGTATAATGATCAATTTCTTTTGCTCGTGTTGTTAATTTTCTTTTTCTTATTTGACTTTACTTATTAATTAATAATTCTAGTTTATCCTTTACATTATTTTTTTCAATATAATAAGTACTCTACCTCATATTTTACTTTGTTTTATAATATTTTAAATTAATTCTTCAAATTATTAAAATGTGTGACATTATGTAACAATGAAAAACGATATGGTTTATCCAAATTTTAAATTCATCAAATCAATAGACTATAGTATTGTTTTTTCAAAAAACACGATTGTGTTAATATTAATCATTTTTGTTTAAAAGTACTGTAGGCTTCATATTGAGGTTGTTAAATGTGTTCTTATTAATGTTGAATTGATAAATAAAACATAACACTGATTTTAAGGAATAATATATAAAATAATAATTTTATTAAATTATTTTTTGAATTTAATAAATTTAATATTTTATAAATGGATTAAGAAATGAATAAGATTAAAGAAAATAAGTGATAAATTATTTTTTAATTTTTTAAACTAGACAAGAAAATAAACATCAAATTTTAATATAGTAAACAAGCAAAAGTGAACCGAGGAAATATTAGTGTTCCAAAAAATTCTTTCTAGGAAAAGGTTTTAAATCATCTATTGACGCCAACAAAAATTAATAGAAAAGAGTTCAAACGTGCGTTAAAATTTAAATTTTATTACACAATCCAAATAAAGAAAAGATTTATATTAAGTAAAATTTTAATGAATCTTTAAGTCCTAAATATTAAGAATTCATATACAGTTTAAATATGATAAAACTTAATAAAATAATTCTATTTGATTTTTGAATTTTACATATTAGGAGAATAATTTAAATGACTATTTATCTAGTGTAAAATCTATTTTAAAGAGTAAATTATATCATCACTAATTTTGTTTCCTTTTTAGAAAATTATGAAAACATAAAAGCTCTTTTTTCTTTTCAAATTTGACCACTTTGCTACCCGTTAAATGAAGAGTCATTTTTGTTATTAGTCTGTATCTACATAACTCAAATATGAACGTTAGAACAATATTATATTTATTTCATCTTAAATATTAATTAAAAATAATCTAATTATTAAATCATCAAAAATTTTAAGTTTCAAATAAATTTATTTATTAGTAATAACACACTCATCTACTGAATTAATAACAGGAATCCAGCTATATCTATAGACTATAATTTTTTTTTAAAAAAAAAAACACGATTCTGTTAACATTAATCATTTTTGTATAAAAATACAATAGGCTTCATGTTGAGGTTGTTAAAAGTGTTCTTATTTACGTTGAATTGATAAATAAAATATAACACTTATCTTAAGAAATATCATTTTATTATATTATTTTTTGATTTTAAAAAATTTAATATTTTAAAAAATGAATTAAAAAATGGATAAGAGTAAATTAAAAACTAAGTGATAGATTATCTCTTGATTCTTTAAGCTAGACAAGTAAAATAGACATCTACTTTTAGTATTGTGAACAAGTAAAAATGAACGGAGGAAGTATTAGTGTTTCAAAAAATTCATTCTAAGAACAGGTTTTAAGTCATTTATTTACGCCAACAAAATAAATAGAAAAGAGTTCTGACGTGCATTAAAATTTAAATTTTATTACATAATTTGAAATAAAGAAAAGATTTATATTAAGTAAAATTTTAATGAATCTTTTAGTCCTAAATATTAAGAATTCATATACAGTTTAAATAACAAAAAATTTAATAAAATAATTTTATTTGATTTTAAAATCTTTTACATATTACGAAAATAATTAAATGACTATTTGTCTAATGTAAAGTCTATTTTAAAGAGTAAACAAGCGAATATCATTTTGCAAAGAGACTTCATGGTTTATGATATATGTAAATTATATCATCACTAATTTTTTTTCCTTTTTAGAAAAATTATGAAAACATAAAAGCTCATTTTTCTTTTCAAATTTGACCGCTTTGGTATCCGTTAAATAAAGAGTTATTATTTTATTTCTACCGTATCTACATAACTCAAATATGAATGTTAGAATTATATTTAATTTAATTTCATCTTAAACATTTAATTTAAAATAATTTAATTACCAAATCATCAGAAATTTTAAATTTCAATTAATTTATTTGTCAGTAATAACACACTCATCTACTGAATTAATAAAAAGAATCCAACTATATCTATAGACTATAGCATTGTTTTTTTTTTAAAACACGATTGAGTTAACATTAATCATTTTTGTTTAAAAGTACTGTAGGCTTCAAATTGAGGTTGTTCAAAATGTTCTTATTAATGTTGAATTGATAAATAAAATATAACACTTGTTTTAAGGAATAATAAATAAAATGAGAAACTTTATTATATTATTTTTTGAACTTAATAAATTTAATATTTTGAAAAATAGATTAGGAAATAGATAAGAGTAAATTAAGAACTAAGTGATAAATTAACTCTTAATTTTTTAAACTAGAAAAGTAAAATAGACATTTATTTTTAGTATTGTGAACAAGTAAAAATGAACGGAAGAAGTATTAGTGTTTCAAAAAAATCATTCTAAGAAAAGGTTTTAAGTCATTTATTGGCACCAACAAAATAAATAGAAAAGTGTTCCGACGTGCATTAAAATTTTAATTCTATTAGACAATTCAAATAAAGAAAAGATTTATATTAAGAAAAATTTTAATGAATCTTTAAGTCCTAAATATTAAGAATTCATATACAATTTAAATAAGAAAAGACTTCGTAAGATAATTTTATTTGATATTAAAATTTTACATATTAAGAAAATAATTAAATGACTATTTGTGTAGTGTGAAATCTATTTTAAAGAGCCATCACTATTTTTTTTCCCTTTTTTAGAAAAATTATGAAAACTAAAAGTTCTTTTTCTTTTCAAATTTGACCGTTATCATTTTTATTATTTGTATCGTATCTACATAACTCAAATATAAACATTAGAATAATATTAAATTTATTTTTTATTTTTAAATATTTAATTTGAAATAATCTAATTACCAGGTCATCAGAAATTTCAAATTTTAATTAATTCATTTGTTAGTAATAATACATTCATCTACTGAATTAATAAAAAGAATCCAACTATATTACATGAATGTAAAGACAACTCCCCCTCCCCCTATATATATACAATACAAAATTTTAGAGTCTTTGATGTTGTATATATATTTCTCTTTTCTTGAATATTTCTCCAAGAAAATTCAAGTAAAAACATGAGATCATTTGCTTAAAAATTTTCTTTCTTACATCCTTTCTAGCTTTTTCTCAAAATTTATTTTTCTTCTTTTGTGAGTTTCAAATTTTGTGTGTTTTGCCAAAAATGCATCTATAATCTTTATCTTTTGAGATAATCTTCTCAATTCTCTTACTTCTTCCTGCTAGAGCATTAATTAAATTTTTTGTTATATGCAAATCCTGGTGGGGCATAATAATAAGTCAAGATTTCATCAAGAAACATCTTGAGACTTCAATTACAACAGGTAAAAATTATATTCTCTATGTGCATATCGAAAGCAAGCCAGAAAAAACCTTCACTTTGCTTAATCACAAAAATTTTCGCTATGAATCTGAACTAAGAGTCCCATTTGACTTACCAGGTATGTTGAATTGCATTATTGTGGGTTCAGTCAATGGTCTAATTTGTCTTACTGATATTAGTTGTTTTGGTCATACCGTATATTTGACTAATCCATCTAAAAACAAGTACTTGATCCTCCCCTCTTCGAGTATTTATAGCGATGAATCTGATCTTCAAAATATACAAGTATTAGATTTGGTTATCATGAAATAACCAATGATTTTAAGGTTGTTCGAATTGGATTTATTGGACACGATTAGTTAAATGAAGATGAATATGAAGAGCCAAGTACGCCTTCTAATGGGTATGATTTTGAGTCCAGGATTGAGGTATTTTCACTAAATACCAAGACGAGAAAAACACTTGACTTGTAGATTTTTTCTATAAAAGACATGACATATTGTCAGGAGTTGTTGTTAATGAATGTTTGCACTGGAAAGCTATTAAGAGCAACATTTGTAAAGATAAAATGATTATTTTGTCATTTCATATGGGAGAAGAGACATTTTAAGAAATTGAATGGTCAATTTCGTTTCACGATGAAGGGGCAATTGACCTCTTTAGATGTCTTGGTGAGTTTAAAGGTAAACTTGGAATTTTTACATTTTGTCCAATTGAGTGTTGGGTTGGGCCGGGGGAGCAACCTTGTTATCTTTGGGTGATTGAGGAGTATGGTGAGAAAAATTCTTGGACTTGTCATGCCATTGTTGTACCGGAAATGGTGATCCATATGCCTTTGGTTTTTACTAGAAATGGAGAGATTATAATCAAAGATGCACTTGGAAGGATATTTTGTTATGATTTCAACAATAATCAACTACTTGATTTGAATATACAGGACGAGGAGCGTTATTTGAACTTTATCAACTTCACGATAGCCTAGTTTTTGTTGATCTTGATGATGAACCAACAGGAGAAGAAAAGGATTTGAATTTTTCTGTTGATGATGGTGTTGGTGATTTTGATGAGTACATGCATATGGAAAATGTAAGCATTTTAATTTTTTTTTCTAATTTTTTTCATTTCACTTTATTATTTTTTTTAACCTATCCGAATAGTCTGAATTTATTTCACATGAATTTTACTAATTTTTCTTAATTTAACATTGCAGATCAACATGATCAATAAGGATTGATCCTCCTGTTGATACACCTAAGAATGGTGAAAATTAGCTAAAGGAGTAAATGCAGATCATAAATTGAATTAGGCAAGCCATAGTTTAGTCATAAACGGCATTTTATTACTGCCTGTTTTAGTTAAAAAATGAGTTTTGACTCAAAACTCTTTAAATTAAGAATGTTTTACGGTCCTTAGTATGTATATCTCTCTATTTTTTTTTTTATTTAAATGTTGTTGTATTTCTTTTTCAGTGGAACGACATGACTTTATGATTTTGCTAATTATCATTTGTTGTTTTCAAATTCATTAATACATTCAATTTCTTTTCTGACAACTTAAGAGAACGATAATCTCTATTTTATTTTATTTTTTTTAAATTAATTATCAACTGATTATAGAAACATCAATCTTTCATTTAAATGAGATGATGAAATATATATAAGATAACAATATATTTGGAGATATGGCGCATATATGTTATAACTTATAACTAAAAAGAGTTTAATTTTTTTGTATTAGTGTAAATAATTTTTACCTATCAGATAATCATAATATGTCGTAGCAGGTAGTATATTTTATTTTTTTAAAAACGTGTAAATATTTTTTGGATGATTTAGTAATGTTAAATATTATATATATTGGTAGCGTACAAAATTTAAACTCTAATATGGTACTTTGACTAATGCTAGTGTCTTGATCTGAAATCTTTACATGGTTCTCTTGTTGTTTTGCGAACTACGGCAGTGAATTCGTTCTCGGGCGTTACTAAAGAAAACTATTCAATCTTAGAAAGAAAAATATATTTTTACCCACTTATCCTTAATAAATATTTTGAAAAAAAATATAACTCTTTAATATTTTCTCCATTTAACTGTTGAAATTCGAAATTCATTGGCTTTAATCTTGAAGGAATTCTAACACAATCCTTGCAATAACTTAGCGGGAAACTTAAATTCCTTAAAGAAAGTGAGTACCCTATCAAAGTCGATTTATTATTTCCTCATACAAATGTTTTCTAAAATCATTTCTATTATATATATATCATCTTCAAATTAAAGTGTAATACCATATATATATATATATATATATATGAGCTTTTTTATTTGTGCTCATAAATCAAGCATTCATTTTAGATTTAATTTTATCCGAAAAGAAGTGTCGGAACATATAGAAGGGTTGGTTTATAGTTATTTAAGTACAAATATCTCTCTCTCCTAACCCTTTTTCTCGTACCTGTAGCCTTTATAAGTCGCCTCGTTGGGTTTCATGAGTCATTTATAGTTTGTTTGGATGATTGTTACATATTGTATTGTTTCATATATACTGTTATATATTTTAAATATATAATGTATATTGTGATTTTATTGGTTGTGTCGTTATGTAACAATGAAAAGTTTTACTTTTTATAATGATCAATTTCATGTGCTCGTGTTGTTACTTTTTT
Source organism: Datura wrightii (assembly GCA_035772735.1). NCBI lineage: Eukaryota > Viridiplantae > Streptophyta > Magnoliopsida > Solanales > Solanaceae > Datura > Datura wrightii. The sequence goes on from JASDFA010000014.1 coordinate 39,837,929, forward strand.
TTTTCTTATTTGACTTTACTTATTATTTAATAATTCTAGTTTATCCTTTACATTATATTTTTCAATATAATAAGTACTCTACCTCGTATTTTACTTTGTTTTATAACATTTTAAATTAATTCTTCAAATTATTAACATGTGTGACATTACGTAACAATGAAAAATGATATAATTTATCCAAATTTTAGATTCATCAAATCAATAGACTATAGTATTGGGTTTTTTGAAAAACACAATTGTGTTAATACTAATCATTTTTGTTTAAAAGTACTGTAGGCTTCATATTAAGGTTGTTAAAAGTGTTCTTACTAATGTTGAATTGATAAATAAAATATAACACTCATTTTAAGGAATAATATATAAAATAATAATTTTATTATATTATTTTTGAATTTAATAAATTTAATATTTTATAAATAGATTAAGAAATGAATAAGATTAAAGGAACTAAGTGATAAATTATTTTTTGATTTTTTAAACTAGACAAGTAAAATAAACATCAAATTTTAATATAGTAAACAAGTAAAAGTGAACGGAGAAAATATTAGTGATCCAAAAAATTCTTTCTAGGATAAGGTTTTAAATCATCTATTGATGCCAACAAAAATTAATAGAAAAGAGTCCAAACGTGCGTTAAAATTTAAATTTTATTACACAATTCAAATAAAGAAAAGATTTATATTAAGTAAAATTTTAATGAATCTTTAAGTCCTAAATATTAAGAATTCATATACAGTTTAAATAAGATAAAACTTAATAAAATAATTTTATTTGATTTTAAAATTTTACATATTAAGAGAATAATTAAATGACTATTTATCTAGTGTAAAGTCTATTTTAAAGAGTAAAAAAGCGAATATTATTTTGCTAAAAGACATCATGCTTTATAATATATGTAAATTATATCATCACTAATTTTGTTTCCTTTTTAGAAAATTATGAAAACATAAAAGCTCTTTTTTTTTTTTAAATTTGACAACTTTGCTACCCGTTAAATAAAGAGTCATTTTTGTTATTAGTATTGAATCTACATAACTCAAATATGAACGTTAGAACAATATTAAATTTATTTCATCTTAAATATTTAATTTAAAATAATTTAATTACTAAATTATCAAAAATTTCAAATAAATTTATTTGTTAATAATAACACACTCCTCTATTGAAATAATAACAGGAATCAGGCTATATCTATAGACTATAGTTTTTTTTATATAAAAAAAATACGATTATGTTAACATTAATCATTTTTGTATAAAAATACTGGTAGGCTTCATGTTGAGGTTGTTAAAAGGTTCTTATTTACGTTTAATTGATAAATAAAATATAACACTCGTCCTACGAAATAATAAATAAAATGATAATTTTACTATATTATTTTTTGATGTTAATAAATACAGTATTTTGATAAATGAATAAGAAGTGGATTATAGTAAATTAAGAATTAAGTGATAAATTACCTCTTGATTCTTTAAAATAGACAAGTAAAATAGACATCTACTTTTAGTATTGTGAACAAGTAAAAATAAACGGAGAAAGTATTAGTGTTTCAAAAAATTCATTCTAAGAAAAGGTTTTAAGTCATTTATTGACGCCAACAAAATAAATAAAAAAGAGTTCCGACGTGTATTAAAATTTTAATTCTATTAGACAATTTAAATAAATTTTAATGAATCTTTTAGTCCTAAATATTAAGAATTCATATACAATTTAAATAAGACAAGACTTAATAAGATAATTTTATTTGATATTAAAATTTTACATATTAAGAAAATAATTAAATGACTATTTGTCTAGTGTGAAATCTATTTTACAGAGCCATCACTGTTTTTTTTTTCCTTTTTTAGAAAAATTATGAAAACTAAAAGTTCTTTTTTCTTTTCAAATTTGACCGTTTTGCTACGTGTTAAATAAATAGTCATTTTTGTTATTTGTACCTATCTACGTAACTCAAATATGAACGTTAGAACAATATTAATTTTATATTTATTTTTAAATATTTAATTTAAAATATTCTAATTACCAGATCATCAGAAATTTCAAATTTCAAATTAATTCATTTGTTAGTAATAACACACTTATCTGCTGAATTAGTAACAACAATCCAACTATGTCACATGAATCTAAAGACAACTCCCCCTTCCCTTGTATATACAATACAAAATTGTAAAGTCTTTCATATCACATACATTTTCCTTTTCTTGAATATTGCAAGAAAGCTCAAGTAAAAACTTAGAGATTAATTGCTTACAATTTTTCTTCTTACATCCTTTGTAGATTTTTCTCAAAAAAAAAAATTCTTCTTTTGTGAGTTTCAAACTGTGTAAGTGTATTTGCCAAAAATGTGTCTACCATTTTTATCTTTTGAGATAATCTCCTCAATTCTCTTACTTCTTCCTGCTAGAATATTAATCAAATTTCTTGTTATATGTAAATCTTGGTGCGATATGATAAAAAGTCAAGATTTCATCGAGAAACATTTTGAGACTTCAATTGCAACAGGTAAACATTATATTCTCTACGTGCATATCGAAAGCAAACCAGAAAAAACCTTCACTTTACTTAATCACATGAATTTTCGCTATGAATCTGAACTAAGAGTCCCATTTGACTTACCAGGCATGTTGGATTGCATTATTGTGGGTTCAGTCAATGGTTTAATTTGTCTTACTAATATTAGTTGTTTTGGTCATACCATATATTTGACTAATCCATCTATAAATAAGTACTTGATCCTTCCCTCTTCGAGTATTTATAGGGACGAATCTGATCTTCAAAATATACAAGTAAGCATTGGATTTGGTTATCATGAAATAACCAATGATTTTAAGGTCGTTCGAATTGGATTTATCGGACATGATTGGTTAAATGAAGATGAATATGAAGGGCCAAGTACGCCTCCTAATGGGTATGATTTTGAGTTCAGGGTTGAGGTATTTTCGCTAAATACTAAAACGTGGAAAACACTTGACTTGACTCCAAATTTTTCCAGCTACAAAAGACATGATATATTGTCGGGAGTAGTTGTTAATGAATGTTTGCACTGGAAAGCTATTAAGAGCAATATTTGTGAAGATAAAATGATTATTTTATCATTTCATATGGGAGAAGAGACATTTCAAGAAATTGAATGGCCAATGTCGTTTCACGATGAAGGGGCAATCGACCTATGTAGATGTCTTGGTGAGTTTAAAGGTAAACTTGGAATTTTTACATTTTGTCCAATTGAATGTTGGGTTGGGCCAGGGGAACAACCTTGTTATCTTTGGGTGATGGAGGAGTATGGTGAGAAAATTTCTTGGACTTGTCATGCCATTGTTGTACCGGAAGTGGTGATCCATATGCCTTTGGTTTTTACAAGAAATGGAGAAATTATAATCAAAGATGCACTTGGAAGGATATTTTGTTATGATTTCAACAATAATCAACTACTTGATTTGAATATACAAGACGAGGAGCGTGATTTGAACTTTATCAACTTCACCGATAGCCTAGTTTTGGTTGATCTTGATGATGAACCAACAGGAGAAGAATGCTGATGATGATGGTGTTGGTGATTTTGACGAGTACATGCATATGAAAAATGTAAGCATTTTAATTTTTTTTCGAATTCACTCTATTATTTTTTAATCTATCCGAATAGTCTGAATTTATTTCACATGAATTTTACTAATTTTTCTTAATTTAACATTGCAGATCAACATGATCGATAAGGATGATCCTCCTATTGATAAACCTACGAACCGTGAAAATTAGCTAAAGGATCAAATGCAGATCATAAGTTGAATTAGTCAAGCCATAGTTTAGCCCATTTAGTTTCTGCCTGTTTTAGTTTAAAAATGAGTTTTTGCTCAAAACACTTTAAATTAAGAATGTTTTACGGTCCTTAGTATGTATATCTCTTTATCTTTTTTTATTTAAATGTTGTTGTATTTCTTTTTCAGTGGAACGACATGACTTTATGATTTTACTGTGTAATTATCATTTGTTGTTTTCAAATTCATTAATACATCCAATTTCTTTTCTGACAACTTAAGAGAATGATAATCTCTATTTTATTTTCTTTTATATCTTAAATATCAACTGATTATAGAAACATCGATCTATCGTTTAAGTGAGATGATGAAGCATATATAAGATAACAATATATCTGGAGATATGGAGCATATATGTTATAACTTATAACTAAAAAGAGTTTAATTTTCTTGTATTATTGTAAATAATTTTTACCTATCAGATAATCATAATCTGCGAGTAGTATATTTTATTTTTAAAATTTTAAATTTTATATTTTACAAAATGTGTAAATATTTTTTGGATGATTTAGTAATGTTAAATATTATATGTATTGGTAGCATACAAAATTTAAACTCTAATTATGGTACTTTGAGTAATGCTAGTGTCTTGATCTGAAATCTATACATGGTTCTCTTGTTGTTTTGTGAACTACTGCGGTGAATTCGTTCCCAGGCATAACTAAAGAAAACTATTCAATCTTTAAAAAAAATATTTTTACCCACTTATCTTAATAAATATCTAGAAAAATATATAACTTTTTAGTAATTTTCTCCATTTAACTCTTGAAATTCGAAATTAATTGGCTTTAATCTTGAAGGAATTCTAACACAATCCTTGCAATAACTTGGAGGGAAACTTAAATTCCTTAAAGATAGTGAGTATCCTATCAGAGTCGATTTATTATTTCCTCGTACAAATGTTTTCTAAAACCATTTGTATTATATATATATCATCTTCAAATTAAAGTGTAATATCATATATATATATATATATATATATATATATATATATATATATGAGCTTTTTTTATTTGTGCTCATAAATCAAGCATTCATCTTAGATTTAATTCTATTCAAAAATGAAGTGTCGGAACATATAGAAGGATTGGTTTATAGTTATTCAAGTACAAATACCTCCCTCTCCTAATCCTTTTTCTCGTACTTGTAGCATTTATAAGTCGCCTCGTTGGGTTTCATGAGTCAGTTTGATTGTTACATATTGTATTATTTCATATATACTGTTATATATTTTAAATATAATAATGTATATTGTGATTTTATTGGTTGTGTCGTTATGTAACAACGAAAAGTTTCATTTTGTATAATGATCAATTTCTTTTGCTCGTGTTGTTAATTTTTTTTTTCTTATTTGACTTTACTTATTAATTAATAATTCTAATTTATCCTTTACATTATATTTTTCAATATAATAAGTACTCTACCTCGTATTTTACTTTGTTTTATAATATTTTAAATTAATTCTTTAAATTATTGACGTGTGTGATATTATTTAACAATGAAAAACGATATGATTTATCCAAATTTTAAATTCATCAAATCAATAGACTATAGTATTGTTTTTTCGAAAAACACGATTGTGTTAATATTAATCATTTTTGTTTAAAAGTACTGTAGGCTTCATATTGAGGTTGTTAAAAGTGTTCTTATTAATGTTGAATTGATAAATAAAATATAACACTCGTTTAAGGAATAATATATAAAATAATAATTTTATTAAATTATTTTTTGCATTTAATAAATTTAATATTTTATAAATGGATTAGGAAATGAATAAGATTAAAGGAATTAAGTGATAAATTATTTTTTGATTTTTTAAACTAGACAAGTAAAATAAACATCAAATTTTAATATAGTAAATAAGCAAAAGTGAACGGAGAAAATATTAGTGTTCCAAAAAATTCTTTCTAGGAAAAGGTTTTAAATCATCTATTGACGCCAACAAAAATTAATAGAAAAGAGTTCAAACGTGCGTTAAAATTTAAATTTTATTATACAATCCAAATAAAGAAAATATTTATATTAAGTAAAATTTTAATGAATCTTTAAGTCCTAAATATTAAGAATTCATATACAGTTTAAATATGATAAAACTTAATAAAATAATTCTATTTGATTTTAGAATTTTACATATTAGGAGAATAATTAAATGACAATTTATCTAATGTAAAGTCTATTTTAAAGAGTAAAAAAGTGAATATCATTTTGCTAAAAGAATTCATGCTTTATAATATATGTAAATTATATCATCACTAATTTTGTTTCCTTTTTAGAAAATTATGAAAACATAAAAGCTCTTTTTTCTTTTTAAATTTGACCACTTTGTTACCTGTTAAATAAAGAGTCATTTTTGTTATTAGTATTGTATCTACATAACTCAAATATTAACGTTAGAACAATATTAAATTTATTTCATCTTAAATATTTAATTTAAAATAATCTAATTACTAAATTATCAAAAATTTCAAATTTTAAATTTTAAATTAATTTATTTGTTAATAATAACACACTCATCTATTGAATTAATAACAGGAATCAGGCTATATCTATAGACTATAGTTTTTTTTTATATAAAAAAAACACGATTGTGTTAACATTAATCATTTTTGTATAAAAATACGGTTGGCTTCATGTTGAGGTTGTTAAAAGTGTTCTTATTTACGTTGAATTGATAAATAAAATATAACACTCGTCCTAAGAAATAATAAATAAAATGATAATTTTATTATATTATTTTTTGATTTTAATAAATACAGTATTTTGAAAAATGAATAAGAAATGGATAATAGTAAATTAAGAACTAAGTGATAAATTACCTCTTGATTCTTTAAAATAGACATCTACTTTTAGTATTGTGAACAAGTAAAAATAAACGGAGAAAGTATTAGTGTTTCAAAAAATTCATTCTAAGAAAAGGTTTAAAGTCATTTATTGACGCCAACAAAATAAATAGAAAAGAGTTCCGACGTGTATTAAAATTTTAATTCTATTAGACAATTCAAATAAATTTTAATGAATCTTTTAGTCCTAAATATTAAGAATTCATATACAATTTAAACAAGACAAGACTTAATAAAATAATTTTATTTGATATTAAAATTTTACATATTAAGAAAATAATTAAATGACTATTTGTCTAGTGTGAAATCTATTTTAAAGAGCCATCACTGTTTCTTTTTCCTTTTTTAGAAAAATTATGAAAACTAAAAGTTCTTTTTTCTTTTCAAATTTGACCGCTTTGCTACGTGTTAAATAAAGAGTCATTTTTGTTATTTGTACCTATCTACGTAACTCAAATATGAACGTTAGAACAATATTAAATTTATTTTTTTAAATATTTAATTTAAAATATTCTAATTACCAGATCATCAGAAATTTCAAATTTCAAATTAATTCACTTATCAGTAATAACACACTCATCTGCTGAATTAGTAAAAACAATCCAACTATGTCACATGAATCTAAAGACAACTCCCCCTTCCCCTATATATACAATACAAAATTGTAAAGTCTTTCATATCACATACATTTTCCTTTTCTTGAATATTGCAAGAAAGCTCAAGTAAAAACTCAGAGATTAATTGCTTACAATTTTTCTTCTTACATCCTTTGTAGATTTTTCTCAAAAAAAAAAAATCTTCCTTTTGTGAGTTTCAAACTGTGTAAGTGTATTTGCCAAAAATGTGTCTACCATCTTTATCTTTTGAGATAATCTTCTCAATTCTCTTACTTCTTCCTGCTAGAATATTAATCAAATTTCTTGTTATATGTAAATCTTGGTGCGATATGATAAAAAGTCAAGATTTCATCGAGAAACATTTTGAGACTTCAATTGCAACAGGTAAACATTATATTCTCTACGTGCATATTGAAAGCAAGCCAGAAAAAACCTTCACTTTACTTAATCACAGGAATTTTCGCTATGAATCTGAACTAAGAGTCCCATTTGGCTTACTAGGCATGTTGGATTGCATTATTGTGGGTTCAGTCAATGGTTTAATTTGTCTTACTGATATTAGTTGTTTTGGTCATACCATATATTTGACTAATCCATCTATAAATAAGTACTTGATCCTTCCCTCTTCGAGTATTTATAGGGACGAATTTGATCTTCAAAATATACAAGTAAGCATTGGATTTGGTTATCATGAAATAACCAATGATTTTAGGGTCGTTCGAATTGGATTTATCGGACATGATTGGTTAAATGAAGATGAATATGAAGAGCCAAGTACGCCTCCTAATGGGTATGATTTTGAGTCCAGGGTTGAGGTATTTTCACTAAATACTAAAACGTGGAAAACACTTGACTTGACTCCAGAATTTTCCAGCTACAAAAGACATGATATATTGTCAGGAGTAGTTGTTAATGAATGTTTGCACTGGAAAGCTATTAAGAGCAACATTTGTGAAGATAAAATGATTATTTTATCATTTCATATGGGAGAAGAGACATTTCAAGAAATTGAATGGCCAATGTCGTTTCACGATGAAGGGGCAATCGACCTATGTAGATGTCTTGGTGAATTTAAAGGTAAACTTGGGATTTTTACATTTTGTCCAATTGAATGTTGGGTTGGGCCGGGGGAACAACCTTGTTATCTTTGGGTGATGGAGGAGTATGGTGAGAAAATTTCTTGGACTTGTCATGCCATTGTTGTACCGGAAATGGTGATCCATATGCCTTTGGTTTTTACAAGAAATGGAGAAATTATAATCAAAGATGCACTTGGAAGGATATTTTGTTATGATTTCAACAATAATCAACTACTTGATTTGAATATACAAGATGAGGAGCATGATTTGAACTTTATCAACTTCACCGATAGCCTAGTTTTGGTTGATCTTGATGATGAACCAACAGGAGAAGAAAGTTGCTGCTGATGGTGTTGGTGATTTTGATGAGTACAAGCATATGAGAAATGTAAGCATCTTTAGCACTTCTTCTAATTAATTTTTTTTTTACTTTACTATGTTTTTTTACCTATTCGAATAGTCTGAAACTTTTTTCACAATTTTACTATTTTTTCTTAATTTAACATTGCAGATCAACATGATCGATAAAGATGATCCTCCCGTTGATACACCTATGAATGGTGAAAATTGACTAAAGGAGTAAATGCAGATCATAAGTTGAGCCATAGTTTAGCCATAAATGGCATTTAGTTTCTGCCTGTTTTAGTTTAACAATGTGTTACATCAATCAGCATTGATTTCTTAGGATTATGAGTTTTGGCTCAGAACCCTTTAAATCAAGAATGTTTATGGTCCTTAGTAAAAATGTATTTCGCTCTCTTTTAAAATGTTGTTGTATTTCCTTTTCAATGGAATGACATGACTTTCTAATTTTGCTGCTTAATTATAATTTGTTGTCTTCAACTTCATTAATATATTAATTTTATTATATATATAATTTAAGAGGATGATAATCTCTATTTTATCTTTTCTTGTAACTTAAATATCAATTGATTAACATAGAAATTCAAATAACAATGATATCTAAGTCCGCTTGCTATACATTATTAATGATGAAGAAAGATACTGATTTATCAAAAGAGTCATGTCAGCTCAATGAAATGGCATGGTTTTCTGATTTTGTTGCTTATAATCTGTTGTTTCTAAATTAATTAGTACAATACATTGAATTTCTTTTATGATAACTTAAGGGGACTGAATCTCTAATCTCTATTTTATCTCCCCTTAAGAACTTGAAATATCAATAGGCTAAAACAATAGAAATCATACTTTGTTTTTAACAATGGCGGTGTCTAAATCTGCTTATACACACCTTGACCATGTCACTTTTTCCATTTTAGGTTATTAAAGATGTACTAGTATATATCTTGTTAAAAGAGAGGCAATTTTTCCATAGTTGCAAATGTCTCAAGAACACGTACCTAGATTATTATTTTTCTTTTTTTTCAGTGTGCTAACTTACAAAAGTAATACAAGATTGAGTTTTCTCCTAATGAAATTGCAAATTCACTAATTTGTCATTCAGTGAGTACAACCTATGCACTTATTACAAAAGAATATCCCATGGCCATCCCTCTATATAAAAAGGTAAAGACAATACCAAAAAAAAAAAAAAAGGAATATATGGGGGAAGAAGCACTCAAAAGAATCTAGACATCAATGGGTTGAAAAGAGATGGCATTTTTCTTATGAACCCAATACCCAACAAAAGCGGATACACCAAATGAAACAACAGATAACAGAAAAGCAAAACCATTGGCAGCATCCCAGGAGCTTCTTGATACCACCTTGATGCCTGCAGATGAACCTGAAGGAACATCTAGAGGTACCCAGTCACAGCCAATCGTGTAATGTCCTGATCCGTGCCATGGATTTCCATCCTCCGGATACCAAAATGCAGCTGAAAACTTGCTCGTCTGACCGATAGTGAATTGTACATCCTACATGTCGATAACAAACTTGATTTATGCAGTTTCCTTCAACATATATATTTCCTTCTCCAGGTGCTAATAATGTGGGGGAGAGAATGAAGCAGCATGCTAACAGATGTTTTGATTAGTGAGTATCGACGATGTGGAATTGTTCTCCAGGTGCTAATAATGTGGGGAAAAGCATGAAGCAGCATGCTAACAGATGTTTTGATTAGTGACTGTCGACGATGTGGAATTGACTTTTTAATGTCATTTTTGCATCTCATTGACGATGTTTACATACATGTCTGTCCACCCTTGTATGTGGGACCTTTAGGGTGTTTATATTAAACGCCAAGGTTTCTAATGTATGACCAAATCTCAGTAAGAAAATCGATATCGCAATTCAGAAAGACATTAGTGTGATAGACTACCTGCTGAAGACGATCCATGGTTCTCAGGGCCCTAGAAAATTCAAAATAGAATGTTCCCTTCTGACCCTTTGTTGAATAAGGACTGTCTTCCTCAGAATAACCTGTCAATACAAGTTCACTTGAAAAATGAAGAGGCCAGAAGAAGAAGCAGCACGGAAGAAACCCAAGCTGATTTGACATGGGTGAGAGATGTTACCTGAATGGGTTATGAAACTGCTATGCCACCATGCACCCTTCCAGTCATTCTGAGCAGAAGTATCATTTCCTAGAAACAAAAAACAAGGGTAAGTAATAACAGACTAGAGCCAAAAGTCGCATGCCAAGAATGTTGTGTCCTGCTAATAGAATTTAGCAGAAACAAGATCGCCAAAATCAATGAATGAAGTGCATGCATATCATAGTTGAAGAAGACACTTATGCCAAATTTGTATCCGTCAAAATCCTCTTTCTTAGGAGACCACTTCTGAGTCAACAAGCAGGGACTAGGATAAATGCAAGGATTTCTCTTTCTTTAAACTGGCTTAGACCTAATGATGCCTATCCATCTGATATTACATTCTACCATGGTAGCAACCAGATCTTCCATTAGAAATTCTATCTGATACTTTTATCTATCATTCAAGTTACATGCATATCTTTAATTCATCAATATGTATTTTCCCTTCTAGTGCCAATAACTCCAATGACATTCTTACCTTTAGGACTAACACCGTCCAGATTCAGACAGTGTGGGTTCCAAGCATATAAATCAACTAGATGACCAAATCTGTCGACCATGTGAACGAAGTAAAGATAAGTAGGAGAATTTTGCAACTGCTTATGAAACAAGATAATAGTGTATCCAAATTTACCTGTCTCCCCCATTACCATCTCTGTTGTCAACTGGGTTTCCACCATATAATCTGCCAGGGATAGCACTTCCAATAGAGAAGTGCATGATGTCGACTTCGTAACCCCGACAAGTCTTCTGGTTGCATGCATCAGGTGATTGTTTACACCCACCCATCTATTCCAACAAATTTAGTCCATATTTTAGGCAATAAAAGCTAACAAACAGAAATACAAGAAAGCTGTATTTTTCCTTTTCTGGATGGGCATTAACTGCAGTTAGCATAACCCATAAATGAATGAACACCACTTACACTATGATATGTGGCACTCTCACCAACTTGAAACATCAGTGCCACAGATGGGCAATTCTTGTCATTTCTGCATAATAAAGAAAGAAACCGTAATTATAGTGGTACGAAATAAATACGTCAATGTAATTAAGTTGATAACATGTTGCATCTCTTTTCAAGAACCATATAGAGAATATGAAGTTCTCAGACATAGAATATCCAGAGTACCCAATCATATGAAAAGACAATTATCTGATCATGTAACACAGTGAAACTTGCAATGAGACAAGTCAGAGTAGTTTCCTTCCCATAACTCTTTGAGGGATGCATATATCAGCTTCTATAGACCCCAGTTTAATAAAGATGAGGAAATTAAAGGTGCATGTTTTCTGCCCAGTCAAGAAACTTATAAAAGATGATATCGTGTATTCTACATGCATTACATTTCAGAACCTTTGTTGTATCTTTTATATGCAATCAAACCAAGAAAGCATATCCATTATAAAAAGGAACGAAAAAGAAAAAAAACATATCCATTATTTATATGTACCATGCAGGCACTTCTTTAAGCATGCATTACAAGTCTCAAATACCTGAACGAAAAAGAAAAAAAAACATATCCATTATTCTATGTACCATGCAGGCACTTCTTTAAGCGTGCATTACAAGTCTTGAATACCTCGACCAAACTTCAAGTATTTCATCCCACAAAGAAGAAAGATATTCACTAAAAAAAAAAACCTTCCTCCTTCGGCATGAGGAGAAAAAGATCAAGACAAAATTATAAATGCATGTGTGTATGAGTGAGTAGTGTTTAGAGGTAATCACCCACACTTTTATGACCAGGTTTGACCAAAGACAAGGGAAGACACTCATGAGGGTTCTGTAATATTTTGGTTGGCTGGAGGTATTTTTAGAATGATTGAACAGACTAGAGTAAGTAAAGAAGTAGCCAGGTTATAACTGATTAGGAGAGACATCATAGAGCAAAGGGTGCAAGAGTGAATCCATTTACCTATTTAGAATGACATGTGGTACATGTTTAATGTCTCACTAATTATAGTTACTAGCATGAACTAGCAGAACAGCAAAGAGAGAGAGAGAGAGAAAGAAAGAGAGAGAGGACTCAAGCCTTTGAGTTTATGAGATCTAGAAGAGGTCTATGTGCTGATTTTTTTTCCCTTTTGGATAAGTTGGATTCATCATAACATAACTCCAAGTATTCGGGGATATGAATTGTAGAACGGGAACAAGTGTTGAGATACATTGAACAGACTTATGGTGTGTGTGTATGTAATCCAAAAAATTGAAACCATAAACCGATCCAACCTATGGTTCTCAACCATAGTTGTAGTCAATACATCCTAGGTGAATTAACCACATCTGATAGGTATCCTACACCCAAGTCGTACAAGACAGACGGCTGGGCGTATTGAATGATCTGGGTTAAAAGGAAGAGATATCCCCTCAAGGAGTTATATTAGATTTATGACAAGCCTATTATGATGAAGAACCAAAAAAATCTGAGTAAAAGATCCTTTTGATGTTCTGAAAAAGTCCTAAAAGGAAGCAACGTGACATAACAAATTCTTTAAGGACTGAAAATAATGACATAGTAATTATGGAAACCATAAATAATTATCATGTAATAAGCAAAAAAAAAGAAAAATCCCACCATGCCCTCAGACTTCAATATTCCAGTGGTTCTTTTTTTCGGATGATGAAGTGATCCAGTAAGAGTAAGAGAGAGTTCTGATACAAAAACCATCTCTTACACTTGTGACAAGTCAAAAGTTTGAATAAGTCACCTCCATATATTTACATAACAGCAGTTACAGAAGATAGTAGAAATGAGTAACAACTTCAACATGATTCGTCATGAGCACAAAATGACTTTATCGAGAAAATACATGAGCACAAAATGGCTGAAAAATAAATGATACAGTCTTCCCTGCAACAGTTTGAGACCATGCAACAGTTTTCCTTTCTGCACAACATAAAACTAGTCTTAATTCTACAATTCTTCAACTCTACATATAGCCAAGTCCATAACATCATTTGGGACAAGGTTAATGTAATAAAGTATACCAGTGCAGATAGAGATGACTTTCTAGGGCACATAATGCTACTGTCTATAATTGCTGACTGACCGCAATGGAACCGCTGTTCCACAATGCCAGAATAGTCATTCTGTCCCCACCCCACCCCGGAAAGGTGGCATAGTAGACCAAGATTTGTAGTCTCTGTCAGTAAATATTAGTTAACATTGCTTTCAATTTCAAAAAAAATTAGTTCACATTGCTTTTACAAGTAAAGAAACCTCATCTTCACACATCACCTCATCTCACAACCTCCCACTTTGGAGCACAGTTTTCAGGAAATATGATTTTGTCACATGGTAGGCCCGTTCGCCAAAATGCAAATATTACTGAGAATTCTATACCAAATTCTAGACGCGTGCTCCTTATGTGTATTCACTAATATCACTTGAATGCAATCCTGAATTTAATTGAGCGAATGTCAAGTACTGTCAAGGGACTGCTGAGGAGCTGGCAGGGCAAAGGAAAGAGAAACAGCAGTAAGAAAGCATGGAGAATTATTCCTCAACCTAACAATTCTCTTGTCATCTTGGTCTATGTTACTTTCTAGTGGCACCCCAAGAAAGAAAGAAGCTTGGCTTCCCTATTTAGCCTACCACATCAGCAATATTCCTTTGCCCTCTCATCTTGCTCTCTTGTCCCTCATGCAAACACGCTAATCCTTTTCCATTCGTTTAGTTCATTCTAAACTAGACTAGGCCCAAGAAAATCTTCCCCTCAAAAATATTGAGGCACTTAAGCTCAATCCAGTGTGACTTATTTTTCTTTTCTTCTTTTCTATTTTGTAAGTCCATCTCTGACTCCCCAATCGGCTTCCCTTTTTTCCCACCAATAACTAGGAAACAGTGCACATTGTTGCAACCAAATCCTTACCTGTCATATTGCATAACCTCAAAATCATGATTTTTCACAAATTTAGGTAGAAAAAGAAGTAAGCCTGACAGATCTGCAATTTTATGAGAGACAGCACAGAGGATATTTTCAAGTACTTACAATTCATATCAAAGGAACAATCGAAAAGAAAGAGTACAAAAATGGACTTCGGGCTTAACTCAACCCAAAAAGAGTACAAAAATGGACTTTGGGCTTAACTCAACCCAAAAAGGTAGCTCATGAATTGAAGATTGCTCGAGACCATACAACGAAGCAACAACCCATTCCCTCAATCAGTATAGGATAATCTAATAGAGGTGAAGGTGGGAATAAGAGGAAGGATCATATGACATCTTTATGATGCATGAAATAGGGAAAGGAGAAGGGAGGCACCCTGTTCATGCAATGCCATTTCTACTTCCATACTGATGGGAATATACTAATTCCTAATTAGGTTGACGATTTTCCTTTATCTGTTCCCTAATTGACTTACCACTTCATTGAGTTTAATTTCTTTTTAAGGTTGAACAAAAAGTATTATAGATACATCTTTTTCCCTATAGATAGAGCAAGCTCGATATATTAAAATCATCAACGTCTTCTAATTAGGGAATTTACCTTTGGCTATCGAGTGTAGTAGAACTAGTTTTTTTTAAAACTCTCTCTTCTTCTTCTTCTTCTTCTTCCTCTTCTTCTTCTTCTTCTTTTTTTTTTTTTTTTTTTTGTGGAAAAAGCCAAAAAAAAAAAAAAAAAAACTAGCAACCCTCTTTGGGATTTTCTTTGTCTTCCCATGAAAAACTAGTCTTTGAGATGAATCAAAGTAGATGTCTTCCTCCCAGACTCCTACTTAAATTTTGCTAAATATGAAGGGGAAAGTGAGATTTCACTTACAACTAAACCACTGATCATCACTCCTTGGAAATTGTGGTAGGCGTACAACAAAGGAAATCTAATGACCTTGTTATTTACATCCTTTATCTCTCTCAGGCTTCCTTAATAGGTTACCACATTGCTAAAGATGTACCCCTTGAAACAGAAGATCCACAAATATTCATAACGTGCATTGCAAATGCCTCTATTTGCAGGAAATGATTTTTATTACACTTACCCCCAGAATAGATGTAAGATATCAGATATATGATATTTATATTCTTCTCGGCAGCCTATCTATACAAGAACCCAATTTGTAAATGTTGAGTCTCACATCGGTGGGATGAGGAGAATTTGGACTCTTTATATGGTCTTCGGCAATCCTCCCTCTTGAGCTAGCTTTTGAAGTTGTGTTGGGTCCAAGATCCATAACAGGGAAATTTTTCTTCAAGTGTCCTTCATGATAAAAATCTGTTTTCGCAAAAGTCTCCCAAAGACAAGAAGTAGCAATGCCCGACATGGAAAGACAGGAAATTACAAATTGCTAAAGAAGCAAATATTACAAATCAAGCAATTTTCTGTGTGATGCCAGCAATATATTACCTCAAAACCAAATAAGATATGAAGGATCATTTAGAGAAACCATGTGATTAATAATCAATTATCCACTACCCAAGAAGCAAGAGTCTCTAAAACTGGAATATTTCCAGCACAAGAAGCACACTGATCACTAATTGAATCCCAAAATCCCACAAGTATTGCATAGCAACAGCATGTACTTCAATCTAACAAACTGAACAAAGGATAACAAATATTGACAGCCATTTACTCACCCTTTCTTGTATATATATTCTCCATCTACTTTCAACAAAAAATACACATCTTTCCCATCGTGCAAAGCCTAATTAAGAACAAAATCAACAACCCTCAGTAAGCAACCAAAAAAAACAAAAGAACCCCATTTCCGTAAAAAGTTAAATAGAGAAAGAAGTTATGAATAAGAATCCAACAAATACCTTAACGGTCATCTTTCCTCCTTTGTATTCATGGTCATGATCTGGGTCAAGAGCAGGAAGGAGAGAAAACTCAAACCCATCAATATTCTCCCAATCATCACCGTGTCCATCAAGGGTTATGAGTCCAGGCTTGAACTCCGCAGAAACTCGGGATTCCTCGTCGGCTTCGCAATGCCAGTTGCCGGATTCTTGATGGGAAGCCACGAATCGGATCCAGGTAGACCCAAGAACCGCAAGTGAGACTAAGAAGAGTCTAAGTAGCAGGGGTTGCTCCATTTGGTCGAATTTTTGGGGAGAGGGAAGAGATTGTCGAATGGGTTTTCGGAGAAATCAAGAGTTGACTCGAGTGTAGAGTCGGCTGCCATGGAAGATGGCCGTTAATATTTACTACTAGTAATAAGTTGTAGTACAAAGGGGACAAATGTTCGTCGTACATCTGCATTTTCTCGGATGTTTCGTGAGTTTGATCCGAGTTTTAATTTTCTTAATTCTTTTTCATTTTTTCACTTTTTATTTCTTTAGTGGCTTAATTACTGAATGCCCTTCTACATATTTACTCCATTGCATAACATAGAACACTCATATATTCCAAGTTTTCAGAACTGATGCATACTTATTTTTTCTCGACATATTTATTTTGGAGTTTCTGATATTTCATTATATATTTATAATTATATTGAACATTTCAAATCTATCAATAAGTTTATATGTATACATTTTATTTTATATGTTAAATTAAAAATATAAAATATTTTTAAAAAAATAAATATTGAATATTGGGATGGATTCAGATGGAAGCAACTACAGACTACACAAATTTATCATTAGTAGGCCTCAAACGTAATTCTTTTTAATGATACTATCACTGATATGACTATACAAAAATTTTAATAAATTGTCAAAGAACATATTACAATAAAATGTTGAAAGTTTATAAGATTTACTTTGAATTTATGGATTAGTTTATATCAAAATTGCCATATTTTGTAGAATATCAATCTTTTGTATATATTTTTCAATGTGGTGTGGTGTGGTGTGGTGTGCATATTCTATAAATAAACTTTTATGGTCTTATTCTATAAATAAACTTTTATGTTCTTTCTCTGATTATTGATATCATGAGCCGTATAAAGGAGAGAGAAAAGGGTCATATTTGTCTTTATACTTTCACAAATAAGTTATAGTTATCCTTCGTTCTATCTTTTTAATATATTTATTTTTGTACTTTCACAAATAAGTTATATTTATTCTTCGTTATACTTTTCCAACATATTTCCCCTTTTCATCCAACTTTAAGATCATATTTGCCCGTATAACATTAAAACATTATGTTTTCATCATATTTGTCATTTTCATCCAACTTTAAGATCATATTTGCCCGTACAACATTAAAACACTATGTTTTCATCATATTTGTCATTTTCATCCAACTTTATGGTTATATTTGCCCTTGTTCTCTAAAAAAAATCATAATTATCCGCCTGCATTAAATCGCCATGTCCGACCTTGATTTTTCTATGTGGTGCATATGTGACTTTATTTTTTTCAATCAATCTACTAAATCATTTAAACTCTTTAAACCCATCCGAACCACTAAAAATTTAAAATTCAAAAATTTCATTATTCATTCATGTTGGATACAATTTCACCACTCAAATCTTGTTCAAATTAAAATTTAATTTTTGTTATTGCGATAAGATAATAATTGTACAAGTATTTTTATTTATTGCGATAAGATAATAATTACTGAAAATTTATCAAACTGCATCAATATAGAAAACAATAAGAATTGCTACAATTTTGAAAAAGTTTAAATTTAACCATGCCTACTAAAATAATCAATATATATATATATATATATATATATGCAACTCTAATTAATTCAAATTTGTGTGACACAATGATAATAAATGAAAATTTGTTCCCCATTAAAAAAGTTACATTCAGATGCAAATAAATTAATTTACATGCGCTTATTATTTTCATCAGATCATATTAGTGATTATATTCACTAAAATTCAGTTAATTAAGAAAAGAATTATTTAGTTAGTGTGTTTCTGCTAAATTGAAACCCTATTTTCGAAAATGATTACTCAAGCTCTCGAATAGCCAACCCTTGATGCATTAAATTGAATAATTTTAAGATAAGATTTAAAATGCATTATATATTATCCAATACAAGTATTTTAAATCAAACTTTTGCAACATATAAGGATATAGGCTTAATATGTTTAGTTATTCCATAAATAAATAAAAAAACTTGAACAATTACTAACCTTACTGATTGAATCTAACATATTACAGACATGTCGCGTGTCTGATGCAATTCGTACTTAATTAGTATACTAATTCTTAATTTTTCTTTAAGATCAATCATTTAAAATGATCTACTTATATTATATTTTTCTTTTGATATTTATCAACAGTAATAATAATAACATATATTTACCACGAATTATAATGGCTTGTAATAATTTATTCGTGACCATGAACTTATGCATTTACAACATGTACGCAAAGAACGTTTTACTTAGTATATTTAAAAATATTGAAATTTTGGTTCTTTAATTTCCCGTAGAACTCTTTTTTCGTAGAATCTCTCATATTATTAAGTTTGTTACTATCTTTGAGTAATAACATGAGCTTTAAATATCATACTAAAAATGATAAGAAGTACTTATCAATGTATCCTGCATGTCATGACGATTTAACGATTACAATTTAATTAATCCCCTGACAATGCTTATTAATTTCATAAATTCTTTTACAAATTATATAGCTAGAGTAGAAGTCAGCGCATACTTTTCAACATGAACTAAGTGCACAAATAGTGGTCTTCAGGACCTTTACTTAAAGAATTATTAAAATTTACAAAATATTTAAAAGTTTATCGTTTTATACTCAATTTTAATTGTGTAATTTTGAAATAGAAAATTGTGAATTTAAAATTAAAAAATTCAAGTTATCAAGTCTGAAGTTGGATTCTACAAAAATCTAACTTCAGATTTCAGATTTAAAGAAATTCAAATTTAAACTCTCGAATTCAAAGATTTGCATTTGAGTATTAATTTTTCACATTTTATATTTTTGGAAGTATGAAGTTAGGATTTGATAGAAACAAACCTACATGAAGAAGAAAAAAGTTCAGGCAAAAACAACAGATTCAGTCTGAAGTTGTCAAAGCTGGCTAAATTTTAAAATGTTCTTAAAGATTGCATATGCTTTAAATGAGTTAAAATTATATAGTCAGTGTAAGAAATTTTTATATCATCATGTCATTTTTATTTATTATAATAGATAATTTTATTTTATTTTTAAAATCATAAATCTCACATTTAAAAAAACTTATACGTAAATATTTTTTAATTGACTTGATAATATATATATATATATATATATATATGAAAAACGTACATGAATAGGGTATATAATTTCAACTCGTTTTAAATTGAGATGCTTGCTGCAAGCGGCTGCCTGGTTCATTTCTACCTTCAACATCAAGTTTTGGGCCTGCTTATCTATAAGCATTATGATATGGGCCACCTCATTCACTGGACCAGAATAGCCGACAAGAAGGGATGGAGTGCTCTCTTCTTTTTCGGGTCATTTGCACATTTCCCCTTATTTTGTGTTTATTTTTAATTTTTGCCTTTCAAGGTAAATACTTTTTTATTTTATAAGATATAAATTTATATTTTCACATTATAATATCACATAAGTTATATCGTGTTCTTAAAGAATATATACCCTCTAGGTATAAATTTTATTACTAAGGGCAAAAATTAAAGACTAACATATTTAAAGAACCAAAATTAAAGATCAATCAGTTTGAAGGGATAGGTTCCATTTTTTTCAGGTCATTTGCATTTTGCCCCTATTTTCTGCTGGTGTTTAACCTGTGTCTCTCAAGTTAAATAAGTTTTTCGTGGATCATAAGTTTATATTTTTGCATCATAATACCACACAAGTTATGCTAATTCATGAAAGAACTAATGTCAAATAATAAGGACCAACCTTTTGAAGTAAAAAAATTAAAAACCAGTCAATTTGAAGGGAAACTGTGCAAAAACGTGATTGAGAATTTACCTACAAAAATAAGTCCTTTTTTTTTTTTTTTTTGCAAAAATCAAATAATTGTTAAGTTTTCTCTTATAAACATTTGGTTGAAAAAAAATAAAATTGCAAAGAATAGATAACTCATTCAAAAATTTCTGAACTGAACGCCAGACTCTGATACATATTTACAAGAGAAGAAATGACGAAATCCAGGGAACATATTTAAGCATTAACGAATTACGGGCCAAGCAGCTAATTATTTGGGCCTAAAACTAAAATGGCCCATCTATCTATCATAGGCCCACATCAATGATGACGGTGTGGACCCATTAGGACGAAGGCCTTTGCTTGCTTCCAATGGATACAGATCCCTTCTCATCCGGGGGGGAAGACAGATAAGAAGCCCAATCATAAGACAACAAGTGGGTCGCAGCTGAAACTCAAATGGGGCCCATAAAGCAAAGGAATCTTTTCTTGTTTTCCTTTTTTTAGTAATAAGTGAATCACAGAGAGAGAAAAAGTACATATAATGACGTCATTAAAAAAATCAATCAAACTACATGTCATGTTGAAAAGACATATGAGTGAACGTACTTGAAATCTAAGAGTAAAATCTGGCGGTAGAAAGATGACGTTCGGAGAAAACATCAGACGGCTGAGAATGACTGAAATTTTAGCAAAATCCCGCGGGGGGCACGGGAGCTTTATTAGTAAGGTGGTGGGGGGACTTACGCCTTACAGACATATGTCATACAGATGGGACATGTCTGTGTGACTGTGAGTTAAAAAATCAATCATAGTACAGTGTTCATGTAAGTTTTTCTTCTTTTTTTTCTTTTTTTTTTTTAAGAAAATAATTTACTTTTGTTTTCATAGGCCACATGCAAGAAGTACGGTTAAGAATTGAGAGGTCTTTTGACTTTGTCACAGTTTCACGTTGAATCAGTATTCATTTTTTTACTCCCACTTGGTCTTTTTTTTGCAGTTTTGATGATTTAATATTTCTCAGTTTTAATTTGTTTTAATCTAGTTTTGAGGCATTTTAAAAGATAAAGATAACTTTTAAATTTTATGATCTTAAATTAGCGATATGTATAAGATATTAAATTTTTTTTTTATCTTGTGGTCTTAAACATGTCATGTGAAAAAATAGAATTAAAAAATTATCAAAGGCGGAGAGATTTTTTTTTTGAATGAACTAAAAAAAAAAATAAGACAGCTAGATTGAAATAGAGAGAGTAATGAATACACATTAATTTTTATATGATCTATAATTAAAGCTGTTAAGCCGTGAAGTCAGTTACTGATACATGTACGTCATGATTGATTATTTGTGAGGTGCGATTTTTGGCTCGGGTCCTATATAAACACAGAAAGATCTCCTTATATTGTCCCAGACTCTTGGACAAAATTACCCTTGCTCATGAGCTGGAGGGTTTGAATTAATATGTTACATGATTCATTTGTTATATGTTGAATTGTGTGTGACCATAACTAATGTGAGACAGAAAAATTTGTCTAATAGTTAGATACATTATTTAATTTTGCATTTTCCACATGCCCTTTAGTAAAAAAGAAATATTCACCTTGCAAAACTTTGCTTCAAATTACAGAAAGGAGGGCAATAGACTAAATGAAAGGAATACATAGAAAATGGATTCACTATATCTACCTAATTAGCATGTACAAAAACACACACATATATATGAGACTAAGGATGGAGAGAATTTCTAATTCTCTACTATCATATTATTTAAAGTCATCTATGTTCTTCCATTGCCACATCCTGGACCTCCTAGTGTGAGAACCACTCCTTCAAGTTCACTTCTTTTCTGAGGATCCTTCTCTAGTTGATGATGATGAGATGATCTCACGACTGATGATGTTGATCTTCTAACTGGTACTTTCCCTAAGCTCTGTCGTCCGAGTTCTGGAACTTGCATTTGCACCAACTGCTGAGGTTGCCTTCGACAAGCCAGACTTACATGATTTACGTGTGTGTTTGCATAGTTGACCCCAATCTGTCCCCGAGGGGGTGAAGGATTCTGACCAAGGACGGGTCCTCGTGGTACTAGATCAGGTGCCTTGTTTATAAGAAGATCCAAATGGATGAGATGAGTTTGAGGTACTTGACAATTTGGTTAATTAAAATGAATGGTATAGTATGTATGTGAGCTTACCGGAGCAAACAGAACACCTCGAAAAATCTTTCCATTAACAATGGCAGTCATTAGATAACCAGAGTCAAATGCTCCATCGACCTTTCCACGAATCTCAGCTCCAATCTGAACAGCATATACATAAACTGATATTAGATGCTTATAAAGAGAATGCTGCAATGAACTAGTGTAAATAACCAACAAAATTTTGATGCATGGAATGGCATACCAAGTTGTGGAATCGTCCGGCTTCCAAGGATTTACATTCTCCTGCATGGCATAGCACTTCCTGCTTATCTGTAAGAAGAGGCGATACAAGTCCCGAGTTTGACGGATTTAGCTGTTCTCGAAATAATTGCAGATCATGAGGATTCCTTGTTATGACATTCCTCAGGTTCGGTTGGCAATTGTTAGGGGTCAGATGTTGCGGCCTTGCTAGAGGAAACCGATCTGGTGCAGTTCCAGAACCAGATACTGGCTTAATAGTACTCATTTCTACACCGGATTGGGAAGGAGGAGAACAACGTTGAGATAGAGGAGGAGACTGATCTTCTTGATCTGACTCCAGATTAAATATGTGTGAATTGTGACTCATTCTTCTCCTCTTAGGATGCAACGTGTCTTCCAAAATACATGAAAGTTATAAGTTAGTCATGCCTTGTTCATTTCTTGAAACTACTTGCTGCTAACATGACAAAATCATTTCATAACCTACCAGAACTAAAGTGAAAAGCTGCTTTTGATACGAATTCAAGTTCTTGAGATCCTGTTGCTTGTATATCTTCCTTCTTTCCCCTGCATACGGCTTCCTGCTAAACCAATTTATATGGATCAGAAAACTGAACTCAAATTGTTTATATTCATGAAAAAGGAATTAAGATTCGGTTTATTATACCGAGCTATTGTCTCTTTCTCTCAGAAATCTTTTCTTATCATAATGACTTGTATTTCCAGAAGCTCTGCCACCAGGCAAGCTGCTAGTCCCATTAGGATATTCTACTCCAAACTGCAAGATAAGTAACTCATTGAGCGGCCGCTCATCCTCACCACAACTGCAAGGTTGAAGAAACAAAATTTAAAGGTATACAATCAACTGGGATTAAGCAGGAAAGAATCGACTAAAGCTGGTAAAAGACTCACCCTCCATAGATTACAATATCCGTGTTCCGGGCTGCAGCAGTATGAGAAAATCGCCCCTGTGGTTTTTGGCCCATAACATCAAGCTGAGTCCATGAAGAATTTATCACATCAAGAACCCAAACATCATTGTAGTATTTCTTGTCTCCAACTCCACCAATCACATATACCTGTAAAACACAGAATTTCAAAATCATTCTCCAGAGGACTGCTCAACTAAAATGAAGGTTTTTAGCACAACCACTTGGATGGGAGAATCTTTACTCCAATTTTGCAATAGCAGTGGAAAGTGAGTTTGAATAAGGGGAAAAAAGTTGAACAAAGTTTCAGTACATAATAAAAACAAAGAGCCTAATTACTCAAAGACTACAGCATCAGTTACTTGCCTTTGACCCAAAATTCACAGAGGCATGACCGGCTCGAGCACCAGGGGACGGTCCAAGAACATCCAGCTGGCAAGAAATAGAACTGACCGTCATCTAACAGAATCTTTAGACAATCTTTATCTCTATATCCAGACTGTGAATCAGGCTGATCTATATGAACACGAAAAAGCAAGAAGGCTGAAGATAGTACCTTTGACCACAATAGTGTATCCATATCAAGCACATCAACTTCACCTTGATATCGGTCACCACAATCTCCACCATATATATAGAGCCTATTCCCAATTGCAACAGTACTGTGGCTATCCCTGGGAACAGGCATTTCACCCCTCACTTCAGGAGATGACCACCTCATAGTTTTGAGGTCCAAAACATGTAAATCATTCAAATAGTTCGCTTCGCCTTCACCGCTACCACCAAAGATCACTAATTTATCACCGCCAACGAGAGTAGCTGTGTGACTTTCACGAGGCGAAGGTGGATTGCCTTGACATTCTAGTTGAGTCCATTCTTGGCTCCTTACATCCAATACATGAATATCATTGACCTTCCTTGAGCCATTTGTACCCCCAAATACTACCATCCTGTGCCCAACAAGAACAGCACTGTGACTATCCCTTGGCCCCGGTCCTTGCCCTGTCGTGACAAGAATGCTCCAAGCCATTGCCTCAAGATTTAGTACAAGAACATCGCTAAAATGTAGACCCCCGCGACATCCCTGAAATGATTATATTTAATTGATTAAGTTGTAATATTAAGGCCTGATGTACTAGCATTCTCTAGGTGAATCTCAAGTAAACCAAATAGACATATTATGGTTAGCAGCTAAGTTTTCAAGCGAATATTTAACTACAAGAACATATCAACCAATTTACGAGTAAATTTATTTAAACAAATTTGAACATATTAACACTGCTAGGATCACTTCCAATCTCTAGAACAGAAAACACCTTTTGTATCCAACACATGTCAAACAGGACGGTGGCTCTAAACTCAGGTTTGCCTACCTCTCCAGTCATAGAGGAGAGGAGCTTTGGAGTCTTAATTCAAGCTAGAAACCTCGCTAGAAAACCAAGAACTTCTCAGCCTAATGGATAGCTGTCTTCTTGAAGAATCTTTAACGGATCAAGTTTCACATACCATAAAATGTTTTGTTTTAATTTGGGCAACATTAAAGTCCCAAAGCAACTATTAAAGAACAGTTTGGGAAAAAAAATAATTGCAGGAACCTCCTGTTCATTGTTCACTATGGTGACAAGAAGAAAGGTATATCAAAACAAACATCTTGTGACAACTGACAAGTCGGACATCCTCCCCCCACCAAACAATGAATCTTTTGCGTGAAAGACCAATTTTTTTGTGTTTTGCGTTCTTCACTTCTTTTTTATATTTTTGGTTGCAACAACACTTCTTTGATAAACTCAACTAAGAAAACTTCCCCCCCCAAAAAAGGGCACCAAAATATAAGAAAGGTTCACCCTAGTACATGTTTGGTCATGAAAAACTAGACTGAGATGCAAGAAAAAAAGAAATTCACTCAAAATCACTTTTTCTAGGTTGAAAGCGAAATATAAAAAGTACAAAACAGACAAAATCTAAAGCAAAATATTTCATTTCTCCTTCACTTTATATATTTTCCCTTTCTCTGGTTTCTTTTAATTCCCTGGAAGAACAAGAAAGAGACAATGCATAACTCCAGCATTCACACATAGCATACAATACTACAAGTTGCTGATTTATATAGACGTTACAAATAAAGAGAGTCATAAATACATATAGGAAAACAAAAAGTACAACTTCAGAAAGAGTAGCTGCTAATAACCAAAAATAACTAACTATACACAGTAACATGAAGGAATCATGAAGACATGACAAAACTAATTAACTCAGAAATTTTGTAATCCATAACTCCCGTTTCTTGAATAGGTAAATACAGTTTCAAGCAATATTTTCCAACAAGCAAATATAGAAAGAAAAAAATGAACTCACATAATATATAAAAATGTTGTTTAACTTAACTTACCCCAAAAACATAGACAAAGCCATTAGAGTAACAAGAAGAATGACCCCATCTCTCAGAAGGATGAACACCCATAACCTTTGGATATAACCACATTGCTTTCTTCTTCTGTACTGATACTGATGCTTCACCACCTAAAGATCCCATTTTTTTTTCTTCTCTTCTGAAATTAGTTCAAGAACTCAAAATGGTGATGAAAGAAAAAAGATTAAAAAGAAAAAGGGGGGTGGGGAGGTTGAGTAGTACTAGTAGTATAGCAATTAAGGGTCAAAGAGGACATGAACGAGCCAAGTGACATATCAACTATCAATGTCAAATAGACATGAAAAGATGGGCGCTTTCACGTCCAAATCACTGTGACACCAACAACAGGAAGGGTAAGTGAGTGAATTGAAAAGAATATTTATTAGAGTATACTAGTAGTACTTATTTCATTAACTAGTAAAGGAAATTACTCAACTTTTACTATTTACTACACGCTAGTATTTCAAATTCCATATTCTTTAATTTCTTTCAGAAGAAAGGAAAAAAGAAATTGTAGAAAGAAGGGAGAGAGAGATTGAATCTTTTTTGTTTGTTGTTTTCCACGTCTATTGCTTATATTGTTTACTTGTGGTCTCTTTACTTTTTCACTTGTCTAACTCAAAATGATGGAGTTTTTGGGGCATTGGTTTGTGGGAAATGATGCCAACCACTTTTGCTTATAACATTTCTACACATTGTAGACACTTCATCATTGGTACACATTAAAGGTAACCCCTCCGTTTAACAGAACTGTACACCATGCTCTACTAATTAAAAAAATAAAATTATCTTTTATTTAAAATAATAAAATTGATTAATTATATAGTTCACTAATTAAATAGAAAAGTGAAATTTTTTTTTACATAAATTGAGATAGAAAAATATATAATTTTTTATTAAAATTTTCATTTTTTTTTTTGTTGGGAGTTAAAACCGATATTACTATAGGAGCGATGGAGTTGAGACAGTAGGAATGCATAAAAATGAATGGAGAAAGAGAGAGAGTAGAGTATTTTGTTTGTTGGTGAAGAAGATAATGTTGGGATTGATGGGTGGCAAGTTTGAGAGGCAAACTCAATTCTCAAGGTAGGTTTGAGTGAAGTGGATCTAGATAAATGTCCCTTCTCAAGGTTTTTTCGGCCAACTTAGGGCTTCGTGCTCTCAATACTACTAAAACTCAACTGTGCTAATTCTTTCTTTAGTTTTGGGAAATGGGAAGGGTGCTGTTCCCCTCAAAAGTTTGCAATTTTTGCATCTTACCTCTTCTCTTTAATCCACTATTATATTCTTCACCTTTCTTTATCAATATTACAAGTCGCTCCAAAAAACATCACAATATTCTTTCCTTTACATTTTCAGAGTAAATTTTTTAAAAATATTATTTTTTTTTATTTTAAAATAAATAATATTTTATATATTTAAGAAGATATTAATGATATTTTTTTAATTTTATTTTTATTTAAATAGAGAAAGTTTTATATAATCAATAAAATATTAAAGAGTTAAATTTTTTTTAAAATATTTATTAGAGGTAAGTGAGTAAAAATATTTTTTTCTTTTTAGGAACGAGTAAGAGTAAAAATATTTGATATTATCTGTTGTTTCTTGTACTTTCGCTATTTCTATTTTGGAACTATTTTTTTCTGAAGCAGAGAATCTCTACGAAACAACTTCTCTACCTTTGAGGTAGGGTAGAATTTCCGTACGCTCTACCATTTTTAAACCCCATTTTATGAGACCACACTAAGTTATTATCATCATCATGTACTCATATAATTTTAAATTTAATGAAATAAAATATATCTTCAAATATAATTTTAAATTTAAAAAATTAACTAAATGTATGACTAAAATGCCAGCTATGTATCGAGATAACTTTTCTCTTTTACTTTATGATAAAGAGATTCTCATAGTAGAAGTTGAATAAGTCACCTTTTAAATAAGTGTAACAAAACTAATTGTCTACGTAACGTGGTGTTGAATATTAGGTCACGCACTTAAGAATATTTGATTAAGTTGGCAATATAAACATACATTTATTAAGTTGTTTTGCGACGCAAAATGTCTCTGAGATTGTCTTATCAAACGAGGGATTTGAAAAATAATTGATGATTAGGCTATTAGTCTACCATTAATTTGTTCCACGTCTTATCAAGTTGAAATATCTTCAATCATATGATTATTTATGTATCTTATTTGATTTAGACATTCGTATTACACAATTATTGTAATACTAGCTACCACTATTACTCTTATATATAATCACTCAAATTAATGGATGCAAATTAAAAGGAGTTAAATCCACTAAATTAAAACAAATATTTGTATAACTTTTTTTTAGGGCCTTGAAGAAGGTGAACTTTTTCTTTTTTAATACAGTCAGCAACATTAATTAACAAACAGTTAACTATTATAGATAAATTCGGGTTTAGGCTGAAAATTATGGGTTCAAATTAATGAACCCACTTTCATTCTGCTAGATTCACACATAATCAGTGGCACATTTAGAATTTAAATTATAACATTAAATATTCTTACTTATATAAATCTATTTATAATATTAAAAATATTAAATTTAACTGTCGTCAGTTGCCGCTAATGACAGAGATCTTTAGTGAATATAACTTTCAGTTGATTGAGTGAGTAGAAACAATGTCACGGGGTGTAGAAAATCATTAGAAGATATATAGAATGTGAAAAACCAAATATATGCAGACAGGCATGCGCACACAATAATGCATTATACATGCATGTTGTGAGGAGAGGCTAGAGATAATATTACTGAAGTGACAGATTGGATCATCCTGAAATTTATGAATTTTTATATCCATTTTTTAAATTAATTTTATTATCAAATATCTAGAGGAAAAGAGAGAAAAATAAATATGTACAAAAACTATAAAATTCACTTAAACGTATTTGAAACTCGATATGTAATTATATAAATAAAAAAATTATAAAGAAAGGGAAAGGGGTATAAAGAAAAACAAAAAAGAGAAAAAGAAATGAGAAATGAGAGCTTGGTTGATTACTGACAGCAAAACCCTAAGCAAAAGAACTCTGCACTAGTAATAGTAGTAGTGGTGCATTGTTTTATGGTCAGACAAACACACCAAAAGATGTTTCTGCAGTGCACGCGACAAACACGGGCGATATATATGTGTATATATATATAAACTCATGGTCCTCAACTTATTTTTTTCATCCGATATCTCATGTTTATATTGAAACTTGATTAAATTAAGAACTCATTTTCTTTTCATCCGATATCTTATTTTCATTATCAAAGACTCAAACTCAAAATATAAATCATACTAGCTAGACATTAGACAAGCACTAGAATCATAAAACCAACCTCTTATTCTCGCAAACAAGGAATTTCGAACCTGAGAACTCTGTTATGAAATTCCCAAGCCAAAATCATCTAAGCCACCCCTCACACTCTTATGTGCACAGGGTTTAACTTTTATTTATATACCATTAATCTAAAGAAAATTAAAGTAATTGTTCATCCAAAGATGAATAAATAAGATAAAACGTATTAAAAATATATGATATTGAAAAACTTTTATAACATAAAAATAATCTACTTTTCATTATCAGTAATAGTGCATTGATTCACGTGAGTCACTGACTTGGAATACTTTTAATTTTTTTTAAAAATAAAATGCTAATTAAGTAGACAGATATAGATAGATAGATAGACGGAAAAGAAAGGAGGAAAAGGAAAAGAAAACTGAAAGACATCAATCCTACCGAGGGAAACCATATATGATAGATTGGATGTGTGCTATAGTGTTTGTGAGTCCCTTTATACTTACATTACACTCCTAATTTTCCTTTTCTTCTTCATTAATCTTCCCATCTTTTGCTTGATTAGACATATTTCATTATATATATATATACTTTTCTTTCCCCTTTCTCCATATAAGTTTCTTCTCCCTCTTTTCTTTTCTTTTTTTCTTTATTACTAAGAACTAACAACGAATAAACAAGTATGTATACTATCATTTATTATTATTCCGTCCCATTTCAATTGTCATTTTAGCACAAAAAATCTATCCCAACATAATTTACTTTATATTGTTTCTAACTATATCATTAAGGAAAAACGCAAAATATTTAAGAGGAAAAATCAATTTATCTTTATTTACTTTATATTTATTATGTATTTAACGGGCGTGAGAAGAACTAAAGCAACAAGAAGAAGTATTATACTAGAATTAGTTCAGACAGATACTTCAAATATATTCAATGAAAAATGTTACTATATGAAACAAAACTCGTACTTTGAATTATTGGATATATCTATAAGCTTTTGTCATTTCAAATAAATGAACATGTTCTTGAAGTAAAATTGAATCACCGAGGTCTCCCCTGTCTCTCCCAAAAAAAAAAAAAGAAAGAAAAAGAATAGAGAATTTACAGCTCAGTAATATCGATGTGTCTTTGGTTCAATAAGTACAGGGCGTGTTTGATTCTCACGATAAATTTGGAATGCAGCTCCTCGACATGAAGATACCAAAACATAATCCGATATTAATTAAGTATAATACAAATTGTACTTTTGTGTGGAAGTGTGCTAATTGTTATTGGGGTATGGGGAAATGTTATGTAGTACTCATACTAGTAAAAGACTAAAGATTATAATTGGAATCTTTAGGCAGAAACAGCGTAACGGGTACGTGCAGTTAGTTGACCCTTTACCCCAAACTCACTCGTGACCCAACAACCAAAGCCCCCTCCTTCTTTCTTTCTTTCTTTGCTGCTACTACCAATGAATGTGTAATTAGGCATACATTGTTTTGTGCACTTTTTGCAACATTCAAAGTAGGCTCTCTGCCTCAAACTGAAACCCCAACAAAGTATTTTTATTAATTTTTTACAACACTTTATGCTAGAGGATTTCTTGTTTATTTGCAAATGTTTTTCCAGAAGTTTCTCTCATTATTTGACTACTACAATGGTCCACACCACACCCATTGTACCTCAATGCCAGCTTAATATTTATTTGATTGTGTGATAGAAGTGCTATAACTTCTAATTTTTCATTTTACTAGCTGTCATGTACTCGACTTTGCCAGACAACAATTAAAGACCCTGGTCTGATCTAAATGTCAACACTATTCAACAGGTAGATTTGAGTTGTTGGTTTAGCTAATGGAGTAGTACTTCACAAGGGTTATATTTGTCATGATGCAAGAATATATATATATATATATGGCTCAAAACACTTTTAACGTTTTTGTGAGAGATAAGATTTGACAACTACAAGCATTTACAAATGACAATTTGAAAACCAATTCCAAATGCTGTTTCATATGTCCTTAATGGAACATTGATACCGAGACTCCTGTTCTAGAAAATGCTAAAGTCGAACAATAAAATCGTCTAGGTTTCTTCCGAATTTGTTAGTGTAGGAAAGATAATGCACATGAAGACAGCTGAAAAAAGAACTGCAGCTACATGTTCAATGTTCATCTTTAATGGCTGTCCATACTGCATAAATGGACATCAACGAAGCAGAGTAGATGTACAAGGAATGGACTTGTGAGGGGTAAAAAAGGTAACCAACTTTAGATAAATAAGCACTTCACATATTGCCTGAATCTAAGGTACAACTGTTCTGATATCCTGCCCATAATTGCTTCTCAATTCTCATCTAAATGGTAGATCATGACATGTAATTAACTATACAATAGCACGAAATCACATAAATTGGGTAACTCAAGCCCCGGGAGAAGTATAAAGTTTTTGGTATCAGTAAACATGTTTATATTAGCAGTTACTGCACATGAGAATAATTGAGAGTTATAAATGGATGTCATCAGTCATGTCCACAAAACAGTAGAAAATTATTGGCCTTTACGGATGGAGGGACGGGGTAAAAAAATTTCTGCAGCATAGACTAATCCCTTTATAGGGATTAAAGCTTTTATCTCACAAATGCCCACCCAAACTAAACAAATCCATACAGAAACTTGACAGATCCTACTTCACCTCAAATGAGTACTCAAACTTTTATATAAAATCTGCAGCAGTGTTAACTAATATAACAACTAATTTACAAAATGAATTTCAATTGCAATGTGCAACTTTCATATGATGACTATAACCATGCTGCAGAAGAATATACAACTACTTATGCACCTACTTTTGGCATTTCATAAATGAGGGCTAAAAGAGAAAAGAGTCCTTTGTGTATCTGTTGGATTTTCCAACCATCTACAGTATAGACATGCTGCCCCAACTACTGATACAAGGGAAAGCGTAGCTAGAAATCCAAAATGTGAGACATCATTTACAATTATTGCAACTCCTAACATTACTGATTCTGCTAAACTCGCAACAGAAACCTCGGTTGTTCCAATAAGATTGGCCTTAGATGCAGGAATTCCAGTTTGTAGAATCTGTTGCCCAATGACATCATAGGACATTTGTCCCAGTCTTGACAATACCTGTTAAAGGGTCAACGTAAGCCTATTTGAAAATTGTCCAATTTCAGATCATTTTTACTGTTGCCAAATAATACAAGTACCAGATCACGCCAATGAAACTTGATGACAATATCAGATTATCTTTACAATCACTAAATAATATAAGTAGCAGAACTTGCCAATGAAAGATAAAAAACACTCAAATATACCTCTTTAAATGCAAATAAAAAGATTGGTTCGCCACAAAATTCTCATTTAAAGAAATAAAGATAAGAGCAGTGAACTTACAATTAAAGCCAAGAAAAAGAAAATGGGAGTCTGCTGAGAAAGAGATCCACTCCAATAAACAGCAACAGCTGTGGTCAGAAGCGAAGCCTGGAATACTAGGCCAGCCGCTCCAGCCTGATATTGAAAATTCACAAGAGTTAGGCCCAGATTGTGAATGATAAGAGGATATTCTTTGTGACAACAGGACAAAATATAAGAAGCAGAACCAACCCTTAAGATGCCAAAGTGCTTCACCATCTTTGCAGACACAAATGTTGCTGCAACGCCTATGAAAGCACATAATCCACTGAAGGCCCCAATAATAGATGGATTTAAACCTGAAATCGTTAGCGTGATGAAACATTTGAAATTAAAGTAGTCACTACTTGCAACTTCAAGCTTTTTTAAGCATTGATGAGTTTCTGATTCCACATTTGAAAGCTTTTGCAGAAAGTGTAGTTCTCCTCCAAGCAATTAACTACAGAAAGCATATAGGTCATATAGGAGTTATGCAGTATAAACCATTGCAAGTTACTGTAAGTTACAAATAATGGTCAATTAGTTGCAAAATTTTTAAGATGGAGTGGATTGTTTACAGGATATGTGCCAGTCAGAGTTGCAAAAACATTATTAATAAGCCAGCAAACTTTTTGAATTTAAAAGCTGCCAGCACATAATTTACTACAGAACTACAGAAATATAGGTCATATAGGAGTTATGCAGCATAACCATTGCAAGTTGCTGTAAGTTACAAAGAATGGTCAATTAGTTGCAAAATTTTTAAGATGGAGTGGATTGTTTACAGGATATGTGCCAGTCAGAATTGCAAAAACATTACTCCCTCCATTTCAAAATAAGTGGTATTTTTAGCTTGGACGCACCCCTTAAAAACCTACTTATTCCTAGGAAGTAAGATGTATTTTTACCAACTTACCCTTAATAAATACTTTGAAAAAGATATAGCTCTTTAGTAATTTCTTGGTTACGTAAAACTCCATTTATTTAAATAAGGGTAAAATTGAAAAATGTCTTCCTGATTATGTGAAACAACACTTATTTTGAAGCAAAATGAAAAAGATAAAAACACCATTATTTTGAAAAGGAGGGATTAGTAATAAACCAGCGAACTGTTTGAATTTAAAAGCTGTTAGTGCATAATTTACACCTAAAAGACCACCTAATCATAGATGCCCTCACAATTTCACAAGAAAAATATCCCAAAAGAAACAATATATAGGTGGTATGTATGTGTAAGTAAACTAAGTGAAAACACCCGTCCACTGCATGAAACTGCACAAGGCACCACACAGAGAAACAATACAGATTTTAGAAATCAATAATTAACTATTTCCTACTAGTAATGGATTTTATTTTATTTTCCAATGGTGATGTCTGGACCATCTTACATGCACCTCAACTATTCCACCGAGTACCTGCAACCTCTAACCAGCAGAGGTATGAAATAACATAATCCACGGAGGCTTAGGCAACCTAGCATCTTCATCTTTTCTGAAACTTGAGCCCTACTCTTGCATGGTTTTGCTCAACTTTACTGACCAATAGGCTGCACTTTTGGGTGCTCTTGTAATGGATAATTTTCTTGGAAAATTGTCCAATATAGACATATTCCGGTGCATCCTGAGGGTAAGAGAAACCATTTATGAATTTATATACTAGTTTATTGTAGAGTGATACGAGTTGTGTTAGAGTTCCACATCAGAGTGGGATGGGATTATTTGTCTCCTTATATGGTCTTGAACAATCCTTACCTCATGAGATAGCTTTTTGGAGTTAAGTCGAAGGTCCATTTCTTTAGCAACTGTTTAATGTCCTAAAAGGGAGTAATAAAGGTCTTGAATTACTTGACCGTAGTCTTAAGCTTTCGAGTTGGATCCTCATATCAAGACCAAGCTTTGGAATACCTGTTCTCACACTCATAACCTCACAATGAGGTTCAAGTGTCAACCTCAAAATCAGTTACACAAGCATAAGGGTGTTATGTGCATTAAAGTCCACGTCTCAACCCCATCATCAAGATACTCATGTGATATTCCACATTGGGTAGATAAGGTAATCCACAGAGATTTTATAAAAATCTTGTGTGCTGTCTCAAGATTTTGAGTCGATGCTCACATTCCTTCATAAGATGTTAAAAATGCATTATTACAAGAGAAACAGTGAGAACTACGGGGACGATATCACATTATAAGGAAGAGTTTAGGCTACTTCTAATAGAATTATTTTACGGCATGAGAAGGATTTTTGGACAAAATTATCATAGAACTTTTTGATGAAATCATCATAGAACTCATTTGTCCCAAAAAAAAAGTACAAAATAAAAAATAAAAACATCTTAACAATCAACAGCTAAACCTTTTTAAAGGTTTCTGGTCAGCAACAACTTACTCTAAAGTCAAAGAAAGTATTCTTCCAAAGGAAATCCCGTCTATGTGGTACATTTCAGAACTTTGTTGTACCAGCACGGAAAAGTGTATACTTCACAAATATGAGTATATGCGCTGAAACTAGGATTAATTGTAATTTCTTTCAAGACCTAAGGATTGTGAAAGCAGCTACATTTGGTTTAAACATTCTCGATCTAACAAACCAGCATCGATCATAAAATACCAGATGTCTATTTCAGATTGATGAAGTAATGAAGTCAATATCAACTGTTCAAACAAAATAAAGCATTGATCCAATTCAAACTTCTTTAATGTTGACAGGTCATGGTCCAAATAAAACCATATTCAGAAAAAGTCTACCCCTAATGTTCTAAAACTTTCTATGAGCTTATGAAATGCTTCATGAAGTGGTAAGTAAGTTTCAGCACACTGCAAGAATCAGATAGATTATCATACATCTTATCCTAAACAAAGAAAAAAGATTACCATGCATCTCAAATCAGTTTTTTACTACACCGCTCAACCAAAACCCACCATATGGAAATGCTCACTGCCACCAGAACATCATCATAGCCAATACAACCGTCTTATAGACGTCAAGAAAGCTATCATTATGGCCATTGATAGGTTTATTAAGTGTAGCTATGTCGTCAAATCCAGTTAGTGACAGCAGCCAGCAATCTAAAAGTGAAAATATCACGAGTCTAGAATGCAGAAATTACCTTGCTGAGTTAAAAATGCTGTCATTAAACCACCAGGTGCAAGAACAACATTGAAGTACAATAGCACATAGGCTACACTTGCTGGAAGAACAGGTTGTCTAACATATTCAAACCATCCATGCTTTATAGCTTCCAGACCCACTCCCACTGAAAACAAACAAAGGGCTTAGTATAGAAGTAAAATCTACTTCCACCTTCAATGAAACTGAACTGGGGAGAAGATACCTATATTTTCTGATTTTAGTGAAGACAGGGAAGAACAACTGAAACAAGTTTCCACAGCACGGTCAAGAACCCCAGAGGAAAGCTTGTTGGTTAGCCATGTCAGAGATACCTAGTAAAACCGTGATCAGATCTGAGTGATATGCGGTGCTTTAAACTTCAAATCACAGACTGAAATAGAACCAGAAATAAGATTTACCACAATAGGAAGTGCCCCCGTCATCAAAGCAGCAGCAATTTTTAAGCATACTACTGGTTCATATTTAGAGAGAAGAATGCCAAATAATGCTGCTCCAACAATCTACAGTAATCCTCCCAAAAGGACAATTATAAGATAAATGATAAAAGACTAACTTTGTTAACTTGAATGATAATAACTACAAAATGCAAATTAAGTCTATCTGCTAAATTAAACTCAACAGAAACTAAATATTAATACTTTTGAATATATTTGTTCTGATCATTGATATGTTATGCTGCAAAAGAAAGAAGGGAGGAGGGAGGGAGCTGCCAATTGATGTGGTTATTACCTCACATAAGAGATCAATACGGCTCAGAACAGCATTTGCTTGAGCAAGCGCAACTGGGCGATTGGTGCCAGCTAACTGTATAAACAAGACTCTAAATTAGAAAATTGCTCAAGCACAGATAAGGAGTCAAAAAGTGGGGCATAGGGGACAAAACAAAGTTCAATCAGCATTACCAAAACAACCCAATCACGCTCCACTGCAACCCCCAATGCCAAGCCAGATAGTCTCTCAACAGCTCCCGCTAGAACAAGCACAATAAACCAAGGATGGAAAAGCAAAGATGATGCAGATGTCGGATGAAGAGTATGACCGTGTATAATCATTCCAACAGACACCAACTGGGCAGCTGTCTGACAGAAGAGAAGTATTAGAGAACTTCCAGGAAATTTTGTTGCATACACCTCTCCTTAGTGACACACAGAGAAAAGGATACCTGGACTATAGATAGATAATTATATGCAGGAACCCTAGGAAACTGATCCATAAGTTTGCCAACCAGTGGACCTCCACCAATTACAGCAAGCTGTACAAGTAAAGCGGAATGTAAGGCAAATAATTTTGTTTGGAACTGGTAAATAAGTATTTTATTGATATAA
Organism: Datura wrightii; assembly: GCA_035772735.1. Taxonomy (NCBI): domain Eukaryota; kingdom Viridiplantae; phylum Streptophyta; class Magnoliopsida; order Solanales; family Solanaceae; genus Datura; species Datura wrightii. The sequence goes on from JASDFA010000014.1 coordinate 39,875,504, forward strand.
ACAACACAACTAAAATGGTGCTTGCAGGTACATAATCTGGGAACCTCCAGTACAAAAACAATAAGGCAAATAATCATCTTCTAGCCTTTATTCTTTTGTATCACTTACTAATGAATACCTTAGCAAAGAAACCCATCAGTGCTACGGGAAGAAGACTAGAATGAATCAACGCAATGGCAGCAGGTGAGGCAAAATTCCAAAGTTGTTCCACCATATTCCCAGCCAGGCAACTAGCATATAAAGCTGTTTGAATGCACTTGGCATTAGAAATCTATAAAATGATGAATTACAGACATAATGCAACTAATGATTAACTGGTCATGTTTTCAAAGTCAAACTACTTATCAAACAAACTTCCCTGACGTGCCAGGAGCAAGAGGGAGGAGGGTTCTTCACCCTAACAGAATTTCGTGAACCATCAATTAAGTATGGTGTCCTGACGCCTTGTTAAACTAAGTGTCAAAGCATACAAAACATAGCTTTTCACAGTCGACATTAGATATTCTGCTGATGAAGATAAAAGATTTGAGTTGGAGTTCTCAAATCTTCAGCTTGTACAATGACATGCTTTGTTTCTCCAAATAGTCCATTTAACGTATCAAATCTGACAAAAAAGATATTATATATTTATGTCCAACCCTCATGTTGTGCAAATTTCCAAAGGACCTCTATAGATACTCAAGGTATTAGCATTTCACAGAAGTACCCTTTGGTAAATTCCAAACTAGGTTGAGGTTCAGTGTTTATCATCATTTTAGAATATAGCAGGCGGCAACTCATGCACTTTCAGACATAAGTTAAGCTTCTGCCACTCGATTTAAGGGGAAAGACTAACCGTATAACCCTGCTGGATGAGCAGGAGTTGCAGCAATAATATTCTGCTCCTCTTCTGATAAGACCTGTTCAACATCAATAATAGAAAAATCAAAGTGCATGGGAGCAGGGGCACTAGAAATGATTCAGCAGAATTATTCATAACAAATCCTACAGGCAATGCTGTCAAGAGAGTGTCCACAAATGTGCCCTTGGCTAGCAGGTTGAGTGCTTCAGTGTCCAGAATATCAGATTTGAGATGAAGAACAGGTATTGTACATCCACAATCGGTAGGTGCAACATCATCTTGAACCTCTTGATCAGTTGCAATGTCAGTTAAGACGTCAGTATTTATGGAACATCTAGAATTAAGACTAACAACCCTGCATTGAAAGAAACGAAGTTAAATTGCAAGGACAATCCATGATTCTTTGGTATAAAGATGAAAATCAACTACTCTCATATCGCATTGCTATTTTCTGCAGTACTACATAAGCTTATTTGGAGTTAGTAAAACCAAGACAAAAACTGAACATCATTATTGTCAACTACAAGCTACCTGCCAGTGAGCAAGCAATATTTATTTTAGTGATTATACTTTTATCATTTGCCGCATAACGCCAAAAGACACTGCTTGCTTCAATTTTGTGTAACATGTGGGCGTGTGCGACAACAGTAACTATGCTTCAACTGCAAGATAGTTGAGGAACACATGCACCCACATATGTGCGAGTGTACATGTATATGTATTGCATGTGTTCCCAATTATTTGTAGGAAACACAAAAAAAACTATTATACACAAGTTAACCTCTTCCTTTGGACCATCCAAATTGCAAGCAAGTAGGATCAGAAAGCTAGACATGTTTTCTGATTAGAAACAAGAGATCAACTTATGAAAACGAAGATATCCTGTTCAATCCTGTAACTATGCACAATTGAGAAGCCAGTCACCAGTTCTTCCTTCAATAATGTCAAAAGCATACTCCTATCTTGAAATACAATTCAACTGCACTGAAGCCAATTGCACCAAACAGTTTTACAAGCTTTAAATTCATTTGTTATCCAATGATAAAGAAGTCACTCAAACTGCATTACACGACTCACACATAGCGCCAATTGATATCCATCATGACACCCTAGCAAATGATAATAACACTGAATGTCCATGAGACTTACTTTACATTCACTCCTATTAACGTGGGTTACCGAGTTTGAACTGATCCTACAGTTCTAGAATTGACAATAAATACCTCAGCCTTACTCCAATAGGTTCTAGCAAAGTCCAATTTGATTCTCTCTTCTTCCCTTTTTTTTTTTTGTTTGCCGAGTTTCATATAACGTAGTAATGAATATATTTTTATTATTATAAATATAATAATGCAGTATCTTAGCATGCTTTATCATGAAATACTATATATTACTGCATGATGATAGCAAATATGTAATTGTAAGTTGTTATAGGTGCTCTTGCTTCCTTTACAGGGCTGGTAAAATTCTCTGAGCACACAATAGTAGAACCAACATAGCTACTCATAATATGTTTGCATTAACTCAGCTAAGTTCATCCACGGCTTTTATCTGTAGAGTGACAGAAAATTAGATCATAACGACACTAATATACGGATAAATCTACCTAGTCAGGGTGTTCTCTTCTAATGCATTGAACCAGTCAGATGGTTCATACACAGTACCAAAACAGTGATTAACAATGTCAATGTCAACATCTTAAAATCTACAAGGAAAAGCATAAATGGACAAAAGCATAGCACCTTTGAGTGGTAAGGCGAGGAGTTAACCGTCGACGAGAAGAGAAGCAAGGGCGTATTCTAAAGGAAGACGACGACGTAAGAGGAGCTTGACGGAGAGTAAGGAAGGCAGACCAAGGCTGAGCGTGAGAAACAACGACCACCATGGTTTATTCAACTGCTTCACTGCTTTGAAGCACTGTATTTCTTCTACCGATACTTCTCGGTGACTACTCATGCAGACTTAAGCTCCGGTAAGATCCTAGGGTTTGGTTTTGGTCATTCGATTGGAGAGAATGTGGAGATGTGTGGACAATGAATTAGTGGAAATTTCAGAGGAAATGGAGGGTTATCGGTTATCTGGTTGAATATGAGGGGAAAAGAGGGGAGGCGGACAGCTCAAAACTCACAAATGGATTGCCTCGAAGCCAGAATTTCGCTGCCGACGTGTTTATCTTTTTCTCCAGTGCTGTGCCACTTGATGAAAACTTTTGGAAAGTGCTGGCTAGTAGTTGACGGAAATTGTTCAATTGGTCCCTAAACTATAGCTGAATGTATGAATTTTCCCCATGGTTCTACTTATTTGACGCATCTAGGACTTCATTCGAGTAAAAAGGTTTTAAAAAAATAGGCTATTCAATGTGAAAAAGGGAGTGTCTAATCAACAAGCTAATATATAATTTTATAAATAAATAGTATCTTTTTAGTATTTATACTTTATATTTTCATTTATCATTACTTATATATATATATATATATATATATATGTATATTTAGTAAAATAATTCTACAAAACAGTGTCACGTGACACCCCTCGGGTAAAGGTAAATTTTCCCCTGTATTTATCGATTACCGGTTCAGTTTGATTTTGAAAATTATTAAATTTACTTATTGGTTATTGATTTTTAGACATGCTAAACCGTTAAAATATAAATTAATCAATTATTTGTGATCATTATCTATTCGGTTATCGAATTAACTGTTAAAATCTCATATAAAAGATCAAATAAGTCATCAGAATCTGACTTGTGAGAAGTTATTAGTATTAGTAGTTAAAATAAATTAAAATTATTATAGTGAGAATTTAAGAATATGAAAGAGGGAAAATATACTTATTACATTTGAGATATTTTTTATTTTATTTTTTGGATTTACATTATTTTGAAATATATTACCGTCATTAATAATTGTTAAATTGTTTAATAGTTAAAGAATTAAAAAAAATTAAAGACACAATTCTTAGTTTATGATTTAACAATCAACGTGCACTCTCAATATTGAAATCAACCATAACAATAACATAAGAAAAAATCAGCTAAATAATATGAAAATATGAAGGAAAAAAAATAATTCATAGAATGTGAATAAAGTATTTTTATCTCTCGTGTTCTCTTGATATAAACTACACGCAAAGGAAATTAAACATAAGTTGCAATTGACCATCTCTCTCTTCATATAATTATACACTGGTATAAATAGCGTCGGCATTGCCCGAACCCAACACGAACGAAGTTACATTGAAGTAGAGAAATTTATTCTCATTTGATTTTTAAATTTCAGATTTTAAGAACAAATAAGTACTAAAAGTATTAATCGGGCTGAACACCTCTTGATTAACCGCACAAGGTGGAAGACAAAGCTATAAGGAGCATCAATGAGAAAGAGAAAGATCATTTCTATTTACAAAGTTGATCCAAAAAAGTGTCTAATGAGTACTTTCTCTGTCTATCTTTACTTGTCCAATATATCTATTTTTACTTGTCCAGTTTGAAAAATCAAGACATAATTTATTACTTAATTTCTAATTTATTTTTGTAGTCATTTTTCAATACATTTCTTAAGGCACTAAATATTTTACATTCAAAAACTGATACAATAAAACTATCATTTTATCTAATACTTCTTTAAAAGTGTATTAAGTCAATACTAAATACGCCAAAATAAACGGAAAAAATTACTAACTATGCTATGGAAAAAATACCTTGAACGTTTAAGAAAAAAATCGGGAGAGCATAAACCCCCTTTTTTCCCTTTATTTGACCACAAAAATTGTTTATAATTACGAAATTGTATTATACAAATTACAATTATAAGTCATGAAAACAAGGGTAGAATGTTTCTATTAAAATATGTAATTGGGCCATGGTAATGTGACGTGTCAATCATTTCATAATGTGTGGTCGTCTTAATAAATATGGAATACAGAGGTAATAAGGCAAAATGACAGTGGCTTTGTTGTTACTATGTTCAACACCCCATAGAAATAAAGAAAGGATATAACTTTGCCAAGCAAACAAATTTTGTGAATTGTCAAAAATGCACTTGAATCATCAAATTTTATCTTTAAGGTAATATGTTGCCGGTGTCTTTTCATGTTTTTAGTTGTGTTATTCCTCTTTCATTCACATTTATGCAGACAAATTAGTGTTTTGTCTTTCTGAAAACTTTGATATAATTCATTTTGATCAGACATATTTTTTACAATGGTGCATCAAAAGTAGCTTTTTACCTCCTTAAAAAATAGATTCTCATACAGTTATTATTTTTTGTCACTATTATAAATTGTTAATAAATTAACTTATATTTTATTTTTTGTGAGAAAGATATAAATGATCACAAAGACTTGTCGGGATAAGGGAGAAGGGGAAACAAGCACACTTGAAGAACGCAATACAATGGAGAATAGGAGGATAAGGTCAAAGTGATGTTCACGTGAAGTGGATATTAATATTATACTGTATATATAGTTATTAAAAAAAACTAACATTAAAAGTTAATATCTATGATCGAATATTAAAATTATTAACGTCAAGCGTCAATTATATTAAAAAATTATTTAGCTAAATTATCTTACGTCCGACACACTTGCATGTCAACACTATATGCTCCAAAATATTTTGACCTTCTATTTGAGCGCGAGATTAAATATTATTTATATATTTTGCATTGCAATGATAAAATAAAAGATAAAAAATAAAAATCAATGTGAATAGAGAAGGAATAAGAGAGAGAGAGTTGATAATGAGTTGGGATAACTCAAGCCTGTTTGAAAAGTTTAATTAATTAAATTTAAATTTAATCAGGTATAATTATATAATTTGATTAGATAGTTATATGCCTAGTAAGAAATTAAGTGTAATTGAAAATAAGTAATTATACTCTTTAATTCTCATTTTTATTTTTATATCTAAAACTTTCCTCATGTTAAGTAGACTCAAATTTTATATAACATCAGTATACTTTTTTAAATTAAGACATTTAATTGAATTTTTTTATTAGATTTTGTTTCACATCACTATTGTATTTATCATTTAAAAGGAATTGAAGGAGAAGAAGGGGAAAAAAAACAAATACTAACAAAGATGATGAAAGAAATGATTGCAATAATTTTCAATTTGTGCAAATGATAGCATATTCGAGGTTTATCTTTTTTTGTTCATTATTAATATTTTATTATATGATATTTTTTGCTAGAAATTGTCAAGTTGATATTTTTCTTTGATCAAATTTATATTATTGTAATAAAAGGAGATCATTTTCTCCCGCTTTCCTCCCATCCAACACATATAAGGGCTGGGAAAATTTAAAAAATGAAATACATATTCGAGGTCGAGGATAATGGTTATCCAAACATCTTGTGACTTGTCATTGAGTAATAAATTATAAAAATAATAAAAATTTAAATTTAACTTTTTATTTTTAAATATTATTTATATTTATCTTTAATTATACTATCTAATCAAATTTATTTGTTATATCAAATGGTAAAATTATCACCACCTCTAATAAATTTTTAAAAATTATCCTAAATTTTTTCAGTTGGATTGCGATAACAATATTTCATCATTTTCACATTAAAAGTTCTAAATTGAAGAGGAAATAACGACAGTAACTATTCCTTAACACTTTGTTTGGATTATGATTATCCATAGTTTATAATATACATTATTGTATAATATGATATTGTATTGTAAATATAATATTTAGATAATTTATATTTTTTTTGCTGTTTAATAATATTTTGTTATTTGATTTGACTATATTATACTGTATCGTAACTGATAAATTTACTAAAATGTCCAAAATAATTATATATGTTAAGTTCATCAACAATTACTAATAAAATAATTTAAGATAATTTTTTCTGCTTTGTCACAAATTATGGTTGGTGTATATTAAGTTGTTAGATTTATGCAAATAATTTTAAAAATTAATAAAAAAGCAAGTCAAAATAAATGTATTTGAATTTCAATAAAAAAGCAAGCAAACTTGCAAGAAGTTTTAGAAATCAAACCTAAAAAAAAAAAGACTGAACCTAGAAGAGAATTGAATCGAGAAGATTGTATAGGGTAGGATTTTTGGTGGAGTTAAATAGTATATGTTAAAGAGTAAACTAAATTTATGTAATATTAAGTAAGGATATAATTAAAAAAAAAAGATTAGAAAATAATGAAATTACATCAAATTAATAATTTAATAAAGTAAGACTTTTCATAATTATCTAACCATAAAATATATAATATATTTTAAGTATCAATCAAAATAAATATAATATTTTTAATAACGTTACCATATTATACCACGGTAACCACCGCCAAACAAAAGGGAAGCAAATTATTTGGCGAGTTCTGATGGAATTTTAGGCCTTTGAAGACTGAAGAAAGAGAAAAATATTGTTAACCAGTTTCGATCAAACAACAACAGCCACTTTGAATTTGAAATGAATCACAACTAAAACTTTTTAAATTGTTCACATATTTTTAAATTTATTGATCAGAAAAAAGAAAATACTGCTCAATGATAATAGGAAAAAGAATACTACTATGGAATATTTATATTGGTAGGAATTTAGGGTGATCTTTAAAAATTTATTAGAAATAAGGATAAATTTAATCATATAATATAAGGATAGATGTCGATTTTAATCTGATAGTCATATTACAGGATAAATATAAGCAAGTTTGAAAAGTAAAATTAAACATTTTTATCCAAATAATAATGACCGAAAAAAAGCAATAAATTAAAGGGTAAAATTTAAATCACAAAGAATTACGAGACACAGTGGAATCAGCAGTGGCTGAGATTTTGTATGCATCCCACCACAAACGGTTGATATCTTGTCCATTTTGCATGTATGACACACGTACGCCTTCCAAAATTAATCGGCCCCACAAATGTTACCACGTCAGACCAGGCTCTCTAAAAGTGGGGGCCACATAATGACGTGGACGATGTGTGATGAACCCCATAAAACACACAGTTGCATTGGAAATTGGAGGGAGAAAGTGTGCTCAGTGCAGTTTCAGCATGGCGACAGAGGAGAAGAACAATACCGTCACAACAGAGAAGAAAATCCACGGCGGCGATAAGTTTTCCGGTGCCGGAACTAATGCATGTGGTTTCTCGTCGCCTATAGTTTCCGGAGATGTCCACACAATGCAGAATTTGGCCGGACGGAGTTCCTATGACGGAAAGGATAGCTTCTATGAAAAGCTTAACAAGCTGAACGAGGCCTCAGGACTTAGTCTCGTGTAAGACTTCTTACATTTTCTCAAGATCTCTTTCTGTCTCTCTCTCTGGCAGTCTAGTGAAATGTTTAAGATTATTAGTTTACACATTTTTAGTGTCCCTATTTTCATTTCTCTGCACTTGGAAGCCATATGCATTTTCAAATTTATGGTCCACTTAAAAAGCTTTGGTTGTTAAAATGGCTAATTCTCATGACTAGGTAGCAACCTCTGTTGATGCAAATCAGAAATAGGTCTGAAAGTCATTAGACTGAGATTTTTTTGACTTTTGATCTCGAAGCGGTGTCATTTTCAGCACTATGTTAGTGTTAATTTTTGTGGCTTGCATTATTGAAACCTGAAAGTGGGTTGAGGGACTGACATTTCTCCTAAGGAAGGTTACTTCTATATATGCAGCTTCAACTTAAGACAAACGACCTTGGATTTGCATCTTTTCTATGAAGAAGTCATTAAAAGAGGTGGATTTAATCAGGTATTTTTCCCACCATGACTCAGCTTCCTTGTTAGTTTTTATGTACTAACTTGTAGTTTATCTTAATTCCAACCGGGTATTTGCACCGTTTAACTTTTCTTTTCTGTTAGAAACCTCCATGTTTTGTATTTCGAGTGCTCAAGGTTTACATATTTTCATGTAAGTTATTCAAAAAAAGAAAAGAAAGTTACAAAAATAAGTATATGAAGGGGATATTGTCCAGTCTAGTTGATACTGTATGATCATTAGCCAATTTGGTGTGTTTCTTTTGCAATGGTGTTTGAAAAATAACCTCAAAGTTGCGTGAAATGGAAGGGCGTAGCATCACTTCTTTTTTTGATGCTTAATTGTTGAATTGGAAATTGGGTGCAGTTTTAGCTATATATTCGGATCTTCAAAGTTGTCAAGTTTTAGATTTATGACTTAGTATTCTTAGACCAACAAAAATTATCAGAAACATGCTGAAGAATGAGTTGATGAAATAATTCAATAACTATTTTGATAGTTCTCTGAACTGCACTGTTGAAATCAGCGACAAACTGTTTTGATGGATATAGTTCTCTGAATTGCTCGGCAGAGCAAGTCCACAAAGAGTAGACAAATATGCTGTAGTCAATAATCACTTATGAGTCAACCTTATATACAATAGTCACTTAAGATTTTGTGCATCTCTGATATCTAATTGCTCTATTTTAGTTTTTCATATCTGCTAAGTAATTGCTGTTTGTGAGGTGGTTAGGGGACAACACATTGAAACTACTGAAGTAAGTTCCAAAATTTCTTCTTGTTGTTCACTTTTAGAAAGGGTCTTTTCTTCTATAATACAAGCTTGTTCACTGTATCATATTTCATTTGGCAAATATTATTGTGAAAAATAACAGAGTAATTAACATGGTTCTGCTATCAATTTAGTCTCTGATCCTAAGAGTTTCTAAAATGATGTAAATGAAATGAAGCCCCTTCTAGCAATGAATGGGGATATGCATGTTACTTTCCCACTATTGGTATGAGTTCTCTTCATTTGCAATGTTTAGGTCACTAGGGATGCTAAGTGGGGTGAAGTTGCATGTACATTGCATGTGAAAAGCAATATCACAATGTTTCCAACTCAACTTCAAAAGGTGTATGAAAATCTTCTTCTCCAATTTGAGCAACTGTATTACTATCGAAGTCGAGAAAAAGGGACCATGCAACCACCAAGTCAAGTTCCTGATGCTGCTAGGCTAGAACCAGTAAAAGGTAACTTTCTTGTCGAAAGTTTGGAGGTCTATGGTTACTAGATGTTGAACTTTTTAATCTCCTAGTTTGTGTGTGACTGGTTTTCCATCAATTCTCTTTGTTTGAAGATTGTGATCTTTCTTTAGGTTCTGGAGATAGGTTAGATGACTCCGCGGGGAAGAGGAAATTTTGTGATCGATCATCGCCTGTGGTAACTTTGCATTCTGGTGATAGGGACGGTCCAGTAGAAAAAGGGAAGTGCAAGAATGATAGATGCCTATTTTCGACAGGTTTGTTATTCTTCATTTTCACAGAGACCTGCAGTTCTTTAAGCTTCCAAACTTATCATCAGAAGGTCACTTCTAAAGTAAGTTAGTATATTAAACCATCAATGAGCACAATCATGCTTTATGTCCTATGAAGCTGGGGATGGACCTAAGTTGGTCCAGCTGTAGAGAGTAACAATATGGAATTGCTATTTTTGTGGTCCAAGTGGACTGTGTGAAAAGGATGTGTTAGATTTCTAATTATGTAAATGATAAGAATATGTATCTACCGGACTTGTCATACACTTGTCTAGACCAAAAAAAAGGTAGAAGAAGAGAGGGAGAGAGAGATTTGTTATACAAAGACTATGATTATCTTCTGTTTTGGATTTTTTTGGAATAATATTCAAGAAAAGAGTCTTCTAGAAAGTTCATAGAATTAGAGGAACTCCTCTTCTTGGACGAAATGATCAAGGAGTACACGGAAACGCATACCTTGCTGGTCAATACAAAGCTGTTATACCTTTTCCCTCGGGAAAATCTCTTTGAACAATTTTTCCATTTCTGAAATGCTTCAAAAATTGTAAAGAATCTTAAAACCAAGTAGTGTCCTAGCATGGATTTTTCTTTGATGATCTTTTCAAAGCACTTTCCCAAAGAAACACACACGTAGCTTATCACTCTTGATCTTCTCTTCAATTGCATATGATTTAAATGCCAAAGATTTATTCCATTTTGGTGTACATCACATGTATGAATTCCCTTGGATGAAGAAATGTTTAAGCCAAAAAAAAGAAACCAGAAAAAGAGAGAAATGAAGTGGAAAGAGAGGGTGACGGTTGAAAAGCAACACACACATGGCATCAAGATTAATCTTTGCAGCAATACGGAGTAGGAGGATTTTTTAACCTTTTCATAAAAAGAAGAATAATACAGAGTGGAAGATTTGTTTGCTTCCCTTTGGAAGGCATCGATAACCTTCAAAGGCATTGTTTGAAGGCATCTATCCTTGGCATGTTCCTTTCAGATGTGTCCTATTGTTTGGAGATAATTTTCTCTTCATGCAACTACTTTAAGGAGTCATGAATGATACTAGTCCTTGCAGTGTCTTAAACTTACAAGCCTGTCCAATTAAACCCAAATTTAAGTTTGTTTCCTCCAGGCGACTTCATATTTTCTTAGGTCAGGACTCAAGTTGATCATAAATTTTTCTTTCAGTGGGGCCAGTGACACCAGAGCAAAAATCTCAGAGTTCATCAACCAACACTTATCTGAAGAAAGACCCCGATGCTCCAAAAAGAGCAAGGAGTTCATATCAGATGTACCTCAAGTTGGAATGTGAAAGACTAAAGCAAGTACTTGGGGAGAGTTCTGGTGCTAAGAAAATAAGAGATATGGCCATAGATTCCTGGAGGACTATCTCTGAAAATGACAAAGAGGTACAATGAAGTACTTATCATATTGTTGCTAGCAGCTTTAAATTGATATGAATCACCTCCTAAATCTCTTCTTCATAATTTTGGCCATTTATGTACTCTTACGCATCGATTAAGCATTCATGTTTGTTTCTTATACTTTAACGAACACACAAATTTAAATTGCTATATGTAACCGGTGGAAGCTAAAACTTAATTCTCTCCTTGTTCATGGTTTTCCTTCTACTTTTTGCAGCCTTATATTGAAGCAAGTAAGCTGGACAAGGAAAGATATATCAGAGAAATGGCTGCTTATAAACAGCGTAATAGCAAGGAAACTGCAAACGATCAGAACTTGCACAGGGCTTCAGCCCCGAGTATCATCAAATTTGGTGCACCATCAGGAATTGATAATGGGTATTATGTGTCTTCGCAAGCTGATACTGGAAGCAACATTGTCCCTGATGCATCCTTTATTGAGTCCACAGTACAAATATTGAAGAATTCCAAGCCAGGTGACCCCATATTTCAGATGGAATGGGGCTATTTTGCCTAGCTGAGGCAAAGTTTCAGTTAGCAGCTTTTGATTATAGGGTGTGTTGCTGCTTAGTGGTTTTCGGAAGGTATGTATAGCTTTCTATCTGGAAGTATCAACCTTAGCATGGCGTTTTGAAGATGTATATAGCTTTTAGTCTTTGGAAATTAGCAATGTCAAGAAGCAGTATTTCTAGGTTCCAGCGGTGTGCACATTGAAAAATGCAGTTCACCGCTTGCAAATTTTGTAACGGCTCATGGGCTCTTTTGTTTATGGAAGTTTCCACAGATTGTGTATAAGCAATACACCATTTTTGCATATCTACAAGTAATGTATAAACTTCATATAAGCTATTTATATTGGTAGGAATCTGTGTTTCACATTATTTTATTTTTAGTTTGAATATCATTACTGTTATCCAGGATTAATAATAGCTGCATGAAAGCTGCTAAGTGTCTGTTAAAGTCCAAAACTTTTGTAAAATAGAGATGCTAATTGTTAGTGAGGGCGGTTATTGTCATTGAAACTACGACGAGTCTCAGTGGAAGAACCACAGGGATCATCATAAGCTTTATATAATTGTCTTTATTTTCAGCATCACTTTGGTTATTTCCATTAGCATCAGCTACTTGCGGAGCTGGTTTTTGATCTGCTATGTTGTTTGCGAGATGCTTTGCAGCATTTATCTGTGCTTCTGGTATAAAAAATTGCACCACCATTTTATTGTGCTTCTGGTACAGCTGCATGCTCTCCTCTAGAATACACCTTTTGCCATCAAACACTAATAGGGCCACAACTGCAATCTTCATGGTTGGTCTGTAATATTGGAAAAAAGAAAACTAATATACGTGAATTCACTATACTATGACTTGTTTCAACTTTTCAAGAAATCAACTGAAAGAAATAAAATCATGTACCTGAATTTTCTTACCCTTTTGAAGTTTTAATAAATCTGATGGGAGTAATATAGGAGAACAAGAAAGAGATTTTCATAGAGGAGATTACGGTGTTGATTCATCTCTATTAGAAGAGGATGCCTGTTATAGTGGGTTGTTAGCATTAGTAGGTTTAATGGATTCCCTGTTGTACGTAGATTTTGTAGAATTTAACCAAAAGAGGTGGTATCAATTCTAGGTTATTTCCTTGTTTTCCATTGATTGTGTTTCCATATTAGGATTTTTTTTAAAAAAAAATATTAATTGAAACTCGATTAAATTTAAATTGACATTTAGAAGTTTCACATTTGGAGTAAAGTATTTTCTAAGGTGACTTCCTATCTCATATTCAAACTCAAATAAAAATTCTTTAATAGATATGATTTTATATTCTAAATTCAAACTCCAATCTCTAATTAAGAACGAGTTGATTCGAGGGAGAGGCTCTTTGTTTTATGTTCTCAAAATGTTGAAGCCCAAAAGTCCACTTTGAAAATATTGAAGCTGTAAGGAGGTGAAACAAAGTGCGGGGAGAATGATTCTTTAGTTTTTTATAATTTTTTAAAATTTTATGAAGATGTTAAAATGTGAGAAAAAATAAAGTGCCGAAAAATGATTTTTTAGTTCTTTATAATTTTATTTTAGTTTTACAAAGATGTTAAAATGCTATTTGATTATAAAAGGGTGCAAAATTTCACTTCCTTTAATAGAAAAAAGGGATACGAGTTTAAGAATCACAACGCCTTAATCTTTTAAAACATAATAATCACTTTAATAGTAATATAAATTTGCTTTCAAAATTGGAAGTTTTAAGAGAAATTATACAAATAATAATATTTAATATTTTAATTAATATACTCAGCCATATTTTTTAAAAAACTTTAAATTTTTTTTCAAATAATTATATCGCAATTGAAATATTGTTAGTAGTTCTTGTGACAATTACTCAGCTAATGTTTTTGAAAGATTAAATTAATACCATCTTTTTAAAAAATATTTAATTGATCGATTGTAATGTCATTTGAGAAAATATTATTAAGAGAAATTAATTATAAAAAATAAAATTTTATCTCTCAATAAAACTAAAAAATAATTTAATTTAAATAAAGAATATATACTCCTACCAATATTTCCCATCACATAAAATTCAATTCTGATTATCCGCTCAAAACCATCCTCATATCCAAGACGGATAAAAGGGTATAACAGTCCAATCACACGGAACACAACTGAATAACAACCAAAGAACCAGATACGAGTATATAAATGTCTCAGTGGAGGCGTTACCCAAGGCTCTAACCAAAGGCCAAAAAAGAAAAATGGCGTTGAGGCTTACACCCTCTCCCCTGTCCACTACTTGCACTCATGGAAAACCCAAACTCACTGCGCTTTTCAACTCAAGATCCAAATTTTCCTTTCAATTTTCTTCAAAACCCTTCAGAATGTTGGAGTCGGGGTCTAGAAAGATGGGTTTAAAGGTGAATGCTTGCCAGAAATTGGAAGAGAAGAATGTACCCGAGACGGGTACCCAGTGGGGGAAAGTGTCGGCTGTGTTGTTTGATATGGATGGAGTGCTTTGCAATAGCGAGGAACCCTCAAGAAAAGCGGCTGTGGATGTTTTTGCTGAAATGGGTGTTCAAGTTACTGTTGAAGACTTTGTGCCTTTCATGGGCATGGGTAAATTCTTCTTCTTGAAGACTCTCTTTATTGGGAATTTCTTGATTATTGCATTCCTTTTCATTTATTCTCTTTGAATTTTCGGGGGAATGATATTTGTCGACTTCTTTGTTAATCTGCTTAAACGTATTTGTATTTTCCCTTCTTGTTTTTCTTCCAAGTATCATTACATCATCTGCTGTACTAATTCAGGGTACTGGTGGGGAGCTTCATCGTTGAACCAATTTTTGAAAACAACCAGCCAACTTCATCTGTTATTATTGAGAAGTTGTTTCTTGATTGATGTATTTGGAACAATTAACAATTTGGTTGTTTTTGTTGAGTTTTCTTGAATGCTTTGGATATCATCGAGGTTAAATCACAGCATCAGTCCCTCACTTTTTGTTGATAAATCCCTGTACAGAAAGCAATTGCCAATGCTATTGACAGATTGCCTCATTATATCTTTTACCTCAGCATGGTCATTCTCTTAAGAGCCACGCTGGTGACTTTGACGAAGTAATGATTTAATCAGTTGCCTGTAATATGGAAAAGATGAAAAAACAAAAGAATTGAATTAACTAGAATCTCTGTCCCAGTCCCCCTCCATGAGAACTTTGTTGTGTAAGAAACTAGAGTACCTTCATCTACCTCATTTGAATATCTGATTCATATTAAATAATAGGTCTTAATTCTGGTTATAGATTGTATCACGTTGCTTACTTTCATGCATATAGCTTGCGAGGTCTTGGATCCAAATACATCGGTTAAACTTTTTGTCTGCAGTTACTCTTTTTTGACCCCCAAGTAACAGACGCATAAAAAAGTTAGTTTGATGTCGCTATTCTTTAGGAAATCAATTTTTGAGTGTGGCACCTTGTTCCTTTGCCATATTTTCTCAATAACCTTTTCATTTTCCTTTACCCTCTATAAATCAGGTGAAGCAAACTTCTTAGGTGGTGTTGCTTCTGCTAAGGATGTTGAAGGATTTGATACCGAGGCTGCAAAAAAGAGGTTTTTTGAGATATATTTATTAAAGGTGATTGAAATTTCATATATTTAAGAATATCTATCTAAAAGCACTTTCCTTTTAGTCATAGTCACTGACCCCAGAACTGACAATTCTATTGATAAACTGACAATCATTTGTAGTATGCAAAACCGAATTCTGGCATAGGTTTCCCTGGTGCCCTTGAACTTGTCTCGAAGGTATGTATAACCTGTGATGCAACTTCACTAAATGTTCTTGCTCTTTCTGCTTTTGTTGCTTTTCATTAATTTGGTGATATGGTGCAACAGTGTAAAAGCAATGGTCTCAAAGTTGCTGTTGCATCTAGTGCTGACCGGATTAAAGTTGATGCAAACTTGGCTGCAGCAGGTTTACCAATTACAATGTGCGTTAAGCCGTTAACATAATGCGCTTTAGCTGTGAATAGTTGCTTCTCAGTCCTTTTATAATTGGCATTCAAGAAACACCGAATTGTACTGAATCAGCACATAGCAAGAACTTAATATAGATATGTTCTATTGTAGAGCACTACCTGATATGTACTCCCGATGCACTTGGCTTTTGAGTATAACTTCTGCCGAGGGAAATTGCTGGTCATGAACATTTTGTTGACATAATGAATCTGTTAGTAATGGGATCAGGAGCTCAGACTCCAAAGGTTTTGATCTTCTTATATGATCTTGGGCAATCTCCTTTACGAGCTAGCTTTTGGGGTTGAGTTAGGCCCAAGGTCTATTTATTTCTTCACACAATACCAAAGTCAGACCCATCAATCCATGATGTCGTGTTTCTCAATATTGGTCCCCCGTGTTATGTTTTCCATGCTTAAGTTGCCTAGTCCTGGGTGTGCGGGATGGGTGGGGGGTGGTTAATTCCCACGTTGTTGGAGGAAATGGATTATGGTCTCCTTACATGATTTTGTGCAATCTTTCGGTTATGAGCTAAATTTTGTGGTTGATTTACGTTCAAGGTCCATTTCTTCACGGTATATATGCAAACACACATACTATGTGTTGGTTGATAATGTAGTTTGCAAGAATATAGTACTTTGTTGAGGTTATACAACCAAAAGTGTACAACTCTGACGAAAATCACAGGTTTGCAGTGAAATAATTGAAAGCTCCCTGCCTCCCTCGCCTTTGTCTTTAGTTATTTTTTTATTTTTATTTGACCTCATGTCCTTTTTCTTCGATTTGACAGGTTTGATGCAATTGTATCTGCTGATGCTTTCAAAAATTTGAAGCCTGCTCCTGATATTTTCTTGGCTGCATCACGGATTCTTGATGTTCCCATTAGTGAGGTAGTTTCCAGAATGTGCAATGACCCATTACAATTTTTTCGTTTAGACACTTAGCTGTGGGTAGTATGTGATGCTAATCTGATGAGAAACTTCTAGCCGACTAAGATATCACTGAGGTTTACATTCACATTCTGTTTAAGTGAGATTTCCCTGCATAATTATCCATATATGACTGTAATAATCAGACGAAGCTTGCTGGAAAAGAGATGCTCAATTGTCATTTTGTCTGCGAGAACAGTTTTTCTAATTATGGATATAAAATAATGGGGTTGCATTATGAATTGCTGAACATTCATTGTTCAAGTATGATGAAGTTTTGAAGTGTTAAGTAGATCAGTGTTCTGTTTGTCGACCTTGGTAGACATTATCATAATCCTCTATGTTGACAGTGTATTGTGATTGAAGATGCATTAGCTGGAGTACAAGCTGCCAAAGCTGCGAAAATGAGGTATATGAGATTGAGTGCCTTTTCTTTTTCTTTATATAGTTGGACCATGTACACTCATTCAAAGTTGTTGGTATCACCAACCATACTTGAACTTCCCTTCGTTTACTGCATCTGTCAACTCGAATCAGTAAGCTGTAGCAGCATCTTTCCTAATGAAACTCTTTACCTCTGGTTTTAGTGATCATTTTGATTCCATTGTTTCTACATTCTTGAATATGTCGACCTACTTGCAGATGTATAGCTGTGACGACAACACTATCAGAAGATACTCTAAAAGCAGCGGAGCCATCTCTCATCAGAAAGGAGATAAGCGATATTTCACTTGAAGATATCCTCGATGGTGGCTCTGGTAGCCATAGTATGTAGTTCACCAACATGTTAAGAACTGCCCTTTTCGTGTACCATTGACAAATGTAGAATACTGAGGCTCTTTTGTGTTATTTATGAAAAATCTTGCGAGTAAGCTCTTTTTTGTAATGACTCTATAATTTGGTGAAGGATTTCCTGTTCTCTGCTCCCTTAAGCTGTATGCTTTAGCTGCTAACTATGTCTTTTACTGAGTTGATGGAAAGCTGCTGGTTCTAGTGTTCCTCTAGCATATCATCTGTGGTTAATAGTGGCTCCCTTTCTATGCTTACTATCAAATGAATCTAATGATGATAAACATTGCAGATGTGATGGTGCAGGAATCTCAGTCAATTAATGATCTAGCTCTCTCTTCCCCTGAATCCAGTATGACAGGGAGTATCACAGAGCTGGATAATTATCCAACCAGTGGTGCCGTATCCTCAATTGGAGGGTAAGAGCGATTCAATATCTTCATCATCCAAAGTAGATCATCTGCATCATCATGGCCCTTTTGATATCTAATACCTCAAATTGCTGTATGCATTCGTAGATTCATCTTTTTTTCTTTCTTTTCTCTTTCCCTCTTTGTCCATCTGAAATTCTTTTCTTAAACTTAACCTGGATTAAGTTGAATTTCTAAGAACTGTGCATACTGGTGATTTTACATCCTTATTAATCTATTTTATGTCATGATGTATAATCACTGAGTTACATGCTTTATTTTGCTGCATGTAGGAACAAAAAGTCAAATCTGCTTAGAGTGACATGAATAATACTCATACAAATGAAATTCTCTCGTTCGCAAAGTGGAATACTTTTGTCCCCCCCAAAGGGTCCATATATGCCTTTATGAGATGGATATTTAGGGCATTTGGTAATTGGTATAATGTTGTCGTGAGGTTGCAGAAATAATTTATGGACAGGGTGCAGGTTACGAGACGAAATGTTGTAAGATATGGAAGTTTAGGAGTTGCTGCATCCTGTCTCCTCTTCACTATTACAAACTGGAAGGTTAGAATTCTAGAAAGCTGAGTGTAGGAGAAAGAAAGCAAAAGGCATCCTTTTAATTTATTTTGGTTTACCTGATTTGGTGTTCATCTGCAAGCTCTGCTGTTCCTATGCAGACAATGCAGTATGCATCTCCAAAAGCTATCTGGAACTTGTTATTTGGCACGGGCACTCCTCCTTTTGAACAGAAAGAAGGTCTACCTCTTACAATGAAGTATTGTTATCTTTCTTTTCATTTTCATTGTTCCATTCTTCTTTTTGTGAAGGGGAGCCTTGGAGTAACTGGTAAAGTTGCTGCCATGTGACCAGGAGGTCACGGGTTCAAGCTGTGGAAACAGTCTTTTGCAGAAATGCAAAGTAAGGCTGCGTACCATAGACCCTTGTGGTCCGTCCCTTCCCGGGCCCCGCGCATAGCGGGAGCTTTATTGCACCGGGCTGTCCTGCCCGCATTCTTCTTCTTGTAGAAAAATTCTCTTGATGACATTATTCTTTTCTCTTTTTTTTTTTTTGGGCATTTCCAATGTGGCTTCTATCCATTCTGTATATGAAGTATGGGCTGCTTTTTTTTTCTTTTCTTCTTTTTTGTTGATATTTGAGATAATGGAAAGAGAATATTTTTTATTTGTCTATTGCCACTACAGATGTATCCAGTTCACAGAGGATTCAACAATTTGTGAACTATATTTCTGATGTGGACGCCAGGTAACAGAAGTTTTTATGTATTTTTAAACATGTAAACTGCAACTCTTTTTTTGCCTTATACAAATAAAAAAGGTTGCAGTTCTCCTAAATTATGAAATTAGTATCATTTATGTTGCATGCTTTCTGGCATCTTTTGAGTCCCTAGATCTTGATATACTTCTCTTTAATTGTTCTTGGATTACTGACTTATTTTATCATGTTTGATATTCTACATTTTGTTAGGAAATCTACGACTATTGTGCCCGAATTCCCATCTAAACTTGATTGGCTGAATACAGCCCCCCTTCAGCTCGGCAGGGTAAATACATTATTCCATCTTTCAGTTCTGCTACTTCTGGCAACTTTATTTCTTTTTCTTATAGCTTATTTTCGTATATGTGCATATTTATATTCTTTTCTCTGTTCTCTAATCTTCATGCAAATTCTTCTGGAAACTTTTGGTTATCTACTTCTATCTAATCGATGTTTTCTATAGAATATATGTGTATGTAAAATTCTTGGAACTTGGAGAGGAATTCCTCCCAATTATAATATTATGTTGTTTCACAATATACTGTTCTATTTTAATGGATTTTCCATACTATCCTTTTGAGCAATGTTAAGAATCTTTTGACAATGACATTGGTTGCAAAAAGCATTTAGTGATTGATACTGTTTCTTTTTTAAACGGTGGTGTTCGGGCCAGCTTGTGGCGGACCTCGACTATTCCACTGGGCACCTGCTACCTCCCACCACACAAGTACTGGGTAACTCTGCCCATCAAGGCTTAGGCAGATGGCAGATGGGAGACAGCCATGACCATCTATACCATCTATGAATTTAAAAATTTTCTGTTCTGCTGAATAGTACTTTTAATCTTGTTGTTTTCTTGGAGGTATGTTTCTAAGTTGCACATATTTACTAGAAATGGAAAAGGGAGGAGTTCTGGAGGACATATCCCTGCTATTATTATGCACTCATTCCCTGAAACATTTCTATGTTTGTGCAGGATTTGAAAGGAAAAGTTGTTCTCTTGGACTTCTGGACTTACTGCTGCATTAACTGTATGCATGTACTGCCAGATCTGGAGTTTCTGGAAAAGAAATATAAAGATATGCCTGTAAGATTGTCTTTTACCTTTTCACCTTTAGGGTTCCAATCTCAGCTTTGTTGGTTGTCTCATGAAATGATATTCTGTCTACAACAAGTTGATAAACTGAGATGCTACCCCTGTCATTTTCTCTCATAGTTACACCAATGTATACCTGTCCTGAAAATTCTTAACCATGTTTTTAGTTTGATTGGCAGAAGGGTTTACATGGTTGCATGCTATAGTTCATGTAGGAACTACAGACGATCTGAGGTTCTCATTAGATAGAGGTGCACCCGCAGCAGTAAAATTTTCAGGAGAGAAGGGAAAGTGAAGTTAAAAGAGTCATGGCTAGGTCCGGTTAGGGTGAGTTAGCTGGTTTAAATTTTCCTCAGAATTCATCTAGAAAGAAAATGTTGCTAAAATGTGGGAATGTTAAGATCAAGCAGTGCTTTTATGATACCAATCACAGGCTGTCTAGATTGCAATTTCATGGGGTTTGTCTTTGTTAATATCACATCTGTGTCGATCTATATTCTTTTCTATGTGGTAAATGCTCTATCTAATTTCCTTTTGTTTTAGTTAGGCTTTAGATTACTCCGAAATCCAGGCTATTAGTTCATTCTATAGTATTCCACTGTATCTAATATGTATAACATCTTCAAACTCTTGGTTTTGAGCAAATTTCACAGAAGAATAGGCGTGAAATGAGTTTTATAGATTGCAAATGCTGTTAAAGGAGAATGAAATTTCATGAGATTTAGGTTTCAGTTGGGCTAATCTGTAAACTTTCTGAGTTAATACTGACAGTTCAAACCAATATAGCGTCACCTCAAATAATAAAGGATAACTGTACTTCTCATGAACTTTTCTCGCTCTCATAATTTGATCTGTATACTGGATTTGAACTGATGAAGGAATATAGTTACAACTTCAACCTTTCATATATCCTACTATTCTCTTGGGAACAGGAAAAAAGAGAATGAAAGTTAACACTGCAGAGTGAGGAAAGTTTGATCTATATTCACTTCTAGGCTTTTTAGGAGGAAGCCAATATTGCATATCCAAAAACAAGAGGAGCTAATGTTTGTTATCAATTTAGTACTTTTATCAACAGTTGCATCTGAAGATGTGCATACACACTTCTAATCATAGTTGTAGCTAATTCATCAAACATTAGTTTTGCAGTTTGTGGTTGTGGGGGTGCATTCAGCTAAGTTTGACAACGAGAAGGACCTTGAAGCCATCCGTAGTGCTGTATTACGCTATGGAATCACTCATCCAGTAAGTACTTATTCAAAAGCTGAAGTATTACTGATTTTAATGTTGGATGGTTCTTTAGCACAACCTATCTGCTTGATCTTGAGTCTATTAGAGCCCAAGAAATGAATGAACATTTGGAAACAACATAAATGTGCATAGAATTTAGAGCATCCATATTGGGTTATATATTACTTTTTTGGTAGATTAAGATAGAATATCCGCTGCTATCTACACCATACTTTGCTATGTTAAAAATTGCCATTCCAATCGTTAACACTGTCTTGGCAACCTCTCCCCCACCCTTCCCTCCTTTTCCAATCCAAATGTACCTTCTGAGCCACAGGGACTCCATAAATTTAACAGCAGGGAGTACTTGCTAGTTCACTTGTAATGATCAAGGATTATCTGACATTGTATGTAATCCATTTTTCCAATTGAAGCACTTGTTGTTTATCATTCAGATCCGACATACTGGTGAACAGGGTAACTTGAAATTTGGGATTGTTATCATTTCAAAATATCAGCTTTAATTTTTAATTGGGTGGTGTCTCTCCTTCTCCCCTTCCTTTCTGTATGTTAAGTAGTTCCTGTAACCTCTATTGAACGATCAGGTAGTCAATGATGGAGAAATGAATTTATGGCGGGAATTAGGTGTCAATTCATGGCCAACATTTGTTCTTGTCGGGCCAAATGGCAAGCTCTTGGCACAAATAGCTGGAGAAGGTCACAGAAAGGTATTCTTACAGATCTCCCTTTTCCTTTTGATGTTTCATGCAATAGTAGTATATATACAGGAATTAACACATTCACGATGGCACATCCACCATTAGATGATTGAAAAGGATTCATTTGTTAACTTCAATTGATGTAAATTCAGCGGCGGAGGCAAGGTGGCGAAAGGGGGTTCATTCGAACCCCCTTCGTCAGAAAAATACTTTGTATATGTAAGGTCAAATCTGATTTTTATGTGTATATATTGCATATTGAACACCCTTGACACAGTTTGAGAATCTATTTCGAATCCCCTACGTTAAATTCCTGCCTTCGCCACTCATGTAATACATCCAATTCTTGAACATCTCTCAAAGTGCATAATCAGAGAATGAAAACCTTGGAGACAATATGTCACGTTTCACTTTCTTTGATGTCCTTAACATGCCCCCTCTAGTGTGGACTTGATCTTTCATTGGCCAAGCTCGTGAATTTTTTTTTTAATAATGAGTAGCGATTGAGACTTGAAACCAGGACCTTTGCTTGCTCTGATACCATGTTGAGCTATGTTTAACACGCGTTGGAAAACCCTCATTACCTTTAATCAAACCTTATCTATACACTCTGTCTGTCCTAAATTTTTGTTTTAACACGCGTTGCTTTCCTAATATTATTTGGATATTTGCAGCTCAGAATTCTTATGGTTGTGTATGATAAAATTTCAAATATTATTTGAAAATTGGTCCTTCACTTGTAACTCAATTTCTTGATAAAATTTCAAATATTATTTGAAAATTGGTCCTTCTCTTGTAACTCAATTTCTTTTTTCTTTTTTCCAAATCATTTAGTTAGTAGTCAAGATTTATGCTTAGTTTTGTATTTTACCTTAACTACACATTTGGTTTAATCAAATTCTATTCAATATTTTTGGTTATTGAAATGTTAGAAGCAATTTAACTATGATGCTTAGTCAATACTCCTAAATAGCACATAAACGATGATGAATATAATACATCTGAAAGTGTGAACTGGCAAATAGTGATGAAAATTCTTGAATGAACTACACGTTGTAAAAGACGGAGACCGTCGTTGTTTTTTCTGCAAATCAATGGCGGAAATACTTGCAGATGTAGGGTCTGACCGTGTTTTACGACCAGTAAGTTAATAATCAAATGGAAATCCATCTGAGTACCAACCTTCTTCGATGGCTTCTTGCTGGTGCCATTCGATTATTTGTTGCTGAGCTAGACGCTCTTCCATCTCGGCTACAGCCTGTATTACTTCAAACTCATATTGAATGAGCTTTTCAAGTATTAGAAACTGAACGTTTCTGTTAGGTAGTGTTTTAAACACCGTTAATATTGAGAATTTCTCGTTTGTTGAAAAGAATGCTTTGAAATACATTCTAATCTCGTTATGACTTAAATTAGTCATGTTGAAATGCCTGTTGGATGGGTCCATCAAGCTTCCGTTTAGCAATTTCTTGCTGTTGGTAGTTTTAATAAACTTGTTTTTGTAATCAAAATGATTACGTAAGAGTATAGCTTCACGCTATGTAATTTTGCCTGATTAGGCTGATCTTGATGTCTAGTCATGTGTTTTTTATTTATGAGTTTAATCAATGTTAGGGGATAAGGGTGTTCCTTCTAGACCTTGAATAAACAGTCTTTTTCTTTTCTTCTTTGAATTACCACCTTCTTATCTTCTTTATGCAAGTGACCAAGCCGTCGTTAATCCCACCATAGGTCCTTTCCTCTTAACGGCCTCCTGCCTCAGCGAGTACTTACCTTAGGTATCAGGGATTCGTCAAGGCCTCCAGGTTTTACATAATCTAGAAGATGAAGAAGAGTAATTCTTGAAAGAAAATACTGAGACTATCTTTATTCTCCGGTCATCGGAACCACCCTAGGGGTGTTTAGCCACTCATGTAGAAAAGTAAAAACTTTTATTGATAGAATGCTATTACAAGCTAGAGAGATTTTTCGATCCTGAATTTTTCGATGTCTCTACAATGAAACATACAAGCCCTTTTATAGAAGTAGAGAAGGGCAAAATAGTAAACAGACTATTACAATTATTGAGGGCAAAATAGTAAACTAACTATTACAATAATTGAGACAGCTGGCACTTTTCTGGATTCTTCTAAAAGAGAGAAAAAATGTCTTACAGCTGTTGCTTGTGGTCCTTTGTGTCTGTCATTGTGACGTCAGTGTCCTCGTCACTCTTTTTGTCGTTATTTTTCTTGACGTCATTGCTTGCGTCTGGGTTGATAGCGACGTTTGGTCCGATTTGGATCTTAGTTCCTTCTTCAAGAAGCATTTTTGAATATGTCTTGAAGTCTTCTTCTGGTAAGTTGTTGATGAAGTTTTCGTTAAAGTGAACTAAAAACTTATGCAGCAACTTAGCGTCTTTATCTTTAGTCCTCTTTACACCGGAGTATAGGAAGATTTGAGACGTTGAGTAATTAACCTTAAATTTAATGTTTCTAATTTTGTTAAGTAGTTTAGAAACAAAAATTATCTGGTCAATTCTGAAGCTGTCCACAAACTCTGCCGGGTCTTCTACTGGTGGTTCATCAGTGAAGATAGGGAAATCGTCTGTGCCTTTCATGAAAATGATTTGAGTTGGACAAATCATCTTTGTTTCACTCCAGTAAGGGAGAGTGCTAGTGATCTTTAACTCGATCATTCGAGTTCTTTCTTGCAGCACGTTCCTGTAAAAATGAACAATGGTGCTTTTTAAGTTCTTTGGGAAGAACTTGATGTTGTTGAAATCTTCGGTGATGAATACAGAACTTAGTAGTCCTAAACAGAAGAAATCGTAAGCCAATACGGGATCGGCTTCTGGCAATATTACTGCCTTCGTTATTTCCTGGTTGGCATAAGACCTTTTTGGAAATATGTGGGAGTCAAGATGCTCCTTGGTTGTTTTCTGTCCGAGATATTGTAATTTTGACAGAAATGTTTTCTCAGAGAATTTATCACTATCTGTTAAGATAGTAAGTTTTGAGAGTTTCAATTCTGAGGTTTCAGGCTTAAAACCTGGCATTTTCCCAAGAGGAGTAAATTTTCTTTCATCTTCGTCAAAATGACTACTAATGACAGAACTGTAGGTAGCCTTTGGCTTATCTCTTGAAGCTTCTGCTTCTTTCTTTTGCCTCTTAGAAGGCTGTATTTTAGTCTCGTATTCTAACATTGCCATTTTTATGTTAGTAAGAGACTTGGCTATGGACTCCGTTTCTCTGGCTATTATTGCTTTGAGATAGGAAAATTCTTGGAAGGCCATTTTTAGCAAAATTAGGAAGTAATAATGCTTTTGTTTATATAACTCGAAGTGGTCGAATTACTTTGAAGACTGATGATTTTGAAACATATCACCGCCTGTATTTATAGCCGAGAGCTATGTTTTCCAGATTCAATCTTGACCGTCGGGAACTGTCGGCAAGATCTGGTCCATTGATTGGAAAGAAGTTCCGAATTAATGGCGTAGTATCATTTGTCAATCTCTTGACAGTGATGTGTCATTTTCATGACTATGGGTGGCTTACGCCTTTTCTGCTTTTTATTAAAGCATGTCAGCCAAGGACTGCTTTCTGTTGGCTGGTGATGGTGTTAGCATCATTTCAATTTTTGGGAAATTGACACCCTTATAAACGGATTTGACTTGGTCTTTACCTGTTACCGTTTGAACAGGACTAGCCGTAACGTTAACCTCCGTTACGATGGAGTTTACTTACTGTAGAGCAAGCTCTCTAGTAAGCGTATCAGCCCAGTGATTTTTATCACCGCTGATATGTTCTACCGTGAACCGGTAGTGTTGAAACCACATCTGCCATCTGATTAATCTTCCGGCTATTCCTGTAGTCTTAACATCCACTTTAAGAAAAGACTTAAAATTGTTATTGTCAGTTCTAACAATGAATGGTTTTTCAATTACATAAATTTGAAATTTAGTAATTGCATTTTTGACAGCTAGATATTCTTTCTCATTTGAGTGATATCTAGTTTCTGCATCTTTGAAGGTTCCGGAAGTGTACCTGCAGATACGTTCAATACCTTCTTCATCTTTTGATTTCAAAACCGCACCCCAATGTTTGTCTGAGGCGTCTGTTTCGATGATCATCTGTTCATCCTTATGAGGATGATGTAGTATAGGCAAGTTCTTAAGGCTTTTCTTAAGCTTGTCTACTTTGTTTGTGTCTTCTGGACTCCAATGCCATTCAGCATCCTTTTTGAGTTTTTGTTGAAGCCATTGTCTTTTCTTGGCAAGCTCAGGAATATGCTGTTCTGCATATGTTAGACAACCAAGAAATCTTTGCAATGATTTTTTATCACTTATTTTGCTAGGAAACCTTTGGAGTTTCTCAGCTATATGAGATTGCATTGCAATTGTTCCTGAGGTTATTTCAAGTCCAAGATAATTGATCTTTTCTTTAAATAACTCAGCCTTTTTAGCAGATAAGATAATTCCTTTATCTATGCATCTACTAAGAACTTGTTTGAGATGATTATAGTGATCAGATTCATTATTGCTAAACACTAAAATATCATCAACGTAAACTGCGCAAAAGGCACTAAGGTCTTTGAACGAATTGTCCATGAACCTTTGGAATAGGCCTGGTGCTTGTTTTAGTCCAAATGGAACTACATTCCACTCGTACTGTCCTTGGGGGCATGAAAATGCCGTGAGTGGCTTAGACTCTTCCGATAGTCGGATTTGCCAAAAGCCTGATTTACAATCTAAACCGGAAAATACCTTTTTACCTCGTATTTTCTCGATGATTGAGTCTTTGTTAGGCAGTAAATATCCATCATCTACTGTTACCTCATTGAGCTTCTTGTAGTTGATGACAAGCCTAGCTTTTCCTCGTTTCTGCTCCGAGTGATTCCTGACCAAAAAACATGGTGAAGAATGTGGAGATTTAGAGGGTCTGATTACCTTTAATTTCAGGAGCTCTGAAATTTGGTTGTGCAATTCTTCAACATCCTGGGGAGGATACTTGATAGGTTTGACACGAATGATTGCTTTCGGGTCTTTGAGAATTAGAACAGCTAGTTCCCTGTTGGTATTTTTGTTGTCTAATGGTGACTCTGCTGATGCTTTTTGCAACAGTGTTGTGCACTCATCGTAGTTGATCATTTGATCTAGGAAGATAGATTCTCCTTCTTGTTCGATTCGAAGCCCAACTTCCTCATGCGGCGTTGGTTCCACTTCAGCATTGCAAGAACAAGAATTCGGATCCTGACTCTTTTGACTAGGTTTACTAGTGACAAAAGTATCATCGGACTCTTTTCTTTCTTGATTACTCTGATCATTTGTTATCGCTGCTGCGATGTTTACTGGTTTGAAAGTGCGCTTTTTTGATGATAAATCACCACGTTTTCGCTTTTTCAAACTGTCAATAAATCCTTCAGCTGCTCGCCTGTAGGCTTTGTGTTGAATTGTGAATGAGCATTGTCCTTTCTTTGGGTGATGCCATTCCACTGTATCAAGGTGTTGGACGAAAGGATGGTATAACTTGTTAAAGTTATTTCCAATAATTAAATCCAATCCCGAGTCTTGTTGCCATATGGTTGGCACTAAAAATTTTATTGTTTTTGTAGACCTGTGCAAAGGCATTTCAAAAACAATGTTAGTTGCAAAGTATCTAATAAAGATAACATTACCGTCTGCAATTGAAACCGGTTTGGGTTCAGCTGCTAATTTCCATAATTCCTGTGGAATTACATGTTTGCTTGCTACACATATTGATGCTCCAGTATCAACATATGCGTGGAGTTCAAACTTTTTATATCCTGAAAAGGAAAGTTTGACTTTAACGTAAGACGAGTTAGGGTTCGTCTTATTACCCTGGTGCTGCTGATGAATATAATCCATCTCCTGCAGATAGGACCCCTTTGACGCGGTTGACGTTCTACACCATTGTGTAGTTTAAGGCATTATTATGACTGCCTTTAGTCTGATTCTGAGTCGGAATCAGTTACGTCACCATCGTCAGATGAATCAGCAACATATTCGTCGTCTGTGTATACCATGAAGTATTCATAGTTTTCTTCATCACTTACCTGTTCTTCAGCAAGCTCAAAGACAGGAAATGCGTTAATTCTGTAAGCTTGTTCAAGAATTTTTACCTGATCCTTGTGCTTACTTCGATTGGGACATGCATTAGCATAGTGCCCTGTTTCTTCGCAAAGCCAACATCGGCAATCCTTTTTCTTTTTAGGACAATAGGCCGATTTGTCATTTTTGCTGTATGTTCCAGGTTTCTTTCTTCTGAAATACTTCCTTTTGTTTTTTCTGAAATACTTGTGGTATTTCTTTGGTGTAACCGGGACTAGTTTATACCTTTTACGATATTTAGTCTTTCGGTGTTGCTTTTTAGACTTTCGTCTAGTTTTTCTCCTTTCATACGGTTCGCATCCGTATATTCCGGGCTGCCTTGGGTCTTTGGAAGAACAAACCAATCCAGCATTTGCTGCGATCTTTAATTCTTTCCTTTCCCTTGCTTGTTGACATTCTTCGAGAATGATGTCTTGGCAAAATCGCCGTCTACCTGCAAAATTATCTGCAATGTCAGCTGGTCTATTAGGCCAATTATCTCTAATTTTTCGCCCAATTGCACCTGGTATTTTATCTAGAAACATTTTATCAAATGTTGCTAAATCTGTTTTATTAAGTTTGAAATAATACTGCTGATATTCACAACAAAAATTATCAAACTTTGTCATGTCGCATAAGCGCATGTTGGTGAGATGCCAAGTTGCCTCAGCATGTTCTCTTGCACGAACTGCATCGTGGTTGTTAACTTTGTCTTTTCCGACAAAATTTTTGTAGAGTAAGGAGACTGTGGCCGCAATTACTTCTGTTCCAGTTTTCTGGTTTGTGAGTACTGCGTAGTCTTCTTCAGTAATATTTTCTGCCCAATGATGTGCAGAACCTGTTAGTTTATGCCTGATGAATGACCAAGCATTTTTCGGATCCTGCAAAGGCGGATTCGATTGTATGATGACATCGATATGCGCTGCCCACGCGTCTATCAAGTCTTCTTGATTGATGAAACAATCTATGTTGAGCATTCCTTCAGAACCAGCAATTTTGTATTTGGTCTGATACTCGAGTGGTACTTCCTTTAGAGAGGGTATCTTTGGATACCGATAGCTCTTATCGAAAGTGTATTTTGGCTTGGTTTCGCCTTTGGGACGAAAAGGTTGTGCTGATGGTTCAGCCATTTCCTCGTCGTATTCTTGCTTGAAGTCTTGTGGTACCGGCGGTCCTGCTGGTATCACGTCCATATTTATCCTTGGATAGCTTGGTTCTGATTCATCGTCAGATGAGCTGCAATCTGAGCTGCTGCTATCTGCAACTGGAATCTGTTCGTCTTCTTCTTCGTAGTTTGGGAGAACTAGTTCTGATGTACATATTCTCGCTGGGCTACAGAAGATGTTAAATGTTGTAATCTCCTGTGGAGATAGTAGTTCGAGTAATCCTCGAGTTTGTCTTTCCATTAAAGAGTAAGAGATTTAGGTTTCTCTTTTTCTTTTGGATATGTAAATTTGTCTTTTCCTCCTCCAAGTGTTTTTGGCGGGGATAAGAATCTTTCTGGAAATCTCGGTCCAGTGTAGCTTTGGCTGCTGCCAGTAACTTGTGATATCTCACTTTTACATTGACATCCTGCTTCTCGGATTGCTTCGATCATGCATTTTGTCAAGTCTTGATTGGAGAAAGAAGATCTTTCAACCTTTGTATGTATTTCCATAATAGCTCTTTCAAGGACGTCTATTCTGGAGTTTATTTCTTTAACTAGATTGGTTAAAGATGTTATTCCAGTAGATGAAGTATTCATCCTTCTTGGAGTTGTTTCAGTTGTTGAATAACAATCTGAGTTTGTTGAGTAGCTATTTCTAGCTCTTGTTTAAAAGGTCTTAAATCCAAGCTGTTAAGCTTTTCATTTAGACTTTTTATTTGTTCAGAAATTTTTTGGATTTCTGTTGAACTTGCCAAGTTCTTTGGTAGATCGATACCTTTGATCTGTTTGTATAATTCGGAGAATTTGTCGTCGAGATCATTTCTGGTCCTGACTGCTTGCTTCTCCAGTTTTTCTGCAATCTTTTGGATTTCTTCGATTGCTGTTTCTGAATGATCAGTTTCTTTGATTGTGGCTATAATGCTTATAGCATCATTAGCTTGATGCTCAAGAAGTTCCGTCATTCTGTCATACAGACTCTGGATGTGTGTCTCCAGGGTTCTGATTTGCTTTTGATGATGCTTCTGTATCCCTGCAAAATCAAACTGTTGAAGCTCTCGCCTCACAGTGTTGTTAGTTTCGGATACAATATTTTTTCGAGCATTTTCAACAATTGCTCGGATATCCGAACAGTCGCATCCTTTCTCGATAATAGTCTCTTTACAGAGGTTTTGATTTTTACACCAGTTTTCAAGTTCCTTTTTGAAATGTGTATTTGTAAGGTCAACACATCCGATTATAGATGTATTGTTTTCGGTTATTTTCCATCCTTTCCAGTCTGGGTTTTTACCGATTTGTCTGCAGATTGCTGCCATAGGTTCACAATCTGGTTTGTCATGGATACTTTCGTTCCATTGGTCATATCTCCAAGCACGGTGAAGAAGCATATGCAGGTGCTTCATTTCCGTTGGTGATAGTTCATGTTGCTCGGTTAGAGCTCGTATAGCACATGGTGTATTATTCATGTGTTTGGTTTTTTCAAAATTAAATGGGTTTTATCCCCACCTTCCTGAAAAATTAGTGAACCAGTTTTTGAAACCGTTATATCGTTAAAATTTAACGTTTTACTAGATTGTCCATGTTCAGACTTGTATTTGTCTGAAGGTTGTAGATCTAGTGTTCCAAAGTTTCTTTGGATCTTGGTTTTGTCAAGCTGGTTGACATGTACAAGATTTTCAAAAACTTTGTCCAGTTCAATTACTGGGCTGTTTGCTAGTTCTATGCTATGGATAGAGTTACTTACCGCATAGCTAAGCCTGTAGGTGAGGTTGCACATTACCCCGTTTGCATCCATCAAAGCTGGATCTTTAACCTTGATGTGTAAATTCAAGCATTTGTCGAAGTTCCCATCTTGTAGTGAGACTGCAAAGCTTGGGTTGACGAAGAACCTGAGTTTTGATATTCCCAGATCTCCTGTGATTCCTCCGAGTACTCCTAGAGCAGGTGTACCTGTGATTCTGTTGTCTACTAATATAGCAACAAGTGGATTAGAAATTCCTTTTTCGAAATAACTTTTGATAAGGATTTCGATTTTTCCGATATGGAAGTTTTTCAAAACATTACGAACTTTTGTTGGTAATTTCTCCAACTGTTTGTAAAGTTTTTCTTTTGTTATTAAAGAAATTATTTTATCGCCGAATAGATCATTAGCGTAAATAGTTTCTTCTTTTTCTATTAATCCAAAATAGAGATTATTCTCTCTTTGAATCAAGTTTAAACAAGATTGTTTAAAAGATTTTTTGTAAGAAAATCCTTCTTTGTTTTGTATTGATAGTTCGAGACTATCTATGTTCTTTTGTAGAAGAGGGTTTTCTACAAGTAATGTTCTGTCGAACGTAAGGTGATCTTCGAAGATCGTATTTGTCACTAGTAAACCTAGTCAAAAGAGTCAGGATCCGAATTCTTGTTCTTGCAATGCTGAAGTGGAACCAACGCCGCATGAGGAAGTTGGGCTTCGAATCGAACAAGAAGGAGAATCTATCTTCCTAGATCAAATGATCAACTACGATGAGTGCACAACACTGTTGCAAAAAGCATCAGCAGAGTCACCATTAGACAGCAAAAATACCAACAGGGAACTAGCTGTTCTAATTCTCAAAGACCCGAAAGCAATCATTCGTGTCAAACCTATCAAGTATCCTCCCCAGGATGTTGAAGAATTGCACAACCAAATTTCAGAGCTCCTGAAATTAAAGGTAATCAGACCCTCTAAATCTCCACATTCTTCACCATGTTTTTTGGTCAGGAATCACTCGGAGCAGAAACGAGGAAAAGCTAGGCTTGTCATCAACTACAAGAAGCTCAATGAGGTAACAGTAGATGATGGATATTTACTGCCTAACAAAGACTCAATCATCGAGAAAATACGAGGTAAAAAGGTATTTTCCGGTTTAGATTGTAAATCAGGCTTTTGGCAAATCCGACTATCGGAAGAGTCTAAGCCACTCACGGCATTTTCATGCCCCCAAGGACAGTACGAGTGGAATGTAGTTCCATTTGGACTAAAACAAGCACCAGGCCTATTCCAAAGGTTCATGGACAATTCGTTCAAAGACCTTAGTGCCTTTTGCGCAGTTTACGTTGATGATATTTTAGTGTTTAGCAATAATGAATCTGATCACTATAATCATCTCAAACAAGTTCTTAGTAGATGCATAGATAAAGGAATTATCTTATCTGCTAAAAAGGCTGAGTTATTTAAAGAAAAGATCAATTATCTTGGACTTGAAATAACCTCAGGAACAATTGCAATGCAATCTCATATAGCTGAGAAACTCCAAAGGTTTCCTAGCAAAATAAGTGATAAAAAATCATTGCAAAGATTTCTTGGTTGTCTAACATATGCAGAACAGCATATTCCTGAGCTTGCCAAGAAAAGACAGTGGCTTCAACAAAAACTCAAAAAGGATGCTGAATGGCATTGGAGTCCAGAAGACACAAACAAAGTAGACAAGCTTAAGAAAAGCCTTAAGAACTTGCCTATACTACATCATCCTCATAAGGATGAACAGATGATCATCGAAACAGACGCCTCAGACAAACATTGGGGTGCGGTTTTGAAATCAAAAGATGAAGAAGGTATTGAACGTATCTGCAGGTACACTTCCGGAACCTTCAAAGATGCAGAAACTAGATATCACTCAAATGAGAAAGAATATCTAGCTGTCAAAAATGCAATTACTAAATTTCAAA
Source organism: Datura wrightii (assembly GCA_035772735.1). Classification (NCBI taxonomy): domain Eukaryota; kingdom Viridiplantae; phylum Streptophyta; class Magnoliopsida; order Solanales; family Solanaceae; genus Datura; species Datura wrightii. The sequence continues at coordinate 39,908,882 of JASDFA010000014.1, forward strand.
TTTATGTAATTGAAAAACCATTCATTGTTAGAACTGACAATAACAATTTTAAGTCTTTTCTTAAAGTGGATGTTAAGACTACAGGAATAGCCGGAAGATTAATCAGATGGCAGATGTGGTTTCAACACTACCGGTTCACGGTAGAACATATCAGCGGTGATAAAAATCACTGGGCTGATACGCTTACTAGAGAGCTTGCTCTACAGTAAGTAAACTCCATCGTAACGGAGGTTAACGTTACGGCTAGTCCTGTTCAAACGGTAACAGGTAAAGACCAAGTCAAATCCGTTTATAAGGGTGTCAATTTCCCAAAAATTGAAATGATGCTAACACCATCACCAGCCAACAGAAAGCAGTCCTTGGCTGACATGCTTTAATAAAAAGCAGAAAAGGCGTAAGCCACCCATAGTCATGAAAATGACACATCACTGTCAAGAGATTGACAAATGATACTACGCCATTAATTCGGAACTTCTTTCCAATCAATGGACCAGATCTTGCCGACAGTTCCCGACGGTCAAGATTGAATCTGGAAAACATAGCTCTCGGCTATAAATACAGGCGGTGATATGTTTCAAAATCATCAGTCTTCAAAGTAATTCGACCACTTCGAGTTATATAAACAAAAGCATTATTACTTCCTAATTTTGCTAAAAATGGCCTTCCAAGAATTTTCCTATCTCAAAGCAATAATAGCCAGAGAAACGGAGTCCATAGCCAAGTCTCTTACTAACATAAAAATGGCAATGTTAGAATACGAGACTAAAATACAGCCTTCTAAGAGGCAAAAGAAAGAAGCAGAAGCTTCAAGAGATAAGCCAAAGGCTACCTACAGTTCTGTCATTAGTAGTCATTTTGACGAAGATGAAAGAAAATTTACTCCTCTTGGGAAAATGCCAGGTTTTAAGCCTGAAACCTCAGAATTGAAACTCTCAAAACTTACTATCTTAACAGATAGTGATAAATTCTCTGAGAAAACATTTCTGTCAAAATTACAATATCTCGGACAGAAAACAACCAAGGAGCATCTTGACTCCCACATATTTCCAAAAAGGTCTTATGCCAACCAGGAAATAACGAAGGCAGTAATATTGCCAGAAGCCGATCCCGTATTGGCTTACGATTTCTTCTGTTTAGGACTACTAAGTTCTGTATTCATCACCGAAGATTTCAACAACATCAAGTTCTTCCCAAAGAACTTAAAAAGCACCATTGTTCATTTTTACAGGAACGTGCTGCAAGAAAGAACTCGAATGATCGAGTTAAAGATCACTAGCACTCTCCCTTACTGGAGTGAAACAAAGATGATTTGTCCAACTCAAATCATTTTCATGAAAGGCACAGACGATTTCCCTATCTTCACTGATGAACCACCAGTAGAAGACCCGGCAGAGTTTGTGGACAGCTTCAGAATTGACCAGATAATTTTTGTTTCTAAACTACTTAACAAAATTAGAAACATTAAATTTAAGGTTAATTACTCAACGTCTCAAATCTTCCTATACTCCGGTGTAAAGAGGACTAAAGATAAAGACGCTAAGTTGCTGCATAAGTTTTTAGTTCACTTTAACGAAAACTTCATCAACAACTTACCAGAAGAAGACTTCAAGACATATTCAAAAATGCTTCTTGAAGAAGGAACTAAGATCCAAATCGGACCAAACGTCGCTATCAACCCAGACGCAAGCAATGACGTCAAGAAAAATAACGACAAAAAGAGTGACGAGGACACTGACGTCACAATGACAGACACAAAGGACCACAAGCAACAGCTGTAAGACATTTTTTCTCTCTTTTAGAAGAATCCAGAAAAGTGCCAGCTGTCTCAATTATTGTAATAGTTAGTTTACTATTTTGCCCTCAATAATTGTAATAGTCTGTTTACTATTTTGCCCTTCTCTACTTCTATAAAAGGGCTTGTATGTTTCATTGTGGAGACATCGAAAAATTCAGGATCGAAAAATCTCTCTAGCTTGTAATAGCATTCTATCAATAAAAGTTTTTACTTTTCTACATGAGTGGCTAAACACCCCTAGGGTGGTTCCGATGACCGGAGAATAAAGATAGTCTCAGTATTTTCTTTCAAGAATTACTCTTCTTCATCTTCTAGATTATGTAAAACCTGGAGGCCTTGACGAATCCCTGATACCTAAGGTAAGTACTCGCTGAGGCAGGAGGCCGTTAAGAGGAAAGGACCTATGGTGGGATTAACGACGGCTTGGTCACTTGCATAAAGAAGATAAGAAGGTGGTAATTCAAAGAAGAAAAGAAAAAGACTGTTTATTCAAGGTCTAGAAGGAACACCCTTATCCCCTAACATTGATTAAACTCATAAACAAAAAACACATGACTAGACATCAAGATCAGCCTAATCAGGCAAAATTACATAGCGTGAAGCTATACTCTTACGTAATCATTTTGATTACAAAAACAAGTTTATTAAAACTACCAACAGCAAGAAATTGCTAAACGGAAGCTTGATGGACCCATCCAACAGGCATTTCAACATGACTAATTTAAGTCATAACGAGATTAGAATGTATTTCAAAGCATTCTTTTCAACAAACGAGAAATTCTCAATATTAACGGTGTTTAAAACACTACCTAACAGAAACGTTCAGTTTCTAATACTTGAAAAGCTCATTCAATATGAGTTTGAAGTAATACAGGCTGTAGCCGAGATGGAAGAGCGTCTAGCTCAGCAACAAATAATCGAATGGCACCAGCAAGAAGCCATCGAAGAAGGTTGGTACTCAGATGGATTTCCATTTGATTATTAACTTACTGGTCGTAAAACACGGTCAGACCCTACATCTGCAAGTATTTCCGCCATTGATTTGCAGAAAAAACAACGACGGTCTCCGTCTTTTACAAAATGATACCATTTTTTATTATTACCCTGGTGCTGCTGATGAATATAATCCATCTCCTGCAGATAGGACCCCTTTGACGCGGTTGACGTTCTACACCATTGTGTAGTTTAAGGCATTATTATGACTGCCTTTAGTCTGATTCTGAGTCGGACCAGCAGCACCAGGGTAATAAGACGAACCCTAACTCGTCTTACGTTAAAGTCAAACTTTCCTTTTCAGGATATAAAAAGTTTGAACTCCACGCATATGTTGATACTGGAGCATCAATATGTGTAGCAAGCAAACATGTAATTCCACAGGAATTATGGAAATTAGCAGCTGAACCCAAACCGGTTTCAATTGCAGACGGTAATGTTATCTTTATTAGATACTTTGCAACTAACATTGTTTTTGAAATGCCTTTGCACAGGTCTACAAAAACAATAAAATTTTTAGTGCCAACCATATGGCAACAAGACTCGGGATTGGATTTAATTATTGGAAATAACTTTAACAAGTTATACCATCCTTTCGTCCAACACCTTGATACAGTGGAATGGCATCACCCAAAGAAAGGACAATGCTCATTCACAATTCAACACAAAGCCTACAGGCGAGCAGCTGAAGGATTTATTGACAGTTTGAAAAAGCGAAAACGTGGTGATTTATCATCAAAAAAGCGCACTTTCAAACCAGTAAACATCGCAGCAGCGATAACAAATGATCAGAGTAATCAAGAAAGAAAAGAGTCCGATGATACTTTTGTCACTAGTAAACCTAGTCAAAAGAGTCAGGATCCGAATTCTTGTTCTTGCAATGCTGAAGTGGAACCAACGCCGCATGAGGAAGTTGGGCTTCGAATCGAACAAGAAGGAGAATCTATCTTCCTAGATCAAATGATCAACTACGATGAGTGCACAACACTGTTGCAAAAAGCATCAGCAGAGTCACCATTAGACAGCAAAAATACCAACAGGGAACTAGCTGTTCTAATTCTCAAAGACCCGAAAGCAATCATTCGTGTCAAACCTATCAAGTATCCTCCCCAGGATGTTGAAGAATTGCACAACCAAATTTCAGAGCTCCTGAAATTAAAGGTAATCAGACCCTCTAAATCTCCACATTCTTCACCATGTTTTTTGGTCAGGAATCACTCGGAGCAGAAACGAGGAAAAGCTAGGCTTGTCATCAACTACAAGAAGCTCAATGAGGTAACAGTAGATGATGGATATTTACTGCCTAACAAAGACTCAATCATCGAGAAAATACGAGGTAAAAAGGTATTTTCCGGTTTAGATTGTAAATCAGGCTTTTGGCAAATCCGACTATCGGAAGAGTCTAAGCCACTCACGGCATTTTCATGCCCCCAAGGACAGTACGAGTGGAATGTAGTTCCATTTGGACTAAAACAAGCACCAGGCCTATTCCAAAGGTTCATGGACAATTCGTTCAAAGACCTTAGTGCCTTTTGCGCAGTTTACGTTGATGATATTTTAGTGTTTAGCAATAATGAATCTGATCACTATAATCATCTCAAACAAGTTCTTAGTAGATGCATAGATAAAGGAATTATCTTATCTGCTAAAAAGGCTGAGTTATTTAAAGAAAAGATCAATTATCTTGGACTTGAAATAACCTCAGGAACAATTGCAATGCAATCTCATATAGCTGAGAAACTCCAAAGGTTTCCTAGCAAAATAAGTGATAAAAAATCATTGCAAAGATTTCTTGGTTGTCTAACATATGCAGAACAGCATATTCCTGAGCTTGCCAAGAAAAGACAGTGGCTTCAACAAAAACTCAAAAAGGATGCTGAATGGCATTGGAGTCCAGAAGACACAAACAAAGTAGACAAGCTTAAGAAAAGCCTTAAGAACTTGCCTATACTACATCATCCTCATAAGGATGAACAGATGATCATCGAAACAGACGCCTCAGACAAACATTGGGGTGCGGTTTTGAAATCAAAAGATGAAGAAGGTATTGAACGTATCTGCAGGTACACTTCCGGAACCTTCAAAGATGCAGAAACTAGATATCACTCAAATGAGAAAGAATATCTAGCTGTCAAAAATGCAATTACTAAATTTCAAATTTATGTAATTGAAAAACCATTCATTGTTAGAACTGACAATAACAATTTTAAGTCTTTTCTTAAAGTGGATGTTAAGACTACAGGAATAGCCGGAAGATTAATCAGATGGCAGATGTGGTTTCAACACTACCGGTTCACGGTAGAACATATCAGCGGTGATAAAAATCACTGGGCTGATACGCTTACTAGAGAGCTTGCTCTACAGTAAGTAAACTCCATCGTAACGGAGGTTAACGTTACGGCTAGTCCTGTTCAAACGGTAACAGGTAAAGACCAAGTCAAATCCGTTTATAAGGGTGTCAATTTCCCAAAAATTGAAATGATGCTAACACCATCACCAGCCAACAGAAAGCAGTCCTTGGCTGACATGCTTTAATAAAAAGCAGAAAAGGCGTAAGCCACCCATAGTCATGAAAATGACACATCACTGTCAAGAGATTGACAAATGATACTACGCCATTAATTCGGAACTTCTTTCCAATCAATGGACCAGATCTTGCCGACAGTTCCCGACGGTCAAGATTGAATCTGGAAAACATAGCTCTCGGCTATAAATACAGGCGGTGATATGTTTCAAAATCATCAGTCTTCAAAGTAATTCGACCACTTCGAGTTATATAAACAAAAGCATTATTACTTCCTAATTTTGCTAAAAATGGCCTTCCAAGAATTTTCCTATCTCAAAGCAATAATAGCCAGAGAAACGGAGTCCATAGCCAAGTCTCTTACTAACATAAAAATGGCAATGTTAGAATACGAGACTAAAATACAGCCTTCTAAGAGGCAAAAGAAAGAAGCAGAAGCTTCAAGAGATAAGCCAAAGGCTACCTACAGTTCTGTCATTAGTAGTCATTTTGACGAAGATGAAAGAAAATTTACTCCTCTTGGGAAAATGCCAGGTTTTAAGCCTGAAACCTCAGAATTGAAACTCTCAAAACTTACTATCTTAACAGATAGTGATAAATTCTCTGAGAAAACATTTCTGTCAAAATTACAATATCTCGGACAGAAAACAACCAAGGAGCATCTTGACTCCCACATATTTCCAAAAAGGTCTTATGCCAACCAGGAAATAACGAAGGCAGTAATATTGCCAGAAGCCGATCCCGTATTGGCTTACGATTTCTTCTGTTTAGGACTACTAAGTTCTGTATTCATCACCGAAGATTTCAACAACATCAAGTTCTTCCCAAAGAACTTAAAAAGCACCATTGTTCATTTTTACAGGAACGTGCTGCAAGAAAGAACTCGAATGATCGAGTTAAAGATCACTAGCACTCTCCCTTACTGGAGTGAAACAAAGATGATTTGTCCAACTCAAATCATTTTCATGAAAGGCACAGACGATTTCCCTATCTTCACTGATGAACCACCAGTAGAAGACCCGGCAGAGTTTGTGGACAGCTTCAGAATTGACCAGATAATTTTTGTTTCTAAACTACTTAACAAAATTAGAAACATTAAATTTAAGGTTAATTACTCAACGTCTCAAATCTTCCTATACTCCGGTGTAAAGAGGACTAAAGATAAAGACGCTAAGTTGCTGCATAAGTTTTTAGTTCACTTTAACGAAAACTTCATCAACAACTTACCAGAAGAAGACTTCAAGACATATTCAAAAATGCTTCTTGAAGAAGGAACTAAGATCCAAATCGGACCAAACGTCGCTATCAACCCAGACGCAAGCAATGACGTCAAGAAAAATAACGACAAAAAGAGTGACGAGGACACTGACGTCACAATGACAGACACAAAGGACCACAAGCAACAGCTGTAAGACATTTTTTCTCTCTTTTAGAAGAATCCAGAAAAGTGCCAGCTGTCTCAATTATTGTAATAGTTAGTTTACTATTTTGCCCTCAATAATTGTAATAGTCTGTTTACTATTTTGCCCTTCTCTACTTCTATAAAAGGGCTTGTATGTTTCATTGTAGAGACATCGAAAAATTCAGGATCGAAAAATCTCTCTAGCTTGTAATAGCATTCTATCAATAAAAGTTTTTACTTTTCTACATGAGTGGCTAAACACCCCTAGGGTGGTTCCGATGACCGGAGAATAAAGATAGTCTCAGTATTTTCTTTCAAGAATTACTCTTCTTCATCTTCTAGATTATGTAAAACCTGGAGGCCTTGACGAATCCCTGATACCTAAGGTAAGTACTCGCTGAGGCAGGAGGCCGTTAAGAGGAAAGGACCTATGGTGGGATTAACGACGGCTTGGTCACTTGCATAAAGAAGATAAGAAGGTGGTAATTCAAAGAAGAAAAGAAAAAGACTGTTTATTCAAGGTCTAGAAGGAACACCCTTATCCCCTAACATTGATTAAACTCATAAATAAAAAACACATGACTAGACATCAAGATCAGCCTAATCAGGCAAAATTACATAGCGTGAAGCTATACTCTTACGTAATCATTTTGATTACAAAAACAAGTTTATTAAAACTACCAACAGCAAGAAATTGCTAAACGGAAGCTTGATGGACCCATCCAACAGGCATTTCAACATGACTAATTTAAGTCATAACGAGATTAGAATGTATTTCAAAGCATTCTTTTCAACAAACGAGAAATTCTCAATATTAACGGTGTTTAAAACACTACCTAACAGAAACGTTCAGTTTCTAATACTTGAAAAGCTCATTCAATATGAGTTTGAAGTAATACAGGCTGTAGCCGAGATGGAAGAGCGTCTAGCTCAGCAACAAATAATCGAATGGCACCAGCAAGAAGCCATCGAAGAAGGTTGGTACTCAGATGGATTTCCATTTGATTATTAACTTACTGGTCGTAAAACACGGTCAGACCCTACATCTGCAAGTATTTCCGCCATTGATTTGCAGAAAAAACAACGACGGTCTCCGTCTTTTAAAAAATGGTATCAGAGCCATTAATTAAGTTTAATGGTAAGATGATAGCAAATACGATCTTCGAAGATCACCTTACGTTCGACAGAACATTACTTGTAGAAAACCCTCTTCTACAAAAGAACATAGATAGTCTCGAACTATCAATACAAAACAAAGAAGGATTTTCTTACAAAAAATCTTTTAAACAATCTTGTTTAAATTTGATTCAAAGAGAGAATAATCTCTATTTTGGATTAATAGAAAAAGAAGAAACTATTTACGCTAATGATCTATTCGGCGATAAAATAATTTCTTTAATAACAAAAGAAAAACTTTACAAACAGTTGGAGAAATTACCAACAAAAGTTCGTAATGTTTTGAAAAACTTCCATATCGGAAAAATCGAAATCCTTATCAAAAGTTATTTCGAAAAAGGAATTTCTAATCCACTTGTTGCTATATTAGTAGACAACAGAATCACAGGTACACCTGCTCTAGGAGTACTCGGAGGAATCACAGGAGATCTGGGAATATCAAAACTCAGGTTCTTCGTCAACCCAAGCTTTGCAGTCTCACTACAAGATGGGAACTTCGACAAATGCTTGAATTTACACATCAAGGTTAAAGATCCAGCTTTGATGGATGCAAACGGGGTAATGTGCAACCTCACCTACAGGCTTAGCTATGCGGTAAGTAACTCTATCCATAGCATAGAACTAGCAAACAGCCCAGTAATTGAACTGGACAAAGTTTTTGAAAATCTTGTACATGTCAACCAGCTTGACAAAACCAAGATCCAAAGAAACTTTGGAACACTAGATCTACAACCTTCAGACAAATACAAGTCTGAACATGGACAATCTAGTAAAACGTTAAATTTTAACGATATAACGGTTTCAAAAACTGGTTCACTAATTTTTCAGGAAGGTGGGGATAAAACCCATTTAATTTTGAAAAAACCAAACACATGAATAATACACCATGTGCTATACGAGCTCTAACCGAGCAACATGAACTATCACCAACGGAAATGAAGCACCTGCATATGCTTCTTCACCGTGCTTGGAGATATGACCAATGGAACGAAAGTATCCATGACAAACCAGATTGTGAACCTATGGCAGCAATCTGCAGACAAATCGGTAAAAACCCAGACTGGAAAGGATGGAAAATAACCGAAAACAATACATCTATAATCGGATGTGTTGACCTTACAAATACACATTTCAAAAAGGAACTTGAAAACTGGTGTAAAAATCAAAACCTCTGTAAAGAGACTATTATCGAGAAAGGATGCGACTGTTCGGATATCCGAGCAATTGTTGAAAATGCTCGAAAAAATATTGTATCCGAAACTAACAACACTGTGAGGCGAGAGCTTCAACAGTTTGATTTTGCAGGGATACAGAAGCATCATCAAAAGCAAATCAGAACCCTGGAGACACACATCCAGAGTCTGTATGACAGAATGACGGAACTTCTTGAGCATCAAGCTAATGATGCTATAAGCATTATAGCCACAATCAAAGAAACTGATCATTCAGAAACAGCAATCGAAGAAATCCAAAAGATTGCAGAAAAACTGGAGAAGCAAGCAGTCAGGACCAGAAATGATCTCGACGACAAATTCTCCGAATTATACAAACAGATCAAAGGTATCGATCTACCAAAGAACTTGGCAAGTTCAACAGAAATCCAAAAAATTTTTGAACAAATAAAAAGTCTAAATGAAAAGCTTAACAGCTTGGATTTAAGACCTTTTAAACAAGAGCTAGAAATAGCTACTCAACAAACTCAGATTGTTATTCAACAACTGAAACAACTCCAAGAAGGATGAATACTTCATCTACTGGAATAACATCTTTAACCAATCTAGTTAAAGAAATAAACTCCAGAATAGACGTCCTTGAAAGAGCTATTATGGAAATACATACAAAGGTTGAAAGATCTTCTTTCTCCAATCAAGACTTGACAAAATGCATGATCGAAGCAATCCGAGAAGCAGGATGTCAATGTAAAAGTGAGATATCACAAGTTACTGGCAGCAGCCAAAGCTACACTGGACCGAGATTTCCAGAAAGATTCTTATCCCCGCCAAAAACACTTGGAGGAGGAAAAGACAAATTTACATATCCAAAAGAAAAAGAGAAACCTAAATCTCTTACTCTTTAATGGAAAGACAAACTCGAGGATTACTCGAACTACTATCTCCACAGGAGATTACAACATTTAACATCTTCTGTAGCCCAGCGAGAATATGTACATCAGAACTAGTTCTCCCAAACTACGAAGAAGAAGACGAACAGATTCCAGTTGCAGATAGCAGCAGCTCAGATTGCAGCTCATCTGACGATGAATCAGAACCAAGCTATCCAAGGATAAATATGGACGTGATACCAGCAGGACCGCCGGTACCACAAGACTTCAAGCAAGAATACGACGAGGAAATGGCTGAACCATCAGCACAACCTTTTCGTCCCAAAGGCGAAACCAAGCCAAAATACACTTTCGATAAGAGCTATCGGTATCCAAAGATACCCTCTCTAAAGGAAGTACCACTCGAGTATCAGACCAAATACAAAATTGCTGGTTCTGAAGGAATGCTCAACATAGATTGTTTCATCAATCAAGAAGACTTGATAGACGCGTGGGCAGCGCATATCGATGTCATCATACAATCGAATCCGCCTTTGCAGGATCCGAAAAATGCTTGGTCATTCATCAGGCATAAACTAACAGGTTCTGCACATCATTGGGCAGAAAATATTACTGAAGAAGACTACGCAGTACTCACAAACCAGAAAACTGGAACAGAAGTAATTGCGGCCACAGTCTCCTTACTCTACAAAAATTTTGTCGGAAAAGACAAAGTTAACAACCACGATGCAGTTCGTGCAAGAGAACATGCTGAGGCAACTTGGCATCTCACCAACATGCGCTTATGCGACATGACAAAGTTTGATAATTTTTGTTGTGAATATCAGCAGTATTATTTCAAACTTAATAAAACAGATTTAGCAACATTTGATAAAATGTTTCTAGATAAAATACCAGGTGCAATTGGGCGAAAAATTAGAGATAATTGGCCTAATAGACCAGCTGACATTGCAGATAATTTTGCAGGTAGACGGCGATTTTGCCAAGACATCATTCTCGAAGAATGTCAACAAGCAAGGGAAAGGAAAGAATTAAAGATCGCAGCAAATGCTGGATTGGTTTGTTCTTCCAAAGACCCAAGGCAGCCCGGAATATACGGATGCGAACCGTATGAAAGGAGAAAAACTAGACGAAAGTCTAAAAAGCAACACCGAAAGACTAAATATCGTAAAAGGTATAAACTAGTCCCGGTTACACCAAAGAAATACATTTTGTAAAAGACGGAGACCGTCGTTGTTTTTTCTGCAAATCAATGGCGGAAATACTTGCAGATGTAGGGTCTGACCGTGTTTTACGACCAGTAAGTTAATAATCAAATGGAAATCCATCTGAGTACCAACCTTCTTCGATGGCTTCTTGCTGGTGCCATTCGATTATTTGTTGCTGAGCTAGACGCTCTTCCATCTCGGCTACAGCCTGTATTACTTCAAACTCATATTGAATGAGCTTTTCAAGTATTAGAAACTGAACGTTTCTGTTAGGTAGTGTTTTAAACACCGTTAATATTGAGAATTTCTCGTTTGTTGAAAAGAATGCTTTGAAATACATTCTAATCTCGTTATGACTTAAATTAGTCATGTTGAAATGCCTGTTGGATGGGTCCATCAAGCTTCCGTTTAGCAATTTCTTGCTGTTGGTAGTTTTAATAAACTTGTTTTTGTAATCAAAATGATTACGTAAGAGTATAGCTTCACGCTATGTAATTTTGCCTGATTAGGCTGATCTTGATGTCTAGTCATGTGTTTTTTCTTTATGAGTTTAATCAATGTTAGGGGATAAGGGTGTTCCTTCTAGACCTTGAATAAACAGTCTTTTTCTTTTCTTCTTTGAATTACCACCTTCTTATCTTCTTTATGCAAGTGACCAAGCCGTCGTTAATCCCACCATAGGTCCTTTCCTCTTAACGGCCTCCTGCCTCAGCGAGTACTTACCTTAGGTATCAGGGATTCGTCAAGGCCTCCAGGTTTTACATAATCTAGAAGATGAAGAAGAGTAATTCTTGAAAGAAAATACTGAGACTATCTTTATTCTCCGGTCATCGGAACCACCCTAGGGGTGTTTAGCCACTCATGTAGAAAAGTAAAAACTTTTATTGATAGAATGCTATTACAAGCTAGAGAGATTTTTCGATCCTGAATTTTTCGATGTCTCCACAATGAAACATACAAGCCCTTTTATAGAAGTAGAGAAGGGCAAAATAGTAAACAGACTATTACAATTATTGAGGGCAAAATAGTAAACTAACTATTACAATAATTGAGACAGCTGGCACTTTTCTGGATTCTTCTAAAAGAGAGAAAAAATGTCTTACAGCTGTTGCTTGTGGTCCTTTGTGTCTGTCATTGTGACGTCAGTGTCCTCGTCACTCTTTTTGTCGTTATTTTTCTTGACGTCATTGCTTGCGTCTGGGTTGATAGCGACGTTTGGTCCGATTTGGATCTTAGTTCCTTCTTCAAGAAGCATTTTTGAATATGTCTTGAAGTCTTCTTCTGGTAAGTTGTTGATGAAGTTTTCGTTAAAGTGAACTAAAAACTTATGCAGCAACTTAGCGTCTTTATCTTTAGTCCTCTTTACACCGGAGTATAGGAAGATTTGAGACGTTGAGTAATTAACCTTAAATTTAATGTTTCTAATTTTGTTAAGTAGTTTAGAAACAAAAATTATCTGGTCAATTCTGAAGCTGTCCACAAACTCTGCCGGGTCTTCTACTGGTGGTTCATCAGTGAAGATAGGGAAATCGTCTGTGCCTTTCATGAAAATGATTTGAGTTGGACAAATCATCTTTGTTTCACTCCAGTAAGGGAGAGTGCTAGTGATCTTTAACTCGATCATTCGAGTTCTTTCTTGCAGCACGTTCCTGTAAAAATGAACAATGGTGCTTTTTAAGTTCTTTGGGAAGAACTTGATGTTGTTGAAATCTTCGGTGATGAATACAGAACTTAGTAGTCCTAAACAGAAGAAATCGTAAGCCAATACGGGATCGGCTTCTGGCAATATTACTGCCTTCGTTATTTCCTGGTTGGCATAAGACCTTTTTGGAAATATGTGGGAGTCAAGATGCTCCTTGGTTGTTTTCTGTCCGAGATATTGTAATTTTGACAGAAATGTTTTCTCAGAGAATTTATCACTATCTGTTAAGATAGTAAGTTTTGAGAGTTTCAATTCTGAGGTTTCAGGCTTAAAACCTGGCATTTTCCCAAGAGGAGTAAATTTTCTTTCATCTTCGTCAAAATGACTACTAATGACAGAACTGTAGGTAGCCTTTGGCTTATCTCTTGAAGCTTCTGCTTCTTTCTTTTGCCTCTTAGAAGGCTGTATTTTAGTCTCGTATTCTAACATTGCCATTTTTATGTTAGTAAGAGACTTGGCTATGGACTCCGTTTCTCTGGCTATTATTGCTTTGAGATAGGAAAATTCTTGGAAGGCCATTTTTAGCAAAATTAGGAAGTAATAATGCTTTTGTTTATATAACTCGAAGTGGTCGAATTACTTTGAAGACTGATGATTTTGAAACATATCACCGCCTGTATTTATAGCCGAGAGCTATGTTTTCCAGATTCAATCTTGACCGTCGGGAACTGTCGGCAAGATCTGGTCCATTGATTGGAAAGAAGTTCCGAATTAATGGCGTAGTATCATTTGTCAATCTCTTGACAGTGATGTGTCATTTTCATGACTATGGGTGGCTTACGCCTTTTCTGCTTTTTATTAAAGCATGTCAGCCAAGGACTGCTTTCTGTTGGCTGGTGATGGTGTTAGCATCATTTCAATTTTTGGGAAATTGACACCCTTATAAACGGATTTGACTTGGTCTTTACCTGTTACCGTTTGAACAGGACTAGCCGTAACGTTAACCTCCGTTACGATGGAGTTTACTTACTGTAGAGCAAGCTCTCTAGTAAGCGTATCAGCCCAGTGATTTTTATCACCGCTGATATGTTCTACCGTGAACCGGTAGTGTTGAAACCACATCTGCCATCTGATTAATCTTCCGGCTATTCCTGTAGTCTTAACATCCACTTTAAGAAAAGACTTAAAATTGTTATTGTCAGTTCTAACAATGAATGGTTTTTCAATTACATAAATTTGAAATTTAGTAATTGCATTTTTGACAGCTAGATATTCTTTCTCATTTGAGTGATATCTAGTTTCTGCATCTTTGAAGGTTCCGGAAGTGTACCTGCAGATACGTTCAATACCTTCTTCATCTTTTGATTTCAAAACCGCACCCCAATGTTTGTCTGAGGCGTCTGTTTCGATGATCATCTGTTCATCCTTATGAGGATGATGTAGTATAGGCAAGTTCTTAAGGCTTTTCTTAAGCTTGTCTACTTTGTTTGTGTCTTCTGGACTCCAATGCCATTCAGCATCCTTTTTGAGTTTTTGTTGAAGCCACTGTCTTTTCTTGGCAAGCTCAGGAATATGCTGTTCTGCATATGTTAGACAACCAAGAAATCTTTGCAATGATTTTTTATCACTTATTTTGCTAGGAAACCTTTGGAGTTTCTCAGCTATATGAGATTGCATTGCAATTGTTCCTGAGGTTATTTCAAGTCCAAGATAATTGATCTTTTCTTTAAATAACTCAGCCTTTTTAGCAGATAAGATAATTCCTTTATCTATGCATCTACTAAGAACTTGTTTGAGATGATTATAGTGATCAGATTCATTATTGCTAAACACTAAAATATCATCAACGTAAACTGCGCAAAAGGCACTAAGGTCTTTGAACGAATTGTCCATGAACCTTTGGAATAGGCCTGGTGCTTGTTTTAGTCCAAATGGAACTACATTCCACTCGTACTGTCCTTGGGGGCATGAAAATGCCGTGAGTGGCTTAGACTCTTCCGATAGTCGGATTTGCCAAAAGCCTGATTTACAATCTAAACCGGAAAATACCTTTTTACCTCGTATTTTCTCGATGATTGAGTCTTTGTTAGGCAGTAAATATCCATCATCTACTGTTACCTCATTGAGCTTCTTGTAGTTGATGACAAGCCTAGCTTTTCCTCGTTTCTGCTCCGAGTGATTCCTGACCAAAAAACATGGTGAAGAATGTGGAGATTTAGAGGGTCTGATTACCTTTAATTTCAGGAGCTCTGAAATTTGGTTGTGCAATTCTTCAACATCCTGGGGAGGATACTTGATAGGTTTGACACGAATGATTGCTTTCGGGTCTTTGAGAATTAGAACAGCTAGTTCCCTGTTGGTATTTTTGCTGTCTAATGGTGACTCTGCTGATGCTTTTTGCAACAGTGTTGTGCACTCATCGTAGTTGATCATTTGATCTAGGAAGATAGATTCTCCTTCTTGTTCGATTCGAAGCCCAACTTCCTCATGCGGCGTTGGTTCCACTTCAGCATTGCAAGAAAGGAATTTCTAATCCACTTGTTGCTATATTAGTAGACAACAGAATCACAGGTACACCTGCTCTAGGAGTACTCGGAGGAATCACAGGAGATCTGGGAATATCAAAACTCAGGTTCTTCGTCAACCCAAGCTTTGCAGTCTCACTACAAGATGGGAACTTCGACAAATGCTTGAATTTACACATCAAGGTTAAAGATCCAGCTTTGATGGATGCAAACGGGGTAATGTGCAACCTCACCTACAGGCTTAGCTATGCGGTAAGTAACTCTATCCATAGCATAGAACTAGCAAACAGCCCAGTAATTGAACTGGACAAAGTTTTTGAAAATCTTGTACATGTCAACCAGCTTGACAAAACCAAGATCCAAAGAAACTTTGGAACACTAGATCTACAACCTTCAGACAAATACAAGTCTGAACATGGACAATCTAGTAAAACGTTAAATTTTAACGATATAACGGTTTCAAAAACTGGTTCACTAATTTTTCAGGAAGGTGGGGATAAAACCCATTTAATTTTGAAAAAACCAAACACATGAATAATACACCATGTGCTATACGAGCTCTAACCGAGCAACATGAACTATCACCAACGGAAATGAAGCACCTGCATATGCTTCTTCACCGTGCTTGGAGATATGACCAATGGAACGAAAGTATCCATGACAAACCAGATTGTGAACCTATGGCAGCAATCTGCAGACAAATCGGTAAAAACCCAGACTGGAAAGGATGGAAAATAACCGAAAACAATACATCTATAATCGGATGTGTTGACCTTACAAATACACATTTCAAAAAGGAACTTGAAAACTGGTGTAAAAATCAAAACCTCTGTAAAGAGACTATTATCGAGAAAGGATGCGACTGTTCGGATATCCGAGCAATTGTTGAAAATGCTCGAAAAAATATTGTATCCGAAACTAACAACACTGTGAGGCGAGAGCTTCAACAGTTTGATTTTGCAGGGATACAGAAGCATCATCAAAAGCAAATCAGAACCCTGGAGACACACATCCAGAGTCTGTATGACAGAATGACGGAACTTCTTGAGCATCAAGCTAATGATGCTATAAGCATTATAGCCACAATCAAAGAAACTGATCATTCAGAAACAGCAATCGAAGAAATCCAAAAGATTGCAGAAAAACTGGAGAAGCAAGCAGTCAGGACCAGAAATGATCTCGACGACAAATTCTCCGAATTATACAAACAGATCAAAGGTATCGATCTACCAAAGAACTTGGCAAGTTCAACAGAAATCCAAAAAATTTCTGAACAAATAAAAAGTCTAAATGAAAAGCTTAACAGCTTGGATTTAAGACCTTTTAAACAAGAGCTAGAAATAGCTACTCAACAAACTCAGATTGTTATTCAACAACTGAAACAACTCCAAGAAGGATGAATACTTCATCTACTGGAATAACATCTTTAACCAATCTAGTTAAAGAAATAAACTCCAGAATAGACGTCCTTGAAAGAGCTATTATGGAAATACATACAAAGGTTGAAAGATCTTCTTTCTCCAATCAAGACTTGACAAAATGCATGATCGAAGCAATCCGAGAAGCAGGATGTCAATGTAAAAGTGAGATATCACAAGTTACTGGCAGCAGCCAAAGCTACACTGGACCGAGATTTCCAGAAAGATTCTTATCCCCGCCAAAAACACTTGGAGGAGGAAAAGACAAATTTACATATCCAAAAGAAAAAGAGAAACCTAAATCTCTTACTCTTTAATGGAAAGACAAACTCGAGGATTACTCGAACTACTATCTCCACAGGAGATTACAACATTTAACATCTTCTGTAGCCCAGCGAGAATATGTACATCAGAACTAGTTCTCCCAAACTACGAAGAAGAAGACGAACAGATTCCAGTTGCAGATAGCAGCAGCTCAGATTGCAGCTCATCTGACGATGAATCAGAACCAAGCTATCCAAGGATAAATATGGACGTGATACCAGCAGGACCGCCGGTACCACAAGACTTCAAGCAAGAATACGACGAGGAAATGGCTGAACCATCAGCACAACCTTTTCGTCCCAAAGGCGAAACCAAGCCAAAATACACTTTCGATAAGAGCTATCGGTATCCAAAGATACCCTCTCTAAAGGAAGTACCACTCGAGTATCAGACCAAATACAAAATTGCTGGTTCTGAAGGAATGCTCAACATAGATTGTTTCATCAATCAAGAAGACTTGATAGACGCGTGGGCAGCGCATATCGATGTCATCATACAATCGAATCCGCCTTTGCAGGATCCGAAAAATGCTTGGTCATTCATCAGGCATAAACTAACAGGTTCTGCACATCATTGGGCAGAAAATATTACTGAAGAAGACTACGCAGTACTCACAAACCAGAAAACTGGAACAGAAGTAATTGCGGCCACAGTCTCCTTACTCTACAAAAATTTTGTCGGAAAAGACAAAGTTAACAACCACGATGCAGTTCGTGCAAGAGAACATGCTGAGGCAACTTGGCATCTCACCAACATGCGCTTATGCGACATGGCAAAGTTTGATAATTTTTGTTGTGAATATCAGCAGTATTATTTCAAACTTAATAAAACAGATTTAGCAACATTTGATAAAATGTTTCTAGATAAAATACCAGGTGCAATTGGGCGAAAAATTAGAGATAATTGGCCTAATAGACCAGCTGACATTGCAGATAATTTTGCAGGTAGACGGCGATTTTGCCAAGACATCATTCTCGAAGAATGTCAACAAGCAAGGGAAAGGAAAGAATTAAAGATCGCAGCAAATGCTGGATTGGTTTGTTCTTCCAAAGACCCAAGGCAGCCCGGAATATACGGATGCGAACCGTATGAAAGGAGAAAAACTAGACGAAAGTCTAAAAAGCAACACCGAAAGACTAAATATCGTAAAAGGTATAAACTAGTCCCGGTTACACCAAAGAAATACCACAAGTATTTCAGAAAAAACAAAAGGAAGTATTTCAGAAGAAAGAAACCTGGAACATACAGCAAAAATGACAAATCGGCCTATTGTCCTAAAAAGAAAAAGGATTGCCGATGTTGGCTTTGCGAAGAAACAGGGCACTATGCTAATGCATGTCCCAATCGAAGTAAGCACAAGGATCAGGTAAAAATTCTTGAACAAGCTTACAGAATTAACGCATTTCCTGTCTTTGAGCTTGCTGAAGAACAGGTAAGTGATGAAGAAAACTATGAATACTTCATGGTATACACAGACGACGAATATGTTGCTGATTCATCTGACGATGGTGACGTAACTGATTCCGACTCAGAATCAGACTAAAGGCAGTCATAATAATGCCTTAAACTACACAATGGTGTAGAACGTCAACCGCGTCAAAGGGGTCCTATCTGCAGGAGATGGATTATATTCATCAGCAGCACCAGGGTAATAAGACGAACCCTAACTCGTCTTACGTTAAAGTCAAACTTTCCTTTTCAGGATATAAAAAGTTTGAACTCCACGCATATGTTGATACTGGAGCATCAATATGTGTAGCAAGCAAACATGTAATTCCACAGGAATTATGGAAATTAGCAGCTGAACCCAAACCGGTTTCAATTGCAGACGGTAATGTTATCTTTATTAGATACTTTGCAACTAACATTGTTTTTGAAATGCCTTTGCACAGGTCTACAAAAACAATAAAATTTTTAGTGCCAACCATATGGCAACAAGACTCGGGATTGGATTTAATTATTGGAAATAACTTTAACAAGTTATACCATCCTTTCGTCCAACACCTTGATACAGTGGAATGGCATCACCCAAAGAAAGGACAATGCTCATTCACAATTCAACACAAAGCCTACAGGCGAGCAGCTGAAGGATTTATTGACAGTTTGAAAAAGCGAAAACGTGGTGATTTATCATCAAAAAAGCGCACTTTCAAACCAGTAAACATCGCAGCAGCGATAACAAATGATCAGAGTAATCAAGAAAGAAAAGAGTCCGATGATACTTTTGTCACTAGTAAACCTAGTCAAAAGAGTCAGAATCCGAATTCTTGTTCTTGCAATGCTGAAGTGGAACCAACGCCGCATGAGGAAGTTGGGCTTCGAATCGAACAAGAAGGAGAATCTATCTTCCTAGATCAAATGATCAACTACGATGAGTGCACAACACTGTTGCAAAAAGCATCAGCAGAGTCACCATTAGACAGCAAAAATACCAACAGGGAACTAGCTGTTCTAATTCTCAAAGACCCGAAAGCAATCATTCGTGTCAAACCTATCAAGTATCCTCCCCAGGATGTTGAAGAATTGCACAACCAAATTTCAGAGCTCCTGAAATTAAAGGTAATCAGACCCTCTAAATCTCCACATTCTTCACCATGTTTTTTGGTCAGGAATCACTCGGAGCAGAAACGAGGAAAAGCTAGGCTTGTCATCAACTACAAGAAGCTCAATGAGGTAACAGTAGATAATGGATATTTACTGCCTAACAAAGACTCAATCATCGAGAAAATACGAGGTAAAAAGGTATTTTCCGGTTTAGATTGTAAATCAGGCTTTTGGCAAATCCGACTATCGGAAGAGTCTAAGCCACTCACGGCATTTTCATGCCCCCAAGGACAGTACGAGTGGAATGTAGTTCCATTTGGACTAAAACAAGCACCAGGCCTATTCCAAAGGTTCATGGACAATTCGTTCAAAGACCTTAGTGCCTTTTGCGCAGTTTACGTTGATGATATTTTAGTGTTTAGCAATAATGAATCTGATCACTATAATCATCTCAAACAAGTTCTTAGTAGATGCATAGATAAAGGAATTATCTTATCTGCTAAAAAGGCTGAGTTATTTAAAGAAAAGATCAATTATCTTGGACTTGAAATAACCTCAGGAACAATTGCAATGCAATCTCATATAGCTGAGAAACTCCAAAGGTTTCCTAGCAAAATAAGTGATAAAAAATCATTGCAAAGATTTCTTGGTTGTCTAACATATGCAGAACAGCATATTCCTGAGCTTGCCAAGAAAAGACAGTGGCTTCAACAAAAACTCAAAAAGGATGCTGAATGGCATTGGAGTCCAGAAGACACAAACAAAGTAGACAAGCTTAAGAAAAGCCTTAAGAACTTGCCTATACTACATCATCCTCATAAGGATGAACAGATGATCATCGAAACAGACGCCTCAGACAAACATTGGGGTGCGGTTTTGAAATCAAAAGATGAAGAAGGTATTGAACGTATCTGCAGGTACACTTCCGGAACCTTCAAAGATGCAGAAACTAGATATCACTCAAATGAGAAAGAATATCTAGCTGTCAAAAATGCAATTACTAAATTTCAAATTTATGTAATTGAAAAACCATTCATTGTTAGAACTGACAATAACAATTTTAAGTCTTTTCTTAAAGTGGATGTTAAGACTACAGGAATAGCCGGAAGATTAATCAGATGGCAGATGTGGTTTCAACACTACCGGTTCACGGTAGAACATATCAGCGGTGATAAAAATCACTGGGCTGATACGCTTACTAGAGAGCTTGCTCTACAGTAAGTAAACTCCATCGTAACGGAGGTTAACGTTACGGCTAGTCCTGTTCAAACGGTAACAGGTAAAGACCAAGTCAAATCCGTTTATAAGGGTGTCAATTTCCCAAAAATTGAAATGATGCTAACACCATCACCAGCCAACAGAAAGCAGTCCTTGGCTGACATGCTTTAATAAAAAGCAGAAAAGGCGTAAGCCACCCATAGTCATGAAAATGACACATCACTGTCAAGAGATTGACAAATGATACTACGCCATTAATTCGGAACTTCTTTCCAATCAATGGACCAGATCTTGCCGACAGTTCCCGACGGTCAAGATTGAATCTGGAAAACATAGCTCTCGGCTATAAATACAGGCGGTGATATGTTTCAAAATCATCAGTCTTCAAAGTAATTCGACCACTTCGAGTTATATAAACAAAAGCATTATTACTTCCTAATTTTGCTAAAAATGGCCTTCCAAGAATTTTCCTATCTCAAAGCAATAATAGCCAGAGAAACGGAGTCCATAGCCAAGTCTCTTACTAACATAAAAATGGCAATGTTAGAATACGAGACTAAAATACAGCCTTCTAAGAGGCAAAAGAAAGAAGCAGAAGCTTCAAGAGATAAGCCAAAGGCTACCTACAGTTCTGTCATTAGTAGTCATTTTGACGAAGATGAAAGAAAATTTACTCCTCTTGGGAAAATGCCAGGTTTTAAGCCTGAAACCTCAGAATTGAAACTCTCAAAACTTACTATCTTAACAGATAGTGATAAATTCTCTGAGAAAACATTTCTGTCAAAATTACAATATCTCGGACAGAAAACAACCAAGGAGCATCTTGACTCCCACATATTTCCAAAAAGGTCTTATGCCAACCAGGAAATAACGAAGGCAGTAATATTGCCAGAAGCCGATCCCGTATTGGCTTACGATTTCTTCTGTTTAGGACTACTAAGTTCTGTATTCATCACCGAAGATTTCAACAACATCAAGTTCTTCCCAAAGAACTTAAAAAGCACCATTGTTCATTTTTACAGGAACGTGCTGCAAGAAAGAACTCGAATGATCGAGTTAAAGATCACTAGCACTCTCCCTTACTGGAGTGAAACAAAGATGATTTGTCCAACTCAAATCATTTTCATGAAAGGCACAGACGATTTCCCTATCTTCACTGATGAACCACCAGTAGAAGACCCGGCAGAGTTTGTGGACAGCTTCAGAATTGACCAGATAATTTTTGTTTCTAAACTACTTAACAAAATTAGAAACATTAAATTTAAGGTTAATTACTCAACGTCTCAAATCTTCCTATACTCCGGTGTAAAGAGGACTAAAGATAAAGACGCTAAGTTGCTGCATAAGTTTTTAGTTCACTTTAACGAAAACTTCATCAACAACTTACCAGAAGAAGACTTCAAGACATATTCAAAAATGCTTCTTGAAGAAGGAACTAAGATCCAAATCGGACCAAACGTCGCTATCAACCCAGACGCAAGCAATGACGTCAAGAAAAATAACGACAAAAAGAGTGACGAGGACACTGACGTCACAATGACAGACACAAAGGACCACAAGCAACAGCTGTAAGACATTTTTTCTCTCTTTTAGAAGAATCCAGAAAAGTGCCAGCTGTCTCAATTATTGTAATAGTTAGTTTACTATTTTGCCCTCAATAATTGTAATAGTCTGTTTACTATTTTGCCCTTCTCTACTTCTATAAAAGGGCTTGTATGTTTCATTGTGGAGACATCGAAAAATTCAGGATCGAAAAATCTCTCTAGCTTGTAATAGCATTCTATCAATAAAAGTTTTTACTTTTCTACATGAGTGGCTAAACACCCCTAGGGTGGTTCCGATGACCGGAGAATAAAGATAGTCTCAGTATTTTCTTTCAAGAATTACTCTTCTTCATCTTCTAGATTATGTAAAACCTGGAGGCCTTGACGAATCCCTGATACCTAAGGTAAGTACTCGCTGAGGCAGGAGGCCGTTAAGAGGAAAGGACCTATGGTGGGATTAACGACGGCTTGGTCACTTGCATAAAGAAGATAAGAAGGTGGTAATTCAAAGAAGAAAAGAAAAAGACTGTTTATTCAAGGTCTAGAAGGAACACCCTTATCCCCTAACATTGATTAAACTCATAAACAAAAAACACATGACTAGACATCAAGATCAGCCTAATCAGGCAAAATTACATAGCGTGAAGCTATACTCTTACGTAATCATTTTGATTACAAAAACAAGTTTATTAAAACTACCAACAGCAAGAAATTGCTAAACGGAAGCTTGATGGACCCATCCAACAGGCATTTCAACATGACTAATTTAAGTCATAACGAGATTAGAATGTATTTCAAAGCATTCTTTTCAACAAACGAGAAATTCTCAATATTAACGGTGTTTAAAACACTACCTAACAGAAACGTTCAGTTTCTAATACTTGAAAAGCTCATTCAATATGAGTTTGAAGTAATACAGGCTGTAGCCGAGATGGAAGAGCGTCTAGCTCAGCAACAAATAATCGAATGGCACCAGCAAGAAGCCATCGAAGAAGGTTGGTACTCAGATGGATTTCCATTTGATTATTAACTTACTGGTCGTAAAACACGGTCAGACCCTACATCTGCAAGTATTTCCGCCATTGATTAATGAAAATTTCCCTCAGACAGACTTTGCAGAACTCTGCATGTTACTATTCAATACTGTTATAATCAAATATGTTATCCCTCAACCCCTTTACATACAGATATGTGAAGTTCATACCTTATACTTGTAAAAGCCATTATTGAGTCTCGCACCTTCATACCATCTCAAAAAAGTCTCACACCTTCATACTGTATATTTAAAGAAAAATGGCAGACAGAAGGGTAGCACTGTACTATTTACAGATGCATGTTATACTTCCTGCCTTGCTGTGGCATATTAAGACTTTCATGAATCCACTCTCAGTTCGAGTAATACCCTCTTGTAGTATGGACCAAAATAGATGAATGAAATTAGAATTGTCATTATTTTCCCTTTCCTTTCCACATATAACAGAAAGTTTATCCAGTGCTATCTTTGATCTGCCATTGTATCTCAAAAGGCAAAATGAATTACTTCCAGAATGTAAAGGCATAAGTTGGAAATGTGGAAGGAGAAATTGGAATCTACTGCAAATGTACTCCAAATTGAGTGGAAAGACTGACCAGATCATAGCCAGATTTTTTTTGGTGGCTGACCCTTATCTGGACCTCAATGTGGCATTTCTCTATCATCTGAATTTTAAAAATATGTTTTCTAATATTAGTTTTGTGTAACCTAAGCTAGGGAAGCGTTGATATTTTAGGGAACTGAAACTAGGTCACTTTTCCTTTATTCTGAAACTCCTCTATTTTGTTTCTGTTTTCATTCTCTTCCCCTCTTTTCTTATACTATAGATACGTCTAAGCTCCTGCTGTTACCTCATGCAACTTCACAAAAGAATTTTTTAAGGCAGTTACATACTGGACTTTCTCCATTTTTCCTATCTTTTCTAGCTATCTTATGGCATGGAATTCTTTCAAATGAGATAATTTGTACCAGACAGCTTCTTCTGCCTTTTGATTATAGCAAATTGCCTCTCAGATATTTCTTTCTAATCAATATGATCTGTGGCAGTTGGTAGTGAAGATTATTGACAATAATTTGCTGTTACTTTGATGTCTGTTGCTTGGGTTTGTAGGATCTTGATTATTTAGTCGAGGCTGCTCTTCTGTTCTATGGTAAAAAGAAGCTCTTGGATAGCAAACCCATTCCCTTGCGCTTGGAGAAAGATAATGATCCCCGCTTGTTAACATCTCCTTTAAAGTTCCCTGGTAAGCTGGCAGTTGATATCCTCAACAACCGGCTATTTATTTCAGACAGCAATCATAACCGAATAGTAGGTTCTTCTTCTCTCTCCTCTCTGTATTCTCTCTGTATGGTTGTTGCATTTAGTTTGAGAAATTTTGAATGCATGAATTGCAGCAATGGTTTGTTAATCCTTTTGAGGGTTTCTGTTTTTCTGAAGTTATGAACTGACCATGGGATTGAAGGGCATTGTAGGGGTAGTATTCCTACCTCTGAAAGGAAATGTATAATCAACACTGGGGGGTGCAGGAGTTCCAAGTCCCCGTTTACTGTTGGAAATGGATACTTAAAGAAGAAAGGTTCTTTATAAAAGGTAGTATATTGATATCGGTAAAAAGTAAGTGCTGTAAATATTTGCAAGAGGAAGTTACAGAAAGTTTGGAGAAGAAAGTATGATGAAAAATCTAGGGCTATGCAAAGATAAGATCAATCTTTATGCATTTTGTCGGAAGGCAAGAGATAATATCGCTAAAGTATCAAAGCATGGTCATTCATATTCTAATGCAGTGTATAATAATGGTAACTTGGAGACGAAATAAGAGTATCTCCTGAAAAGTTTTCGCTGCTAATGAAGATTGGTGGGTGGTATATTAAAAATAAGATTGAGAGGTTAATCGGTCCCCTTTTTATCCAAATTTGATATGGAAGAACAAAGAATTAAGATTGGAAGCTGCTAGGGCTGGCGAATATGGTAGAATCAAAATTCACGAGGAAGATGGAAAAAATGCTGGGAGAGGATAAGGTAGGACTTGCAAATTATGCACAGAGAAGATGTACATTTTGTTTCTTTTACTTCTGATTTTTCTTTCAGAACTGGTGCCTTCTTTGTGGGGGACTCAAAAGTTGTCTAGGAAGTTATATTTCTTTCTAGAAACATTCTGGTTCTTCTTTGCCCTCTTCTGGAATTTTTTCATTCTGTTACATTTTAGTTCCTTCTTACTCCGTCCTAGTCTCAAGAACTCAAGAACACGGCCCTGATTTTTCTTCTGATAGTTTTTCCCATAACCAGATCTTTCCCGCATGTACTACACTATCTGAGTGACTGGGATTTGCTAGTGTCTCATCTGTTCTGGTCCTTCATGCTTGACCTGTATTACCCCTAGATCTTGTGATTGTTAGTCTTCTTTCTCTTTTCCACTTTCTCTTTTATGAGCGGAATGGTAAAATTAGTAATCCCCGACAATTTTCACATGTGGACAGGTAGTAACTGATCTAGAAGGAAACTTTTTAGTCCAAGTTGGAAGCACAGGAGCAGATGGTCTTCGTGACGGTAACTTTGATGATGCCACATTCAATCGTCCGCAGGTAACTATTGTAATTTTTTTGCTCTCTTAAAAAGTTGATTGCACAATTTTTCCCATTTTCAGAATTGATCTCAGATCTTAATTCTTATTATATCTTCAGGGTTTGGCTTACAATGCAAAGAAAAACCTCTTGTATGTGGCAGATACTGAAAACCATGCATTAAGGTACTGGCAGAAGAGGCATGCCTGTTATTGGGCAGGACATACATGTTTTTGCTTCTGATGTTTAAATGACCGTATCATCTATTGCTTATTTTCTGAATTCTCCATTTCCACGCGTATTTTCTTCGGAGTAGATGCTTGTGCCTTCATCTTTGAGAAGTTGAGGAAGATAATATTGAACTTTGTGGGTTTATTGATACTGATTATTACCGGGGAAAAACTTGGATTGACCAAAGGGTATATATTATCTAATCTCAATAGTTTTGTCTGCATGGAACAATTTTTGCTTCTCTGTGATTATAAAATAAAAACTGCACATCTTGTGCTGGATTTCATGATGTGCTTTTATCTTTCTTTCTTAAAATGGGAATTTTCTGCGCTATAGTGGTATCCTCTCTGTTTACATCAAGTAGTTTGATGATACATGGAGATCTTTAAGTTAATTTGAGTTGCATATTTTTTTAGTCGTAATAGGATACAGAATTGTAAAGTAGTTGTTGAAAGCTACTCCTAGATTGAATATCATGGCTAAATTTGACTTTTAGAGTAATTTGACTATCATGGCTAATTTGACTATCAGATTGAATATCATGGCTAATTTGACTTTTAGATTAATTTGAAATTTTGATCCTCGTGAATTGTGATAGATTGTTATTGATCACTAGTTTAGGACAAATATCTTTTACCTTATAAAAAAAGTTTAGGACAAATATTTTGGAGCTCCAAAGTAAAAATTCTCACACAATATCGTCTGCTAAAAGAAAATTCAGTTGGAATTGGTTCTTCAAATCAAGATTACAAAGGCAGAATCTAAGTATTTCAAAATTGTAACTTTACATGTTGATAACCATCCCTATCTTTTTCATTCTGTACTTTTTAACAAGATACTCCTTTTCAGTTAATTTAGTTTGGTTTGGACTAATCTATCTGTAGCTGACCAGAAAAGAGACCACGTATGTGGGTAATAATGGCTTCACTAGTTTTGAAGTTTATTGTGAGAATCGTAAGGCAAACAGGTTCAATATTCTTCATCAAAAAAAGGCAAACAGGTTCGGTATTTCATGTGTTAGCTACAATCACTTATTCTATGCGTTAATGAAATCTTCATATACAGCGTCTCTAGAACTGGTTGATTTTTCCACGAGCTTAAATTAAACTATGAATATAATTGATTATAAATAACTTCTTTTGACAGGTCTGCATATCCTTTCCTGGCAAAGAACTTAGGGAAATAGATAGTAGTAGATTAACAGGAGAACTTAAATAGTTGTGCGATGTTTCCTCAAGTTGGTTCATACTGTCAAATAGTAAGAAAAAGATAGTAGAAATGAAGATACTTAAAAAGCTTGTTGAAAAGAATGTCGTGGAAACAAAGAACCAGAAGATAATAGAACATAGCCACTGAAAAAAAAGCAACTGAAATGAAGAAAAAAGAAAATGTGTAAGGATATGTCTTCCACCATGGATGGGAAGGGGAGGAGACCTTACTCACTATAGGGTGGGTGCGAGCCAGTAGACTGGGTTAGCTTGTGGGGTTGGAGTTGACAGGGATCGCGAGCGAGCTATGGTGAAATAATGATCTAGATCTTGCTGGTGAAGAATATGATAGAAATATTAGTGGAGTAGGCTGTGAATAAGGCGGAAGGGGAGGGAAAAGGAGAAGGAGAAACTGGATGGGTTTGAGGATGGGGGAATACTAAGGCGATGTTTGCCTTTTACTTTTAGATTTGAGGGTAAAGTAGTCTTTTAGGATCAAATTGGTGGAATACTCCTCAAATTAGTATCTCAGCCACTGGATAATATGATGCCAAATTTCACTGATAATGTTCCTCAATTCACTCTGGTAGTCTAGTTCAGATTTCATCTATCTTTCCTCATTAATCCAGTCCTTTATGGCTACAAATGGGCGTTAACAAAATTTCAAAACCAGAAAGGCAGTTTGGGTCAAGGCTTGCTACTTTGACCATCTATTGGCTTTCTTGATTAAGATCGAAGATAACATGATATTCATGTCGCAGACAACCTTTTATTAATTTTAATAAAGAGATATTTTTCATGGGCTAAAGACATTGGCAGCTGTTAAAGTAAAAATTTTCTTTACCCCTTCATTTAGCCCTACAACTTCTGTTCAAATGCAAAAGATTTCTTCCGAAAAATTAATGCAAACCAAATACATTTTATTTGTTGACTCTTTTTCAATTAGCCATTAATCTAAGGGACTAAAGGTGTACGCGATTCTAAACTTTCATTGGAATGAAGAAAATGATTCAAAGAAGAACAGTTTTCTGATCTTTTCTCTCTCTTTAGATAAAACCAACTTATAGTTCTTCAAGCCATTATCAGGGTATTTACTGTGGTGAAATCATTCAAAAAACTTTTTTAATTCGTGAACATATCTTCTCATTTCCCAGCATTAACAACATACGGTTAGACATTCTGTTCCCATTATTTCTATTTTTGACAGATGAAAGTTGTTCCTTCTATTTCCTTTTTAGTTGGGGATGATGTGCTTATAGCTTCTTTTATAAGATTACAATCTTTTCTTTACCTGGATAATTTAATGTATTGAGTTCTACTACTGTAGGGTCATTGACTTTGTGAATGAGACTGTGCGGACCCTTGCTGGAAATGGAACAAAAGGTTCTGATTATGAAGGGGGAGGAACTGGAACTGCACAGGCAAGATTGGATCAAATTTATGATGTCTAGAAGCTTGTCGTTAAATAATTACTTGATCACAAACTGGTTCCAGTTAGCTCTAGCTTATTGCATATGTATAATCGTACTTTAATCTTATCTTTCTCTTAGATCAATTTCAATTATGGTCTGGTGAATCATCCTTTTTCCTTTGGAACTGAACATCGTTGGTCATATTTTCAGCTTCTCAACTCTCCGTGGGATGTCTGCTTTGAACCCGAGAATGAAATTGTCTACATCGCAATGGCCGGTCAGCATCAGATCTGGGAGCACAAGACATCAGATGGAGTTACAAGAGCTTTCAGTGGGAATGGTTATGAGAGAAATTTGAATGGCTCAAGGTAATATGTGCGTGTCTCCTGTGTGTAACAGGAGTTTCAGTAGAATGGGGATTAATTGTGCTAATTGTTTATATGAGATTGAAACATAGTTGATTGATTGATTGATTGATTGATTATTGAATGCTATGATGCTCACTAGCATCATTTGTCTGTCACACTTTCCTTTGAGGTGCTTTTTATTTCTAAACTTGTTTCCAAGCCTTTGTCCAGAAAGGTACAGTTTTCTCTTTTTGATTTTAAAAAAAGATCCGTATGTTAAACTAGAGCGAGGGAGAACCAACTGAGGACCAGATCTTTCACTGATAAACAAACACAGAAAGAAATTGAAGTTCATGTTTGATTCACTGCTTTGCACTTCCTCTGTAATTCTATGGGCGTACTCATATTTCTAGGACACATGGATATATTTCTTCTTTTGGAGTGCCTGTGTAGGCTTCCTAAAAATTTATCATTTTTGTGGAAACAGTTGAGATTTTTTATGGACTGAGCTCAAGGTATTCACAAGGATATGGGAAGTTGTCAAAGACTCAATGTACATGCCAGTATTAGCTGTAGTGGCATTTTAACATCAATTTTCTTCTGAAAGTTTCATTATGAATTTGGAACTATGTTTTATGGACTTCTAGCATTAACATCTAACTTAATTCGTTGGAACATGAAGACTACAAACTCATCTTTCTATAGGCAAGAACCCACAATCAAAAGGAATATATATTTTCAGTAGTACCTTCCTTTTGGTCTTGAATCTTGATAATGTGCTCTGGATCTCTTCCTAGTAAAAATTTGGTTCAACGTTAGCTTTAGCAAAATTTTCTCTGTCGGCTACTTACAATATGGTTAGTGCTATTACTTCCTAGTAACACTTGGTGAAAATAATTGATCTCCATGAATCAGCAGGAGCTTCCAATCAAAAGCAAACAGGGAAAAAACTAATGTAATGTGGAACGAAGAAACTTGCTTTGTACTTTTAGTTTTTGGGTTTTAGCTTCTTTTGTTGTATGATTTGTCCTTGTATGTGTTAGTTGTGAGAATATTTCCTTTCACTACTCACTTTAGACGAACTTGCTGAAATTCTGATTATTGTTACGTATCATCTTCTTATTTGCCATGGGAAAGCTCTACAAGCACGTCATTTGCACAACCTTCTGGGATTTCCTTATCACGAGGTAATCTTTTTAACAAGTCATAAGTTGTTCTTTTGAACTGGACTGTATTACCTTTTCCTTTGATAAAATTGATTTACTTGTTTTTTCTTTTTTATTGTTAAAGGTAAATATATTAACTTCAGCGGTAGGAGAATGCTGTAAAATAAGTACAAAAGGAGGCTACATTACAAATCGTGTAATGAGCTCAGGAAGTCAATCATGGCATATATGTCATTTGCAATAGCCATGTTGCACCAAAAAAAGAAGAGAAAGATGTACATCTGTATTTGATACTAATTACTGATTCTGATTTGCTCTCAGAAACTTTCGCATTCTTTTCTTTCCATATAGTCCACCACATCACCGCAGGTGTTTTTACCTTTTCCTTTGATAAAATTGATTTACTTGTTTTTTTTTTTTAATTGGTAAAGGTAAGAATATTAACTTCAGCAATAAGAGTATGCTGTAAAATAAATACAAAAGGAGGCTACATTACAAATTGTGTAATGAGCTCAGGAAGTCAATCATGGCATATATGTCATTTGCAATAGCCATGTTGCACCCAGAAAAAGAAGAGAAGATATACATCTGTATTTGATACTAATTACAGATTGAAATGTGCTCTCAGAAACTCTCGCATTCCTTTCTTTCCATATAGTCCCACTATATCACTGCAGGAATGGTGTTCCAAGTTTTCCTCTTCACCTTGCCAAGATCTTTCAAGTGTCAGCATTTAATTATCCATTTACTTGTCCTTTGTAGATCTAAAGGAGGCATATATTGCTGATAGTGAGAGTAGCTCCATTCGGGCAGTTGATTTAAGAACAGGAGGTTCAAGATCACTGGCTGGTGGTGATCCAGTTTTTGCGGAAAACTTGTTTAGGGTATTTCTGTTTGAAGCCAAAGAAACCAGATTTGCATTACTCTAATATACTTGGTCACATTTGTTATGGAAAAAAACTTGTTAAAGAAACATTTATCGTGCAGTTCGGTGACCATGATGGAATAGGCTCTGAAGTACTTCTTCAACATCCGTTAGGTGTTTTATGTGGAAATGATGGTCTACTTTATATTGCAGATTCTTATAATCACAAGGTACTTACAGGTGAATTTTTTGACAGTAGACATTTGCTCCATATGTGACACCATTTTATGACATCTTATGATGTTTGACAGACTTCTCCTATGATATATTATTTTAAAAAAATATTTGAACTATGATGTGATATTCCTTTGTCAAACTAACTTCTCAATCATTACTTCAATATATGTTTCTACTATTATCAACATATTATTCAAGTGGAAAAGGCCAAACAGATATGCTTCTAGAAGACAGACCTCCAATGGAAGAAATACTAAATGCAGTTAACTTGATGCTATTATCGGCTTTGGTTGCCAAACTCCTATCTTAAGTTCTTGTTTTTTTTTTGTGTTTTTTTTGTGGAAGCCGTGAATGTACAGATGTGTGATTGTTAAAACATATTCGTCATCTGCTGTCTCCATATAACTTTGTTTTGTCATTCACTCTCTCTACCTCCATCATAAGAACCTTCTATTTTGGCATAAAACATTTGGTTTTATAACAAATGTACATCACAAAAAAGAAGGGAGAAATAAGCCCCTGGCTTCTTTTTTCCCAAACATGATCATTTTAACTTGCACTTTTTTGTCCAAAAATCTTTTGCGATGCGATGGGTTTATGAAAAGTGGAGGAGAAGATAGAAGAGAGAAGGGCCTTTGGGAGGATTGAACCCATAATGGTGAAGGATGCAGTTGCAAGCTCTAGTTGACAACACTTAATATAGGAGGGTTAATAGCATGTAAAATTACACTTAATATCAAGGCGACAATGTGTCAATACTGGTACAACTTATAGTGGAGTTTGTTGCCTCCTCCTGAAGAAGTTATGATTGGGATATCAAAACTAATAGAGATTAGTCTGCTTAACCAGAAAATAGCACTGTCAAGAATTTTGCAAAATCATTTAATTTGGTTTTATGTCGTAACATTGTGCAGATAAAATTTTATCTGCTGTGGTGCCTTATGGCAGATAAGAAACTGTTGCCTGTATGAAGAATAACGGTGAAGTATTAGGTTTCTAAAGTTTGTCGTCATTTTCCTGCTTTTCAAATGGTATCTATGGAGCTTCTCCTTTCAATCAGCTAATGAGCTTGAAATGAGACATTTCATATGCTGCTTGTTGTGGTTTCAAGCTCAAAGCTACCATTTTATGTAACTTATGTTTCAATAATGAACTACTTGTTTTGGTACTGTAACAGAAACATCTCAAGTAAGTTAAAGCTTCCCTTTTTTGTTTAACTTTCCAGATAAAGAAACTAGATCCAGTTAGTAGAAGGGTGACTACATTAGCTGGTGTTGGTCAGGCTGGTTTCAAAGATGGAGCAGCAATGGCAGCTCAGGTTGGAGAGAGTTCATATATTTTTTCTTATTTGTATCGTATTCTGGACATTAGCGCGACATCCATTGCACCCAATCACATTTTATGTCCACATAAATGTTATACTTAATAGCATTAGCATGAAATAAATAGCTAGTATCACGATGTAGACCATATTATTTCTCCAATTTGATGGACATAATAAGCTGCTGACACATGAATATTTTAGATCTAGCATAATATTTTTTCTAAAATGTGTGGCTGCATCTGTAAACAACAACTTATTTAGTTATAAGGCCCTTATACACGTGCTCTATACTCCTCCCAAATTTTTTCTATGTTACATTTCATCATTAATCAGCAGTAGCATGTGGAGGTCATTGTCTTTGGCAACAGATGTTTGGTATTTTTCTTATTTTTCCCATCTTTTCTTTTATTTTCAAGTGGATAGTTTCCTTGGACATGATTGAAACACTTTAGTAAGGCATATGAGTGTACGCTGGGGTAAATCTAGCATGGATGAATATATCAAATATCTAGCATGGATGAATATATCAAATATCTGTCCACCCAGGCTTCTGAAATTGTTGGACCATCTTATAAGGTATCCAAGCTTGTAGATTGCCAGGAAAAACTTTGGAACGTTCTGTAATTAGATTCATATATTTAGGAAGGTTTTGTACATTTTCCTCAAACAAAAGCAGCATAACAATCAATAAAAGCTGCTTGTAATTGAGGGAAATGGATCTCAGATTCCCAATGTTAAAATGATGTTTCTACAATTCTATTGGAATCATTTACTGTAAATCAAATTTCTTTTGAAGCTACTTATGAATGTAATATCAAGAAAGAAAAAAGTTGGTAGTTTTTAAAAATTTAAGACTACCAGTACTGTATTATTTTGGGTGGTTGAGGTTAGGGGTGAGGCTGCATGGTGAATGCAGAGGTTGTGTTGAACAAAGAGAAAAAGGCACCCCAATTTGGGAGATAAGTCCTAGAGCTATATGCAATAAGATACTGACTAAAAAAAATTGCTATTTCTGCAAAGAGCACCCAATCATGTACAGTTATTTGGATGAACCTGAAACTTTCTCCAAGAATTCACAAAAAATATATATATTCCCTGAATCTGCAAAAGACTATTTTCTACCTTTTGTGCTCTTGTATATGGAAAGACTCCTTGCTATCATACATCAAACAAAATTTACCTTATTAAAGGGGAAAAAAACAAAAAGGAGTCTTTACTGTTTTGTCCTTTTAAAGCTTCATTAACACGTGCGAAGGATAATTTTCTTCTTGATTCTTATATCTCTCATTCTAAAGAAAAATTGATTTTACTTCTTAGATCTCTACTTGCAATTTTGGTGATTCTCTTCTGTCTTTTTTATTTTTCTTTTGCTGCAGTTCTCAGAACCATCTGGAATTGTTGAAGCAGAAAATGGTAATCTCTTCTTCTATGTGCACTCTGAGAGTGGACCATTGAACTTTGCAGGAATAAGAGACATTACTAATCTCAATGAAATTGATGGTCTATCCTCAGAAGTTGACCTCATGATTATATAGGAGTCATAAGACAGTAGCATTTCGACAAATGTCGCATTTTCGCTTTCGCCTCGAAAAGACCATTTTTGTTTCCCTTGTCATTTATAACATGTGCAGGTGATATTACCATCTTTACTTCATCCTTTCAGGTTCAATTTACTGCTGGAGCTCTATAATGCTTAGTTTTTGTATACTTCTCTTAATTCTTGATCACTGATGGGGTTGATCAGCGATCAACCTTTAGCCCATTCTTATTTGCATTAGTGATGGACGAATTGACGCGACATATTCAAGGGGAGGTATCGTGGTGTATGCTATTTGCAGATGACATAGTATTGATTGACGAGACGCGTAGTGGAGTAAACAATAGGCGGTAAGTTTGGAGACAAATTCTAGGTTCTAAAGGTTTCAAGTTAAGCAGGACTAAAATAGAGTACTTGGAGTGTAAGTTCAGTAATATAATGTATGAGGCAGAGGTGAAAGTGAAGATCAATGCGCAAGTCATATCCAAAAGAAGAAGTTTCAAGTATTTTGGGTCCATAATTCAAGGAGACGGGGAGATTGATGAGTGGGGTGAGTGAAATAGTGGCTCACTCCTGAGATATTGTGTGATAAGAATGTGCCGACAAACCTTAAGGGTAAGTTCTACGAAGTGGTGGTTAGATTAATTTTGTAGTAACGGAAGGAGTGTTGGCCAGTCAAGTACACCCACGTCCAAATCAATGTAGCAGAGATGTGGATGCTCAGATGGATGTGTGGGCATACTAGAAGAGATGTGATTAGGAACAAAGTAATACCGGATAAGGTGGGGGTGGCGTCCGTGGTGGACAAGGTGAGGAAGTGAGGCTGAGATGGTTTAGGCATGTGAAGAGAAGGTGCATGGATGTGCCAGTAAGGAGTGTGAGGGGTTGGCTATCACAGGAGTTAGGAGGAATAGAGGTAGGCAGAAGAAGAACTAGGGGAAGTGATTGGACAGGACATGGCGCAACTTCAGTTTATCGAGGACATGACCTAGATAGGAAGGTATGAAGGTCGAGAATTAAGATAGAAGAGTAGTCTTTTGCCGAGTGATGTCGTACTTTAGGTGAGATAGGTTGGGTACTAGCCTTCTCTACACTTCTCCATACTAGTAGTATTATTAATATTCACATAGCTTCATATTCTTTGATGTGTTTTACTATCCATTGTTCATTTGCTCTGATGCCACCATCGAAACCTGGCTCTGAATCTTTTTTCTCGCTAGTCTCTTCCTTCTTTTTCTCTTCTTTCCTTCTCTTCTCTTTTGAGCTGAGGGTTTTTCAGAAACAACCTTTCTGCGCCACAAAGGCAGGGGAAGGTCTGCGCACATTCTACCTTCCCCAAACACCACTTGTGGGATTACACTGCGTATGTTGTTGTACTACTCATCTTAAGCTGTACTAGCAAGAACTGCAGGAGTGCTGGTTATGCATGGCAGTTGTTTGCCATTGACCAAGCAGATGTTCCTGCTAAAGCATTCAGTTTGCTTTGTTCTTTCACATTTGTCCTAAGATCAGATGCAAATGGCACAGAGAGAGAGAGAGGAGAGGGTGTGGGGGCAGCATACTTGGGATTTTGGTGCATTAGAATCTACACCTAACGGGTGTATCACATCTCTTTATGGAGCATGACACCAGTTATGTGTGAACAAGGCCATTGTTACATATACTTCTTTGGTGTGTGAGTGAGCAATTGGGTGTTGAAAGAAGGAAAAGCCAAAGAGAAGAAATTTGGGAGTAAGACTGGGATGATGATATACACTTCTGATCACTAGGGTATCAATTGCTTAAGATTCATTAATACTTTTTACGATGGCTTCAATTATTTGAGGATCTTTAGTCTCATTGACAAGTTAAAGGAAGAAAATCTACCCTGTGATGGCAATGATATTCCAGAATATGAGATCCAAGTCTTAAAGTTTCAAATTAGATCATACCTTCGTCTTATCTTGATTTCAGCTAATTACAATTGTATGTATCTCAGTTTTCATGTTTGAAAATGTAACCAGCTGAAACTTGTATTTGACTCTATTCTATGTATTTCTGTAGGAAGATTATACATAGCAGATACAAATAACAGTGTGATAAGATACTTAGACCTGAACAAGTCAGAAGCTGAAGTTCTTACTCTGGAGTTGAAAGGAGTGCAGCCTCCACTTAGAACCAGATCTTTGAAGCGCCTTAGACGGCGATCTGGAGCTGACACACAGACTGTCGTAGTTAATGGTGGTTCATCCAATGAGGGTACATTGAACTTAAGAATCTCAGTACCTGAAGGATACCATTTCTCAAAGGTTTTCTTTCTCTCTTTTGGGAACAAATTGATTAAGAAAATAGGAACAGTATTTTCCCACCCTTGAATTTACCACCTCAATATGTCCCTTTGTTTATTTGCTTCATAGACTTTTGTGCCTTCTACCAAAATGCAGGAAGCGCAGAGTAGATTTAGCATAGACTTTGATCCAGATAATGCTGCTGAGGTTGATTCGTTGGAGGGAAATCTCAGCCCAGAAGGTTCTGCAGTAGTGCACTTCAGAAGATCTTCTGCTTCATCATCCACCGGCAGAGTTTATTGCAAGGTATGATTATCTGTGGAATGTATCTTTTAAGTTTGACTTTAGTTTGGTCAAGTTTACGGCTTGCATTTGTTTCCTTAAGCCATGGGAGTGTGTATGTCAGCAATTTTGTTAAGAGAAGGCTATGGCAGTCTATTTCTGAGCAAAAATAAAGCATCAGTTGCTTCAAATTTGCTATATGGAAATTTGACCTCTGTAGCATGTGGTTTGGCATTGATACTTTGAAGTAGCATCTCCTGATAAGCATAATGTGTGAACTGAATATAAAACAAGAACAGGATTATTTGGGTTCACTTGTAGTAGTCCTCTGAATACTTCCCTAATGTAAAAAGCAATTTCAGGTATACTATTGCAAAGAAGATGAGGTTTGCTTGTACCAGTCATTGACTTTTGAAGTACCATTTCAAGAGGTAAATCCAGACTCTGCCCCTGCCATGATCACACTTCCTTTTGATGTGAAGCCAAAAACATCTCCAAGTAGCTTACAGATACCCGCGAGGTGATTCATCGATCGATCATACAAATTAAAGTGAGAGTACATATTACTTAATCATGATTACGTGATAAATGAATTGTATAAAAGACACATTAGCCCTGTACCTGTGTGCTTTGCATCCAATTCAAGATATCGTACCATGCCATCCTACAAAATACTAATATATATTACTCTAAAATATTTAGAAGAGTTGATAATGTTTGGTACTTTAATAGATGTCGTAATCACAATCATGAGTCACGAGTTAACGACCAACATGATCATTAATTGCATGATAAGCAAAGTATATATAAAGGAAAGGGACTCACTCGTGTGCACTTGTCTTTTAATGGTCGGATGATCATTATTGGCACTGGCTGATGCTATATTCAATTATTTTTTTATTTTGTTTTAAAGTCCTTTGGTTAGTCTTTGATTTATCATATAATATTTGTCCTTTTTTTAAAAAAAATTAGGAGCCCTCTTAATCAAAATAATGCAAAGAAGTAATCGATTAAAATCGATATTATATATGTTAAAGGACAGCTTACAACGCGTTTGTTGCACACCAATAAGTATGATTAAGTGAACATTATTATTTGTATATCTTTTCTAACAATTTCAATTTAGGGAGGTCCTTCTAGTTAGGAATGAGTATCAACCTAAATAGTCGGTGCCCTTTTCTTTTTTTCGTTTTTTAATATTTTGATATTTGATAATGGTAAATTGTTTTATTAGTCTTATTTGAAATGTGTGAAAACTAGTCATGAATTGGTAGTTAAAAGATTTGAAACTATACAACAACAATATATTCTGACTTTGAAAAGATGGAGTGATTATTTTCAATTTGTGAAGTAATTTTCTGATAATCGAGAAAATGAAATGCCCGTGATACCACGGGACAAGGGGAAGAGTATGTCTCTCAAATTCAAACACCAAGAAAAACTAGTTTTCTAATCACAAGTATATTTAAAACATTTAACTTTGTCTCAAAAACTACAATTAATAGAGTTAATTAATATTAGTAGCATAGTTGTAGACTTGAAATGCACGAAAAGGTCAAGGTTATGGATAAGTAAGAATCTTAGCATGAAATTAAGAATTAAGAGATAGCATGTGGGAGTTGTTTAGCCATCTCACCATATGCAAGAAAAGTAGTATTAGATACCATCTCACGTAGTATCAATAATTTGCTTGATTTCTTCTGAACTTTTAAGTGATTTTAAGATTACCTTTCGAGCAGAGAAAATTAACAATTTATGGGTCATTAGTACAGTTTTACATACTCGAACAGTTGAATCAAATTATTATTCTCTTAGGGTATTTTCGGTAAGAAGGAAAAGTATTTTCCTATAATTCATTTTATGTCCTCACAAGTTGGAGAAAAAACAAAAATACAAACCATGCTGCAAAACAATTAAAAAGATTTTCTAAAACAATGGAGAGCAAAGTCTCTATCTGATGATGGAAAAAAAATAAAATTATCCAGTAGGTCTCACCTTCTTATCCAAGATTACATTTTAGAATAGAGATACTAATTTTCTTTTTGGAGTGATAAGCAAGTGGTAAATACACTTTATGGAGTTTATTGTTACAGTAATAATCTAAAAGCATGTGATTGATAGCTGTGGATCACTGCTCTTACAATTGGAAATATACTAATTTTTAAGTTTTAGTGTCTGACTAAAAGAGGCAAAACACTCTGGCATGTCACTGCCTAATAATTTGGCTTCGTCCGGTTTTTGTATTTTACATTATCCCCTCTCTTTTGGTTATTTATAAGGCATATATATCTGCACAAGTATTTAAATTATTAGTTTTAATTAGATACATGCATGCTACTTCTATGATCTCAAGAAAATTGAAATTTAATTTAATTTCATCACTAAATATTTAATGAAAAATTATTTGAAAATAATATATTTAGGGATTAATGGGATATTTTGCAAGCGATTAGTGATGGATTCGTAAATAACAAGGGAATTGTTATGGTTAGGTGTTTGGAGTGTCATGATATTGGAAGAATGCTAAATAAGAGGTTACTTTATCTACTTTGATAGCATGCATAAATGGAAAAAAACTGACTACTGTTGGGTATAAATGCAATATAAATCGACGTGCTGCACCTAGTTTTTCTTTCAACTAACTATCATCAATGTGCCCTGTATTTACATCTCACTCACTCATGAATATAGAATAATTCAAGATTGAGAATGAGATATGCTCTCTACTTAGTGGAGAGTCCAAAAGTTGTAATATTTCATACGTAATGTAATTGTCATAAATAGAATGAGAATGTGAATGCCACTCCAACATCTTGATATAAAGTAGAATATGTATGTCCCCCGCCCCCTCCTCTCTTTATGGCACAAATTCTCCATTTTGGGTCTGCACGAATTTGTTTTTGTGTTCCGCCACGTCCAGATTCAAATATAAATTTGAATTATATTTTACGATCTGTTAGTTTTTTTTTTTTTATTTGTGATCGCTTCGTTACTAGCGACAGCATATTTAGTTTGAAGTTATAAATCTTAATAGTTAACTCCACTAAGAACTATTCAAGTGAAAGGTTCAAAACATCTTCATACATTCAATTCCTTCGTCACTACATATGCCTACCCAAAATTCCATCTTTAGATTTTTTTTAAAAAAAAAGAACAGAGAGGAAAATAGGAAATTTTAATAGATGTGGATGAAACATCTCCACATTATTCAACAACAGGATTATGAATGAGTCCAAAGGTATCAATTCATAGAAAAACAAAATAAAAGGAGAGGCCAAATTTATTTATAAAAAGAAAAAACAAAGGAAAAGCCAAGGGAATTTGATAGGAAAAAACATGCACATGCTCTTTTGATATCTTCTTCACTCACACACCTTTCCTTTTTATCATTTTTCGTATTTGCATGTGCTATCGGGCACCCACTAAATATAATCATTGTAGAGAATAAAAGCAAATTCCCATTTAATTTGACCCCAGATGTTAACCAATCACTGCCCGCCAACACACTATCTCTTAACTTTGTTCAATACACCTTTTCCACATCATTTGCACATGAAACTTTTTATAACCAAATGAATCGATGGTTTTTATTTTGTTTTGTATGATTATAGCACATTCCCCTATCTTTCTTTCTTTTTTCTTCTTTTTCTTTCTTTTCCAAGTGTTCCCCACTTATCTCATACAAGACTCAATTTTTTTTAATATCATTATAGCACATTGTCCCGGTTGGGAGAGAGCAATTTTTTTTTTCCTCAAAATATATATATTTTAGAGCGAAATACACATTCAAAATATCATTTTTCAACTTTAATTTCAAAAAACTCTCTTTTTCAAGCATCTGCTTAAGAGAGGATAAAAACTATGCCATCCCCGTTCATTAAATATATATATGCATTCATACATGTTTGATATATGCTTCAGTATTTTTTTTTTTCATGGCCATGAATCACTTCTTTTGGTGCTAACATGGTCATAAATCACGAATATCACTTTTAGTAGTACTTAAAAATAAGTGAAGGATGTGAAACAAAATTACAAGTGAAGATCGTGATCAAGATTGAATTTAAGAAATAAATATTCTACTTTTTTAGTGGTGTGATAAATGTCGTGATGTCTCAAAGCTAGCTTTGCCCATCTCCTCACAACTTTATTTCCCACTTCAATCAAAACAAAATAGATTCAATGAATTTCCTGTTTTGTCTGACATAGGCAAGAGAACCTCATCTTCGTAGTTGATTTTCTTTTTTTCCTTCTTCTTCTTCTTTTTGTAGTGATGGCTATCTTTTGGCATTGTTTGGTGAAAGGTAAAAATCAAGTTTGATAGGTTCTTATTGGTCACATTCAAAACGAATAGAATTAAATAAATTATAAGATCATAATTTCTTTTTCCTTATAGGAAAGTGACATTGATTGTGATCATATATCATATATGTTATGTCACCAAACAGAGCTCTTTAAGTCTCTTAAACTATAATTACATTACACCAAATGAAGGATTAGGTTGACCTAATTAGTCTTTTTTTCAGGCTTACTCTACCTTTGTGAGCAAGATAAGGTGATTCAACTAACATACCTAGCTAGCTACTCCCTATATTGGCTCTATATTTAATATATATATATATATATATATATATATATATATATATATATATATTTCTTTTATAAACAAGTACAAGTGTAAGGTGGATAATGTTGATAGACTAATTAAAATTAGCTTTCACCTTTTATCAAGTGAATGTAGTTAGATTAGAAAAAAAAATGTGGGTTAAAATTAAAGTAAGTACATATTAAGAATAAAATAGTTTACGAGGGTAAGATAAGTTACTATTTAGTA
Organism: Datura wrightii; assembly: GCA_035772735.1. Taxonomy (NCBI): domain Eukaryota; kingdom Viridiplantae; phylum Streptophyta; class Magnoliopsida; order Solanales; family Solanaceae; genus Datura; species Datura wrightii. The sequence continues at coordinate 39,950,562 of JASDFA010000014.1, forward strand.
TTAATTTTAGAGACGGGTTTAAGATTTAAACTCTACGTGTTCAACCTTTTAAGATCTTTAGCATTGAACTCATTATATTCTTAACATTATAGATAATGTTAATAAATTCTTACATGTAAATTTATGTTCCGCGTCAAAAGTTATGAGTTCAATTGAACCAATACCTATATTGGTACATCTGCTCCTGATTAATTTTCTTTCTTCTTTTTGTTTATAAAAAAAATAATTGATGTGAGTATTAGAGTAAATGAGTTATAGATCACGAGTTTAAGTTATTGATGCTTGTATCAATATTGGAATTGCCTTTATTATTTTTATTTTTTTTATGCAACACTTCTTTAAACAGTGCAATAAACACAAAACGCTTCGCGAATGTAAGTAGCCTTCTTTTTTATTAAATTTTAAGATGAAAGGAAGATGAATTCGTACAAGTTAACCTCCCAAATACGAATATGATTCCTAAATAAAATACATGATTTAGCTTCTGAAAAATCTTGAGGAAAAAATTACTAAGCAACAACGGATTTTTGAAAAACGAAGGTGCCGTAGTTGATAAAATCACTTTTCTTGCTAGCTGAAGTAGAAAAAACGTTACTTAGTGGAGAGTCTAAAAATATTGAGGAAGACCATAATATAATTTATCAATTATTGGTCCCAAGCAACAAATACTATTAACCTAAAATATTGTTCATATATTTGCTTATTTATATGATACGAAGCATGTTTCAATCGTCGAAAATTTATTAAAAATAATAAAAATTAAAATAAAATTTACGCACACGATATCTTCTTCTGATTCGTGATTGTTGTTGTCGATGCGTGTTTAAGTTAATTCATTTATTCCCAATTACTCACACATCTTACAGCCATATATCCATGTGATGACACAGTAAATATGGAGAATAACAAACAGTTTACCAGATGGACAGAAGTAAATGGAAATATTAGAGCCTGTTTGAAAAGGCGTCTAGTAATTAAATTTGAGAGTAATCAAGTGTAATTATATAGTCTGATATATTTATTTGGTCAGAATATTATGGTCAGCAGGGAATTAGAAGTAATTGAGAGGGTGTAATTATAATCTCCAATTTTAGAGGAAAATTAAAATTGCAGGTAATTAAATGATATAATTACAAGGTCACTTTTTTAATTTATTCATCTTGATTATTATTTTAATTTATTTTCTTTATTTCTTTATTTTAATTTCTAGTTTATTTTTATTATTTTTATTTTTATTTTTAAAATATTTTTTAAATTTTATATTATTTATCTTTTATTTCCTTTCTTCTCATTTACCGACCTTTACTTCTTGTCATTCTATGTAATTGCTCGTATTTTTTCTTTTTTTATTTTTAAAAAATACATTATTATTCTAATTTTTGAATTAACATAGAATTTCATTCTTGAATTATGTTATAGACTTGTTTTCGTTTTCTTTTGAATTATATCTACTTAATATATTGGAACTTATTTTAAGTTATGCTGAAATTTGACACAAGAGTATAATGTTTACTTTTTTTTTTTTGAATTTATATTATATTTTCGGTTATAATTTGTTTGTTTTAGTAGTATTGACTTGTTACTTCACATGTCATTCATTTTTAGTTAGAATCGATAGATTATTATTTGTCAAATATTTGAATAATTTTATGATATTATGTTTATAATATTAATATTTTTTTCAAACGTTCATTCTATGATGTTTTTAAAAAATATGAATTTAGTTTTTATAATTAATTAAATTAAAATATTTTAATTTAAAAATATGTATCTATTATTTTTTAATCATATTAGTTAAAAATATATATTTATTATTTATTATATTTCTTAGAGATAATATGTATCTTAAACACCTAATTTGATATCATTTATAAAGACATATATTTGTCAAATATTAATTTTTGATAATTAACTTTTATTTTTAAAGATCAATCTAACTGCGTAATTACATTTGTGCAAACCAAACAGTATACTTGTAATTACACTGTAATTACATCATGATAAACAAACAGGTTATCGTAATTACTATACTGTGTAATTATTAAATTGTGTAATTACTATCTTAATAATTACATTAATTTCAATTACACAATAACTTTCCAAACAGATCTTTAATGTTCTTCCGTACGTAATTCAAATACAGGAGTCGAACTTTTATGCATTTCCTATAAAATATTTCTTTCTTTTTTCCCATAATTAATCTAAGATATTACCAGAATAAATCCTCTTGGGAATATATGATTAATGGACCAATTTTCTTATATCTAAAGTTTCACGTGAAGGCTATGCTTTTTCGTAATTTAATTGAAATCTTAAGGAATTCGAATTAGTTTAACATTTCCACAAGGAATATTTATCTCATTTCCATTTATATGCGCTTCATCTATTTTATGACGTTTTGAAATATTTAATACCGTCAATTTTAATATGCTAATAACTTTCACAACTTTTTAAAGATTTTGTTTACCAAATTATTTACAAATTGCAATATTAATGTAGTGTTTTTTCTATAAATAAACTTTTCAACTATTTGTCAAATTTTTCTATTTACAATATTGTTGGTTCTGAGGTTTTTCAATTGCTATACTATTTGATTGTTATTCATTTATAACAATATTTGATAATAATATTTTTTAATTGTTATAGGTGAAAAAAATGCATATGATTTCTTTTGTTATTTTTAAATAGTATGAATATAGGAATTTTAATAACAAATATTAAGTTTAATCACACTTTGTATAAAAAATATTTAATAATGAAAATATATGTTTATATAATATTTTTTGTCATATAATATATTAACGTATTTAAATATTTGGTCAAAATCTCTAGACCTATTACTTAATAATTTATTTTCATAAAAATGGTTAATTATCATATTATAAAAAAGGAAGATAGTTGTTATAAATGTGTAATGTTACAAGGATTGTACTGTCATAAAGACAGTTGTTGTTTATTATAGGGTCATTTGATAGGGCGAATAAGAAAAATGTTGAATAAGATATATTAATAATGCTGAAATTAGTAATGCAAAAATTAGTTATATACGCTAACTATTTCTTATCCAATGTTTCGTTTATTGTATTAGAACTAACATGCATCGCATAATTTCTAAATATAATTATTTATTTACAAAAATTACCTTCACATTTTTTAGTTTTATATACTTTAAATAATTGTCTCTTTAACCATGCTAATGCATGTATTAATAACTTTGACATTATTAATATTATAGTTTGTTATGTATTAATTATACATAAAATAATACCAAATAAAGTGTGTAATTATAATACTTATATTAGTTATATATAATTTTAAAAAATATATCAAATAAAAAATTAATAATACTAAAATTAATACCTATATTATTCTCACTAATATATTCTATTACATGATTGCTTATCAGTAAAAAAAATGTTATAACAAATAATAAGATATAATTATAAAAATTATTTTCTATAAGAACTTGGGTGTTAAGGTATTGTTACATTATACAAAAATGTTGTTAGGGAGAGTTGGGATGAAATAACTTTAATTTTTCATCCAATATAATATATATGCTATTAAGGATTTATTTAGTATGAGTGATAAAAGATAAATGATTTTGGAATTAATATTTAGATATGTTTATATTACATTTATTGAATAAATTTTTTGAATAATTTATATTAAAATTAATTATTTTAAAATTATAATATTATTTTTATTTTATATTAAAAATAAAATAACCAATTTTAAAATTTTATTTTAAAATACCTTTTTTTTAAAACCAAACGAGCCCTAACATCATTATATATAAATGTAACGTAAAGGAATACCAATTACTCCCTCAAGGAGTATATTTAACTTGTGAAAAACTTAAATAGTGGAGTATTCAATTAGAAAAAAAACTAGAGTAGGGAAAAGGAAAAATAAAATGAAGTAAAGAATAAGAGCGGGAAGAGAGAACCTCGGTGCACGAAAATGAGAGAGAGAGAAAGGAAAAGGAAAAAGCAATAAACAACGGACGCGTGGGTTGTCGCCTTCCCCTTTTCCAATACAAAACTCACCTCTTCCCCCTTCCCATTTCCTTCAAACTCCTCCCCCATTTCACTCTCTCTCTCTCTCTCTCTCTACACGTAATCCTTCTTTTCTCCGCCACCCACCGCCGCTGCACTTACGACTCAGGTATTGTTTTGCAACTCAACTTGTGAGATATTTCGTTTTTGTTTCTTATGCTCTCTTTTTCTCGTTTTGTGCCTTGATTTTCTATTTCTCTTTTTGTTTGAACGGAGATTCCTGAGAATCGAAATAAGAGTCGAATTTTTTTTCAATTCATTATGTGATAGGAGTATCATGCTAATTACTACCTTATGTGTATAGGTTTATGTACGGACACAAAAGCGTTGTTTCTGATTCACCTTATTTGCATATTTACTCAGAATCAGTTTCAGAAAAGTTTCAGAATCTCATCGCCTCTTTTTCTTTTTCTGCAGTTTGCATCCATTAACAGAAGAGAAGCAACCGTACAATTCACGAGAATCATTCCGAATTTTCCATCAGAAGTTCCTTCTGATGGCGTCATCCCCAACCGTCTCGAATCCCGATGCTAACTCCAATCGCTCACGAGAATCCAAGCGCAAAAAGAGAAGAAAAATTGGAGACGCTGGGGAAATTGAACCACTCACAAGCCTTGATCAATCGAGGTGGAGAACTGATACCGAGCAACAGATCTACTCTTCTAAGCTTCTCCAGGCTCTCCGTCACATCCGCCGGAGTAGTGACAATCCGTCTCCGGTTGTTGCCGGGCGCGCCGTCAGGGAGACCGCCGACAGAGTCCTCGCCGTCACAGCAAAGGGAAGGAGTCGTTGGAGTAGAGCCATTCTCACTGGACGGCTCAGCCTGAGGCTTAGCCAAATCAATAAAAAGCATAAGAAAGCTAAGCTGAACAGCGGCAATATAAAGTCGAAGAAACCGGCGGCGAAGAAGCGATTGCCGGCTTTGCAGAGAAAAGTTCGTGTTCTCGGCCGTTTAGTTCCCGGTTGTCAGAAACTCCCTTTTCCGAACCTTCTAGAAGAAACTACCGACTACATATCAGCTCTAGAGATGCAAATCCGAGCCATGACTTTTCTGACCGGCCTCCTCTCCGCCGGTGGAGCAGGATCAGTTGCCGCTCACCCCGATCGGCTCGGCTAAGTGGCTCGTTACATGTCCTTTTCTTTTCTAATTCTTTTTTAATTTCTAAACCTTTTTGTTAATAATTGAGAGTTTTTATATTGGTGTATTTTATTGTATACATGTCCCCTCTTTACCTTTTCTTTCCTGTTTCGCGCTCATAATTTTCACCTTGTCCACCTTTTTTATTTCTTTTTTATTTCTTTTAATTTTTTAGTATTCACATTTTGTTACTCTTGATGTCTTGCTTTTGGGTTAACATTATATATTTATTTGTTAATTAATTTATTCATCAATTATTGGTTGATTTAATTAAGTAGACATGCCAGCTAAATTTTTGTAATCGAAAGGAAAATTGTTTGATTCCGTTTAGTTTATTCGTTAATGAATTTTTCATTAATAAAAGTTTCAATAAGTTTAAAATGAATAAATAAGAAAGAAAGAGATAGGGTATTGGATAGACTCGATGGTATTAGGTATTAATCTTTGATGATTATCGTGCTTTTTAAAAACTTTATTATTTATTGAAACTAGATAGTAAAAATTGATATTGCTGATTTTCACTTAGTTTGGAATGGAATTGATCGAACTGTGTTGAAATATCAAATTTCAGTTTTGAACTCGAGAAAAAATGGTTAGTTAGATGTGATTATGGCGGGCGGTTTGGGAAGGGGGGTTGGGGGGCTAAGTGGCTAACCAAACCCCACAAATGCACATGAGTGAAAGCTGGCAAGTGGGAAGAATAGGCCAAAAGATGAGTCTTCAAAAGCAAGAGGGAAAGAGAGCCACCATTCACGTGCTCCATTTTCAAGCTCCTCTTTCCTTTTGCCCCCACCCACTATCTCACCCCCATGTGCCATGTATGAGTTAAAAGCGTTGAAATGCCCACTATTGCTCGTCTTTATCCCCCCCTCTCTAAACCTTTATTTTGCTAATTTTCACTTGAAACCCCTTTAAAGTTTGACACATGACACTTGTCTTTTGTGTTTTTAGGAAGTCCTTCAGCTTTTTTTTTTGATATTTCACCCCTATTTATATTGGGTTCAATTAAATTCAAATTTATGCCTTAAAACTCATATTGAGAGATAAAACATTTTCAATAAAGACAATTTCGTATATCTCGAGAAACAATAAGCATAGGTTTTTTTTCTTAAGAAAAGAAAAATAAGAGAAGCCTTAACACCACAAAGGAGTGTGTGTATTGATTAGTTTCTAAAAACCTTTAAGGGGCTCAATGCTATTTCCAAAACCTCAAAGAGGATTAGGTGAAATAACCCCAAATGAAATGCAGGCTTTAGAAATTGTATCCCCTCACATGCATAGGGGGCGGAACTAGGGGTTTTGAATCTCTAAATATTTTGGCCCTAAAACTGCCTTTACAAGGACATGACACATTAAGAGCAAATTTGGTAAGACGACAAATAGTGCTACAACAATGAGATAAGATTAGATACGTACGCATCCCACCATAACTTCTTCAATTGTCTTTACCCGAACCTATATGTTTTAATTTCACCTCATGATTGAAGAATCTAGGAAGATATTATACATTTATGACATTATATAAGTACATACATGTAGTAAAAAAGTTACGTAAATTTAATATTTTAATTTTAATTTTTTGAAATATTGTATTAATCTAATTTAAATTAATTTTAAAAAATAATTAAATTAATCTTCAAAAAAATAAAACGTGATAAAAAAAAATATGTATTATGCAATTAAAGAAAGTAATATGCAAATTAGTTTACTTAAACAAAATCCTCACTGGGGAAACTAAAACTCACAACCCTCCCTTTACCCGTTTATAACATCTAAATATTCTACTATGTAATGGACTAACTGAAAAATCATCATATATATATATATATACACACACACATGCAATATTTATAAATTTCTAGAAACTGTATATTCTTAATATTATATAAGCGTGCGAATAATTTTAATGTAAACTGGTTTGATATATTCAAAGTTGTTTCTAGCTAGTGATTAGACTTGTCAAAGACCATCTCTAACTTTTCATGTAATGAATGGTAGACACTAAAGTTAATTGTCATTATCATAATCCATCAGGATTAGGTTCTTCACTTGTAATTATTCTTGTGGTGTTAGAATTTTGTCTATTAATTGTCATTACCAATTAAGATTTTTCACTTGAAGCTGCAGTAATTAACCAAATAATAAACTACGTTATCCTTATTCACCAATATATTAATTGCATTATTAAACACGATTTTCTCAAAAATTCAAAATACTCTAGAGCTTCTTTATAACAATGTGTTTCAACACCGAACTTTAGTGTATAAACAACTTTAGGTTTTAATTACACTAATCATGGCCAAAGAAAAAGTAAAAAATAGATTAACTGTGTGAGCAACACTAAAATAGTACCTAAAGTTTAATAAGGCAAGGTGACATATAGTCTTGAAATTTTTTTATCCACATCTATATTAGGTAACTTAACCTTAAGAACTAAGCATATATAGATTAAAGTGAAAATAGTGTATCTTTTAGTCATTGTTAATTAATATAATTTTGTATATAAGACACATGTCTTGCATTGACTATTAATGCGAATGTAAATATTGAATGTGAGTAATTTATTTAATTTTGGGTACAGTGTATATATAGAGAGAGAAAGTGATTTATTTAATTTTGGGTACAGTGTATATATAGAGAGAGAAAGAGATATAGTTTTTCTCTTGGGGTCGTGTAGGCCTCTAAGCCTAGCTAACAAACATAATATCTTTGCCTTTCCCATTAATTCAGCAGCACTACAATTCCACATGCTACCATGTGACCTCAACTAAGACACCCATTTATATACACATATATATCTTCCTCTTTTTTTTTTTTTTTTGGTCCAGTAGGCCACCTTCTTGTGTTTTCCACCTTTGTAGTTTTAAGTTAATTTGGACCAGGCCTTGTTTCCTTTCTTTTCTTTCCCTTTTTAAGCTTGTTTACTTTTAGTTTGACTACACAGGATGAGAATTCACCCAATATTATAGGAAAGAAAATGTATAAGACAAGAAACGTACCGAGATAATTATTAACTACTCAATTTTTCAACGAAAATATAGAGACAGTATTTTAGACAAAAAACGCCTATCAGTAAAATGTGTTTTTCTAGTACTATGTAGTTAAGATTATCAACTATTAACCCTTTAAAAATACCAAAGTTAATTATCTGAATTTGGATATTTATTCATAAGATGTGTGTATATGGTTTTCTAAGTAGTAAGGAGAAATGGAAGATGTACTTTAGAGTTGAGATTAGGATGAAGGTATGGGACACAATGGCATGAAATTATGGTTTGTGGTATATATGTACATACATATACTTACAATACATTTATGTGAAATCCAACCTGGGAAGTCACTAGGCTACATTAACTTGATTTTGACACCTCATGAATGAATGCCACTTTAGCCACAATCATTGGATTAGGACCACCCATTTCTTTTATGTAATATTAATTAAATTAATTCTTTCTTCTACACCATTCTCATGTCATCTTGTATAGATGAGTTCAATTCAATAATATTAAGGTCCATTTAAATATATCATATGAAATTAGATTGATAGGGACATGGATATATGATTTAAAATTTTAAATTATATTTTTTAAATATGAAAATTCTAATATATTCTTATTAATTGAGCATATTATAGTATATAAATAAGATATTGAAATATCTCAAGACGCCTTCTTGATAAATCGCATATCTCATATATATTTTTTTTTATTAATAAATATTTGCCATTACAAATTTTTAAATATACATAATTTTATAAAGATCCATTAATCAACAATTGTAGTAATTAACTAGTTATTTTTTAATATAATCCTTTCACATGATATGATCAATCTCTTCACGCCAAGCATGTGTTTTTTTTTGTATTATTTAAAATGATGGGTTTCTTCTATTTTTATTTTTTATTTTTACAAAATATAAAATGATAAATCAAATTTTACATTTAATTCAAAAATTTACAATCATATTTTTTAAAAAAGAATTTGAGATATAAAATTATAATTTTAATTTGCATATTTATACATTAATTTAAAATCATAATTTTAAATTATGATATGAAACTACATATTCAAATACAAGCTAAAAAAATATGCAGGTATTACTGTTAGAAAAAAAAATATACATATATATTTGAAAAATTTAAGAGAATGGGTAAGGGGAGAAAAATGAATATTGAAACAAATATGGATAAGAAGAGATAAAGAGGAAATGGTAGGGCAATAAGTAGAGACAACAGTGTCCAGTTCTAAAGCAGTTAAGGAAATATTCGAAACAGATTTAATTGTTCGCTAATACAATTAATATTTGGGGTAGGGTGTAAAATTCGTCTGTTTCATATATAAATAATCAATGACACTAATATATATAGTGTAGTTTTATAAAGTAAAGTTTAATTCGAGAAAGATACAGTGCATACGCAGACTTTACTCTTTTCTTAGAAGCAAAAAGGTTATATTCAATAGATTCTTGACTCAAAGATAAATAAATCAACGCAATCTAGAAAAAGAAGTAACAGATGGAATAAAGCATATCAATTATTAATTAAAATAAAATAATACAATACTCAAAGTACACAAAACAATAGATAATAACAAAAATCTATGGGCAAGACACTATAGGATGAGTTATTACTACAACTACTAATATAGACGGATTAGGTAGATAAGGCTCAACTCCCCACTAACCTACTACCTTGATTTGTTGTGTCCTCCACAACCTCCTATATAGGGTCATATCCTCTGTAAGCTAAAACTGCGTCGAGTCCTATCTAATCACCTCTCCCCAATGTTTCTTTAGTCTACCTCCACCTCACTTGGAACCATCCATCGACAACCTCTCACACCTCCACACTGGGGCATCCGGACATCTTTTTTTCACATATTCAAATCATCTCAACTTTGCTTTCCGCATTTTTTCTTCCACTGAAGCCACTCACACCTTGTTCCTAATATTCTCATTCTAAATCCTATCTCTTCTAATATATCCACACATCCATCGCAAATATCCTCATTTCTATAACTCTCATCTTCTAAATATAAAAATTCTTGATCGATCAATACTCTACTCCATATATATTAATAATCAACACAACAATTCATATCTCACTTCTAACCATGTATATTATTTAATTTTTGACTTCTTTTTAGTGAAAGGTCATTGTCCACATTATCACACCACGTGTGGCGGGGAGTGTTGTGGACAGAACAATTGATGAGCCAACAAAAAACCCAAATGGAAATGGTTTTTTTTAATATATATATAGGGTCAATTTTTGTCCCAAGTCTAGGGATCAAATTACATGAATTTGTCCCAATACATCTTCTCCTAATAAATATACTACTTGTCTATTTCTAAAATATAATAGGAGTAAACACATTTGCAACCTGCCGAAAGCATTTCTATCAATTTAATTTGTCCTCTACTGCTCATGGGACCAATAGAAATTAAGGCCTTCAATTCTACAAGAATATACAACTTATTTGATTTCTTCTTTTTCTTTTTTGATTTTAGTATAATCATCTTGTTATTCGATATTATTGCGTTAAAAAAAAAATGTTCCCCATTTTCTTTTATTCTCAAAACTCTAACACAAGATATCTGATTAAAAATCTAAAAATTCTATCCGTTTCACTATACTCCTCGACGATTTTCCTTTTTTGTTTTAGTTCCCTCTCAGTCCCTCTTCCTTTCTATTTAATTATCCTGTTAGTGAATGAATAGAAAGCCAATTAAAATTAAGAAATTTCCCATCAATGGATAAGTAGGACGTATATGGGCCATATCATATGGCCCGCTATTGTCAAGACCCGCTTCTTTGTGGGTCGGTTTGATATCACATCCTTGCATCAGGCATGCATTTAATTATCTCAAGTCCCCACCTCCTTGATTTTTTTAATAGTCAAAGTCATCAATATATTGTTCATAGAAATTTTAGAAATTGAGCCGTGATTGTGCTTAGGGAGAAAAATGTAGTAACTACGTTTTGGTCAATGCATAGTTTTTCATTTTTTAAAATCTGTGTAAATTTTGCTTTCCTCAGTTTTCATCTTATGATATTATATCACTAAATATATATCTAAGGTGGAATTTATTAACACTTGCAGGCTGGAAAGATTTCACATAAACATTTTCAGGAAATCTATCTGAGAAAATTAATAAATATCAATTATAGGAACACACTTTTTAAATTTGCTTCAGGTAAATTTTCCAAAACATTTTATAACAAAAAAAAGAAAAAGAAAAAGTCCAAAATTTGAAGTAGCTCATTTTAGTAAATAAAGGAATAGGAAAGAATAGTTACTTGATGATCCATTAATCAAAGTACAAATCGAGTTTCGTATATCATTTCGTTTTTCCTCCAAAAGTATACTTAATTGAAGGAACAAAAATATTGTCAACGTTTATTCTTTCCTACCCGTTCATACTACTAAGACTTCTATTTGCAGTAGTATCGTTGTAATGTAATTGTGGCCTAACTCTAGGAGTTGGCCATTTGTATTGTTTTCTGGTTAACTGTTGAGCCCCACCCCCAAAAACCCAAGCTAATTAATAATCTAAAACTTTAGTAACAAACATAAGAGGGTCGAGGAGGGGGTTGACAAGGGTGGGGTGTGGTTAACGGATGACAGTTAGGGAGCGCAAGGGTTCAATCGAATACTAGAGGAAAAAATGAAATTACTTCAAATATAACTTTGACTTTGAAATTTTTATGACTAAATATTTAAATAATTTTTATTTTTTTTCTGAATTCCGTTATTTGAATTTCTGATTTTGGCGCTGCAAAGGCCCACGCACTAAAGAGATGCACATGCGCATGGGGCAGCAGTAGTACGTGCAAAAGAAACCAAAGCGTTTGCTGTTTCGATAATGAGACATCCTCTTTTTTTATTTTATTTTTTTCAGAGCTTTTCAAATAGCATTCAATTGCTTTCGTACATCACCTGTCAGCTCTCTTTATTGACAATCACTTCTGCGAGGCTACATTTACGTATGCGTTTCACTTTGCATATATATACAACACATAATCGTCCATCTTGTTCTTCCAATAAAACACTACTGGTGAGGTGGAAGCTGGCTGGCATGCAGACACAAAGGTCACTCTCATCTATCCTTACTTTCTCTGGTGTAGGAGCTAACACGTGCGCCTCGATTGGTGATCGCCATATTTATAACGACAATAACTTCATATTCCTATCACCTCTACGGTTTTCGGTCGCAATTTATGATGGTGTCCCATTCGTCGGTCTCGCAAAATTAGAATTTTTATTAAGAATTTTGAAAAGACGGTTCAAAATTGATCACCTTTTATACCTTTACCTGGTGGAGAGTGCAGCTCTGCCCCAGAAATAATTCATTTGTATATATGTACCTAACAATGATGATGTTATTTAAAGTATAAGTTAAGACCCGAAAATATTCTGTTAAACAAGACAACTTTAAGAAGTCTTACAAATATACAGTGTTCAGACTCAGAATCAAGACAATGTTACATGGGCACACGCAGCAGTAGGCATCACAATAATACACATTTAATTTACTTACTGATTATTAAAGTTGTAATGTTGTCACATATAAGGCTTATTTTTTAAAAGAATTACCGACATGTATATTTACTTACACAAGTAAGCCAATTTCCCATTGTTAACTGATACATTACCATCTCTAATTCAGTTAGGGTAGGATCTATATATGTAGATTTTTTTTTACAGTCAAAACATCTCCGGACTAAGCGACGATAACATATTCAGTATAATTTCACAATCAAGCAAATCAAACTTATTAACCTAAGTTTGGTATAAAAGTTACTTACGGGAAATTATTTATAGATTAATTAATTTCCCACAAGGTAGTGATATATAAATGCTTGATCGTCAGTTATTGGTGATATTTTGGCTGCGCAGATAATTGATTGTCACATGCACCATTGATTTACAAATCACCGGCACCACATGCAAATTAACAATGATTGTGGTCCGTTATACTTGTCATTTTTACCCGTCCTTACCCTAATTACTGTTAATTTTAATAGTACTGTGGGAGTTTATTTTGTTAGCTGGACCATATCTACTTAAGTTTAGTAAAGTTAGAGAATAAATAGTTCTTCTCAGTATTATATTTGTAAAAACAAGTTAAATCAACCATAAAATTAAGGGATAATTTTAGCTAAGATGTCGGATGGAATAATACTATATATAGTTAGTGCAAATTATATTTAGGTAATTCTTTGGCAAACGGTAAGGCTCGTGGAGGACTATACATATAGTTTTATTCTACTAATAACACGAACATCAATTAGTATCTCGAAACAAATATCTCAAGATGATTTATGTTTCACAAAAATAACCTCTCTTTAATAAGGAGTACTACTTAAAGTTAATACTTTTCTCCTTTAGCAAGGAGTACTACTTAAAGTTAATACTTTTTTAGTTCATTTTTATTTATTGAGTTTTGTTTTTCAAATGTCAAATTTGTATATTAACTCTAATCAATATTTTTTTATTATATCAACATGAGAAGGATTGCAATTTATATTATAAATCTATAAATCTATAAATTTTTAATTTAAAATATCAAATTTATATAATTTAATTTAGCTCGAAAGATTAATCAAATAAGATAAAAGAAAGTTGACAAGTAAAAGTTAGTGGGAAAAGTAGTATTTTTTGACTTGTCACTTTCCAGACTAATGCATCCACGTGTAGACTGACAATTGTTGAATCTGACGGACCACAAAACAAATCGAAATGGAGATGTTGTCCTAGGTCTAGGGATCATATTTCATGTCCTTGTGTCCCAATAAATCTTGCCACATCACAAATTACAAAAAACATCTCAAACTTTTTACTCCATTTAATAACACACAGCCCCCCCTGATAAAATCACTTCCTATCAATTTTGGCCTCTACAAGTGCTCTTTGGTCTTGGGTCCAACAGAAGGTCAAATCTTCTTTTGCTTATACAAATCCTTGATTGGAAAGAGATCATTACCCGTCTCAAACTATGCATCATATTTTTAAATATCTCAAAAAAATATTATATTTTTCAATTTAAAGTAATTTAATTTTAAACTTTATATTTTATTTTTAATGAAATTATTTATGACTATGTCAATATTTATGATTTATTTATAACATAAAATTATGCAATTATAGTGTCTATGAGCTTTTTTATAATTTGAATATATTATTTTGAGATCAATCTATTAGGAAAATAGGGTTACATATTAAAAATAAATTCTTAAAATTCATACTGCATCAATCGACATCGTATATAATATTAGGTAAGAGGGAGTAAAAGACGAGGGAAGTTTCCATCTTTAGAAGCCTCTTGATCAAAACCTTCTATGTGGATTCGCTTGATCACAATAATTAATTGGACTTTAACTTTTTTATCAAAATTTTGTGATTGGTGTTTATGTATTTTAATATTAAAATGTATAATAATTAGTGAGAATAAAATAGAAAAGTGGTGTCATTATTTATTATTGGACTTTGCGGATATTTTAATATTATAAGATGTTATATTATAGTGTTTTAGTAATGTTTTATTTTTATGAACGTGGTCATTATTTTTCATATATATACTGTGGCATTACTATTCATTATTATACCTCATTATGTTTTGTAACTGATGTAACCTTTAAGGCATAATTCTCTCATAATTCACCCACATTATTTTTCCACTATCTTCCAATTCATTAAAAAAAAAAATTCACCTATAAATAGGGTGGTCTTATCTTGTGTTGGGGGTAGAAGAGGAAGATGAGAAGTGTGAAACATATTGTAGTGTATTTTGAGGGAATTGTAGTGAAAGAGAGAGTTGAGACAAAGAAAAATATTTCAAGTCTTCAAGTAATTCACTATATAAAAAGAGAGTAATTTTATGTTGAAGGAAGGTGTTCTTTAGGTGAAGTTTTTGACTCTTCAACTAATTCGGAATTGTTTGAGCTAGCATAAGACGTATCCTGGAGAGGACAAGTCAAGAATATTACTGCTGGATTGGTGAATACTGCAACGGACTTGAATCTCCTTCAAGAGAATGAGACATCCGCTCATCAGCCTGAATATTAACTCACTCATTATTGTTAATTTTATATTTAACTATAACTTACGGTAGATTTACCAACACTTTGCATTTATCTAAATATTAAAAAAAAATTATAATTAAGCTCAATTGTATAATTTTTAGTTAATAAAATACGAAGAAATCATTTGTCTGGAGAATATACAATGTCTCAAGTTCTCAACTCACAACAGAGACATTTTCGCCAAATATGAGAGATACCTAGAGTAGAGAGAGATTTTCCAAGACTAGAAACGCGACTATTATAGAGAAAAAATCATGGGCTTTTTTCAGTGGCCCAAAGCCCTTGGTGGGGCATTTTTTTCTCGAACAAAATTTACAAAACTAACCACTTTTAGTTTATGTAATTAAAAATAATCAGTCTTATGGGATTTTAAATTCTTCTTCCATGTCACTGTAATGAAGTTTCAACTGTGAAATTTAAAATTTCTTAACGGTAACTATTTTTTAATTGCAAAACTAAAAAGTGGATAGCACGTGCAATTTCTGTGACGGAAATTTGGAGTGTATGTTTTGTTTGGTCAATCCTAGGTTTAATCATATATTCAGATTTTATAAAATATATATTATTAATAAAGGAAATTAAATAGATATGGTACAACAAAAGCAAGTATATGTAAATCGATAAATTCGTTCTAGAGTAAGGCCCACGATGAATAAAGTTTTAAAGTAAAATAAACTCTCCTATTAAATAAAGCAAAATAGTAAATTAAAACTTTAACTAGTTAATTATCCCTTGAATATTACTATGTGTATATTATTATATAATTAATAGTATTAGATGGATCAAAGGGGTAATTGAATAATATACGTTAATAATAATAACTTAGCACTTATGCCATAGAATAAGGTTAGTCACTTAATCATGAATAATACATAAGTAAAAGTTACTGATCGAAGGAAGTGTACTACATCCGTTTTAAAATAAATAAATAAATATCTTGAAAAAGATATAACATTTTAACATTTTTTTAGTTATGTAAAACTTTCTTCATTAAATAAAGATAAAATTGGAAAAATATCATTGATGTCTTCTTGATTATGTAATAATGTAAAACACCATTTATTTTGAAACAAAATCAAAAAATTAAAATATCACTTATTTTGAAACAGAAAAAATACTATTAGAAGGAAGATATTTATTTTTCAAAATTGAGAAAGAAACAAAGTCTGATGACGTAAATAAATTTCACTAATTCGATGCACTGTTATTAGTGTAGAAAAAGTGTCGAAGGGATTACTGAAATGAGTTAAATTCTATGCAATATTAAGAAAAACTATTTACTATACTGAATTTCATTTTCCAACATCTTTTGGAGACGATGGATCAGGATTTAAAAGATAAACTCTCTCCTTGGAAGTTGAAACAAAACAATAAAAATCATTAATTAATGGAATCAACCAAATTTGGAGAAACTCATCAGTCATCCCTATTTACTTTTGGCGTGCATGGAATATTTAATAACCATTCATTTAATAGAATCTTTTTTTGTTTATCTATTTTAGTAAAATCAAAAGAAATTTACTATTTTCTTTCAATATTATTGTTATTATTAAATAATTATGTAAAATATTAGTAGTTAAATTTAAAATTTTAATGCATAATTAATAAAGTTAACTAAGTAAAATTAAATATATCTCTAGTTATTAAAGCTTTCGTAAGGGGCGTGTTTGGTCAATAGGGGCCAAGTAATATGAAACAGAGGAGGGAGTAACTAATGAACGTCAATTGAATACGAGTAGTAATAAGGAATTAAAACTTGTTAGTTTCCAAAAAAGATTAATTAAATACGTTAAGTCTCTCTACTATAAATAGTCATACGAGGCAATATCAAAAATTCATTCATCTTAATAATTGTTAGTATTTCAACAATATCACCAATATGTACTCATCATATGGCAGCACAAGCTCTGGCACCGCTTCAAAATACCAAATCAAATTTGGTGGAGAAACAATTGAAACAACTGTTACTGACAAAGCTGCAGTGGCCAATGAATGGGCCAGTGCAATGCTGTCCAAGTATTCTGGAAAACAAACAGTTGTGGGCTTAGACAATGAATGGAAGCCCAATTTTAGTCCATTCAGTAACAACAAATTAGCCACGCTCCAACTCTGCATCGACAACACGTGTCTGATAGTCCAGTTGTTCTATTTGGACGAAATCCCAAAGACCCTTAAGGAATTCTTGGCTAATCCCAATTTCACATTTGTGGGTGTTGAGGTTGCTGAAGACATCCTTAAACTGAAGAATGAGTATGGGTTGGTTTGTGCTAGCAAGGCTGACATTCGTGATGTTGCTAAGAATAAGTGGCCTGGTAGATTTTCTCGTCCAGGATTGAAAGATCTTGCTTATGATATATGTAATCTTTATATGCTTAAACCAAAACATGTTTCCATGAGCAATTGGGAGGCAAGTGTTCTTAGTTATAGCCAAGTTGAATATGCTTGCATTGATGCTTATGCTTCCTACAAGATTGGTTACAAGCTCCTTATGGAAGATTGAAACTATATATTTCAAGTGTTTTGTATTTGTGGTTATTTCTGCTGTCTGTTTTAATTTGCTAGTGATGTCTGTTTTTCCCTTTTTGGTCTGCCTGAATTAGAAACATTTTCAATTATTAGTGGAATGATGTTCCTTTTTGCTACATATGTAGGTTTTATTATCTGTAGTATCTGTTTCTTACTATTATCTTCACTTCGTCTTTAAGTACACTATATATAATTTGGTACCTATGAAAACAGCTTTGTAAGGAAAGCTCAAGGATTAATTCTGATCACTTTAATTCAAAAAGATATTTAAACTTAATTCTAATGAAAACATTAATATGTAAAAGATGTGTATATTTTAAGTTCTAAATATTAATTAGCATAAAAGTAAGATGAAACAGAAGTGGTGGAAGTTATTTTTGTTTAACAAAATTAAGGAAATCTCACGGTGTACCGTTAGCCACAAATTTTTGAATGATGCTGAAAATTGTAACTGCTCCAATATATAAGTAGTTGAAAATAATTTTATTGATGAATCTTGGGAGTACAATTATGTTGTTGATGCATCTTTCTCATTTTGTTGTTTCAGATTGATCTCCAGGCATAACTCCGTTGAGGAATTTTCTTGTTGAAGTTGATGTTTGCTCCAATGTTTACTGAATGTACTCAACAAAATTATGTAACCCTCGTATTTTTAGTTGTTGAGGTAGGCAATTCAAGTGTAATTGAACTCTTCTTTCTCATTCTGATTGGTTCATGTAAGCCATCAAAATTATCACAAATGTTATGTGATAAAGTTGCTTTTGATTGATTCTTGACTTTGATTGGGATTGCCACATCATTTGAACACGGGGCATCATTCTGTTGGTATTGAATTTGACAGATATACTAAAAAAGTTTATTCCAAAATTGTCGTTAATGTAGAAACTCAAGCATTAATTATCCTCTTTTTTTTTGTTTAAGATAAATAGTTTAAGAGTGAGCACGGTCAGTTAGATTATTATAGAAATTCGCATATACTAATATTAGTTTTGGGATGATTTTGTGTCATTGAAAGGGAATAAAATAGCTGAAGTTATCTTAAAGAAGTACGTCGGACAAAAGAAATTTTATGGTTTAAGAACATTTTTAAGCCACCAGAGATACGTGTAGACTATATAATTTTGAAAGCACTTTTGAGCAGTTACATGTTGATCTTATTTATTATTACTTTTTTTTGGAGGTGGTGGAACATTATATTCACTGCTATTGATAACATAGGTCAAATTGGTAAGGTATTAGGATATTAATTCTAACAAAAGTATTGCAACATTTACTTCACTCTATTGTTCATTTTGTCTTCACTTTTTTCTTTTTGTCCTGAATCTATTGCTGTTCATTAAGATTTGCTTGGCTTTCTCATTGTGAAATAGATATTTCACAATCACTTCCCTCTTTAAAACTTCCACAAGGGATGAGCAACCAAAAAGATATGAATGTTTCTTGGAATTTAAAACCAAGAACTTTTTTTGAGTTCTCAATCTAAATAGATAACCAGTTCAATTAGAAAGAGTGTGTATTAGGTGTTTTGTTTAATTAGTCAATCTCATCATACATGTGATATATTTAATGTAGTATTCTAATATGTGGACAATAATAAATTAAATATTTTTTCCGTTTCATTTTAATTGTTAGGATAAGATTTGTACATGTATTAAAAAAAATTAATAGGGATTATAATTTGACTAATATGACCCTATTAATTTTTTGGAAACATGCAATAATAATTTTTGTCATATTTTAGAATGACTTTACATACTAAGAGTAGAATTTGAAAAAACATAGTTAATTATCTCTTGAATCTTGAAGCTAACAAGTATTTTACAATAATTAGTTTTAGTATAGCTAGCAATTAAAATGGAACGGAAGAAGTAATAGCTGCTCTTTATATTTTCCGAAGAGGCAAAAGGTAGGGAATATATATCACATTAGATGACTGCTTAATTCTCACTTGCAGATACTTTCTGCGTCTATTTTTACTTATTCGATATTGATTTAGCATATTTTTTTAGAAGCAATAAATAAAAATAACAATTTTATTATATCACCTTTTAAATATGATAAATTCAATATTTCAAAAACTGCATTAAAAAATTAATATAGTTAATAACAAGAGTAAAATAGAATATCTCATTAATAATTATCTCTTAATCTAAACGTTGTAACTCGTCGCGTTAATCTGACAATTCACATGATGACGATGATCTCTCTCTTGATTTGCATGAGTATCTACAACTTCATCCATGTCGAATATTCAGATCAAAATTCGATGTTATCACATAAATTAAAAATAAAAAATAACAACGATAATAATAGTAATAACAATAATGATATAATTAATATAATTAAATTTATGGTGAAGGATGATGGAATATATTAGAATAGGCTAGCATGGCGGTCTAGAAAATTGACCACCTTGGCTTCCGGTTAAAAATGTGTGGGATGAACCAGAAATAGAGAAGGGTTGTTGATGTTTTTTTTTAAAGGTCAATGAAAATTATAGGATTTACTAGGTAATTTATTCGGAAAGCATTAATAATTTTTTTTTTATAATAGTCAAATATTATTATAGTTTAATATTATAATATTTAAATATTTAAATATTTTCTTTAATTATTAAATTTTAATAAAATAATAACTGTAAAATTGTTTTATTTTTTATTTTCTTAAAAGAACATTAAAAAAGCAAAGAATGATAAAATAGATTTTTAACTATATAAATTTTAAACATAATTCTTTTATTTAGTATATTTAAGATGTGTATATAAATATTCATTTTTATATATTAATTTCATATCTCTAGAAAATTAAATGTTAGTGTTCTCATAATCTTTTACTTATTTAACATTTAAAAAGAAATATAAAATAGAGAAGAACAAAAGAGAAAAAAGCACAAAATAAAAAGGATAACAATCATCTTTGGCTAACTAATCGTAAATCATTTTGATCTTCGAACAATCGTTTATGATAGTAAAAAGTAAATAAGACTGAAAGTGTAATTAGTTTTTTAATTAATTTCCTCCAAGATAACTAATTAAAGCAAACCCCATATATGTGAAGATGGGTGAAGTTGAATTAGCAGTATCTATTTTTAACTTTAACTTCAAATATTTTTTTATCGAACTTCAAGTCGTGAATCAATAATTACCTCCATACGCATACTAATAAAACATATGATCTTAGTCATTTTACATGTTGTTCATTCTTCAGTTGTCAAGCGTAAGCATCCGTACAAATATATTGAGTTGTTCCACATAGACGTAAAATTGATATAAAATTGCTAGCCTTATATTTTTGGGTAATTTATCCTCTCATCATCATAAGATAAGTTGTGATGTTTTAATTTTTACAGGCTTATACGTAAGAAAAAATATACACATATAAGGTGAAGAGTCGTAGGGATGCTCGTAATGTGAGGTCTTTTTGAGAAGAAATGTGTGGCTCTAACAAAACGGGCTATATCACATGAGTATTTTGGAGTTGTTTTAGCCCAACAACTTATATCATTTTTGAGTTGTTTTAGATAATTTTGGATCAGGTTATTTTTCACAGTCAAATATCCAGTTATAAGGACGTGTATCTGAGTGTCTCGTCATTGTTGTGTGCTTTGTCATAGTGATGCTCGTGAATCCATCATTATTATTGTGTGTATTGTCGTAGTTATCTTCTGGAAGAAGATTTGCTCTATATTTTCTAGAAAGGTCAATAATAAAAAATCTTATATATTTATAAATTTATATAAAAACTAACTAATTAATCATTTTGATCATCGAACAATCACCTTTGATAGTGAAAATTTAGTAAGCAGACTGAACGTATAAGTTTTTTAATTAATTTCCTCCAATTTAATTAATTAAAGCAAACCTCCAAAATGTGAAGTTGAATTGCAGTACCTATTTTAACGTTAATTTCGGATACTTCTTTTTATCGAACTTTAAATCTTTCATAAAACTACATTCAAACACACACTAATAAAACATACATCGAACATTCATTGGATTAATTAGATGGTCTTAAACGATTCAAATATTATGTTGCTCATTCTTCAATTGATAAGTATGTGCATGCGGGTATATTAAGTTGTCTCACATAGGCAGTAGGACGTGGAATTGATATCCTTATATATTTTTGAGAAATTAATTCTCTCCTCATCATGAGATAACTTGTAAATTTTTAATCTTTACAAATTCACACATAAAAATTATGAACAAAATAAATAATTGTGATAATAAACTGATATTATTTATGCAAAACCATATATAGGACCAATGAGTCTATTGGTAAGTCGCACAGTAATTCAACTTTGATTATTCTCACATATTTCTGGACATCAATTCATATATCAATAACTGAAAAAGAATTGCAATTGCATTATTTGCTAAACATTAAAAAATAGCTTATGTGAGTATATGCATCACATAAACTAAAAATCAAACAAAGTACCCAATCAATTTATACTTTTAGGTTAAAAGTATAGTCAAAGCATTCAAGTTAGATTCATCACATCGAATACAGATTTCATATTGGATAGAAACGAGAGTTGCGCGGGGATTTGAAAAAGTTTGAGCAACATAAATGGTCATAATAAGAAAAAAAAATTTAAATTTATAAATAAATTATTCTATTTATCTCAATTTATGTGGCACACTTTTTTTTAGTCTGTCCCACAAAGAGCATGTCACACATTCATTTTATGTGGCACAAATGTCTATGATTTATTTTGAACCACAAGTTTAAAAAATCTTTCATTTTTTCAAAACTTCATATCGGATACCACATAAATTGAGTTAGAAATAAAAATATTCTTAAACATCGCCACATAAATTTATTTCAATTTAGCCCATATGAGCTTCTATTCTTCGAAGGAAAGATAACACAAGTTTATTTTAGTGACACATGCATAAACTCATGTAAAAGCAAACCAAGAACTTAAATATGATATCGTCCTTGAGACCGGTGAATGTTATGTTAGCTTTTATATTTTAGTTGCTTAAAAGGATTAAAAGCACATAAATAAATTAATTGAAAGTTAAATGTGATGAGTTAAATAATATAAGGACTAAAAGTAAAATACAACAATAATTCAAGGATTAAAAATGTTATCTTCCCTAAAAGAGAATATGTAATATATACATGAAATAGAGATTTCAAATGGGTGAGCTATGCTGAACTATTTGAGTAGATTAATAGTCTGTTTGAAAATTGTTTTTTTTTAAATTGCTTATCAAAAAAGTACTATTAGGTTGCGTTTAAGCAATGAATTAAAAAAACACTTTTGAACAACAATTAGTGTTTGTCCAAGTTTTTGAAAAATGTTTCTAAGTGTTTTTTTTTACCAAAGTGTTTTTCAAATAAGTGCTTTTAGAGAGAAGCTACTTTTTTAACTTTTGAAAAATAACTTTTGTTACTCCCTAAAAACACTTATTTTCTCTCAAAAGTTTCGCCAAATACCTTATAAGATAGACTGAGTTAATAAAAGATTATTTTTTCTGAAATGAATTAGAGGGATAAAATGCAAAACATCATTCGTCCCACCTAATTCTTAATAAGTTTTTAATTATTTTATTTAAAGATGTCCGAATGATATAAAAATTCGTTATACTAATTATGTATATAATTTAAATTCATTAGTTAAACTCTAAATAAATAATTTGGTTCCCCAAAGAAAATTTGATATATCATTAATTCTTTTTCTATTAAAAATAAGGTGCGGAAGATTTTAATAAACTTACCTACATAGTTTGACCAAGTTGAATTTCCAAAAATACGTGTCAAAATAAAATACAATAATCAATGATAAAACGAAAGAAAAGAGATTACATTATATGCAAGTCATTAAATTTGGTCAAAATATTTGTCATTATTTTTGCTATAAATCCCCTAAACCATGAGTACTTTTTATTCATCAATCACCAAACATACTTCTTTTCATAGAGAGAAGCATAGTTGATAGAAGTAATGAAGGAAGATAGCAAATGGAAATTGCCTTTGATTTGAGAAAAATACTGAAGGTGCTTTCATTGTCTTTTCCCTGTTTTTTTCTTAATCATTGATTTATGAACTTAAATCTGAGTTATATTTTTTATTATTAATTTTTTATGTTTGATTGATCAAAATATTTTTCATGGTAATAAAATTATTGATAGTTTTTTTTTTATATTTCTTCTTAGATATATACTTGTAACAAATCATAAATAGTTTGTTAAAACGATATCACATATTCATGATTTTTTTCCATAACATTGATTTCTTGATTTGCATTTAAATAATCATCTGAAATCTTAATTATTTTGCAGATAAAGACTGACGATGAGACATTCAAGAAGGAGGAAGTTGAGGATGAAAATTTTGGAATAAAATTTTGTCATGAAAAATATATCTTCTATATGGATATTTAATCTATTAGATTGAATCAATGGGTAACCAAGTTGTTTGGCAATCCTCTTAGGATCGATTTTGCATAATTTGCAAATTTGATTTTAAGGGAATAAACAAACATTTAAATAGATTAATTTTTAATTTAATTTAGGAGTAATAATTTTTTGTTCTATTAGACTTAGGAATCCCACCACTATGATTCATTCGCCCATCTGTATTATCAGCTTGCAGATTGCTTTTATCGCGTTGATGTCATATCATTCAAGACAAAGTATCCTCTCTCTTGCGATGCTAGAAAGAAAGTTTGAAAGATATTTCGGATCAAGTTATCTTTCTTAGTTAAATAGTCAGTTACAAGGATATGCACCTCACCATCAAAGGATTCTTGAGAATCCAAACTTAATTTCTACTCTGAGTATTTCATTATCGTGTGCATTATCGCAATTATATTTTGAAATAAGATTTGCTTTATAATTGATAAGTTTTTACGGAACAACATCTTCAAGTTCATCATTTTCACTGACTTGTCTCTATATATATAAATTATAATTCCATACTTGTAAGTTATTCACTAATTTTCTAGAGAGATAACAATAAGTAGTTTTATATATTCTAAAATTTATCATGAGGCTATTTTCCCATATTAATTTTAAATGTTACAAAATAAATATCGTCATATCTCTACTTTCTTGTAGTGCAATCACCTTTGACTAACTAATTGATTATTTTAATCATCAAACAATAATCTATGATAGTGAAAATTAAATAAGACTAAAAGTATAATTAGTTCTTTAATTTAATTTCCTTCAATATAACTAATTAAAGCAAACCCTATAAATATGTAGATGGATGAAGTTGGATTTGCAGTACCTATTTTAACTTTAATTTCAAATATTTTTTATCGAACTTCAACTCTTCAATCAAATTACATCCAAACACATACTAATAAAACATATATTAGATATCCATTGCATTAATTATATGATCTTAGACTATTCACGTATTATGTTGTTCAATTTTTAACTGGCAAGCGCGTGCGTGCAGATGTATTAAGTTGTTCCACATAGACAGTAAAATCGATGTTGCATTTCTAGCCTTATATATTTGGAAAATTTATCATCTCCTTATCATGAGATAATTCGTAAAGTTTTAATCTATACAAGCTTGTACGTAAAGAAAAATATACGCATATAAGGTGGAGAACTGTAGGGATACTCGTAATGATGTGAGGTCCTTCTGTGAAGAATTGTGTGGGCTTGACTCAAAGCAGATAATATTACACGAGTATTTCTGAATTATTTTAGCCCAACAACTAATATTATTTTTTAGTTGTTTTAGCCAATTTCGGATCAAATTGTCTTTTACAATCAAATATCCAGTTACAAAGATATGGACCTCGCCATTAAAGAATTCTTGGGCATGTTAAATAATATGCTATCATATTTTTGGAAAAATTTATTTATCTCATCTGTTAATAATTAGGTTTATTTATATTATAATTGTGACCCAAAATGTTTATCTACATGAATATTTTTTAACAGTTTTAACACCTGGATATTGCAATATCTTTTTTTTCAGACACGTGACTTCAATTAAGTGAGCCACATCACCTATTTAGTTGTCTGAAAAGTTTATTTTTAGTGGGTTAAAATTGAGGCCGCGTGTAGAAAATGATATTGCAATACCAGGTGTTAGAATTGTTAAAAAATAATGGTATAGATAGACACTTTGTGTCCCCATAATGACATAAATGAATCTAATTATTAACAAATAACATAAATAAATTTTTTTCTAAAATACGATGACATATCTGAACTGTTTTACTAAGTGAAATTATTATTGAAACTTTGACCATACAAATTTTCATATTCCAACATCTCATGGAGTGGAGAAGATGGATTAGTAAAATTTAATGGGAACTGCTAAATTTTACTGATCCATGGTCTCCGCTCCATGGAAGTTGAAACCAAACCATTAGTAAAATCACTAATGGGAACTGATAATTTTTGGAAAACTTATCAGTCATCCCTATTTACTATTGACATTCATCGAGTATTTAATAGATTATTCATTAATTTTCAATAAACAAGAAAGACTTCTGAGTTTTCCAAAAAAGGATTAATTAAACACACATTAATTTTCCCTATTATAAATAGTCATACGAGCCAATAAACAAAATTCATCTATCCTATGTTTAATTAACAATTACTAACAAAATCACCAAGTATGGATTCGTCATATGGCAGCACTAGCTCTGGTACCTCTTCGAAGTACAACATCAAATTTGGTGGACAAACAATTGAAACAACTGTTACTGACAAAGCTGCAGTGGCCAATGAATGGGCCAGTGCAATGCTCTCTAAGTATTCTGGAAAACAAACAGTTGTGGGCTTGGACAATGAATGGAAGCCCACTTTTAGTCCATACACTAGCAACAAATCAGCCACTCTGCAACTCTGCATCGACAACACGTGTCTGATAGTCCAATTGTTCTACTTGGACGAAATCCCGCAAACCCTTAAGAAATTCTTGGCTAATCCGAATTTCATATTTGTGGGAGTTGAGGTTGCTGAAGACATTCTTAAACTGAAGGATGAGTATGGGTTGGTTTGTGCTAGTATGGCTGACGTTCGTGATGTTGCTAAGAATAAGTGGCCCGGTAGATTTTCTCGTTCTGGATTGAAGGGTCTTGCTTATGAGATTTGTGGTCTACTTATGGCTAAGCCAAAACATGTTTGTCAGAGTAATTGGGAGGCAAGGGTTCTTAGTTATAGCCAAGTTGAATATGCTTGCATTGATGCTTATGCTTCCTACAAGATTGGTCACAAGCTCCTTATGGAAAATTGAATAATCAATGTGTAAGTTTAAGTGCTTCAAATATGAAGTATGTTGTGCTACCTTTTTAATTTACAGTGGTCTAGTTTCAAGTTCTTTGTTATGTCAGCGACGTCTGAATTATAAGTATTTTATTGTCAGTCTTTAAGACTGTTTTGCCGTGCTTATTTTTAAGTGCGTTTCTACTTTCCTGCTAAATTACCATTCAGTAATGAAATGTTTATTATGTTCACATCCCCTTTGTTATGTTGACGTTAAAGTTGGAACCAGGTACTAAAATTTTGCTCGGATAACTAAATAAATTTATATTAATTTGGCGTAATTTCCCCTCTACTGATTTAAAATTAACCATTTTCTGCCCATTTTGGTGCGTATTTCTTTATAATCATCTGACCGCAACATTATTGTTCATAACTTGCTTTTTCTATTATAGGTATTTTTCGGTTAAGATATATATTCTTATCACTGTTCTCATATATATATTTTTAATTTAATCAGGATTAGTGCAATGCATCTGACCTAATTTGTAATCATATTCTGTAGATTTTATTCTAAAAGATATAGTAAAATTTGAGAATTGAGTCAAGCAGTTATCCAAACGTTTTGATGATGTTAGTCTTGATTGATTGCGCTTGATGCGGCACAAATCTTATAAAGTATATCATAATTAAAATTATTTGAGTCTCTAATCTTCGTTAAATTAGAATGCAGAAAAAAAATTAAAGATTATACATTTTAAAAATTAAAATTAAAATCTTTCTCAAATAAAAACTTTTATCATTCCAAAATAGGTGTAGTTCATGCAAAGACTTGGATCGTAAATTGGATAGTGCTGCCGAGGGACCAGTGCATCTCCCTCAATGCCCTTGGGCTTTTCTAGTTCTCGGCCCTTGTGTCACTGGGCTGCATATTTTTGGATTGACCTGTGGCCCAATTGATTCCCTTGTAAATATGTTCTTTCTTTTCTTAGGTCTTTGATCATTTTACCAACATTGATTTGGAGGGAGATATATAGAATCAGAGGATTCAAAAGAGAAACTCTTCCTTTTGAAGTTGCCTGCATTTGATATTTATATCTCTTTTTGTTGTTATAATAAAAAATACGCAATAATCTAGTTACATGATTTTGTGTATCATGAATAATGAATGTATTTAATAAGTAATTTGACCAAAAAAAATAAAATAGTATGAATGTAAAAAAAGTAAGTTACTGTCATAATTGGTGGACGCTATTTTAATATAATTTTTTGTTTATATATTCGTAATTGAAATTTAGTATGTGAATGAAATTAATGATGTTTATCATAAATAATTTAATATTTATTTTTATACATAATATATTTTTTGCAAAATATCATTGCACAATATTTGAGTATGATTGTTTTAGAGAGATGGGTTTATAAAGAGTGTACAGATATATTGAACGTTATGTTATAGATGGAATGTTATTATAAAGAAGTATTTAAAATATAACATGAAAAATTTATTTTGAAGAACATCGAATCATTATAATAATATTATTATTATAATGAATGATTGTTATAACGAGATTTTCCTGTACTACCGTTAAACAATAAATATCATACATGGAAAAGCATTAATTGAACAGTTTCAATTTAGGATAACTTAACTATGAACGTCAAAGTGATTGGCATTCCCGAGAACAGATTATGATAAATTAATGAAAAAATTGAGTCATCCAAGAAAAAAGATTAAATGCATCATACACTTTATTTTTTAAAGATACTTCAAATAATCATATATACGTGCCTTAAATTGCATGTGATGTGGTAGCAATATGGCTCGCTTCGACCCTGCCACTTCAAAGTACTATGTGAAATTTGATGGACGAATAATTGAAACAACTGTGACTAACAAAGCAGCCATTGCCAACGAATGGGCTAGTGAAATTTTCTTAAGTTATGGTGGAATTGAATCCAACGTATGTGAAAGTGAATGCAATTTAAGTATGTTGGAAAAGATGATCAATATGACAGTGACATTGAATGGGCGAGTGATATGTTTAACAAGTATGCTGGAGAAGAATTGGTTGTAGGCTTAGGCTGCGAGTACGCGAGCAACAAACTAGCCATATTCCAGTTTTGCATTGGTGACAAGTGTTTGATACTTCAGTTGTTTTATTTGGACGAATTGCCACAAATACTCTAGATATTCTTGGCTTATCCTACGTATGTATTTGTGGGAATTGAGGTTAATGAAGACGTCCATAAGCTGAAGCATGAGTATGGTTTGCTCTGTACGAGATGTGCTGATATTCGTGATATTGTTGATGACATTTGTAAAAAACTAAGGAGAGGGTATGGTAATAATGGATTGGTCTGTAACAAAAGTGCTCATGTTTGTGAGGCAGGGAAGTCTCCAAGGTAAGGACATTCAATTAAGCTATTACTTTAGGTCCCATCAAATTAAAGGTTCCTATAATATTACTATTTCCTGCATCCTATATATTGTCCCGTTTTATGTGACCGCAAAATTTAGTGAGCCGCCCGTGCTGCAAGGTTGCTAAGAGTAGGAGGCAAGGGTGGTCTTCTCACCAAAAATTGAAAAATATTACTCATGAATTAATTTGTGGTCTCCGTATGCCAAAGGTAGACAAGCATGTTAGCCAGAGCAATTGGGAAGCAAGTGTTCTTAACGAGAGCCAAGTTAAATATGCCTGTATTAGTGCTTATGCTTCTTACAAGTCAGGTGCCAAGCTGTTTTCTTCTTCTTGAAGAAATTATTATTATAGGTTAAATAAGAGTTTGACTTGTTGTTCTTTCTTCTTTATGGTGTGATTGCCAATTATCTCATTTTTGGTTTCTGATAATTTGTTGGATCTAAAGATAAACATTTCACTTTCAATGTTTAAGCTATATATTGATGTTGTCGAAAGTGTCTTTTGCATCTAAACTTTCATTTGTGCTAATGAGAATCGTGTGTTTTATGCTTTATTATTTGTCCTTCATAATAAACTATGCCTATTACTAGTCCCTTATTAATTATCTGCGTTATAGGCCTGTTTTGTTAGAATAGAACCTTCACTCTCATGTCCATCTCCTTGTCTGAAGAACAGAGGAGACACGACAAAGAATAAAGTTTTGGATAACACATCGAGGGTTATGTACGAAGCGGATAGAGGGCCACAAATGATGGAATTGGGCTAATCATCAGCCCAAAGTAAAAGTGTGCAGACAACTTTGGATCCGGCCCAACACAATGAAAGTACAGCTGTGCTATTTCAAGATACTTCCTTACAACTGTAACTTTATCCACATAGTGTAGGAATATTTCTGTTAAGGTTTGTTATTTTGGACAACCAATAAGGATGAGACAAATTAGCATAGAATTTAGAATTATTTTATTTATTAGAATACATACACTTGTATAAAAGGGCAAATATTTTGTACAGAGAAATACAATCAGAAAATTTCCAAAACTGTTCTTAATAATCCTAACATGTTTCGTCACATTAATTTGTTATTGTGGCTTGCTGTCAACTTTTTGGCTAAGGCTTGCTGACGCTGTTAATCGGAAAACGTAATTTCAACAATTAGTTGTACTTCAGTGAGTATAAACACTCTTAGTTTATAGGATGAAGGCTTTGCTAACTAGTTTCGGTTGAACTTTTTTGTGGAGTAATTCTTTCAAATAGATCGTCACGAATAATGGTCCTTGTTACCCCCACCCCCAATGTCAGGAACAATGAAGAACAATATTGGGAAATTTTTTGTGCGCATTACTCTGTAAAGGAATACAGGTATTTATACAAATGTAGAAAGCTAAAAAGCAAATGAAAGTAGAATTTAAATTCTTACACATTTGTCTAATTTCTATTGGCTATGTAAATAACTGTGTAACAAAAATTATTCTTCACTATGTTATTTGTGTGCTACTCACGTGCTGTGTGGAAGCTTTCAGAATTGTTTTATCACAGTTGTATGAATGAGTTGGCCTTTGAGGAGGTGGATGGTCTAGATCTCTTCTCTTTCTTTTAGACGTTTGAACGGTCTGATTACCGCCACATTGGTTTATGTCCGGTGAAGACCAAGTGAGAGACAAGGGTTTCTTTAGTTTCTAAGAAACTCTTGAAGTGAACTTCATCGTCTTCCTCTCTCTCATCTTCTTCTTCTCTGTAGCTTGGTGAGGTCTGTCCGCCATTGTTACTGAGCCACTGTTTTCTTTCTCAACACCCTAAACAAACTAAAAGCAACTTGGAGAATTGAAAAACTTAGAAAAGATACTTGTATTTTACCTGATTCAAAAGCATTCAGCCACAAAAATATTTACTGCCTCTGCCTGACCACAGGAGACTTGATTCGAATTTCAGGATTATGATGTTTAAGTTAATTGATTTTTACTCCCTTCAATTTATTTTATTTGTCAATTGACTAATATTTTATTGGTCAAACTTCTAAAATCAGTTTATTTTAAGAGTGTTTTTTTAAAAGTATTTATTAAAAAAAAAAATTTGAGAGAAGTAGTTTGTATTTGATTAATAAATTTAAAAGACATTTTTGAACAGTAATTAATGTTTGGCCAAACTTTTTCAAATAATTCTAAGTGTATTTATCTAACTTTTTTCAAAACATGCTAAACAGGTTTGAAACTAACAGAAATCTATTGCGTTTCTGCTTCACGCTTGCCCAACGTGAGACGTTACACCATGTGTTTATTGATAGGGAGGCAGCCTATTTTCTTTGGAACACTGTTGGAAATCCTCTTGGGATTACTCACAACAATGAACCCCTTATAAGTGTCTTTAAGAAGTGTGGGACAGTAAACCAAAGAACTAAGTTCCATCAATGGATATTAGACATTGCACCCATCTTTCCCCCCCTCTTAATTCAATTATCGTGTGGTCTAATTTTTGCGATATTGCAGAAGGAATTAAACCAATTCAAAAATGGACTCAAGTCAAATGGAGTACGCCTCAAATTGGAAATATTTAAAGTTAATACTGGTGGAAGTTCTCTATTGGAAACAGGAAGAGCCTGAATTGGAGGAATAGCAAGGGACAATAATGGAGATATGGTGATGGCATTTTCAATTCCAGTGACATGTATTAATCCAAATTTAATGGCATTTTAAAAAAAAATCATGCATTAATTTTAAATATAAAATTTGATAATTTTATAAATAATCAAATAATTTAGTAATTTAAAAAAACTATTAATATTTATTATAATTAAATATTTTACATTATTATTTGATATAATTTTTTCAATTACTTTTGACATTGTTAACATATTAGTAATAGATGTCATTCGAAGTCAAAAAGATTTATTAGTAAGAAAACTTAAACAGTAAATGAAAACAATACAATTAGTTAATTAGGAATATTAATATAGTTTTTTTCTATTCTCACAATAAAACACAATAAAAATGATGGCATTAATCATTATTCTATCCGATATAATTAGACTTTGAGTTTTGTTTTTTTTTTTTTTTTAAAGTGCTTTTTTTTTTAAATTTTCTAATTATTACTTTTATTTGGCCCATTCCATGGGCCAGACCTTCCTTGCGCAAGTCACGGGCCAACGTACTTAGTGGGATTGGGCCAGAAGGCCTCATTCTAAAATGGGTTTCAAAAATTTTAATCCAATCCAATCGACTAATGGATGGAATGGGCCGGCCAACAGGCTATGTCCATATATAAGGGTCTAGTCCTAATGTTCATTGACAAATTAAAGAGAAATTTTTATAATAACTACCATTTGGATCATAGTTATCATTAATAGTTATAATTTAGAGAAATTTTTATAAATAACTCTATTCCTGAAACTAATTACAGAAAATAGCGATATTTACTAAAATTACACAAAATAGCGATTTTTTTTACTTTTTTTATACCGTTTCCTATATGGATTAGACTTGTATCAAAGTATCAAATCCTTAAAACCCTCCTTAATGTATGTCATATGTTATACTAAAACAGATTCTACGTAATCAATGTCATTAAATTTCAACCATTAATTTCCTCCTATAATGACTCTATTTAATATCTAATTAACTAAACTTGCAAATTTAATGGGGAGAAAATCTCTCTCCATTTTGATCTCGATTGTCTTTTTACCATATTTAGAAAAGTTAAAATAATTAATTCATATCCGTAAAAACTTCAAAAAATCGCAGATTTTGTGGGGCATTACTTTTTGATAAATTCTGATACTCATACATATATCTAAACTTAACTACCTACATTCAGAAATTGGTACATGTATCTATATTGATATATCAAAAACTCATCTATCCAAATGAAAGTTATGTATTTCACTGAAAATATTGATACATACTAAAA
The DNA here is from genome assembly GCA_035772735.1 of Datura wrightii. Lineage (NCBI taxonomy): Eukaryota > Viridiplantae > Streptophyta > Magnoliopsida > Solanales > Solanaceae > Datura > Datura wrightii. Next base: position 39,983,879 of record JASDFA010000014.1, read on the forward strand.
ATACAATATACATTCAAAGAGTCTATAATCGGCAAAATTCTATAAAATTATATGTTTTATAAAAATTAATACAGTTGTCATACATTAATAAAACATGAGGGTAATTTCACAATTTGTAATTTATTCAAGATACTGATACATGGATAATAAAGTAATAATGAACAAAGATTTCCTAAAGTGATACACAAAGCAAATATAGGTAATTTATATTTATGTGCCATTGAAAAATTATTAATACATATTAATAACAATTGGTACAAATTAAATGTACTGACACCCAGAAAGCAATAGATTGGTACATTATAATTCTGAAATTATCAATAATCTGACATTGATACATTTATCAAAAACTCACTATCTAAATAAAAGTTGTGTGTTTCACTTAAAAGTTGAAAAAATCTGATATTGATATATGTATCTAAAAATTCTCTTCTTGAAAAAAAAAATCTTTCTTTCTCCTCCATTATTTATCTTTTGTTGTTCTTTCACAAATTGATTCCAAGAACACAAAAAAGAAACCCCATTAATTTCTTAGTTGTTGTTTTTTTTTTTTGAGAAATTTTGCAATTTTTTTGAGTGTAGTGAAATCGAAGTAAAAGTAGCAGGTGGAGGGTTTAATTCAGCGGTTTTGACTTTTTTATGTTTTCAATCTTCTCAAAAAATTAAAATGGAGAAGAACTATTTTAATCTTCTCTATTTTATTGGAGATATAAATATAACTCAAAAATATTTTTAGATATAATAATTACTAAGAGAAATTAATAAAGCAACATGCATTTATCAATATACCTATCACTTTTAATAAAGTAAAAATTATCATAAATTCAAATTTATAATAATTTAACTGAAATGAATTAGCGAGAAGAGAGAGAGTAAAGAGGCGAGCGATAGAAAGAGGGAAGAAAAAGATCAATTAGTTCCGAAAATGATAAATGTTGCTGTATTTGATAATATTTCAAAAGAATAATTAAATTGTAACTTTTTCAATTAGGAGACCCTAATGAATTTTCTTATTCATTTCAAAATGTGATATGCAAATTGAAAATTTTGTACATTAATCTTAAAATCCGGACTAAAGACAATAATAAGACCGGCGGAAGGGTCCCACCCCACAAACCGCACATTGGATAATGCCAGTTGGTCTTTAACATTATCTACAAGTGTTGGGAATGTTCCAAGGCATCCTTTGACCATTACAAAGGTAATTAACCATGTCCTAAGGACACGTTTTTCTCTATCAAAACGACCTCGTTCCCTTCTCTTCTTCCTCCTCTCCCAGACCCCTACTCTGCATGAAATCCATTTCCATGGCCGAATCCTCCCCATGCTGTCACCTTCTATGTATGTATAAAAATCTTCTTTTATTTCTTCCACAATGCTCTTTAAAGCTGCTATTTTTCCCCCAAGAATGTATCTTTCTGTGTTTGATCTGTTTGTTTTTCATATATTTTTATACCCACATTGGGTTTTCTCATTTTTCTCCCCTTTCGGTTGTTTGCAATTTCCTCCGTGGAATTCCTTTTTGAGTTTTTTATTTCTAATGTAGTGCGAAAAAAGAAAAAGAAAAGGAAATTGGAACAATAAATTTAAGTCTTTTTGGATTATTCGAAATAAAAATTTTAAAATCGGAAACCCTATTACGAATTGTGACCAACTTCCTTTCCTTTTGTTTGGATAAAAAAAGAAATTAGTGGATTTATACTCTCCTCTCTTGTATAAACTGCTTTATTCCAGCTGCAAAGGGACCACTGTGATTTTCAGTTTTTTGCTTTGTCATTTTCCATGTCTGTCTTCTGTGTTGGTGAAACGAATCTTCCATGTGATTGAGATTGTCTTGGCTTTGGCAATTTCTGAATTAATTACTGTTAATATGTACAGTGGTATATGTGTGTGTGTTGTATTTTTAAATAGCAGCACAATATTGAGTGCTTGATCATGGCATTTCTTCAAGATCCATTTGAAGTTTGCGGAACATGAGAAAAAGTCGGTATCTTTTTCAGATTAAAGGATAATGTTGTTTATTGGTCTAAATTTGGATAGCCTTTTTAGCTCAAGTAAATTTATTTAATGTGGAAAAGAAGGAAGTGTTCATTTGAATGTTTTGGTGTCTTGTGCCCATGTCTTTTGTTTTATTTATGAAAAAACAGATTAGCTTTTCCTTGTCTTTAGTTGGTGTCTGGCTGCAAGTATGTTTGATGTGACGAAACAAGAACAAATTTGTTGTATAATGGCTTAGCTTTTTAGTAACTTTGTTCCTAACTTATGGTTTTGTTATCAGCTAAAGGAGTTGGGGAGAGGTAGACAACGAACTCTTTGGGTTAACTATGGATCATATACGGTCAAGGGAAAATGTCGAGATAGATTTGGAGAGTGGGGGAACAACTAGTGATGAAGATGGCAGTAATAGCCATGATCTAACTGGTGAAACTTCTACTAAGGATTTGTATAAAGCGGGGAGTGGGTTTCGTGTAGTTCAATCGTGCAATGGATCTGTAAGGAACCAAGATGGTTCAAATACATATAACCAGATGTTAAGTGCTGATGAGCTTTCTGTTAGGTGTACAGAAATCTGGTCAAACAAAGTCAGGGAAGAGATGGAAAGTTTGGGGGACAACAAAATGGATATTGAGAAGACAAGGAAGCCAAAACCTCCTAAACCACCAAGACCCCCAAAGGGTCCATCACTGGATGCCTCCGATGTTAAGTTTGTCAAGGAAATATCTGAGCTTGCTATATGGAAGCGTAGAAGGACCGAAAGAATTAAGGCATTGAAGAAAATTAAAAAGGAGAGTGGATCATCTTCGAAGATGAATATATTAGCAACAGTGATCACAATTCTGTTCTTCTTGGTTATTATATTTCAAGGTACACATCATATCTTAGGACATCTGAACTTTTAATTTGTCAGCAGTATTGAGAGTATGAACTTCTTCATAAAATTTGTTACCATGGAGATCTTTTGACTATTCTTCTATTTGGCTTCTAAACCAAATATGTTGTTTTATTGCTGACCCTGTGTTTATTGCTGACAAAATTTTAATTTGTTAGTAGTATAAGTTCATTTCTTTTGTTTTCAATTCCGCTAGTTTGAAGATATATCTTAGTTTTCCTTTAGCACTTCAGTATTGAGTTCTTGCAGGAATATTGAACTCAAAGATACTGTGTGATTCAAGGCGCAGTCCATTTTATTTGGAATAACTCAATTAAGCTTTGATGATTAAACTGTTGCAGTAGGATAGGGAAGAGAGTAAGGACGTGTTAGGATTTTAGGATTTGCGGTTTACTTGGAGAAATTATCAGGTGGTTTATCTTGTATGAAAGCTAACAGATTTTAGTGTTGAGCTTTCTATGAGCTTACTGGTTGTCAATTCTTATTATTCTTTCTGTTTTTCACTTTTCTTGTTCAATGTTCCTTGTGAGAACTATCTATATGAATATGAAATGGTATGCACAACCAGAAGCATTATGAGTTGCTAAAGAAATTTAATAAATAAAGAAGAAAGGGAGAGATCAAAATTCTACCTTGCAGCAGTAGCCTTTATACAAAACTATATGTCCTTGCTTATTCAGAAATGCTCCGAAGATTTCATTAGCTAAATGCATGAAGTCAATTTAAGTCTTGTCATTATTAAGAGCCAAAACCTCTTGATTTGCAAGTTTAAGATTTCATCTTCCTCTGGTTGAATCGTATAAGGTCAGAAACTTACTGAAACTCTTTTTCTTCATTTTCCTTGACAGTTTTTGCATGAAAATCTTAAGCTGGTTGAAATTGGCACACTTCTAGTGTTTCAATAGTAGCTGTATATATTTTTATTACATTAAGTAGCTTATTTCTGGTTTTCCAGTTAGGCTTTAAAAGGTGACTAAATTTTGCCTAATGAAGCATGGCATATGATATATCATTTCATAATATCTGTTCAAAGATTTTCATAATACGTAGCTGAACTTTCTTAGGTATGTCACTGTTGTTGGAAGGACCATTTTCTTATATCAATTTTTGAAGATGTACTACTTACAGCTTTCTTGACATACAGTTTTTACAATATACGTACAGATGAATTAGAAAATTAAAAAATAAACTTCCTTGAGAGAGAGTGATTATTATCTGTTAAAAACTTGTTAAACTTCATCTACTCTAGAAAACTTAATGTTCACTCCTTGGTGGAAATACATGTGTGTTTATATAACAAACAATGGAAGAAAATTTCAAAACAGGGAAGATAAAATTCTGAACACATTTGCTATGAATATGGGGAAAATATTCATAGCGTACCCGAGGAGTTACTATGAACTTAGTTCAACATTGATGGGGGAAATCAAAATACTGTAGCATTAGTGGCTACCAATTGTACAATCTAGTATACTTTTCTGTTATTATGCCATTTATGGATTTTGTTCTCAATGAAGTGAAATGATTATGTTTTTCTTACTTTACAGGTGTTTTAGGCTCTCGTGTATGACATCTGTGTGTGTATCGCCTTTAAATTCAGTGGTAGGTTTGCATATAATTTCTTTAAACTTTACTGTTCGACTGGTTTATTATGTGGCGTCTCAAACAGTTCTCATTCTACCCTTTTATCTGCTTACCAAGTCATAATTCACTTTTGATACTCCTGTCTGCTCATGATCAATCAGGAGCAGTTAAAGAGGGAGTAACGGGGGACTTCCATCCTCATAAATTTCAAAAATCATATCTTAACTCTCTCCTTCCTTTTTCTGTAGAAAAATGTTGATCGTGCGTTTCTTCCTCAAAATAGAAACGAGCTTTCATAAATGTCTTAAGAGAAGCATGGTTTATTAGGCACTTAAATAACACTACGGACCATGACATTACCTTGCTTTGTTTTCCTCCTTATACACACAGCAACACCATGTAACAACCAACTGCTTTGCTGCAAGTCAAGAATGCTAGCATAGGGTTACTTGTCACTTTTGATCAGAAGGAAGGGCGCTTGATCATTTTACAATACATATTCTGTTTCAGTGTAAAGTCCCTTTACAAAAGTCTTGCTTGTAGTTCTGAAGTGTAAACTCACCAGTGTGCTTTCTTATCCTTGAATATCCCCCCGGGCCCAAAAACGAAGATGAAAAAAAGGCAGCGAGATGAGATGAGACGAGGGAAAAGAGAAGCAGGCTTGATCATTCACTAACTGTTCACTTCTTGCACCAATGCAGATCAGGGTTTGTGGATTTGGAATCACGGAGGAACTGACTCGAACAAGTAAAATCATTTTGAATCTTTCGGCAAATAGTGGCTGCTTATTGTACAGAAATGTAACAACTACCATGGATTATGTAAAGAGTTCCTGATATTTGTAGGTGCTCTTAATAGTAGCTAGAAAAAGGTTCTCTGATTACATGCCCCTGGGAGCCAGGCATGACTTTGGTACTCTACTCTTGGAAACAAGAACGTTTAGAAAAGAGGCCATTGCAGAGCTTCACTTGCGGAATAGAACTGCCGTTTCTTGTTTGAGATATGCACATTCTTAATGATTTGGTTATATAACGTGATTCAATTTGAGTTTGAGGTCAACATCACACTTAAACATTATATAACAAGATTTCCAAAAGAAAAAAGAGATTGTGGCTTCTGTTTCTATAGCAGATGAAAAGATTTCACAGAAAGAAAACGAAACTCAACCAAACGCCAATGAAGGGAAGTATTCAATTTTTTGCAATACTTCTAAACAAAGGCCATATAGCCTATGAGCGTCTACTCCCTTCTGTCCACATTGCTGATCTTTTAAAAGCTACCCCCTACATATCAAGCTCACATAAAAAACATGATAATATGGAGTGGATGCACTAATCAATTAATACCCGATAGAAGGAAAATAAAGAGGACATTCGTTATTGATGTATGCTTACAATGCAAATGCATAATTCTCACTTTACTGATCAAAAGACAGTTCCAAACAGGGGCAAAAATTCCCTGATGCAGTTGGCTGCCCCCTATGAAATTCCTATTCAAGTATAGAGCATGTGCCTCATAGCAGAAAGTATTTCTTCATGAGAAGTACCACCAACAAAATGAACTAATTAAGCTTTGACAGGCTCAGCTCTGGGCCTCCAAAGTCCCAGCCTATATTTGTGGGTGTACTTCAGTATCAGCTTCCTCTACAAACAGCAAAAGCAAAGTGTCAAGAAGGGCTCATGATTGCAAGAACACAGCAGAAAAACTTGATGGCTCTCATTCAAACAACAGTGCCATGATGAGTCTGATGCAGCATACTAATATGGCATGCTACTAGTCAAAAAAATAGAAAAGCATACAACTACGCATTGCTATTATCCAAATTTTCGAAAATTGCCCATACAAACTAGTTCTAACTTCTAAGAACTAGTCCAATCATTTTCTAGGGTTATCACTTTGGCGAATAATTTGGAACTGTTCACATCGATCCTCAAACGAAAAGATTACTGGACTAAAGACTAGAAAGCGTTAAATTCATCCACCAGGAAATAGTAGACTTGATCCAATCAGCAAAATTTCTACTTTGATTGCAGCTTATTGGGTTTTGGTCTCGGTGCAATATTGCAAAGAAAAATCTCTGCTATTATCAATTTAGAGTCCTGGTGTGGCTTAGTCATCATAGTTAATATTATACCATAAAAGATGAAACATTCATACCAAGCTATGAATTTACCTTTCAATCTTCACATTCATGTGTGGCAATTACACCACAAAAAGGTAATTTTTCTACACTAATCATTCCAGTAGTTAGACAGTCCAAAATTGATTTAAGTGTTATTCATTCTCTATGATTGGAGGCATGCTTTTATACTGACTTTAGAGTATAGATGTTCTGGAATACCCCAAGATTGAAAGAAGTAAATAGAATAAACCCAGCTTTTGTTTACCCACACTATCTTACAGTAACTACCACCTATTTTCCTAGCGCTTTTAAAATTTCGAACCCAATTTCAGCTGTCCTTGCCAGAATCCCAAATCCACGACAACATGTGGACCTCTGAAGTGTGCAAAGCAAGTATTGTGTGCATAATGATTAATGGTGTGAGATCTCATAGATTAATTTTGCAGTTTGGAGGATAAACTTCCAAATGTACTAAACTAACACAACGGAATAATTGATCATCTCAATAGGATAACTTGCATAAGACATCGTCTTTAATCACATTACATCATTTAAAATACATGTTTAATGCTTTAAGCACACCACTAACACAACTTATGCTCTTCCGCAGTACTAGCTCATACTCAGCTATGATGGACAGTCAACTACGAAATATTATTCAGGTAAATTTACGAGGGACCAAACTTCTCCACAGAGACATTATTCACTCAAGAGCTCAGTTACCCACTAAATAAGATCATAGCTTTTAAAGCATAAAAAGAATTTTTATGTAAAAAGAATTTTTATGTCGATTAACATTTGGATGCAAAAACTTGTGAACCAAAATTGGATGTGCTTAAATGCATATCAGAAAACAAAACTGGGTTCTAACATTGATCATACTTCGTAATCTTGTATAAAACGACACCTAGATTCAAAAGTTACATCTTGACCCTGATCTTTCAACCAACTAATCTAAATCCCTTGTTGATGAAAAAGACTTCAGGACTAGCTCTTTCTTCAGACTAGCAAAAGAACACACCTTTTTTAAGATAAAGAAAAATGTAGGCCTATTTAAGCTATCAAAGTGAAACTTTTAGGCCCAGATATTTGCTATTCCATATACACACAATTGCATAGTAAAGATGCTACAAATTTGATATCTCATAAATAGAAAGATAAGGGTGGATATGGAGAGGGCAGAAGACTGGCATCTTCACATTGAAATCTTCTTACAGCAGATTGTTGAAAAGGGAGTTACCTTACTTCTCAATATGGATCCTTGAAGCACTAAGGACAATTTCCTCTTTTATCTGAACAGCAGCATGGGAAGCCTTCTTAACAGCGGAATGAGGATAATCCACATTATATGGTGCTTAATGTGCAAGAACGCAGGAGAGGATGAGAATCAGTTACTACTTCACTGTCTTATTGCATACAGAGAATGATATATGCTTTGGCGCATACCCGAAGGTAGTATGATGCCAGGCACGGTAAGAAAGGTGCTTCTAGTATGGAAATTCAGAAGGAGGAGAGCACGGGAAGTAGGTTTTTAGCACTCACGAGGACGCTATTGAAATATAGATTTTGGGGTATAGGTTTAACCACCTGAAATCCCCTTTTTCAGGCATGATATATTTATCAAAGTCACTCAACACCGAGAATGGGAGATTACAAGGTATGCTTTGCGAACCATATTCAACTTTAAGGCATTTCGTTAGGAGAAGTTTAAAGGGATTAGGAGAACCTGTTCCTATAGGTCACTGTGAAGCTTTTTGACTCCTATATATCCTTGGCACTTTTCATTCTCGAAAAAAACATATCTTTGGAGCTTCTCATTCTCAAAAAACATACATCTTTTGAGCACTTTTGTTTCTCTTGTTAGTGCTGACAACTGGATGTTTTTTTTCTATAGAATCATGTCTTATTGTAACATCTCAAAGCTAAACAATCTCCACTAGCTCTACAACTTTAATAAGCATACAACTCAAAATACCAAATGCCAAAAAAAGAATTGAATTACAAAAATACTCCCATTATTAACACTTTCAAAGCCCTAATTGATGATTCTTAACATTACTCATCATCTCATCTGTTGAGATTTTCCAACACTTGGTGCAACTAAACACTAACTATAATTAACCATCGAAAATGTAATTATCCTCACAGAGGGAACGCCCACACAGATCAAAGCCCTTTGGTTTTGAAGAATTAATTTAAAACTGGAAAGCAGTTTACTTTTATTTTCTCTTCACCTCTCCCACGCCCCTCATTCCCCAAACCAAAAAACAATTCCCCCTACTAGTTTACAGCTTAAGAGTGTCCTAGTGGAATGGAACATCATACCAGAGCATTCCAATAACACAATCGTCCAACTCGCAGTTGTGAAAAAGAAAACAAAAAGATTTTCAGAAGAATATGCTGTCAGGTTGTTTTATTTCACTGAAAGGATTTTAGACAAATGAAACAAATTAAAATGAAAGGGATAGCGATACTGACATGTTTACAAGGGATGCCAAGTTTCTTGAGCTTAAGTGTGCGAGTAACAAGAAGCTTCGAGAAATCTCCAATCTCCGATTCAAGCTTCTCAACGTGCGTCTGTACCCCCTTCCCTACTCCATTCAAGAACTCAGGAATCCCCACCTTCACTGCACCCACAATCCTTGTTATCATTCCAAAATCATGGGGAAGGGAGCAGAAAAAAAAGTAGAGATACTCCTCACAAAAGATATATATATTTTTTCCAAATAGCTAGGTTGAAATTGAATTACCTATATAAGGATTGGATTTGGATGAAAAGCTGGCGAACCCAGATGGCACAGAGTTTGAAGGTGATGAAAGTAATCTTCTGTTGGAAAATAAAATTTGCCTCCACGCCATTGTTGAGCCTCCTGTCGATTAAGCTTCTCCTGCCACTTCCTGGGGCTCTGAACAAAACCCTCGCACAACTACGCAAAGATAAGAAAATGATCAAAATACTCCTTAATGTATTGGGGTTGTTTTATTTCGATCCTTTATGTATCACTTCTGATAAATATAATCCCCAATTTATATAAAAATAGATGCATTTGGTCCTAAACTCGATATCTACATTCAATAACCTGATTAAAAATATTTTTAAAAAAACTGAAAAGGGGATTTATATTCGATAATTAGTCAAAACTTATATTAATTACCAAAGAAAAGAGATGGGAAGAGGTCTTCCTTAATCAGATTCCAGAAAAAATATCTTTTATCAGAAAAAATCTATTTATTAGTATTTTAGTATTTATGTCAAAACTATGTTGTTTGACTTTTTTTAAAATGTCATGATTATGTATCTGATCTTTCAAATATAGTGTATTTCTGAATAACATGCCATAAAAGTATTAAAAAGTTCAAATAACGTAACCACAAAATGTTAAAGTTAGCAGCAAATATTGGAAACTGTTAGCTTTTAGGGTTTTTGGATCATTTGCATCGATTTTTACATTCATCAAGGACTATATTTGTTAAGGGTGATATATGAAGTACCAAAATAAAACAAGCATAATACATTAAGGACTGTTTTGGTTAAAACACCCCCCCCCCCCCCCCAAACCCCGAATGATGGTGGAACTTAGCATTTTAACACACTTTTCTTTTTCATGAAATTAGCAAATAGTATAATTGATGGGTTGAATTTCTATTATAAATGATTATATTATGAGGAACAGCATATTTGGCATAATTTTTTTTTTTTAAACATCAACTAAGGTAAATAACAAAATGAGAACTTATTAGGAAACCTTTTTAATTACATATTTTTCTTTATCAACTAAAAAAAGTTGAGTGAGGCCTCTTAACACTTGCAAACACTTTTTCTATTTGTTGTTGAATTTCAACCTTTCTCCTAAAATGTTTATTTTCTTTGTTGCCAAAAAAAGAAATAGAGGAAATTTCATATATGGCAATAATTTAAAAGAAAATAGGTTTAAGTAGCAATATTTACTTATTTACATAAAAGAATAATATTATGTGTGTCATGTGTTATATTTAACATAGGTAAAATGTAACAAAATACAAGTACAAAATCTAAAATTTGAGTGATTTTAGAGATTATGTCTTCAATAAAAATTCAGTTACCATAAATTACTCAAGTGATTCCGTTTCATTAATAATAGAATTTTAACAAATGACAGAATTCTTATTTACCATAACAACTTGTGAAAATAAAAAAGAAAAAATTTAACAAAATAGTTTATTTCTTGTTATAAAATAGCATAATAAGAAAAAGTAAATAATAAATGAATAATTTGTATCATAAAATACAAACAAAATACATACAGGGTTATGTATTTGAATGTATGAAAATAGAACTAATATATATTCCTACTAAAATAAATATTTTGTAAAGATAAATACATAATCATTCCAACAAATACATATCTGAAATATTTAAAATGTACATATATTTGATTGTATGAAAAATAGAACTAATATATATTCCTGCTAAAATAAATATTTTGTAAAGATTAATACATAAACATTCCAACAAATACATATATGAAATATTTAAATGTATATGTATAACGTAATAGTATTATCATGTTGTAATGTATGATTTCGTTTTATTCCATAATATAATTAAATACACTTACATGTTTTATGAATATATACCTATTGTTAATCATTTGAGTGTTGTATTTGCCGTCACTGATGAAACTTTGAATACTCAAAATACAAAACTCTAAAATTTAAAGATATACACTATTATAAAATTAAATATCTAAATACATATAATAAATAAATTATAAAATATACAAATATAATTTTCAAAATCAAAAAGTAAATCAACTTGAGATTTCAAAATATCATAAATATTTGAATTAAAAAATAAATAAATATCTTAGCGAATTAAAGAAGAAAAAAATATATATATTTAAAATTTTAAAAAATAGATTTCAAGAATGGAACTTACTTGATTTAACAAGATTATGTAACAATTGCGGCAGATTTTGCGAGATTTATTGGCAGTTAAAGGAGAAAAATATGGAGTTGGAGATGGAGACGATGGAGAGATAGGAGAAGAAATGGGTTGAATAGGGAGTTACTGCAGTAAATTAAGGAACAATATAAAAATAAAAAAGACACATTAAATAAAATAAAGCCGTTATGTAAAATTTTTTAAAACTATAACCATTATATGTAAATAGTTTTTTAAATATGTTAAATGATATATAATTTTTTCAAAGAAATATTAACTACTTTGGCCCAACATTGGATAATCTGTTGAAATGCATTTTAGACAATTGATATCATGGATCCAGTAACCACTTTGAGTAAGGCCCTAGCCACATCAGTAGCTTTCCTTTAATTTTATGGAAAAATTATATAAAATAATAATATAAGATATTTATTTACAATATATATTAATAGTTTTTTTTATTTATCAAACTATTAGATTATATAAAATTATCAAATTTTATATTTAAATATAATAAATGATTTTTTAATAAATATTATTGAATTCAGATTAGTTGTTAAATTTCCTATTTTATAGCACACTTATCAATAGAAATAATCAATCTACTTTATCATACTTATCAAAAATATATTTTTCTCTTTCTTCAATATTATCTAGTTTTTTTAATAATCTAATCTTCTTCTTCTTTCCTAAAATTCCTTAATACTCTAAATCTCTACTAATTTTTAAGTTTTCTTAATACTCTAAATCTCTACCAACTTTTAAACACTTACGTTATAACATTAAAAATTATCATATTATAAAATAAATATATATCACGTCAAATTTAAAAGCATATGTTCGACCATAAACATAATTCATATAGTTATAGGTTGGAAAACTAATTTACATACATATAGATGGAACCAATTTATATACACAATATATATATATATATATATATATATATATATATATATATATATATATATATATATATATATATATATATATATATTCACACACTGATTTATATTCTTTAGGTAAGAAAAAACTTTAACAAAAACAAATATATACAACTTGACAACCTAAATTTCTATCAAATTTAAACACTTTCATTATGCCGAATATTCATTTTTTTTAAAAAGAATAACATGAAAAATAACATCATATTTTCATAAGAGAATACCATATTATATATAAACATGTTTTAGTAATGTATTGTGTATAAAATATGATATATCTAATTAGTCTAAGTATTTTTTTTTTGGTCTGAAATTTGTTTAGAAGCTAGTATATCTTCAATTCTCTGATGTTTTTTCACATATTAGTATGTAGGAAATTTATACTTATTTTAGTGTATGGGTTGGATTAAAATATGGTACAAATCGGTTTACTTAATTTTCTTTAATAATAGATTATATACGAAATGATTTAGTGTATCATTTGTGTATAAAAGGAAAAGAAGAAAATGTGTATAGAAAAAATATGAAAAGAAATTCACAAGGAATTTATGGACAGAGAAAGGCAAAGATCTGGGAGAAATTTATTGAATGAATATCAAGAATGATTTGAATTATTTGAGAAGAAAAAAAAAAGATTAAAAAAAAAGATTTTAGTGTTTACATATTAATGTGGTGTAAATTAGATATTTAATTATTTTATAATTAAAAGACCACAAATCAAGAAAGACATATAGATAATTAATTAGATTGCCCTAATTTATGGAATAGTAATTTTACCTTCTTTTTCTTTTTAATTTTACCTAATCTGATATATTTATAAATATTTTATTATTATTTTTAAAAACTAAAAAATATTAATATATTTTGTAATTATTACTCTAAATATGTATAGTTATGTTATTTTTTAAAAGTTCAGTGAAAAAGTTTGGTATACATGTGTCTCTCCTTTAATGATAGTTAAAACTTTAACACTTAACAATCTTGTAGTAAAAATATTATAAACATTTTGGAATTGGAAAATGAAATGAGAAAAGTCAGTATAATGGATTGCTAAAGTTGCGTCCTGAGAAATAAATTCTGTAATGCATTCACCAAGCTCGTTTGTTTTCACTTAACGAAGGTCTAAATAAATTTTAATTGTTAAAATTTAGAACAAAGTCTTAATATTATTAATAGGTATATTTGTATGAATAATTTTCATCATTACTTTGCCTCTATCACAATCATCGACCGCTGCCGCCACTAACCACCTCTATCACCATTACCGTTGTCAATCACTCATGACATCACAACAACTACTGGCAATCATCGTTGTTGGCTAACTACTACTTTCAAACATTACTATATATACATGCCACCTCCATCATGATAATTATATGCACTGCCGCTGCTATCACTACCGTTATCATTGCCTCTGTCACCTCTACCGCCACTATAACTCACTACCATCAATGTGACTAATTCCTACTACCAACTATCTTCACCATTACAACTAGCATCCCCGCTAACTACTAACAACATATCGTCAGCCACCACATATTCTTCGGCTACCACCATCAATACCGCCAACTACTAACATTAACTAAGTTTACCATCACAACTATCCCCATCACTATCACCATTACGTCAGTCACTACAACACCAACCAAACCTGTCATCATAACTATTACTACTGTCATTACTAACAACTGTCACCACTATAATTATTAGCCACTAACACCAATCATTGTCACGACCATCGCTACAAATCTTTTCCACCATCACTAGCAAACATAAATATTTTATTTTTTTATTAGAAAATAAATTTATTTTATTAATTAATATTTTCTTAATAGTTAATTACTTTTTTATTTAAATTATATATTTAATATACTTATAAATAAATAAAGTATGCATATTCAGATGTTGAAAAACAAACATCTTAAAATCATTCAGTGTTCAGATCTAGAGACAATATTCAGATGTGCATTCAGATTTATACGTCTTAATCTTAATGAAAACAAATGAGGCCTGAGACTTCTTTAGTTTTTTTTTTCTTATTTAATTAATACATCAATAAACTTTCAAATCTCTTCAGCAAATTTCATTTAGATACACGAATTAAGGCTCATTTTATTGAGTATTTGAACATATAATAAAATAATTCTATTAGATACTTTCAATTCAAATTTTGAAATTTTTTTGTATATGTTCTCAAACAACAATTTCATAAATAAATTAACCACTTAAAATATGTTATTTACTTTAATTATACGATTAGTCTCAATAGTCATAAAACCTAGGGCATGTTTCGATTGAGGATAATGCATGTACTTAAATGAGGTGACATATTTTAAGTGATTAACTTATTTATGTAATGAACATTTGAGATCATGCATAATTTTTTTCATAACTTGAATTAAAAAGATCTAATAAAAATATTTATTATATGTGCAAATACTCAATTAAAATAAGCTATAATTCAAATATCTAAATAAAATTTGCTCAAAACGTTTGAATAGTTGTCGATGTATTAATATTTTTTTTTTGGTTAGTTAATTGTCATTTGACACATAGGACATGGCTATAGGAGAATAAATATTCTATCAATTTTTATCCCTCCTGTTGGTTAGTGGAAGAAAAAAAGATGATATTATTGGGAATAGCGTCTGCAAAATTGTGGAAATTTGGGGAATGTTTTTGCCATTAAGGAAACTTAGCTGCCTCTTTTAGCGCCTCAATTTACGCCAATATCTAACACACACTTACTTTTGACAACGTGCCATACCCAACAGCAAATTTTGAAGCTATTTTCCCGCTATAAGTTATATATGACCAATCACTAATATCTCTGTTCTTAGTGGTAAAACAATGGAAGTCAAGGAGGTTTGAAGAAGAAAAATTATGTCAAATCGATTCAGGAATATAAGATCATCTGATATTTTTGAGTAATTTCTACATTTTTCCTATAGTTAGAGTTAGTAAATTTTAATGCCTTGTTTAGCCATAAATGAATAAATAAATACATTTAGGTAGCCAAAACCATATGTGGTACAAGTTTATTTTGAGTATGGAACCAAATAATTGTGGTATGGACATAAAAGAAAAAAGAAAGGAACTGCAAGATGTTTTGCCAAAAGTTATGAAACAAAAATGACAATTAACTACCTGAAATAAAATTGTGTGGTGCCTTAAATAAACAATAAATGAAGCTAGTCAATATGCTAACAAAATTTTAATTTTTAACACTATATTAGACATAATGAAATTCGAGATACTGTGTCCACTCTTCACTCAATTAAATACCAAACTCAGTTTGCATGACAGGGGACTCCAACTCATGAGTTTGTTGTCTAAGTTACAAGTCTTTTAACTTTGTTTAACATTAGTTTCACTTAGACAAAAAATTTAATAAATAAAATAAAGAGTAATATTTATATGGCTATAAAAAACTTTCATTAGGGAACATAAAACAGTTCACCAAAATTTCCAACTACTCGCCTCCACCCTTTTCTCATTATGAAAGGAAAAGGGGGGAAAAGTAATATAGAAATCTGTCAGTTGCTACGGTATATTTTGCGTAATTATCATAATCAAACTACAAAATTCCCAAGACTTCTTTTCATTTATTTTCCTTATTAATCCTGTGAGAAGTTTATTTGCTTTCCTGAAATTGATCACGCCTTCTATAAGTTCTTAAGAATTGGACCTTCATCGTGAACACATTTGTTAAATGTTCTATAATAAGAGGGAACTAAAAAATTTCAATGAGTAATGAAATTTGTATGCTTTACATAATAGTGGAATTATATACTACATCAATAGCAATTTTACTCGAGGTGTAAAACTAGCTGAAGATTATAGTGCGAAACGTTATTATAAGGAAAATCACAACTTATATACAAAGGGGAAAAAGGTATTAGACACTAAAACATCTAAATAAAGGGAGAAAAAAAGGACCTATAGTTCACACTGAGTTGAGTACTAGCTTCACTACAGAAAGTAAAAAGGGAGAAAAGTAAAAAAGGTGAGACCTAATTGACAAAATTACCCTCAGCCATAGATCAGTCCACCAGTCAAATCACTGCTGGATTCACCACTACACGGCACTCTCCACGTGCCTCTCGCGTGCGTTTTCCCCCAATCATCAACTACTCGCCGGAATGTCCCAAAGCCGGTCGTCGGCCGACTAATCCTCCGGCTATACAGCTACAGAAACATCTATAACTACGTTACATATAGAGATAAAACTTCAAAGGAGCAATTTAGATAGTACATCCACAGAAAAGGAAGAAGAAACAGAGCATGGAGACGAGAGCAACAGATTCAACGGCGGAGATGATAGACCAGACGATAGAATCAATGATTGAGAAAGGCAAGTCAAGGTCCGGCCATGACCACTGCCGAGGGGAGAAGGCGATGCTGATGCTACCCCAGGGAAACGAGGACGCCGAAACGACGCCGTCGTGGCTTCTCGGACTCCAATTCGGCGTGAAATACGAAGTGAACAGCCTTGGCCACCGCATAAACGACGTCGGAAGTGAGAAACTCACTCGGATCCACCTGAAAGCTGACGTGGACGACCGCTGCCACCCTGATTCTGCCATCTACCTGGTTCGTTTTTCTCTTCCAGATATTTTTATTT
The DNA here is from genome assembly GCA_035772735.1 of Datura wrightii. NCBI lineage: Eukaryota > Viridiplantae > Streptophyta > Magnoliopsida > Solanales > Solanaceae > Datura > Datura wrightii. Next base: position 40,000,967 of record JASDFA010000014.1, read on the forward strand.
GGCGGAAGGGAATAGAATAATTTTTCGTATATATTCTTTGTCACAACTCACAAGGGGATTCTAGCAAGTGGTAAAGTTGGGACCTATATATATAGGAAATACTCTGATAAATATTTTGTGTTCGGTTTGAACGAATAGGGAAATGAAATTACCCCATTTCAAAATAAGCCGTATTTTTACTTATGCGAAGAATATTATTTATTTATTTTTTTAAAATAATTTTTTATTTATTTATTTCTAATAAATATTTTTATAAAAATATAATTTTTTAATTATATAAAACTCTTTCTATTTAATTAAGAGTAAAATTTAAAAAATATCACTAATATCTTTTTGATTATGTGAAACACCACTTATTTTTAAAAAAATCAAAAAATTAAATATCACTTATTTTAAAATAGAGAGAGTATAATTAAGTTAACAAAGAATACTTCTAAATTACTTTTGTCTGGTTGAGTTCTTACATTTATGGCCCCTAGATTTTAGAAAGTATTTTAAGAAATTAAAAAATATATAAAAATATTAAATTATTTTTTTTTCATTTATTTTATTTGGTGGATAGAATTATACTCAGTTCTCTATTATTATTATTATTATCGATGGAAGGTGGTAGGTATTAAATTAGTCAAGATATATCCATACTAGATATTAAATTAGTCAAAGTGCAACCCTCATGTTCCAAAACATGTTTTAAGATTAATGGACAAATTTCATCCTCAATTTTATTATAAATTCATGTTTTAAAGCTATTAGAAAAGTATGCCTTGTTATGCATGTTTTATGGAAATTCAAGCTTATGATCCATGATTTCAAGCATGATGAGATATTACCGTGTTTGCTTTACATACTTGATCTTTTTTTGCTTCACCTAAGCCGAGGTTCTATTGGAAACAACCTCTCTACCTTCCCAAGGTAGGGGTAAGACTGCGTACAAACCACCCTCCCCATAACTCAGTTTGTGGCACTTCTCTGATTGCCTAAGGAAGAATTGAGAAGAACAAGCTTGGTCATCTCTCTAAATTTGCATACATGAGTAAGAATGGCCTAAAATGAACTTAACCCTCTTAAAAGTCATCATTCATAACTCAAAATGACATAATTTCGGTCTTAGAATCTTAGAAATTACGAAAAAGCCCTTACTAAATTCGCAGGAAATAATTGGCTATTGGCGGGACTGAGCCGAATATCCAAGCCTATATCATTAAACGATACAACATAGAATATGCGGTCAGTACATGGAATATACCGAGTATGTAAGGTAAGTAAAACCATTAAGTAAGTAAAATCAATGATCATGCACATCATAAACAATTCATCATAAGAGTGTGAGAGTAGGGCTTGCATTCTATTATCTAAAAATCAACTTATCCGATTATTATGGTTATTTAAAAAAAAATGAAACTAAAAAATAATAGTATTGGAATAAAAACAAAGTTTCATTATAACCAAACGACAGATTTTCAGAAAAAAAGATGATGTTGCCAAAAAAGATATTTTCTCAAAACTAGTTCAAACATGCTTGAAATTCTTGTAAAACTAAATTATATCAAAATCTACACCTAAACCATCACCTAAGTATTTGGTATATCTCTTTTCAAAATTAACATTTTCTGATGACTTCAGAAATTATCAATCAATATGACTATATTTAATGTAGTACTGTAATTTAGTTATATTTATCATAGGATTTTATTGCAACCGTCTAAAATAAATGCTTTTTGAACTCTTGGTTGTCATAGGGTTATAGAGTAAGCTAAGTATTTCGAATTTATTTTTAATTTCAATTATTAAGGCTAGATTGATGGAGTATTTATTTTCGATGATAATTCTGGTTGTGATGTTGAAATCTAGAGAATACAATTTGCAACTCTATCCACAGAAGCCATTTGAGCTAGATAATGACGAAGACAACTCGCAAGGATGTCAACTTTAATTAAGTTAAACAAACTTTAATTAAGTTAAACAGAATTACTGTTCGTAATTGGACCATAAAACACATGAAGCACGACTAAGTAATATTGGATTAAAATACCACAACATAATGTCTTACTTAATAATACAAATTTGACCAACGAGGTTCAGTGAATTTTTATTTTTTAAAATAAATTATGAGAATCTCGTTGTGTCCGTTTTGGTGAATCAAAAAATTCAACGTTCGTCTTAAAATTTTTAAAGAAAATTTTATCTATTTCGGTGCCAGACTTCAAAACAACTATATAAAAATTATTTCTATGTGAGATAAAATGTAAAACAGAATACATATAAGCAAAACAAGAACTATGTTATTTAAAGACAATGCCCTTAGGAGAAGTAATTTTAGAAGTTTTTCTTTTTAAAACTACTTTAACAAAATGTCACATTCTATCTTAAAAAGACCATTATAGTTGAGTACTTCACAGTGATGCTGGGTGAAAATGAGTGTTTTCTCAGCTGTGCGTCTCACGAATCCAAGCCATTTTTGGTCAGAAAATCTGTCTTATATTAATGCTCGTGAGTCGTGTCTCTTCAATTTCAGTAATTTTACTAACCTCCAAAATATAAAGTCGTTATTATTTCACAGCCTTTTGATATATGAATTTCTTATCTAAACATTATTTTTAAAAATTATAATTTTTTAAATAAAATTACATAAATATAAATTACTTAATTTTTTTAATTATATCTTTATATAACTTTTACTTTTCTAAAATATCTATTCTAATTAAATATAATAAAAAGGTTATATACCTAATATAACAATTTAAATACATAAAATAATATAAAATACTCTCTTTTTCATTTTTTTTTACTGAAATTTCAAAAATTCTCCAAAAAAATACTCAAGAAACTCTCTATCTTCTCCATATTTATTTTTTCAAAAATTTCTGTAATTCCTCTCTCTTCTCCGTTGTTTGTTTTCCTAAAAATTCTTCTATCTTCTCCATATTTATTTTTTTAAAAAAAATTCAAAAATCTCTCTTTCTTCTCCATTGTTATTTGATTTCCCAAGAATCCCGCTCTTCTCTATTTTTTATAAATCAGTTATGATTTATTAAAATTTACTTTTATTTTGTTGAAATATTTTAAGATTCTTGAATAAAGGGTGAATTTATCCGAAGGTTCATCAAATGTATTTTTGTGTTAATAAGAATTGTGCATAATATAAAAAATAGATGTACATATATTTTTCAATTATATACTATAATATATTGATACACATATGCATAATATAATATATAGTAAATAATGTCTAATATATATTATGTTCATAATCTTTATATGTGAAAGACTAAAGTAAAAGAAAATTTTATGGATGATGAATATGAGGATAATATGAATAATATTTTTAAAATAAATATAATAATAATATTTAGCATATGTATGGTGTTTAATATAATAATTCATATTAAAATTTTACCATATTTAATCTACTTAAATTACGAAAGAAATTATTACTTATGTCATTTATAAAAAATTATCATATTTATAATATTTATCTATTTAATTATATATAAGATATATATTATATATTATGTAATTAAAAAATAATTATAATTTTTATAATTATAATTTTAAAAAATTATATTTATATATCTTCATATATTTCCCATGAACATGTTCCATTTGGCATCTCTCTTTTCCGTCCAAGTTCCTTCTGTTTTCCAATTTGCCTCCAATTTCCTCACAGAAATTTCAAAACATGTTTTTTCAATAATATTTATGTCCCAAAACTATATTCCATGCGATTGCACCACGTCAAAATCTTTCTTACATTTCGATGTTTCCCATGTTAGTATTTGTATTTGCATTTTGTCTTTTTCCTTTTTTTTTTTAAAAAAAAGGAGGGGGGAGGGGGGAAGGGGAAATCTCTCACTGATGATTTTACACCGAACAAATTAGTCAAGCCACGTATATTTCAAGCCTTTTCAATTGTTTAGTAACATGTTTCAAATCATTGAAATTTTTTATTAAAATAAGTCATAATTTAAATTAATTCATTAAAATAATATATTTTTAAATTTTTTTATGAAATTATAAGAAACATATTTGGCAGTAACGTATTAGGTAAATAAAAATATTTAACTGATGTTAACGATGTTAAACATAAATACGTAACTGGGAGTAATGTTTTACGCCTAAGAAATTAGCAGTAACGTTTTATTAATTCGTTCCGAGGATAACGACACTCTGCCTCATAATTTGTACGAATATTAAAGTCGTAACTGTGAGTCACGTTTTAAGGCCAATTCATTACTGAGAGTAACGGCTATATCAAATCTAGTCACAAATCCTGCAAATTATGAATCGAATCCTGTAAATTAGGAATCTTTCTGATTGATTTACCAATAAAATGTTAAGTAGGGAAAAAAACAGTGAAATAGTTGTCGTTGATGGATTATATGTTTTCATTTGGTTATTAATGATGTCGATAAAATTTATTTTGATTCTAAGGCTTCTAATAATCAAATGAATACATGTAATCCATCAACGAGAACTACTTCACTGTTTTTTTTCCTACTTAATGTTTTATTGGTAAATCAATCAGAAAGATTCCTAATTTGCAGGATTCGATAGCTCGTGATTGAATTTGATATAATCGTTACTCTTAGTAACGTATTAGCTTAAAGCGTGACTCACAGTTGCAACTTTAAATATTTCTACAAATTATGAGGCATAATGTCGTTATCCTCGGTAACAAATTAATAAAATGTTACCGCTAATACTGTCTTAGACATACAATTTTACTTCGAATTACGTATTTATATTTAGCACCATTAACATTAGTTAAATATTTTTTTTACCTAATATATTACTGTCGAATATATTTCTTTTAATTTCATAAAAAAGTTTTAAAAAAAATTATTTTAATAAATTAATTTAAATTAGAATTTATTTCGATGAAAAATTCAAATTATTGCTTAAAGGAAGGAACAAATATGAGATAAAATCAATGGTACAAAGGCTTTCATCGATCAAAATGCTGTAAACGGGTTAAGCCAAAAAAGAATACTTCAAAAGGATAAATATTTTAATAAAAATAATAGTAATTTACTATTCACAAGCAAAAGATAGAATCTGCAATAAATGGAGATTATGTCGCTACATGGGAATGAAGAGTCCTTGTTTATACGACTCGTGAATTACTTACCAATTTTAAATTCTTGGATGTAGAAGTAGCAGCACTATGCTCCACTCCAAACAAAGACCCAAATGACTTCCACAGTGCATGGACATATGTCATTTTAATTCTGTCGGCATCAATAATACTATTTTCTATTGGATTTGAATTTTTAAAATAATTAAATCCTCGTACATGATGTACTTTTTCGTTTCAAAATAAATATCGAATTTAGCTTATTTTATACTTATTAAAAAAATAATAATTAAATTTATATGATTATTAAAAAAAAAATTAATAATAATAAACATAAAATATAGTTTGTGTTATGAATACACTGAATTGTGACTGTCCATTTAATATGAATCCATTGAATTGTGTTGATGTTTCATACAGTGAACTCTTCAACATACCTGTACCATATTAATGCATATTTATAATCTTTGGGTGACTTCTCATCCTATAAATTGAGATGTTCTTCACTTTCGAAAAACACACTTGAAAGAAAAAAGCAAGTTATCTTATATTGTTCTATCTTATTGTTTCTCTTATTCTTTATATTGTTTCTTTACATTATTGTTTTGAGCTTTATTTTACAACACGTTATCAGCACGAAGCTCTAATCAACTGAGAAGATTTTCGGTGTGATTTTCATTTTGTGTTGTGAACATGGCAAAAGGTACGCTTTCCAAATAATTTACTTTTCTTTGGATTTTGAAATGCAGAAACATATTTATGGTTACATTCTACTACATGTCACTCTAGAATTTTATATCTTGAGTTCTCAATACATAAACATGAAGCAATATTAAAGATATTGGTCTTTATAGTAACTGCTGAAATGGAAGTCCACAAATATTACGGAACTCTTTAGGTCAAGAGAATAATGGTTTTGAATTTTCATTTCAGTTTTGTAGATTGATATAGATCGATCATATTTATTCTTGTAATTATAATCATGTTTGTCACTAAATTATGTGGTACGAAAATAATACTACTGCTCATATTTGATATTGTTTGATTGTCCATATTTTCACAAGTAAATTGTGGCAGTTCACAATTAATTGTATCTTGATCGTCTTTCATATTAAGAGAGTGATAAGTGGATATCAATATTAGATATATCTTTATTAAAGTTTTAAAGGTTATAATATAATATAAGTGACCCTTTTAATGCAACTTATAGAATTGTAAGAAATATATGACCATTAGACTGATAATAAATACTTTCATAAAGGCTTATTATGACTAAGCATATTTATTTAAATCTATAACTGTTAACTTAAGTGATAATACGCTCAATATATGATTGATTATTATGATCACTAGAAGTGAATATTTATAAATATTTGTTATGTTCATATTATTGATGAATTGTTCTACTGCTTGTAGAAAATTATTATTTATAAATTTTCTAACGATGTGAAAAGTTTAGCTCACCACTATACAAGGAAAAAATAAATTTTGAAAGAGCTCATCGGGTAAGGATAAGTTATATTTCAATCTTTTTGACTTTTAACATTTGAAAAATATATGAAATTATTTTATGTCTAATTGTGGTTATGCAAAATTATGGTCCATCCCTTGGAGTGAATGAGACAACTGATGATAAATATTATATGAGGGTAAGATGGTGGATTCATGTCCTAACGCACCATAAGGGTAAGACATGGTTCGAGTCCTGATACACCATGATTGTAAAACGTTGGGTTCTAGTCCCAGCGCATTATGGCCTAAAACACCTTATATGGATAAGACATTGGAATCGTGTCCCAATGCACCATATTGATAATATAATGATGATTAAGGTAAAATAATGCCTTATTATGAAGTCCGTCCCACTGGATCTGCTCCATTCTATAAAAAGAATGTGAGAGTGATAGATCAAAAATTTGAAAGAAGACTAATAATTATCAAGGCCATATGAATGAATGTGGGGGTGGCAAGAGATGAAATAATAATCGTCATCATGATGGAAGCTATAAATAAGAAAACATTATAGGTTCTCAGAAATAATCCTTCAAAAGGTAAAGGTGAGATCTGTCATCAATGTGGTATGAAGAGATATTAGGCATGTGATTGCCATTTGCCCGGATAATTTGTCAAGCTTTATCAATCCTCCATCAAAAGAAATGAAAAAAAAATGAGGCCACATTTGACCTTTCTAAATGATATTGAGGTGGAACCATATGAATAATTATGATAAATGCTACGACAAAATAAAAGTCATGAGGCATGTCTAGATAATTATAATGTGACCATATGAAATAAAATGTATAAATTCGGACATGCTCATGATTGAAGAAATACCACAACTCACCTCCAAGGGAGGTTTGAGAGAAATAAAGAAAAAAATCTCTCATTTGACTATGAAAAGGATATATGTTAATACAATATGTGGTAGTACAAAATTGATTGAGCTCTGAAAGAGCGACCTTATTACTACCTGGAGGAACAATATTGCTTATTAACAATGCACTATATTGTAAGTCTCAAAGAAACTTATTAAGTTTCAAGGTTATTCGCCAAAATGGCTATCATGTTGAGAATGTCAATGAAGGAAATGTTGAATATCTTTATATTACTACAATAAAGGCGAAAACAAAAATTGTGCATGAAAAATTACCCGCACTTTCTTCTGGATCGTACCATACAAGTGTTGGTATGGTTGAATCACATGCCATAGTAAACAAAAAATTTACTGGTTATAATAATTTTATCATTTGGCATGACCGGTTGGGCCATCCCGATTTTAATATGATGCACAAAATTATTGAGAATTCACATGGACACCCTTTGAAGAACCAAAAGATTCTTCAACCAAAGGAATTCTCTTGTACTACTTGTTCTCAAGGAAAGTTGGTCATTAAACCATCAGCAGCTAAGGTTGGGCTCAATCCCCTGCATTTTTGGAACGTATACAGGATGATATATGTGGGCCAATTCACCCTCCATGTGGACCATTTAAATATTATATGGTCTTGATAGATGTATCTACAACATGGTCACATGTGTGCTTATTATCAACTCGCAACATGACTTTTGCGAGATTGTTGGCTCAAATAATAAGGTTAAAAGCACAATTTTCAGATTATGCAATAAAGACAATACGTCTTGATAATGCTGGTGAGTTTACATCTCAGGCCTTTAATGACTATTGTATGTCCACTGGAATAACCGTTGAACATTCGGTTGCTCATGTTCATACTCAAAATGGTCCACCAAAATCATTGATTAAACGCTTACAAATGATAGCTAGACTGAGGAAAAAATTGTCTGTTTCAATATGGGGGCATGCCATTTTGCATGCAGCAGCACTTGTGCGTATAAGGGCTACCGGTTATTATGAATTCTCCCTATTGCAGTTGGCTTTTGGCCAGGAGCCAAATATTTTTCCATCTTAAAATTTTTGGATGTGCAGTATGTGTTCTAATTGCTCCAACACAACGCACAAAGATTGTTCCCCAAAGAAGGTTGGGTATATATGTTGGGTATGAATCTCCTTCTATTATAAAATATTTGAAACCGATGACTGGAGATTTATTTATGGCAAGATTTGTTGATTGTCAGTTTGATGAATCAACATACCCAACATTTGGGGGAGCAAATAAGCAGTTGGAAAATGAGATAGATTGGAATGCATTATCACTATCTCACTTAGATCCTCGAACAAATCAATGTGAACAAGAGGTTCAAAAGATGATTTATTTGCAAAATATTGCAAATCAACTGCCAAATGCATTTACTAACCTTCCAAAGGTTACTAAATCTTATATTCCAGCTGCAAATGTTCCAATTCGAGTTGATGTCCCAATAAGACAAATTATTCATGCAAATGAATCTAAATCACGTCTAAAACGTGGTAGGCCAATCAGTTTCACGGATAAAAATCCTCGAAAAAGAAAAGAAATAAATGACCAAAATGATCATAATATAGAGGCAATTGCTCAAGAAGAGCCTCGAGACATAACAAATGATAAGATCAATGAAGAGGTCCAAATACCAGAAAATAATGAGAATGAAGAAATCTCAATAAGTTATGTCTCCACGAGAAAAAGGTGGAACCGAAATGATATTGTGGTAGACAATATTTTTGCTTATAATGTTGCTGTTGAAATAATGCAACAACATGAGAATTTTGAACCAAAATCTATCGATGAATGTAGATAGAAAAATGATTGGCCAAATTTGAAGGACGCAATTCAAGCGGAATTGACTTCACCTGAAAAATGTGAAGTTTTCGGACCAATAGTCCGAACAGCTGGAGGTGTTAAGCCAGTGGGGTATAAATGAATTTTTGTGCGAAAACAAAATAAAAAAGGTGAAGTCGTAAGATATAAAGCACGACTTGTGGCACAAGGATTTTCGCAAGGCCTGTTATTGATTATATGGAGATATATTCTCCTGTGGTGGATGCAATTACCTTCAGATATTTAATAAATCCGGCAGTTCATGAAAACTTGAAATGCGGCTAATGGATATTGTCACAGCCTATTTATATGGCTCATTGGACCACGACATTTTTATGAAAATTTCTGAAGCATTCGAAGTTCCTAAAGCATACAAAAGTTCACAAGAAACTTGTTCAATAAAACTTCAAAAATCCTTATACGGATTGAAATAATTAGGGCGGATGTGGTACAATCATCTTAGTAAAAATTTATTGAAGGAAAGGTTCAAAAATGACCCTATTTGTCCTTGTATTTTTATAAGTAGGTCTGGATCTGAGTTTGTTATAATAGTTGTGTATGTTGTTGACTTAAACATCATTGGCACTCCTAAAGAGATTTCAAAAGCTGTTGAGTGTTTGAAGAAAGAATTTGAAATGAAAGATCTTGGTAAGACAAAATTTTGTCCTGGCCTACAAATTGAGCATTTAACAAATGAAATATTTGTTCATCAATCAACATACACTGAAAAGGTCTTAAAGCGATTTTACATGGATAAATCACATCTTTTGAGTACCCTGATGGTTGTGAGATTGCTTGACATAAATAAAGATTCATTTCGACCTCAAGAAGATGATGAAAAGCTTCTTGGTGATGAAACTCCATATATTAGTGCAATTGGGGCACTAATGTATCTGGCCAATTATACCTCACCAGATATTTTTTTTGTAGTAAGTTTATTGGCAAGATTCAGCTCCTCTCCAACAAGAAGACATTGGAATGGTGTTAAACATATATTCAGATATCTTCGAGTAACTATTGACATGGGATTATGAATTCAAGTCAGAAATGATTGGTTATGCAGATGCAGGATATTTGGCTGATCTATATAAAACTCGATCCGGACTATTTGTTTACATAGGGAGGTACAACTATATCTTGGCATTCAATGAAGCAAACAATAGCTGCCACTTCTTCAAATCATGCAGAAATAATAGTTATTCATGAAGCAAGTCGGGAGTGTGTTTGGTTGAGGTCAATGACTCAACATATTCAGGAAATGTGTGTTTTTTCTTTGAAAAAGGATATTCCAACTACATTGTATGAAGATAGTGTTGCATGTATAGCTTAATTGAAGGGAGGATACATTAAAGGAGACAAAACAAAACACATTTCACCAAAATTCGTTTTTACTCATGATCTTGAGAAAAAAGGCAAAATAGATGTTTAATAAATTCGCTCGGTTAATAATTTGGCGGATCTGTTCACTAAAGCATTACCAACCTCAACATTTGAAAAGCTTGTATACAAGATTGGGATGCGTCGTCTCTGAGATATTATATGAGTTTTACATCAGGGGGAGTAAAGTATGCGCTGCACTCTTTTTTCCTTGGCCTAGGTTTTGTCCCAATGGGTTTTCCTGGCAAGGTTTTTAACAAGGCAGCAAATAATGCGTACTACAAGATATGTGTACTCTTTTTTCTTCACTAGGATTTTTTCCTACAGGATTTTTTTCTAGTAAGGTTTTAACAAAGCACATAATCTATGGACATCCAAGGGAGAGTGTTATGAATACACTGAATTGTGGTTGTCCATTTAATATGAATCCATTGAATTGTGTTGATGTTTCATACAATGAACTCTTCAACATACATGTACCATATTAATGCATATTGTAACCTTTGGGTGACTTCTCATCCTATAAATTGAGATGTTCTTCACCTTTGAAGAACACACTTAAAAGAAAGAAGAAAGTTATCTTATATTGTTCTATCTTATTGTTTCTCTTGTTCTTTATATTGTTTCTTTACATTATTGTTTTGAGCTTTATTTTACAACAGTTTGTTAAGTTATTTCTATTTATTATTTTTATTTATTTATTATATTAAAAGTAGATGTCTACTTTTACTTGTCCAGTTTATAAAATCAAGAGATAATTTATCAATTACTTCCTAATTTACTCTTATTATGGTTATTCAAAATATTGAATTTATTATATTCAAAGGGTGATATAGTAAAATTATCATTTTATCTATTGCTGCTTTGCTTCTTAAGGAGTGTGTCAAGTCAATACTAAACAAGTAAAAATATACGCGAGTAAATATTTCTTGGGAATTGAGCACTATTAAGAAAAAATAATTTTTTAATATAAAGGTATAGTTGAAAACAATTACTATTTTTGTCCTAAATTCCTAAGGCGACACTTATTTTGGGATAATTTTTTTCGTTAAAGCAATATCCTCTCCGTTCCATTTTAATCGTTAGGTATACTATAAATAGTTGTTTTAAAATATTTGCTAGTTTCAAAATTCAAGATATAATTGACCATGTTTTCTCAATTCTATTCTTAGTACTTAAAGTCATTTTAAAATGTGAAAAGAATTATTATTGTATGTCTTCAAGAAATTAATGGGGTTATATTAGTCAAAATTATCATCCCTATTAATTATTTTTTAATGAGTGTACAAATTTTATCCTAACAATTAAAATGAAATAAAAAAAGTACTTATTTTAAGACGGATGAAATACTTATTTTAAATATTTACATTAAGTCAATAAATGCAAGATAGTATCTTTCATCCATAGATATATTAGTTAACTATAATTAGTTAATATAGTTAATGATATATACTCTCTCTTTAATTTTTTATGACTTCTATATTAAATAACTTGATTTGATGTAAACACCTAATATATATATCTATTTTATATTTATTTTTAAGTCTTATGCTATTACAGTATGAAGTTCTTTTACATTATCAGTGTTTAGCAAGTTAATTATATTGAAAGTGTTTATTATAAAAGTTTATGTAAAATTACTTTTAATTATATAAATATTTTTTATACTGTTGTTATGTAAAACTTTTGATAGCATAAATTTTAAACGTGAAATTAGAAAGCTAGTGGGGTTACAAATGTATTACAATGTCTAATATTCCATGAAATATACGCAAGGAGTCGACTCTATATGTAAGCTATAAAGAAAAAGTTGTAATTTGAAGCAAAATTCGAGTTCCAAATGCTAAAAGTTACAGTGGCCAAAAATCTTAACCATAACCCCCACAACCCCCCTCCAAAAGAAACTTGATTTAGCTACTTAATATCAAGGATTAGAGCATCAATTATGGATTCAGACTGACACAATAATTTTTACTTAAATTTTATATTTGTATCATGAAATTTATATTAGATATATATAAATATTTAATTATGAACCTAATAATTAAGAGGAGTTATAAATTTGATAATAGATTCAAAAAGCTTAATACATATTTTTATTAGCAATAATAATAATAATCAAAGCCTAGTCTATGTGTTCACAAATGGAGCCATGGTAATTTTGACACATGGAAAATTAAAGTCAATATCACTTGTGTCCCATTTGTTTGAAGAATTAGTAATTTGTATGTTCATACAGAACTACCGAAACCTATTTCATTAAGAAAAAGACTTAAGAAAGTGTGAACTGTTACATTAAGTGAGTGATGCATGCCACGTGCTGTAGAAGTTACAAATTTATATGATCTAATGATGTGTGCCTTTATTTGAATTTCATTAATAATTAATACTATTAGTATACATGTGGGAAGATTTTTAAGACCTATATACACAGATCGCCCCCACTCCCGATAAGGGCAAACTCAATTTTTTAAGGCAAAATATAAATTTATATATAAAAATTTATTAAAATTATTAAGCTGATATAAATTGATAACTTTTAAAAATAATATGATTGAATTTTGAATTCGTTCTTGTACCCAACTTCTGGACTTCCTCCTCAGTTTCATTGTACTTACTTCGTTTCAAAATAAGTGATGTTTTCAATTTGGGCATACCTCTTACGAAAACTACACACTTATCCTAATAAATATCTTGAAAAAGATGTAACTCTTTAATGTTTTCTTGATTATGTAAAACTCTCTCAATTTAAATAAGGGTAACATTAGAACAACATCATTAATATCTTCTTGATTATATAAAACATCACTTATTTTGAAATAAAATCAAAAAGTTAAAACATCACTTAATAACTATCTGGCTCACATATTTATTGACGTTGTTAATTCGATCGTTACGAATAATCCAAGTGTCACTTAATACTGTAGAAATTGATGCAATTGTTTTTCTTTATTTTTATCAAAACGTGGTAGACGAATATAGACCCCCTTTGTTAAAGGATCCTCACATGGTGTATTACTGCATATTTTAATGTAAGAGCGTTAGATCATATGGCCTTTGAAGCCATATATAAATACAACATGATTTGTGGTAGAATATACAAGATAAAGTCCTACAAAACTTGCCCTACATAAATGGTGAAAACAGGTTTTTGTTGATTTCCAGAACCCATTGAGCTTTGAATACGGTTTCAAAACCAGACACCACTTTTGTGTGTATAACATTCATACCCACCATAGTTTGGGAAGACTTTTTTTGCCCAGTAGAATACTTGAGGAAACTGGAGAGCTAAAATATCAATGTTTTCTAGTCCCAATCATCTCCTGATACTGCAAAAACTTAAAATTAGTCTGACGATAGATTACTTGGTTAAGAACAGATATTCTTGAGCAACATATATTATGAATTCAACCATAAATATATCCTGTAGCTCACACAAAAAAGCCAGCCAAAAGAACACTCCTTTGTAACGTGATGTCGACAGTTGAATGAAATTTAGAAACACAAACTAAACCAATACATTTTCAGACAATTCAAAAGGCCTTTGTGCCAGACCAAAAACCCTGACCCTTGGCGACAAGAAGATCCAAATACAGTCTAAATTTGTTGATCCACGAGTGAAGAGACCTATAAAACAAGACAGACTATAATCTTCTAGCCAAACTTGAATCCACCTGCAGGAACATTAGGCTGGCTTTCGCCGAATTGGAAACCTTGCTGATTTCCATCAACACCATCGGGGAGATTTTGCTCTTCATCTTCTTCAGCCCAGTATTTCTCCAAGATCTTTACAGCCTTCTCATATATCTCGTTGTTGTCGTGAGTTTGGAGATTCTCAATCTTATCCAATCCATCACATTCATCAATCATTTGTGCATACAAATTGATTCCACCGTTTGCGCCGGCTTCTTTGTCCGCCTCGCCCACCTTCAGTATATTCTCGAGCCCCTCCAAGCATACTGTAACAATTCTGGGATCTGGACAAATTAGGAGATCACATAGCGGCTTAATGCAACCTTGACTTGCCAAGAACCTGCAATAGGATAAACAACAGATCCCATTAATAAGACCTGATGCACCATTAGCATGAAAGACAGAGAGCTTCTGACCCCATTGACTTCTCTTTTCCCCAATAGAAAGAGAAGTCTTTCAACTCGTGACTGAAATGTTCGTCTTTCCAGAGTCGCACAGTAATTCAAAATTTGCTAATTCAAAAACCTACGAGCTGTTGCCTTAAAAGTTTTCAAAACTCTTTCCAGAAGTATCAGAAATCCTCTAGCATGTTCAAGATGATAAGTAAACCAGCACTCATAATTTATCAGTTCGTGTTTCCAGGAGATTTACCTATTCTATCACAAGATAACAGACTCCAATACAATGTCTCTAAGAATGCCGGATCATCATTTATCAAATAAGAAGAAAATCTGCTGGTAGTTTTGTTCAAGCTTCAAGAATAGTTATTTACTTACAACCTCATTAAAAATCATATCGGCTCGGGCTACAAGAAAAGTATGACCCAATCATAAGTCATATCAGATAAACAGCAGAATTAAAGGACTCACAGAGAGTATATACAGACAAAGAACAAACCTAATCTGCTCATTAGATCCTCCAGATGTAGCATTTGAGATAGCCCATGCTGCCTCCTTCTTAATGTCAAATTCTGCATTTTGCAATAGGTGTACCAAGGGAAGAATAATATTTGCCTCAATAACAGCCTGTTTAGAAGGAAATAAACAAGTGCATTAGTAGCAAGAGTCATACAAAGGATAAGAATGCTTGAAATTCCTCAATCAATTTATTTCATCCTGGAAAGAGCAAAAAGGGAAGGTGAAAAAAAGGGTAAAAAACTTGACCAAAAGGCAGAAAGCTTAATGAAATATCTTCTTAGTAGATACCTTCCCATTACGTAACACTCCGATAGCACTTCTTTCATTTCAATAATCATACTCTAATCATGTGCTACATCCTCATTTATCATAGCATTCTCTGGAAAGTCGAGCCCAAGTATCTAACTGTGTATATTAGGTAGCACAAGCCCGTCTAATCTCACTAAATCTTATGATACCTAAACTTGCAGCGCAGATATTGCTTCTACTTATCCAAAAACTTTATTGACTAAAGTGCTTCTTTGCAGTGGAAGCTTTTTGGTTGATACCCTCACTAGATTCATCAATTAACACAATATCATCCCGAAAGAGCATATACCATGGGACCTCATCTTGTGTACGGTTAGTTAGCTCATTCAAATTAGGATAAACAAATATGGGTCCACTTGTGGATCCTTGGTGTAAGCCCATTAACACAATGTCATCCCCAAAGAGCATATACCACGGGACCTCATCTTGTGTGCGGTTATTTAGCTCATTCATATTTAGGATAAACAATGGGTCCACTGTGGATCTTTGGTGTAAGCCCATTATTATGGGAACTTTTGTTGCATGTACTACAACTGTTCAAACACTTGTAAAAGTTCTTTCGACCATATCCTTTTTTTCCTCACGAGGAAAAATTAGTTCCTTTGTACATATCCTTAAATAATAATTCCTTTGTCCAAATAATTATTATCTGTGCTTATATTTAGTTTTTCTATACTTTTTAGTTTTTTTTTTTTCAATCATTTGTCCTTTTCCCCCACTAAATCCCATTTTTTAATTACACTTTGCCCTCAAAACTCCAGAGATCCTAGCGCTTTCTATGCATTTTACCTTTGACAACACCGGGTGTAGTCAACTATATATACCCCAAAAGGAACTTCTCTTTACGCCAAAATGAAGATATTAATCAACCACACTCAATTCCAAATTAGTCGAGGTTAGCATATGAATCCTCTTTATCCATTCCGCTTTTTTCCTTTTATGTTTTGTTACATCTCTTTCACTTTTCTGGAATATTTTCTGATTTCTTTCATTCCAAAGAAAAATGTAGGATGAAACTTGTTCTCCACACTGCCTGCATTTCCTTACCAATTCTCAATAACCTTTAACCAGTGAGTCTCTTTCATTGTCTTGGGTAACACCTAAGGCAAGGTTAAATAACAACACAAGCTTTTCTAATCCTCATATTTTTTCATGGCATCCTTTACCTCTATCGGACTAATTCTACAAGTGTAGCTAAAGTTTCCTCTTAGAATTTACCACTATAATTTTAAGTTAGAGTAACTAGTTGCTCATACAAACTACTCATCAAACTAAAAGTAGTTACAGATTCACACAAAACTCTTAAAACCCAAAAGATAAATCTTTTACTGTCTCAACGTGGAAATGTTTCAAAAGAAAAAAAGCAAATAGGAAAAAGTACAAGAACTTAAGAACATAATTACATATAAACCGGTGCATAAATTTGGAGAAGAGAGAGGCATATCAAATGTAGGAAGAAAATTAAAAGTTAAAATTCAATACAGACCAGTAATGCAATTACGCACAGGAGAAAAACTTGGGACATAAGAGAATGCAATATACAAATAAGCCACCAGAAGACCTACTCTGTTCCACATTTTTCTCTTCTCAGTGACATACAAACCATCAAGTCCTTAAACCAGATCTTATACTGTAGTTTTTTCTCTCAAGAAATGCATCATACTGGACAGCATGCAAGCATGATGAGCCTGCTTGAGATTCCTAAGACTAAGACCGGTAATGCCGTATACTTAGACTGGAAAAAAGAATTGACCTCTAGAAAACTCATTGTGAAGGTCTCTTAAGAGAGCCAAGAAAACATAAAAGGAAATTGCAATAACTAGAAACAGGAGCTCCTGCGTCCAGGCAAAACTATAAAAGAAAAGGAAAAAGTGCACACACAATGAAGCCCTTAACTTATTAACCCAGAAAATAACATCAGTTTATTCAGTAAGAAATTAAGCTGCAGGTGTACAAGAAACACACGTAATAACGGAAAAAATCATCCAAATACCATACTCTTCTTTCCCTTTATAAATGTGTTACAGTAAATTCATCAGAAATAAATGTGTTATAAAAAATATTAGGGATAATTTCAGAGACCTCCCCTTAGGTTTGGCTTCATAACACTTATCTCCCTGGTGGTTTATGATATTATACTTACCTTCCTTATTTTGATTTCTTTGTAACAATTTTTTAACCTATTTATTGTCAATGAAAAGGAATTATCATTTGACTAATTTGTCCATACTTCGACACTTTTTTCTTATCTAATATTATAAACATCTTTGTGTTTTCTTAGTTGTTTAATATGCTAAATGATAAGAAAAATAATAACAAAAAGTTCACTTTTCTTTTTAGTTCTAAAATAAAGAAAAAGAAAAACAAAAAGTTGTACCTTCTCAAGCACGATGATTATTGCAATATTTTCTAATTGCATTGCCATCATAAACAAAGTAGTACCCATTTTTTTATATAGTGTCATAATACACCTGTCTTTTATCTAATATATACATCTTTTTTTTGATAACCTATCTAATATGTATATCTTAAATTGATAAAATGCTCATTTTAACAGGATGCTGGAAGAAACAGAATCAGTTAATTCAAAAAAACTCAATTGAATTATAATTTCTTTAATACTGTGTGAAAATCAAGAAAATTGGCAATGGAGAAAAAGAGAAGAAATAGCTATTGCTTATTTAGATCTGAACACTGAACTAGAATTTCTATTTTTATTTTTTTTGGGTCTTTCTAGCAATCTTAAAATTTGATGATCCAAACATTTGAAAGCAGTAGGATAGCAAGCATGTAATTATTATTATTATTATTATTGGTTTAAAGCATGTCATTAGTTACAACTTACAACCACGTCAAGATGGGTTGCACGATCCACAATTTCTGAGGTTTTTAAACTTCTTAATTATCTTTGTTTGCAGAGGCATCACCATTGTTGTTCTACTTGACCCGAGTGAACTACTGTTTCCCGCAAACAAACAAAAAATGAAACTACTGCGTCTGCTAAGCCGCCACACCATGAGAGAAGAAGATGAAGTAAAAGACTTTTGGTACAGACCTAAAATTCATTTAAATATTACTCCCTCCATTTCGATTTATTTGTCTTATTTTCCTTTTTAGTCTGTTTAAAAGAGAATGTCTCTTTCCCTTTTTGGCAACTTTTAAATTTCGACCTTCCACAAGACATGTTTAACACCACAAGATTAAAGGACATTTATTCTACATATCTTTAATTTAAGACCACAAGATTCAAAAGTCTTCTTTACTTTCTTAAACTCCGTGTCAAATCAAAACTAGACAAATAAATTGAAACGGAGCGCGTAATAATTACTAGAAGAATAAGTAAAAGAGTAAAAATTAATAAAAGATGTTTTTAAACAAATAAGTACTAATACGGACAAATATAGACCCTTGAGGTCCGGGCAAGGCATAGCGGGAGTTTTAGTGCATCGGGCTACCCGGAAGTATTAATATGGACAAATTAGTCAAATGATAATTCTTTTTTATTCATAATAAAGAGGTTATAAGAATTATTACGAAGAAATCCAATTAAGGGAGGCAAGTGTAATATCATAAACAGCAAGAAAGGTGAGGGTTACGAAGTCAAACATGAGGGGAGATATCTGAAATTATCCCTGAATATTATGCTAATATGTGACCAATTGAATCACAACCAAAAAGGGGAAAGTGCAATAACAAAACCACCTCAGCTCAATGCCCATCAAACCCTCAGAAAAGAAAAGGAACAAAGACAGGTGTAAAGCATAGTCTGTAACCTACTTCTGGAAGGTCATATAATATAAATATGGAACTACATTTTAAATAAAACAGAAGTACCTGACAGAGCAAAAAATCACGACTATGTCTAGCATCTACAGCACGATAACAGGAAGCTTGAGAGCCAGAGTGTGGAAACAAGAAACGAGGAGCAAGGCTATAATTAGCATTAAGCACAGAGTACTTCCTCAATCCCAAAAGTTTTTAGGTACTTAGCTTCCGTGCAAACAACTTAAAAGTAACATTTGATGTAGAATTGCTATGTATAAACCTTATTTCCACTTTAGATAAGAAACCAGTAGTTTGGGGATTTACGGCAAGAAAACTGCAAACTACTCCATTCAAAAATATGACATGGCAGCAAACTAATAAATCAGAAGCACTTAAGTGGAATGAAGATATACCTGTATTTGGGCTCTGTTTCCAGCAGTGATATTAGAGATTGTCCAACATGCTTCCTTCTTGATGCTTTTCTTGTGATTTTGAGTTAACAATTGATACAGACATGGCAAGACTTGGTTGTCAATCACATACTGAAATATAAATACCAGTAAGTCATGTGAAAATAGATCAAAAGAAAGAGAAAAGAACACTTTTTGATCACTTAAATCCATATCCAAGTAGCAGCAGAGGTGATATTAGCAGAACTTTCCAATTTTTCTGATTATAAAGAATATATACACAACTTCATCCTGAAAGACAGTCCCATAATAAATTTCTGCCAATATGTTACTCAGAACTTTTGTTTTGCTCAATAACAGATTCACATGATGCTAACATGGATAACATAATCAACTGCATAACAATTTTCATGTCATTTAGATTTTTGATGTGGAGATAGAGTTACCTGGAAGACAAAGTGCAAAGATAATTTGAACATGACAAAGTAATATCACAGCATTGATTTGGACAGAGGATGACGTCGCATTACCTGTGTTTGAGCATCATCACCAGTAACAATATTTCCCGCAGTCCGGAGAGCAGGTATGAGAACGGTAGGTGATGGATGACTTCATAGGACAAGGAGGGAAAAAGGCAAGGTTAGCATCAAATCAGCCGGAATTTTATGAAAATGCAAGTATAAAGTTGGATCTCAAAGAGCAATCTCCGATCCCCTAAACATGGATGCTGACTGTTTAAAGCAAAACAAAGGTTGTAGAGATAGTTGGAACTTACAGAAGAAGCTCCACTAGTCGTGGACAGACACCTGCATCAATTACAGCCTGAATCTTATCATTTGGGCCGTCAGATAAATATGAAAGAGCCCAGCAAGCATCTGTCAAGACTTCTTCATCATTCATGTGGATAAGTTGTTGAAGAACAGGCAACGCAGGTTTGACCTATAAAATGCACTCTCAGCCAATTATCTCAGAAATAAATCGTTACCTATCTAGATAGATCTGGAAACAGCACAATATTATAAGACACAAAAATGCTGTCACTAATAAGGAAGCATAATTTAAGTCCACTTACTGCCTCAAATGGTGTTGGTGGTTTGCCTCGACAAAAGTTAGAGAGAGTCCATGTTGCATTTCTTAGCATTGAAAGCTTCGAGTGTTCATTCAACTGAGCTAGCAATGGCATCAGCGCACCCTTACTTAGAACAAGATCTCTACAACTTGGGGAATCACCAGCAACATTGCCCAAAGCCCAGACTGCCTGTTTAGTAAATGGTGTCAAGATAGAATTGTTGTCAGAATTTTTAGGAAGAGCCAACAATGTTTAAAAAATAATGTTTACTTTGTCAAGGGACATGCACCTTTTTTTTAGAAGTTTGGACACATAATTCTTTGAAGACAACACAGCATCACCAACACAAATTACAGAAGCAAAATCTGGAAAACTTTTAGACCTCCTATATTCATACAACAATTAATATTGCTGGTGATAGCATTCATGGTGGCATACTTCCACTCAAGGACTTGGATGAAGCTTTGAAGTTAAGGATATGCAAGTCAAGGTTGATGAGCTTTAATTGGAAATCAAGAAGATGCTTATCGTGGAAGAAGAGACCAAGAATTATGACGAGGAGTGGGCTAAGTGTTACACGTATTTCATGGTCTAAGTCCAAGTCCAAGAGGAGGAAGATTTGGGGTCACATGGAGCCCAAGAGGAAGGGCCCAAGAAGAGCCCAAGAAAGGAGCTGAAAATTCGGGCTGAAATGGCTGAATTTCTCGCCCAACAAGGGGCTGAAAATTATGTCCATATAGATTCCCAAAAGGAACTGAAGTCACGTGGGTTTTTTGGTGCAAATTTGGCACTTGTTTCCTTATTTTTGTTAGGTAGTTTTGGGAAGAAGAGTGACATTAATTTTACATGCTTTCCTAGTTTAAAGTTTTCTACTGTAATTGTTCTTAGTTTAAAGTTTCCTAATTAGGTTTTACTACTTATTATCTCCATAAGAGTATAATTCGAATCCCATGATGTCTAGGAGAGGGGTGCACGATTTGTCGCTATAAATAGGTGACTGCTTTTTGTTTTTTCAAACGACAACATTATTATCAATATTATTGAGAGTTCTTTTCTTTACCACATTTGTGTATTGGCTACTTGGAATCTATCTTACATTTCTTTTAAGAGGTAACATTAATTTTGTCTTTAATTATTCAATTAGGGTTCTTAGTCGTCACTTTTGAGATGTGGGAATTTATTTCTCAGATTTTACTGTCTTATTTTGCTAATCTTTAATTTTCGTACTTTTCGCTCCCGCATTATTCCTCTGAGTTATCAGCCAGGCTTTCACTTAATATTGAACTGCTTGACCACGGCGCTATACGACTCACTAATCCCTTAGCAAAGCGCAAAATGCACCCTGCAGTTGCAACACAATGCCCTATCTACTTAGAATTTAAATTTAGTTATCCAAATTATTATGTTTTGTATCACATCTTCGTTGTTTTTTTGTCTACGTCCAACTACACATAAAGACAAACTTATCCGTTTAATTATTTCTTCATTATTTTACTATTTTAAGCAAAATCAAATCTTACTTATGGAATAACTGTTTTCCTTATCAAGGTTTCTTGAAGTATATTGACTTTAAATTAAATAAGCTCATCAGTACTGAATTATGTTTTAGGTTACATAGCAAATTGCAAAGTCATTCCTGTTCCACAAACTGAAGATATCTTTGCAACAGGTGACATAGTTTATACTCTAATGCTCACCAGGAGAATATTGAAATTCACGTCCAACACAGGAACAGCTAAGAAGTTCACGGACATCAAAATAAGATGAAATAATGAAAAAAAGATTACCTGTTCACGGACATCATCACTGGCAGAGCTAAGAAGTTGTACAAACATAGGAACAGCTCCATGATCAATCACAACACGAGTATGTTCTGATGTTCCAGATGCAACATTTGTCAACGCCCAGGCAGCTTCAAACTTCAGAAATGGAAAGATAAAGGCAAACTTAAGATTGTTGCTGCGTCTTGAAGTAAAGGCAACATAACAGGAAAAGAAGAGTAGGTAACACTTACTTGAAGCTGAGGTAAGTCATGCCGTCCGAGGAATTCTACAAATCGAGGGATAACTCCAGCTTTAATTACCTCATCAATTGGAGGGCTGCGCTCTACAGTTAACAAAACTATTGTCAACAGCAAAATAAATTAAGAAATCTAAATCCAGAAACAGCAGAACAAAGAAATACCAATCGACAAGAGCTTCCTGAAATGTGTAGTTGCTTCAATTTGCGCCGCAGGATCTTCTGACCATACTCCTTGGACCATAACAGGAATGCTTTCCAGCTGTTAGAAAACACAAAAAGATATTAGAAGTGGACCTAGATTATAGTAAAAAAGATTGAGGAAGCAGAGGATGAGAGCGTCATCTTTAATCTCTCATATATATGCCACCTGTTATTCAAAGCATGATATGATGTTTTCTTATAAAACTAATGCTACCTTTTATAAATTGTTTATTATATTTTTTGATGAAGTAAGAGATGTATTAATAACAAAGCATCCAGGGGCTGCAAGAATTACAAAAAATTTAAGTTATAAGCAGGTGTAAGGTGACAAAAAACTAATGCTACCTTTTACAAAAGAAGGAAAAAGTTAAATGCTTTAACCTCCTCAAAAATAGTATGCAAGCCAGAGGAACTTACCGATTTCCATTCTTCTTA
The DNA here is from genome assembly GCA_035772735.1 of Datura wrightii. Lineage (NCBI taxonomy): Eukaryota > Viridiplantae > Streptophyta > Magnoliopsida > Solanales > Solanaceae > Datura > Datura wrightii. Next base: position 40,024,453 of record JASDFA010000014.1, read on the forward strand.
ATTTCAAGAAGAAAACTTGCTATATTTTACATTTATGTTTGTGCTTATGCTATCATCATTCATCTATTGTTCTCATCTCTTTTTCTACAATTTCTTGGTTCTGTTTCCTCATTATGTTGCGGTACTACTACTGAAATTTGAAGCTAAATTTTCCATTGAAATTCATGTCTGTATTGATATAATGTGACTAAGATTGTGATTCTACTAATAATATGCTGAAAATTGAGGCTAATATTTAGTATGCTCAGATTTTAAGTCCTTGACCTTCCTCAAGTTAAAACAGTGCTTTAAAGCTAAAAGCACAAAAAACGACAAGGTTCGCGAGGCTTAAAGTATAAAGCGAAAAGTATAGTGCACCCTTCTTTGAAGTGAAGTGTACAATTTACCCAAAAAAAAAAAGAAACTACAAATTGAGTACTATAATAATCAAACTGCAAATAAAATAACTAATTTCAGCATCTATTATACAATAAAACCGATATTAATCCAACTCCTCGAAGTTGAGATTCAAAGAACCAACAGCATAACATTTGGAACTCGTTGCTCGTCATTGTTTGAAACGTACACTTCTCTGAAGTGCACATTGAACCTGTTTGGATTGGCTTATTTAAGGTGTTTTTAAGCCAAAATAACTTTTAAGCATTTTTGTAGTGTTTGGATAAGATAAAAAAGTGGTTTTAAACACTTATTTTTAAGCTAAAATAACAAAAATAAGTCAAAAATCATAAGTTAGAAATCCTAAGTTATAAGCCCACCCAAACAAGCTCATAACCTCTTGCTTTGTGTCACTTTAAACAGTGAAGCGATGGCTCTTTTAACAAAAATGTAATCACTTGGCCAATCTAAATATAAAGAGTTTATCTTAATTATGTTGGGAAAACTTTCACATTTTCTAACCCAGATGACATTTATTTTGATGAAGCACGCACCTTGTTAGAAGTGTCCGCTTCACTTCTCATCAAAGACAATAATATTATCAAATTGAGTTTTGCTTTTCGGTTTTCATTACACGATCACAACTATAAAATCATTTCATGCCAGAAAGAATAGGTTAGTGATGATATGTTACAAAATGGACACTCCAGTCACATCGAGCCTCAGAAGGTAAGAGTTCCTTTTGGTCTCGACAAAAGTCCAGCTAATTATTTCCCCAGATCAATAATGGACATGTTATTCATTAAATAATTACAGATATATTAGCCAGATGAAAAATAAAACAGATATATTACCCCAAGATTTCAACTTGTCTTTTCACACTTATCAAAAAATGCCATATGCACAGAAAGATGTGAAAGAAAAAGCGAAAACAAGAACTCAATTAGAAAAAAGAAGTTAGCTCTAATTATGATTATCCGAGATTAGAAAGGACTTACTGAGAAGTAATTTTGTTGATTTGTTTAAAATTGTTCTGGCACACTATTTGTAAAGTATGGTTTTCTTTTTTAGCTCTTTCTCTTGTGAGTGCTCCATTCCACCATCACTGCTACTTATTAACCTACCCGGTCTACCACTCACTCAATTGGATCAGCATATTGAAATTTGGCAAATAGTTTCACATTTTTAATAAATCAAGAGATAATTTCACTGATTTCATACTAAGATGGTGCAAAAACTATATACAAGTGATCTGAGTATGGCATCCACCATATAACACTGTCCTAATAACCTATATATACTAGCATTCTCTCTTTACATCGAAAAATGAAATGAATTTTTAAATTATATTAATTATTCAAATTTGTTAGGTATAAGATTATAAGGGATTCGTTTGTTGATCCCGCTGGTAATCAAGGGCTGCACAGCTTTAAAAAAAGTATTTTTCGCGGAGCAAGTCTGCACATAATTCTCTGCAGTGCCAAAAATATATAATTGAAGTCCAAATATCTGGTGTTTCTTGCTTATTGCTAAAATATTCCCAAGCAATTAATCACGATCCGAATGATAACACATAAAATAAAAGGTGGACTATTAAGTGGAGTCAACTTCAGCAACCAACAAATTAAAAAAATCAGAGTTCCATTAATTCACTTAAATCAGTAAATTCAAAATACCTGACTCGTGATTAGTCGAAAGATAAAAGCAAAAGACACATACTTTTGGTACAGCTCCAAAGCAATCGACCAATCAAATAAAAAATCACCCCCATCGGTAAGATCAGAACTTTTATACACTCCGCAGCATCAATAACGAGATCAGTGCAACATCGAAGAATAACAAAAAGCAAAAGCGCAAAAGGATATATAAAAAAACGCTATTAAGAGTTCAAAATAGAAGAAAACGTACCCTTTTCTCAATAGCGGCAGGGGTTTGAGCAGCATCGGGTAATTGCTGGGACTGAAGAAGAAGACCCTCTCGGCGCTTCTTGAGTAGATTGTCTTCGCGCTTGTTCTTCCTGATCTCCACCAAATTGTCCTCTCTCCTTCTACGGGCTTCATCTGCATCCACCCCAGTTTTGTAAGATTTCTTGCGGACTTCAGTCCGAGTGCTGGGTCGAAGAGACATTTTTCTTGAAATTGAGGGGCTTCGGGTGACAATGCCTCTCCCTCTCCCTCCCTGTATAAATGTAGAAGAAGAAAATAAAGAAAGCGGACACTGGAAAAGTGAGATAGATAGATAGAGAGAGAGAGAGAGAGAGAGAGAGGAGAAGAGAAAATCTTTGGAGGGGTGAGATTGAAGAATATAAAAGGGAAGAAAAAGTACGGGGGCCAGTAGGAATGGGCTGTGCCTGTGAATTCTCACTTTTGGCAATTCTTGTTTTTGCTTTGAAGACACGTTAATGGAAAATACATGGGTGATTTTTGGTCTTTGCTAAGACTTAAGGAGTCACTTGTACTATATATTAAATTAATATCACAAAAAAATAAATAAATGGAAAATGAAATTGGGATTGGTAATGAAGGGTCATGAGGAAAATAAAAAATGAACAGATTGAAGTGTGCATACGAATACATTCTTTAAGCAAAATATTGTTGAATTTTCAATGAACATACTTACCACTCAATAATTTCTTTGAATTAAGACATACATGTGATTGTCAATTACTCTCCCTTTTCAATTATTTGTTTGTTTTTAACTTAAAAAAGAGTTAGAAAATTTGATGAATTTAATATACTAAATTTGCTAATTAAGTGTATAAGTAACAAAATACTAAAAATAAAATTAAATATGTTTTATACTTCGCACTTGACAAAAAAGTAACAATATATATAAAAATGAGGAATCGCGCACTTATATAAGGGAAAAAATTTTAAAATATTTTTAAACTACTCAAAATATATTAAATTTATCCGTCGTTAATTTAAAAATATCATCGTCTGTTATATTGTTTGCTCAAGTGTATCTTGTATGTTGTACCTATCTAAATGGACTAAAAATATTTTTCTTCTAACTATTGTTCCAAAACAATTAAAAATGAGTTAACTTTACTTTTGAACTATTTGAAATGAGATAATTTCATCCTTATTCATTTTCTTTTTTTGGGAAGGGGATGGGGGGTGGGGGTGGGGGTGGTATGGCTGAATATGAGAAAATAGAAATATGACAAGATAAGAAAATAAGTAGTATAAGTACTTCTCATTTAAAAACATTTTAAAAAAAAATTGTACATATTAAGTATGAATTATTTTTTTTAATATGATATCATGTACATTTTCTTATTAACTCTAAGAATAATATGATAAACGAAATCAGTTTCAATTATACTTGATACGCTTTATTATTTATCTTAACTTTAAGTTATTCCGAATTTCAATCATGGACCAGTATAATATTTTTGAAAATAAACAATAGAACAAATATTTAGTTGAAAAATTAATATTGTTAATAAACTTCTTAATTTATAAAATTGGCACTGTATAAAAATTATCATTCAAAATAGTTAAATTAATATTAATTTTCAAAATAAATTATTTCTTAAATCTTTAAAATTAAAAGCATTCGATAGGAAAATATTCCACTTCAAACTGCTCAAGGGCAGATTGGCCCATTTTTCTTGTTTTGGAACAACCGTTTAGAAGGAAGAATATTTTTGTTCATTTGAATAGTTAGAGGGTATTTTTGAGCCAGAAATATAACGGCAAAGACATTTTTGTCCCAAAAATACTATGGAGAGTAAATTTGTTTTAAACAGTTTAGGGGTATTTTTATCACTTTCCTCTTTATATAATTATTACATTTTAGGGTGGACATGACATGAGGTCATATTTGTGCTTCAAGTGTATTTTTTTTGTTAAATGAAGTATTTAAAAATTAAAATGTCCTTGAGAAATGAATATTAATCCAAACTATATGAGCTTTAATCTCAATAGTCCCGATGATCGACACCGAATTTTTCTACTATGTTATAGGAAATTTGAACTTATATAAATTTTACTATTTAATAAGTGGCAATAAGCTGCTATAACGGATCAACATATTTGCTTGAGCAACTTAAGCAAACAACAAATCAACGTGATTATTTGTCTATATAGGTATAATTTTGATATTTTCTATATTTCGTATTTTGATGTTTTTGCCCCTTTAAAATTTTATATTTATGCTATTTTTACTTTGGACAAAAATAACAAGTAATGTGCAAATTTTTTCAGAATGTGGAACCGTTAACGAGCAAAAAAATGAAAATTTTATAATGGAAGAATGCTTTGGTATTATTGCACTTTAAGGATTTATTTTTTATACTATTTTTATTTTAAATAAAAATAACCGAACAACATGCAATTTTTCAAAAAACATGAGCCCCATTAACGGGAAGAAAAAATATATATAATGGAAAGGAAAAAAAAAAGAAAATGTAGGTCATAAAAAATAAGTGTGCAGTGAAGTTGAGGAGTAAACGAAGTAATAACAAAAATAAAAACTAAGTAAGTAAGTAATATATGGGGAGAAAAAAATGTATTAGCTGCTTTTAATGTTCAAGATTTGAAGTTTGAAGTAAAAAAAAAAAAAAACTGAATAGTATAATGTGAAATTAAAATTTTTTAAAATTAATATAATATTATTTTTATTGATCAGGACAAAAATATTTAAAAATTTCTATTAGGCACATGTATATAAAAATTAAAGTGAACTAATTTTCTTTTTATATTTATTTTATAATCTTTGACAAATAGAAAAATTTATATTTGCCACTTCATTTGATGCATGTTAAACTTAACTTGACATATACTACAAAAATCTCGTAATACATTAGGAAGTGTATTAGAACAAGAATATTGATTGACCTGAAATACTTTATTTATCAACAGAATTTTCGAACGATTGTTAGTATGTTTATTGAATAAATATATCTTTTAATAATGTTAAAGATCTAAATATTTTCAGAAAATATAAAATCTATGTATTTCTTAATTGTTTGACTCTTTCATGATCATTGAGTTACTTTACTTTTTTTTTTTTTTTACTCTTGCCAATTTATAAATTTTAAACTTTCTTGATATTAAAAAATAACAAAATTAAAGTCAAATTTGAGGAATATATATATAAACAAGACGAAGGAGTGTCGGTGCATAGTACGGACCCAACGATTTTAATTTCAATATAATTTATTAATGTTTAGATTACTTTCTATTAAACTCATGCAATATCTCATATTGATATAACATTGATATGTTATATTGAAAACTATAATACAATATATATTTTACGATAAAATTTTTATTTTTTTAAAAATAAAATATTAATCATTACAAGAAAGACTATCTGTTTATCATTTAGTTATTTGATGCTATGTAATATTAATCTACACATTTTCTCATATTTACAAGAATAATATTTTTATGTGAAAAGAAAAAATTGAAATGAGATAATTGTAGTGTTTAGTTTTTAAGTTTCTTACAACATTAGTGTAAAACCCGAACCAAACATGCCCTAAGATCTACAAGGCTACAACGAGAAATATAGGGGCTAACTCGCAATAAACCAAAAAAGGAGGACTTTGCACGATCACAAAGGACAAGGGTTTAAGCAAACTCCGAATGTGCACAGGAGAATCGCATCAATGGCGAATCAGGAAATAAAGCAAGAACAGCAGGAAGAAGATTACGGTGTGTTGTTATACTACAAGTACGCTACCATTCCCGATCTTGAAGCACTATTCAACTTCTATGAATCCAACTGCAAGTCTCTTTCCCTCCTGGGTCGTGTCCGCCTCTCTCCCAATGGCGTCAACGTCACTGTAACTTCTCTCTCTTCCCTCATTTTCATCATTTAAATGGAACATGAAAAACCCCATTTGTTCAAAATTGTGAATTTTTGCATATCATTTGCATTGCATAAGAGACTTCATAACACTCTCTGCTCCAATTTGTTTGACACTATTTATATTTGGAGAGTCAGAACAATTTGTATATTTTGGTATCTTTTATATAGTTTATACATAAGCAAATTTTATTTGAATTTCTTTTAAAGATTCGTTGTTCCTCTTCCTAATATGATTTCGAACTATTATTCTGAGCTATTATGTGGGTTTCTGCAGGTTGGGGGCAAGTTATCTGCTTTGGAGGAGCACATTGCTGCAGTGAAGTTGAATTGTTTGTTTGAAGGGACGGACTTCAAGCTTGCATCTTGCCACGAACCATCAAATGACAGGGTTGCCAAGGAATGTGGATTTACTTCCCTGTCCATACGTATAGTTAAGGTTGGATTACTAATTTCATCTTGTGCTATTTTTTCTGTTTTCATTTACAGAAAGAAGTTATATGGTTGATTCTGTTTAGTTGTCAGAGTAGGTCATACTCTTGGAACTTTTAGTTGCATTAGTGGCAAATTAGTAAGTAAATTGAATGAAAAGCTTGCCCAGGTTTTGAATTTTTCTATAAAGAGAAGTTTGGTTCTACTTTTTGTATGATAGAATTTAAGGCCCCGTCAACATGCGAGCAATCGGCATTGACCCTGCTCAGCAATTGTAGAGATTGGGAGATTGCAGTAAATTGTTCCTCACTGTTCTTGACCTGCACCCTCCAGTTACATTTCACAAATTTATGAACTTAAATGAACCAGTCAGTCAAGTCCACCTTTCTGGGTAGAAGTTCTACTACAACGGACAAACTCCCAAGTCATAGAGTATTAACTATTAAGAAGGTGAACTTGCATTTGTCTCTAATTTAGCAATTTGAAATTTAAACTATAATAAAGTTTGATATGCCCAAAAAGGAAAAGAAAAATCTGCAATGAATTTGTTAATTGTATGTATTTGTTGAACTATTAGTCTTGGTTCCTCTATTGATTCTTTTTCCAAACCATATAACTTGCTAAGGAACACAGGATCACAAGAAGCTAGAGCTATCTCCTCCAAAACCTTAAATGATTCTTCTTTGTGAAGCCAAACCATTGGAACAATGTTTCGGAGAAATCACATGTGGACCCACTTTGCGGGTCCGACCACATTTTGTGAGGTACTGAGTTTGAAATACCAGGGACTATGGCTCTTCTACCGTAATCTTAACTTAAATATCTTTTGTTCACAGCAGGATTCAAACCCGTCACGTGCACCTAACCCATGCTTCACGAACTCCATCCTCGCCTTTGACCCCAGCCCTTTGGGCATACGTTGGAGCACTGTAGAAGCAGGCTATCGTGATACTACTCTGTCCTGGTCATATCTTGCTTAAATACCATTGTGGTTCTTGGTATTCAACTGACATCTTCTACATACACATGATATTGCTGATATTTCGAACCTAAAAAACAATTAAGGTATAACTGATTTGGGTGTCTACTAAAGAAAGCATCTTCAGGTATCCGTTTAACATGGACAGCAAATCATGGGTATAAATGTAGTGGACTTCTGTATGGAGTGAAACCGACTGTAATCAGGATCTTGAACTTGGCCTACGCCAATAATGAGGGCACATAGACTTTGAATGAAAAAGCAATTGTCTAAGCATCTACTGGTAACAATAAATGTGTTGGATTTTCTTTTATGAAGAGGAAAATCTGGCAATTTTTATTGAGTAATTGACTTGTAGTGAAGTTTGTTTGTCTTTATCTCTTTCTTGATCGCGTTCTTTCCAAGTGATGCTAACCTCACCTTCTCACTCAGGAATTGGTAACTTTAACTTCCTGTCCCCTGCCAAGGTCACCTGAAATTTCAAATGCGGGGAAGCATCTTTCTGCAGCCGAATTCCACTCTGCACTTCACAATGTTGGTTTGTACTCTACCTCTCTGATGAAGCTTAATCAATGTGCTTATAAGTTAACTATGATCGCTCTGATGTTCTCACATTGAGATTTATAGGAGGAATCTGCATATTTCTCTAGCAGTTGTTTAATTTTCAGTTTTTTTTATCAGGGAACTCGCGAGACAAACTGATTCCAAGCAGCGATAAAGGAACTGTCCTTATTGATGCAAGAAATTTATATGAGACTAGAATCGGGAAGTTCTGTACTCCAAATGTAGAGACTTTGGATCCAGAAATCCGGCAATACAGTGACCTTCCTTCCTGGATAGATAACAACTCCGAGAAGTTGCGTGGGAACAATATTCTCATGTAAGTGTTGTTGACAACCACAACATTGTGTCATTGTTGGGTGGATTAAAATTCTGATGAATTGCTTGGAATATTTCTCTTCTGTCAATTCTTGTGATTTTGCCTCTTTATTCAATGGTATCTTATGTATCTGACATTGCGAGAAACTGTACAGGGCTTAGTTCTACTCAGTTAAAGTGTTGCTGCCGTCCTGCTTCACTATTTTGTTCCTTCAAATTTCCAATCTTCCATTGGCTCTATGTTACATTGCAGGCGATGATTAATTCTTAACTTCAAATCTGTGGCATTGTGCCTTCATGTTATTATACAGTAGTGAATTAAAAACTTGTTTCCTTTTGTTAATAATCTGTACAACTTCAACTATTATGTGTAGCACACATTTGTGTCTGCTGTATAGTTGCAACAACTTACGTGCTTTATTCCTCTTGCTATTTTCTTAAAATTGCTTTTCTCCTTTTGTTTTCTTGGATATGGCTATACTGGTACATTACTATCAGTAGATTTGGTGCGTGGTAAAGTTTCATTAGGACTATTAGGAGGAAAAAATTGATGGATAGTGCAAAATGCATTTAATTCTGAATTAAGATGTAAAATAGCATCGTATTGATGCTTACCTATCAGAATATACTCAATTGCATTGTTATATATTGGTAACATAGATAACTTCTTTAGGAATATTAGGATTTGGGAGGGGAAAAAAGGACAAGAAGTTGCTGAGGATATTGTATTAAATGCATGCAATTCAGAGTTAAGATGTAGAATAGCAGCAGGTAGACTCTTAATTATCAGATGTAATACTGTATGAATTGCATGCACTCTAGTAATGATCTACACCTTGCTGTTGTCTGAGCATCTGGGTTTCTTATCACTTGTTGATGTTTTTCAGGTATTGTACTGGAGGAATCAGATGCGAGATGGCATCAGCCTATATCAGGTCTAAAGGTGCTGGCTTTGAAAATGTTTTCCAGGTAAATTTTTATGAGAATCAGATCCTTCTAGTGAGTTGTTTCACATTGTTGGGCTTCCTCTGGCATTGGAAAGTTAAATTAGACTATGATTTATATTTTCTTAAGTGCTCTTCTGTTGAATTTGGAACGTGAAACCTTATGTCAATGGTTGACCTTTAAAAATTTTGTTTTGAAACCATGAATTTGATCTTTTAAGCTTTGCCATAGTAAGACTGAGATTTCGTAATGCTTCGATGGACGTGTTTTGGAATATCCATGTTTTGCTTTCTAAAGAATTTTTTTTCAGTGAACAACCAGATTCGTTTTAAATTCCGCTTTTTAGAAATTCCGTTTCATGATTATCAGGATCTTTGTACTGGGTAAATTCTGGTTTACGGACTAAATGATGTTGAGTGTTGATTCAAAGTATTTACTTTCCACAGCTTTATGGTGGGATACAGCGATATCTGGAGCAATATCCTGATGGTGGTTTTTTCAGAGGAAAGAATTTTGTCTTTGACCACAGGTATGGTCACTATACTTGCATGCTTCTTAGTCAAGCCCTAGTCAGGATTCTTGGTTTCACTGATCCAGCATTCTTACTGATGTGATTACAACCTCATTAATACTAGGAAATATCTTTGTCCAAAATATGTGCATCTGCACTTTATCTCACATGAAATAACCACAATAAAAAAAATAATGCGGCTCTCCTTGTTGGCACATTAAGCATATATAGGGCTTTAACTTGATCCGAGCTGTATTATCCAAAATATGCATATTACCAGAAATTTATTTTTTTCCTGTGTCAGTATCCATACCGTAATACTCTTTTTACAAATGCTGTGCTGGGTGTTCATTTACTTCCTTTGTAGAACCCACAGATGGCATTCTCAATGTTTTTCCCTACATCTTTCTGGTTTTGCCAGGGTTTCAGTTGGAAGCTTGGATTCAAGAATTTTGGGTACTTGTCTTCTATGTAGTTCTCCTTTCGATGATTACTCGTCAAGGACCCGGTGCACTTGCTGTAGGATGCTTGTATTAGTCTGTGATAATTGCCGGGTAAGTATCACTAGGAAGATTGATCTTTCAACCCTCTTGATTGCATTAGATTAATTGGGTACTTAAAATTATCTGGGCCGCAGAAATTCATTGCATACTTATCTTGTGAACTTGGTAATTTGAGAAAGACTTTCAATTGTTTTTTACTTGACTCTCATAGGAGTTATTCACCAAGTGTGAAAATATCTTGACTCCTTGTTTTTTTATTTAACTAGAAACCTTGACCTGGCAGTTTCAATTGCTTGTTAGGGATTTACTTTCTGCCGGAATGTTCTTCACTATCACTAATAATTGCAAATAGGCAGTGGTATAGGAGTGCTATGCGACAGAAAGAGATGTAACAAAGTGATAGGCAAGTTTTGTAAGACGGTTGTGAGACCATCAATTTTATATGGGAATGAATGTCTTAGAAATGTGAATGTCAAGATAGATGCGCAGTTATACCAGATTGGATAAAATTAGAAATCATTAAATCCGGCAATGAGCTCGAGAAGCACATATAGAGGGTAGAATGAGAAGGTTGTATGAAATAATTTGGCCATGTCCAACATAGACCTCTACATGCACCTATCTTGGTGGTACCACACTATCATGATCGACAGTGATAAAAGGGTTTGAGGTACTCTTGAAGTCAATGGAGAAAAGTTGTCTTAACGACCTTCATTTTTTTCGGAAAGTTTAACGAAGAACAGAACATAATGGGAAGCAAGTATTTTAATAGGAAGTGCCACATGTTGGAATTTAGGATTAATGGTTGTCATTACACTTACATTAGGTCCGGTGTTTGCCAGGAGTCTTAACCTCCACTTTTAGAGAATCTCCAGTCTACACTTTATAACCAAGAACTCCATTATTTCCAGTTGTGGAAGTTGTCGGATAATAGCCCCGCCTCTCTATCTTTCTCCACTTAAATACTCGGTTTGTTTCACCAGAAAGGATTCAGACTCATATGTTACCTACTCTGTAGGTGAGTCTCTAATTTATCTTAAAAGACAAGTTATTTAGAGTTAGGATGAAAGGGGTCTGAATAGAGGGGGCTAGATATAAAGGGTTCGTCTAGCTAATTCCAGCTAGTTTGGGATTGAAGACTAATTGATTGGTTGATGTACACAAACAATAATTTTCTACTTTAGTCCTTTGGTTGTTATGTTCTTGACAGATTATGCAAGGTGAGAATGAATACCATAAAGGTCTATAAACATGGACCCGGAAAGAAATAAAGGAAAGAGACTAGCTGCAGAATGCTTGTGTAGTACTTGAACTGTTATTGCATGGTATATACAGGAGTGATGAGGGCATGAAGCATTTACCTTTGATGGTTGTTGCTTGTATGCCTCTTGGCCTATCTGGTCAGAAATTTTAGCATTATTTTTGGGTTCTTCCCATCAGAGACCTTGATGATGGATATACATACGTAGTAAGTATTTTTGAGTTGATTCTCCCAAATAATTGATGAGTAAGGTCTATCTTAACTTCTATATTTTTTTGGACTTCCGGCGGACTACTAGATATCTGCCTTTGAGTTAGAAGTACCTGATCTGTGGTTTGGGCTACTAGTACTGCAATTACCTCCTTGTGCCTGTCCCATTTCGTTTCATCTGCTTTATATTTTTATATGTTCCACAAAGGATGACCTCTTCTTTAAATAGCAATCAACTTTAAAAAAATCAAATTAATATAATAATATTGCTTTATAGTATTATTTGAATTTGATGTAACATCTATGTACCCTTTCCAAATATTCAAAGTCCCAAGTATTATATTATTACTGTAACACAATGGTCTTGTCTCAACCATCTTGGGAGTCAACTCTGATTGCTCAATTTGTGATACAAGGAGTATTTCCTTTTTGATTGTTTTGTCATCTTTTCTTCACCTCTCTCTTCCTTCTGTAAATGTTTCTCCTGTCTTGCAGGAGAAGGATTCTTCTTATGTTTGTGAACTGTGCCAGAAAATCAGCCAGTGTATTCAGCCAACTTCAGCAACAGAGTTTGACAACTCAGTGGAAATATCAGAAGTTGGGGAGCTTGAAGCTGTCTCTACCTTGGATAGAATAGCACCATCTCCCTTGGTTTCAGGTAATACTATGATTTCTAGTGTTGACTTCCGAGTTCAGCTTTGCTTGCACTCTTTGAACTTTGATCTAAGCGACGCTGTATGACTATCCAAAAATAGTAGAGTAGATATGCACCCTATCAATTTTGATTTAAGCCACGTTGTTTGACAATCCAAAAATTACTATAGTACACAATCTAACATAGTCCTCTTTCTTTTATTCCTCATGGCTTGGATTGTTTTTCGAGTCCCACACTTTGTTGCCAGCATGAGCATATTTGGGAAGACTAATTCAGGGATATGCTTCTAGAATACTTCTTTTCCTGTTTTATGTTTCCAGGGACTCTTGACATTATGTAGTGGAATACACTGCAGGACCCAGGACACCACGAAAACTGAGAATTCTTTGCCTTCATGGTTTTCGCCAGAATGCTTCTGGTTTCAAAGGTAGAACTGCATCTTTAGCCAAGAAACTCAAGAGCATTGCTGAGCTTGTTTTTGTGGATGCACCCCATGAATTGCCTTTCATTTATCAAATTCGTCGAAACTGCGATTTTGCATCAGAAATGGAAAATAACCATCCACCAAAGGAGAGTTGCAACAAAAAGTTCTCATGGTTAGTTGCGCCTGATCACAAGGGAGAGAATGATTCTGATTGGAAGATAGCCGATAGTCCATTTGATCCTCTTCAGTACCAGAAACAAACTGAAGGTTTCGACAAATCAATTGCTTATTTAAAAGCCTTATATTCTAAAGCAGGTCCATTTGATGGGATATTGGGTTTTTCACAAGGAGCTGCAATGGCCGCTTTAGTTTGCCTGCATCAACAGAAGCTAAAAGGAGAGATGAAACTCAGATTTGCAATCCTGTGCTCAGGATTTGCTGTCAATATGAACAATTGTCAGCAGGGATCAATCAATGTTCCTTCACTTCACATATTTGGCAACAACAAAGGTAAAGATAGGCAGATAGAGAACCAAGCTAGTAGACACCTTGCTTCTGTGTTTGAGAATGGATGCTCTGTTGTTATTGAGCATGACTTTGGTCATATAATTCCTACAAGACCTCCATATATAGATCAGATCAAAGATTTCCTCAAACGTTTCATGTAATTTGCCTAACATAATCGGGCTTCAAGTCATTAAAGCCTTAATGCACAATTGGCATTATGCTTAGCTTGTACCAATATGTTATAATCTGCAAACTATTAATCAGAGTCCATGGTTTCAATGGTCAGTAATTTAGTTCTCAAGATCACATCATTCGTCTCCGAAGCACAGTTGTAGTTTATAGTAACCTTTTTTTTTAAAAAAAAAGAAAAAATTATTTGGATTATGGGAATGTCCGTTTACTCATCTCCACTTGAATATCAAATTTTTGTCTGCAACACAATTCGAACTCATTACATGTGCTTAACTTAAGGTACGTGCTGCGCCCTGGGCAACCTTATATTGCCTCAAGATCCTATCATTCATCTCTGAGTTTTTGCATCCTTAGCCAAATTATTAGAAAGAAAAGATCTTTATTTTAAAAAAAAAATACGTAGAGAAGCATCATAATTCATGTTATTTGTAGATGACTTGTATGTTTTTCTAGGTTTATGTAAAAAATGTATGAAAAATGTTTCCCTTTCTCTCTTTCGATGAGAAAATATGACAGCAATAGTTATATCTTGAAGTGAAAACTGATTTGTACTAAAATTAAGAATCTAGACAATTAAATCATATGACAATACCCTCCACAATAGTAAAAAGAAAGAAAAGAAAATGAAGGGTAAATTGTTAGAGATCAAGGCAAACGTGAGCTCTCTGCTGTTTCACTAAAAAGGAAGGGTGCCAAATCAGAAATAGCAAAAATATTAGGACGACAATGATAATAAATGGGCGGCTACTGCAAATATAAGACCTCATAAGGACCTTAAACCCCAAAAGGGGAGAATTCAAGAAACACAAACACTTCTGGACCTAGTAAGGTCAGAAACACCTGCAACAATCTTAAGTGAAGACGAACACGAAACAAGCTAGGCTAAAAGCGGAAAGCAACAGCATGCAGGCTCTCCGAAGAAACCCACTTCACAGAATCTCCTCAAGATTGCTTAATCAAGTTCGTTATCTTGTCTGTTCAGTTCCAAAGTAGAGCAGGCTTTTCAATTATTGTTTGGCTTTTCGGTTATATTAGTAGTGTAATATATATTGGGATATTGCATATGTCTTGAGGTTCAATTCAAGCTCGTTGTATTTCTGAAATGGGGTTGAACATTTGGTCCATATAGTTCATAAGGACTTATATCTGTCGTTTGAGGGCATTGAAATAATGCAGATATTAAAAACTTCCACCCCATTTTCCCCTGGTTGCATTTTTAAATCCTGAGTGCTTTAGTTGTGGTAATGCAATGGAATTTCCCCCTTTCTTTGGTCAAACTATCATTCTTCTTGTTTAAAGTTGATTTGTAATATCTAAATTTAGTAAGTCTTTTTTCTATTTGATTTTCTTTTGGTTTGCTGCTGATATCTCATGAATTGGATATGATAGGCAGTCAGAACGAGTGCATATTCTACCAAGAAAATTTATGATGCTGGGCAGCCGACTCCTGCCACTCACCCTCAGGTACTTCTACACTGCATATGCAGCATGGATAATTGGTAACATGGAATTAGGGCTGTTGCCATTTACAAAAGCTAAAAATTAAGTAAATTTTTAGTTTTTGTTTTGGTGGGATTCTTTACCTTGTATGAGATGTACCCACCTTCCTTTGGAATTCTGTTGGGAACTTTTCGTAAAATCTTGTTATGTCAACACGTGCAGTTAATGAAGGAAGGGGAGATTACTCCTGG
The DNA here is from genome assembly GCA_035772735.1 of Datura wrightii. Lineage (NCBI taxonomy): Eukaryota > Viridiplantae > Streptophyta > Magnoliopsida > Solanales > Solanaceae > Datura > Datura wrightii. Next base: position 40,039,837 of record JASDFA010000014.1, read on the forward strand.
CATTACCAGTGAAGAATATATGCAGAGAAGGAAGAAATTATTGGAGTTCCTTCCAGAGAATAGTTTAGCGATTGTTGCAGCTGCTCCCACTAAAATGATGACTGATGTTGTACCTTACAATTTTAGGCAGGATGCTGACTATTTATACATCACCGGATGCCAACAACCTGGTGGTGTCGCAGTTCTAGGACATGATTGTGGTTTATGCATGTTCATGCCAGAAGCAAGCCTTCAGGTACTTCAAGAACCATTCACTTGCTTCATTCTTGTTGACAGGAAGCTGTTAATAAGAGAAAAGCTTTGTCTTATGTATAGAACAAATTATCTCAATTTAGATAAATTAAGATAATTTTTTTTCTCAATTTGGTGACACTTTTCCTTAGATTCAGCTACTACTATGGTATCATGGTTAGTATACACTGTAGCAAGTTAAAGATTGCTTCCATTGTAAAAGTCAAAAGTATTTTTAGGACGTTCTTTGGCAAGGAGAAGTGGCTGGAGTTGATGCAGCTCTACAGATATTCAAAGCTGACCTCGCTTACCCTATTAGCAGATTGCCTGAGGTAATTTTTTTTAAAAGATCAGAGCTGCAACTGCAAATAAGTTTGAGATTCTTGTTAGAAGCAAATACACTGATAAGTAAAAGGGCATAGGGTGACATCTCTTCTGTTTCCTTTCAATGGGACAATAGAGTACTTTATCAAAATGGAGTGGGAACCCTATTTATCTTCTTTCCTCTTGATTGTAGATATTTTGTCAGAAAATTGAACCTATGAAAGATGACTTATAGATACTCTTTGACTCTTGATGCAATTCCTAGAATGGATTGCTGTCCAAAGCACCTTCTTTTTCTCCTTTCTTGCCTCGAAAAGAAATATTTTCCTCCTTTATTATGTGTAAAAGGTATAGAGGGAACAAAGTGAACGGAATGTCGAAGTTTTCGCATATACAAGAGTCAGGCTTGCCTTATTGCTATAATTTCATGTTTGATAGGACCTATCACTGTATGTAGCTTTTTTCTCATAATATTGGAAATCAAGTAGGCATCATGTTAGGATGGCTTGAGAATAAAATGTTATGAATATGAAATTGAATGGTGAAGGTTAACAATTAGCTTAAGGAAAGTGGACACTATTTTCCAAATGGAAATTAGGATGACTTTGGCAGAGGAAATATTTGGCAGTATTTGGCTGTCAGGTTAATTGCTTAGACCACAGATTGACTATTAGTATTTAAATTGACAACACAGAGGACAGGAAAGGAAGATGTATATATGACTTGAAGTGTTATTTGTAGAGAACCATATTATGGTGTAGGCTCTCTACTTATTGTGACCCTAGATAGTAAAGATATGGGGTCGAGGATTAGGGTAGCAGGTTAATAGGTAGTCGAGCATTGTCTAGTTCCCTTATTTATTGCAGTTACCGTATTACCCGTTATTATTATTAGTACTCTCCTACTATCTTATTCTTCAATTTTGGTATTACTCATTATTTCCTTTGTTGCAGTTACCGTATTATTTATTTATTGCTACTGATTCTCTTCTTAATTGTTTCCAACATGGCTTCTTCGCTATCGTATTTGCTTTACACACTTGATCTTTGCTTTGCTTTGCTTCACTTGAGCTAAGGGTCTATTGGAAACAACCTCTCTACCTTCCCAAGGTAGGGGTAAGGCTGCGTACAAACCACCCTCCTCAGTCCCCAGTTTGTGGGATTACACTAGGTATGTTGTTGTTTGTTGTTGTTCTCCACTTATTGTTTTGCATATGAGAGCTTAAATCCAGCAACATCGATAATTTCTTACTTTATAAAAGAACAGGAAATGAAGATGTGATATGCCCATTTCATGATTATCTCTATGTTTGCAAGGAAAGTATGTCAATTATTTCTTTCTAAACTTTCTTTCCTATACATTTGCTTCAGTATAGTGACTTTATTTCACTTGCTCCATGTTAAAATTTCTCTTTTTTCTAATTTTTCTGGGACTTGTCAGATTCTTTCCAGGTTGATAGAAAATTCTTCCACTGTGTTCCATAATGTGAAGACAAGGACTTCATCTTACATGGAACTAGAGGCCTATAGAAAAGCAGTCAACAATTGCAAAGTGAAAGATTTCTCTATTTACACTCATGAAGCCCGATTGGTGAAGTCTCCGGCAGAGCTTAAATTGATGAGGGATTCTGCATCGATAGCTTGTCAGGTAATGGTAGTTCTTTCATTTTTGTCAAGTTCATGCGTCAGAATGGTAGTTCTTACTCATGTAGGTTCATTTTTGATCGTACATGGAAAAGCGGTCTCTGAGTTATAGAGACGGATAGATAGAGTGTACAACTGACCTAATTTCGTATGTTTAATTTGTCTTCTTTTGATGTTGATACTCTTCACCTTCAGACAGTTAACATGTGACTAGGGTATTGAGATATTGCCGAGCTTTTGTCAAAATTATAAAAATCATTATTTGCAGATCAGATGATAGCATCTTAAGTGACAAGTTTGTCATTTTGTTGTACACAAATTTTCTTTAAAAGGTAAAATAGGTGTTTCATTTCCCTTTCTTTCTTCTTCTTTTTTCATGTCAAGGGGTGGTGTCTTCAGATTGAAGAAACTACATTTTGAAGATCCAAAAGTTCTTCCCAAAAGGAAAAAGGATATAGACAAAAGGATCACCAGTCTAAAAGAAGACGGTTCTTAATATTCCAAAATTAGAGTCATACTTGCTTATTTGGGTCTACATATTCTTTCTCTAATTGTGAAGGAACGGTTCTTGCCTGTACAATCCTTTCTTTGATCATGTGCTTCTGTGTTTAATAGTTCAGAAGCTCTAGGCATGCTTGAAGAAAAGATGTGTATGTACTACCTGTTCACCCTATTCCACAATCATGATTTGCATGTTTGCTTATGAGAGACTGGTCTGGGAAATGTTTTTTCCCATTCTTGAAACTTGTATGCAGTTGTCTATCACTATTGGGAGTTATATGGGAATGTAGATGTTTTCCCCTCACTAGTTCAGTCCTTATTTATAATATATAAAAGATAGTTTTGTTTCTTGATGTTTTAATGTATATGTTTTTGGTAGGCGCTTGTCCAGACCATGTTAGTTCTGTCCTTATTTATAATGTATAAAAGATAGTTTTGTTTCTTGATGTCTTAATGTATATGTTTTTGGTAGGCGCTTATCCAGACCATGTTGTACTCGAAGTTGTTTCCGGATGAAGGAATGCTGTCAGCCAAATTCGAATATGAATGCAGAGTTAGAGGTGCCCAAAGAATGGCGTAAGTTTTTTCTTGTATTATCTTTGGAAGTTTGTATGTAGAGAGCGGAGAGACTTGCAATTTCTAAGTATTTTTTAGTCTGACATGGGTTGCAGTAGAGTGAATCAAAATGCCTTTAAGGTCAAGTTTAAACACGCAATTGGTTTTCTTTTTCTTCTATTCTCTGAGTTTCTGATAGTTCTGTTTTTCCTGGACTGTTTTCCTTTCTTTGTCATACTTCTGGCTGAGATTGTTTCAAGGATTATACATTTTTCTCTTTCTATTCCACAGATTTAACCCTGTAGTTGGTGGCGGACCTAATGGCAGTGTCATTCATTATTCTCGTAATGACCAGAAAGTATGTTTAGTATCTTCAAGCGCAGTTGGATTTGAATATCAAGCATATTGAATACTAGTATCTAATTTGTTGTTTTAACAGATTGAAGATGGGGACTTTGTTGTTTTAACAGATTGAAGATGGTAACCTTGTCTTGATGGATGTTGGATGCGAGCTCCACGGTTATGTCAGTGATCTTACTCGTACTTGGCCACCCTTTGGCAAATTTTCTCCTGTTCATGTAAGTAAAAAATCCTTGATCATCTTCAGTTTTTCCCCTCTTCAAACTCAAGTCAAAGTCCGGTCCTGCGGGTAAAAACCCTATTAGCTAATCAAAGTCCTAGACAACCTTCCATTTCAGAAAGAATGCACTGATCATCACTTGAAATCCCAAAATTTTACCAAAAACAATCTAGAAAGACAAACAGTAAAATGAAAACCATCAGGTAATGTATCCTAGCAGCTATCTTCACCCTCTAGATGAATTCCATCCTATTGCATCTTTCTCCGTTGGAGAAATTCCATTGATCTAGAAAGGTCAAACTGTTGACATCTCCATATGTTTTCAAGATTATGGTTGTCAAGTACTTGACTACTAGGGCAATATATAATAGTCCCTGGTCCAGTGAAAAATAGAATGTGACTCTTTACTTGTTAGCTTCTTTCATCAAATTTCTTAGTCAATGGTGAAAAAATTATATTTTAGCTTAAACCATACACATGCCGGAGTTTTTTTAAACCGTTCTATTATCTTTACTAGTTAATCTCTCTGACCTCAAGTTTTCGTGCTGATAAATATTAAGAGCTTTCCAATAGTGATTTTCTAACTGGGTTCATGTTTTACCAACATCCATGACCAACGTTCACTTTTCTCATTGCGTAGAGATGTTCATAAATTTTTGAAAGATTTTCTTTTCATCCATTTCTACACTATTCGATGATTCTGAAAGTTGTTTAGATAAAAGGTAATAATGAAAAGGAGCCTATGCAGGTAGAGATATAAAATGGCTGTGCATTCCACCCATTGCGTCAAATCCTGAGCTCTGAGTTTAGTGAAGACCACCCAGAATAACTAGGTATATCTTCTCAGTCTGGATCCTGAGATTCTGCTTTCCATGTGTAGTTGATGTATCCCATGGGCACCTTTTTTGAACACTCTTAGCTCCGGTATTAACCTAGCAACCCACTAACAAGTTTTTTACCTGCTCTAAATGTCCAGCTAGACTATTTTGCTTGACTGTAGGCTTCCTCCAAAATTTGTAAACATTAATTGTCTATCACCAATTCTGAAGTGTGACGCACCATTACCCTAGAAGAGAAAAAATCTGTCCGGGTTGCGTTCTCGCATGAGAATTTACGGATCACGTGCCCATTGACAGCCACTGAATTTGAGCACTTAGGATCCAATGCTTGGGTGCTAAGACTTATCCACCTCGGTCCTAATGTGTTGGAACCCTTGCTACATTGGAGGCTCTCAAAAGCTAGATATTAATTTAATTGGTGTTTTGAGCTCTGAATCTTAATTCCAGATGCTCGATGGCCTTGCTGATTTCAATCTGGACGTGAACAATGAGAATGATATTAAATTCCCTCCTTATTAAAAAATAAAATCTTGATTTTACTTCAGTTTCAAAAAAAAAAAAATCTTGATTTTACTTCTTTGCTACAGATTATGCTTGAGAAATAAATTCTTTTGATCGCTACTTTTCTGTGATATCATCTCTATACATATTTATTGTCTGGAACTTGGTGATAAGCTCCAAGACTTGATCTGTACCTTTCAGGAGGAACTTTATGATCTTATTTTGGGTACAAACAAGGAATGCGTGGAGCTGTGCAGACCTGGCATAAGCATCCGAGAAATACATCACTACTCGGTACTTTTTTAGTTGATCCGTAACTTCTTTTGTTTTATTCCAGGATAGGTGGGATAGGAATTTAATTTTCTTTTCTTTTTGCTTGCCTTTCAACTTTAGGTCTTAGAAGCAGTTATATTGCCAAATTACATAGTTATTCCAGTCTCAGTGATCTAATTTTGGGTACAGTTGTTAAGAGCATAGTCTTATTTGTGTTTTCCCTAATTGTCAAGTTACGCTGAGTGTTCCCCCCTCCCCCGTTGCGAATAGGAACGAAAAGCTTCTAGGTTTTCATTTGCATGAGCTGAGGGAATGTGGCTTGATGATATTTTTGAAGATGGCAAAGATTTAATACCTTTTTAAGCCTTTGAGTTTAGTGATGTTGGGGAGAGACAGATGCCTTTTGGTTGCCTCTCCCTTGGTTTGAAAATAGTATTTCTTCACCCATTTCTTCATATATGATGAATGTTAATGCTCTGGTAAAAGATAAGCCTGTAAGGTTCTGGTTAGAGGTGTTTAATTAATGTAGTGTGCTTTGGTAACTGATCCTCAATGAAGGGTAGCATTACTTGTTTAATGCAAATGATGGTTTTGCTTTATTACATAGGGGTCATTCTCTGTGTTTGTTTTTAGGAAGCTGTTAGAAGGGCTTATTACTGTTCAAGATATGGGGTATATGATTTACATTCTGTAGTGAGTGATTGCCCCATACAGCATACTCTTTTCTTTAGATACTTTAAAGAGTGTCAAGGTCTCATTGTTGTTTCTTTATTTTGATGTGGATAGGTAGAAAAGCTGCGAAGAGGATTCAAGGAGATTGGGATACTAAAAAATGATCGGCGTGGAAGATATGAAATATTAAATCCTACGAATATAGGTGATTCCTTTAATCCCTTACTCTTCCGCTGCATATATAAGAACAATGCATGTGCAATAGCAGCAGAGACTTGCTCCCTTTCAGATTGTCCTCTCAGTTGCTATTCCTATTGTGTTTTTTCCTGGAAAGATAGATGGTTTCTTTTACCACTGTGACCATCTTTGAATGAATTTGGTTTGTCAATCATATTTGCAGGTCATTATCTAGGAATGGACGTTCATGATTCTTCTACAATTGGATATGATCGACCTCTGAAACCTGGTGTAGTAAGTTTCCTCCCTTACTGTTGATTGCTTTGATTTCTGAAAATAATTGGGGAAGTGCAAGGTGTTCAAAAGAAATTGGTTCTCATTCTTTTGGAAACTTCTCTATTGAAAACCTCCTCGGGTATGAGCACCAGGAAGTTGTTCATTTGGAAACAAATGAGATTTGCCATAATGCATCATTCTCTTTTAGCAATTTACAATTTTAGCAGCTCGTCCATTCGGGTATGAGCACCAGGGACTTGTTCATTTGGAAACAAATGAGATTTGCCATAATGCATCATTCTCTTTTAGCAATTTACTATTTTAGCAGCTCGTCCATCTTGATTTCATGTTGGCAGTACAAACTGTTCTTATACTTACGTATAACCCATTTCATGACAAGTACCTCACTCTTGTGAAAGGTACTTAACAACCAAAACGCTTGCTTACTTGTAGGAATTATTAGTAGTTATCCCATTGTGTTCCTTTCCGTCATTGATCGAATAATAGAAAATTGGAATATGCTCCCAACCTGTCTGATATGACAAGAAAAACACACAGTATATATCAAGTCAGATGTTGTATGCATAACTACTGATTGCAACTCCAATGATACAACTAATTGGTGTAGGTGTAGATCTAAATTTTATTAGCTTTAACTGAGGTCTACATTGCCAGTGATATCTGCATCTGTTTTTTGGTCTTTCAACTTTTTTTTCAGAACTACTATGTTTTGAATAAGCACCATGAACATGCTACCCAGCGGTTCATAGTTTGTATAATTCTTGTTGATGATATCTGAGGAGAAATATGCTAATTCTGCGTTACATCAGTATTTGATGGAGCACATGACTTTAGATTGTTCTGCAGTTATGTGCAGTGTCTTGTTTTCTTATCTTGGACTCTTGGAATATTTTGTGTTTACTCTCTACATTCATACATCTAGCACTTGGCCAAAGTCATGGCCAATTGTGAGACATACTTTACACTTCTTCTAAAAGTGATGAAGGAGATGCATATAACTCAATGATTAAATTAGACAGCTAATAGTCTTGGATAAAATTGCCTGGTCATTATTTAGACATTTGTAAGATCCTGCTCTCTTTGGTTTCTACATTATTCCTGACCACAAAAACAGATGATTCCTTTGATGTTAGCTTCTAATTGCTTGTGATTTCTGCGAGAACCGTTTATCAATCTTCATTTACTTTTACATGTAGGTCATCACAATTGAACCAGGAGTATACATCCCTTCGTGCTTTGATTGTCCCGAAAGGTATATTTGTTACTTTATCAAATTAATGTTCCTTTTGACATGCATTCACATTTCTGTATCTTAGATCATCCTCGAGCTCCTTAGAGATTCTTGGTTTGTTGAACTGGTTTTATTTGCCAAAATGTGTTGTGGTGGATGCATGAAGTTCTCTTTTGTGACAAAAGATAGAGAGAATCATATGACAAGGTGTTTTCTAGTTTGGTCAGGTAGATCTTGTAGGTCAAATCAACTGTTGTGAAGTTCTTAGAGTTGTAACCTGTATGCTGTAGCAGTAGTAGTCATTTTTGAGTGATTGTTGAAAGGAGTCCCAGTTAGGTTAATGACTAATGGCTAATTGTGTATGTTCAACCAAGAATAGGATCAGCAACCTTTACTTCTAAATTTCTTTTGCAGGATTTTATAAAGATTCCACACCTCGAAATAAATATTATTCCATGTAGCAATGGCATTTTCATGTTGTCCCATTCAAAGGAAAATGGTTGCTTTTGTCGTAAATCTTGGGGAGAAAGAATAATTGATCACTTGAACTAAGTAGCTGTCAAATTTTAATTACTGTTGCCTGGTGATTCATCTGTAGTTAAGGAGCTAGATTATTCTCTTGCCCCCCACTAAGGAATAAAAGGCGCACTCTTTATTTTACTCACTTCTATATGCTTAAATCTCATCGTCTATAATCACTTCTGTCATTCAGGTTCCGAGGCATTGGGATTAGGATTGAAGATGAAGTCCTTATTACAGAATCAGGTTATGAGGTATGTTGACTGATATTGTTCAATTGCTTTAAGAAACTATATAACCTTTGACCCTTTGATTACGTCCGGAACTTATTAGCACTCATGAGATTAAGTTGGTTTTATGGCATAGCGAGTAGAGGTCAGATGCTCAATCAATCTTTAGCCATAGGTCTGACTATTATGCCAATCTTCTACCTCACTGGATACAGGTGCTTACTGCTTCCATACCAAAGGAAATAAAACACCTCGAGACCTTGTTGACCAACTTTGGCAGTGGAAGGGGAATAGAAACTAGAGCTGCCCTCAGTTAGTTTGCTTTTAAATCTCCAAGCTTCGACACAGCAATGATTAAGGGGGGAAAAACAGCTGCACCAGTATCCAAGTGGTTCATGCTTGTTTTCTTCAGGAATTTGTATGTGAAGAGCCATTTCAGGTTGAAATTGATGTTTCAAGTGTTGAATAATATTATGTTATGGGTTTGATATAAAAACAATTGTGTTTACTTATATATACTCCTATAGAATAAGTAGTATAAGTTGAACTGTTGAAGGATCATTTGGAAGCATTTCTTTGTCATACAATGTTGTCTCTTTGCAGTCCGATATTTTCGAAATATCATAGGTTATATACGCACGTTGGATTCGTTTTATAAAGTAAGGTTCAAAATAAACCCCCAAAACTAGCGTAATTTGTTCTTAATCTTTTTGGTTTTTCAGTTATCGATAAGTTTTTATTTTGGTTCTTCTATTTAAATTTGCAAGTGAACATAAGAAATCTCTTCCTATTTCTTGAATGGAAGGGGAGTTGGCAGCTGTCTTGAATAACTAACTAGCTATCAATTGGTCAGCAAATTGAAACAAAAAATAATTGAAAGCATGTCAGGCTGGTAGCTGTTGTACTAGAATTGGTTAAATGTAGGGGACAATTATAGTTTAATGTCGGTTGCTTAATTTTGTATATTGTCATAATATTATATATATAAATATATGCATAATAAATAAATTTGATCGAATCGTACATATGTGTCTTAAATGTAGGTAGCCATATCTCTGAGTCCTGCCTCGCTCAGGATGTCGTATCACTATTTTAAGCACGTAACAGTAATAAATATTCATCCACATTTATTCAGCAAATCCTTCTTTTATGACCACTTTACCTAACTGAGCAATTACTTTAGTTGGAATCTGGCCTATCTATTTTTACTTGGAAAATGATCAAATTTGCTCATATATTACCTAAAATGAGCAAAATTTTCTTCCACTAAACTTTTGGTCCAATATCACCTCTTTTGCTACGTTGAAAAAGGGTTGTCGTTAACTTCTAATAGAGATTTTAAACTATAGTCCAAAGTTAAAGTAAGGAAAATTATGAATCTTTTTCTCGAAGAATATAGACACGACATATTGATGGATTTTTATACGAAATTATCTGCTAACTAGATGGATATGAATGGAGTAAAATTGAACAACTTTAGATAGATAAGAGCAAATTTTAACTTTTTTTCCTTTTTACTAATAAAATACTTCTCTTTTAGCCGAGATAGACGCCTTGTAATAGTCAGATTTAAGAAGAATAAAATACTGAAACAATGACAAAGCTCTTTCATGTTTTGCTTACTTTTAAGCTCTAACAATTAAGATGTTACCATAATTTATTTTTTTTAAGAAAATAAGATTTTTTGTCTTTTTACGATTTGAATAAACGAAAATGATTTTTTTAGATCTCTTACGCGTAAAAATAATAATCTTTTGTGTGTAAAAATAAAAATCTCTTGTAAAAAATTATAAAACTACAAAATATTTATAAAAAGCTAAAAAACTATTTCTCACTTCTTTTCCCAGTATCAAGATAACTAATTAAGATGGTACATACTTTGGAATTTGAAATGCTTAATGATCGTATTTAGTGACACTATATATTAGCAGTAACAACACACAGTAAATGTTATTTGTTCCGAGGAAATGGGATTATCTCTTGATAATTTATAATTTGAATAGAAGAGAGTGACTTTATCAGATCTGTTATATGAAAAAAATGATGATATTTTATAATTAAAAATAAAAATCCCCTATTAAAAAATCATAACATTATAAAAAGACTAGAAAATTATTTCTCCGTCATGAGCATTAAATATACAGTGGTGCAATTATCAAACCTGTAACGCGTACAGTCGTATTCCTTCATTAATTTTTGCTTCATATATAGTACAGACGTAGCGAATATTTTACGTGCGAAGGTGATTACTAGGTAGTAGACATCGAATTTGACGTTTCAATGAGGCCCCCTTGTATAGTCGTAAATCATAAGATGAAAGAAAATGAAGAAGAAGAAAGGAGAAATTAAACCATATGTTATAACGTACATCTTTGTAGTTAGGGTTCAAAACCTCAATTTTGACCAACCTCTGGTATGTAATTTATATTTTTCTAGGTAGAACTCTGTCGAATAATAATTATTGCATCTCTCTGCTATTGATTTCTTATTCATTGCGTTCAGCCGCTGCCTAATAGATGCACACCGCGTGTTTGCATTTAAAATTTTAATAATTCATTAATATATAATTTTATTTCATTTAATCACTTAATCACTATAAGTTATTTCTTTCGGTCCAAAGTAAATAAATTCTAGCACTTTTTCTTTAGTTTAAAATAAATGATGATATTGATTAATTTTTTCAAGTTATACTTCTGACTAATTGTTTTTTCAAATCTCACACTAATTATTTTTTTTTTAAATGGAAAAAGTTAAAAGGTAATATTGTCAAATAACTCTGTGATTAGTAGGATTAATTATTTTCTCCATATATTTTTACTTGTTCACTATATTAATAATCTATTTTATTTTAGATTCTTTTAAGCTAAAATAGATTTTAAATATTTTTACAGTGTTTTTAGTGGTTTATTTTTAATTCAAAATAATAAAAATAAATCAAGAACCATAAATTAAAAACTTATGTTATATGCATATCCAAATAAGCCATAAAAAATAAATATTCACTTTTATTTATCTAATTTAAAAAATTAACAAAATATTTATTATTTTATATTATAGAGGGCCAAATATACCGCTCAACTTTCTGATCTAGAGCGGATATACCTCTTGTTAAAAAAGTAGTGCATATATACCCTTGTCATTTAACAAATGGTGCATATATACCCTCGTCGTCTAACAAATAGTGCATATTAACCAATTTTCTTCAGCAGAATTTTAAAAAATTTAAAATTATTTTTTAATTTTAAAAATGTCATGTGACTTTAAAAAGTTACTTCACTCATTTTTTTTACCCCTCCAAACCCAACTCAACTAAAAACAATTCAATTCCTCTTTTATTCAAATCCATTCCAAACTCATTTTATGAATGAGTAGAAGAGGGATTCATGCGTTTTTTCATTTGGGTTAGGTCTAGAGGGATAAAAGAATAAGTAAGGTGAATTTTTAATGCCATATGGCATTTTTGAAATTTAGAAATAAATTTTAAATTTTTTTAATTCAATAAATATAAGCCAATTAACGAAGGTATGTATACACCATTTTTTGAACAATCAGAATATATATGGATCACTTTTTTAATGAAGAATATAACCGTTCTAAACTATAAAATTAACAAATATATTTATATTTTTTTCTTTTATATTTATTTTATTGTTTTTATTAAATATTATTCATTTCACAACCTAAACGAAGAAAGAAACTTTATTGAGAAGTTTGTCACACTTCAAAAATTTACTTATTTTGGGTTGCAAAGTATTTAGGAGGAATAACTAGCATGGAGGGTGCAGATGTTTTGATTTGGTTAATGCTGTGAATGCGGTAGTTGACATTGATTGGTCTGAAAACATTAGCCATTTGACATAATAATTATTTTCTGATAGGATAAAATTTGTATATTCTTTAACAAAAAAATTAGTAAGAGTTATAATTTGATTATATTAATTGATAACTTAAATATTAAAAGTAGACTTAAAAAAAATAATTAATTATTTTTATGTTGATAATAATTATTTGAAATATATTATTATTATTAAATTTAAAAATGAAAAAAATTTAAGTGCGTCTGAGGAAAAGATAGGGCTAGAAAATTGGAGCAGAATAATAATATAGGTTAACCCTCTCCAACTACTCACATTATATACAGGATGGTTGCTGCTACTGTATTTGTTACTCCTTCCAACTGCTTTTGTTTTAATTCAGCATTAAATGTAGAACCCCTATTTTTGAATATTTAATTTGTAGCACACCTTGCCATCCAATTTCCATATTGCAGGCCCATTTTCTTTTCAATGCGCCTTTGGTGGACTACCAATTTAAATGCCCTCCACACAATTTTGGAAAAAACAAAGAAATATTTTAATATTTATTTCATTTAAAATAAATGGTATTATATTTAATTATTAATGATGTTTTTTTAATTTTATCCTCATTAAATTTTATTAAGGATAAATTAATAAAAATACATCTTGTTTTCTAGGAACTAATAATTTTCTTTAAAATGTGCCTAAGCTAAAAACGTTACTTAATTTAAAATGGATAGAGTACTGTACTACTTTTTTCATATATTTTTACTTGTCTACTTTAACAAATCAATACATAATTTATCTCTTAATTCTTAATTTACTTTTATTTTATAATTATTTTTTAAAATATCGAATTATATTCAAAGGGTGATATACTACACTTATCATTTTATTAATTATTCTCTCTATTTATTTCTACTTTTCCACTATACTAAAAATGGATATTCATTTTTTACTTGTTCAATTTGAAAAATTAAGACACAATTTATCTATTAGATATTAATTTACCTTTATTATTAACTATAATCATCTCCTAGAATGTTAATTTTAATATATTTAAAGAGTGTTATAGTAAACTTACTCTTTATTAATTACTTCTCAAGGGGTATGCTAAATCAAATGTGAACAAATAAAAATAGTTAAATGAATTATTTTTTAAGGAGTGTGTCAAATCAAACATGAACAAATAAAAATAGATGAAGAGATTATTTTTTTAGAAATATGCCAAGTTAAATATGAACAAGTAAAAATGAACCGAGGAATTACTTAATAATTAAACACATATTTTCAAATTCTCAGCCTTGTTATGTCATTTTTTCAATCAAACTTAATTTTTGATTATTATTGTATTATTTAGTAACCAAAAATTTTTTTTGTATTATTTCTTTAATACTATCTTTGTTATTAAATAACTACATAAGCTACTTAATAGTTAAGTTTAGATTTTTAAAGCATAATAGTAAGATTAATTTCATAACTCTAATAAATATTATTTTCTTAAAGATCAAATCAACATGGGCTGAATGAAATAAAGTAAAAATAAATAATTTTTTTCAACGTATTAATTATATGACAAACAAATATGTGTCGCATAAAATTGTATTACATAAAAAGAATATAGAAAACAGTACGCTTTGTATACATATATATTATTCCGTGCGTCTCAATACACGCACAATTTCATGCATTTTTCATGTATAGTGAGAATACCAAGTTTCTGGCTTACTCTTTAAATTGTAAATTATGTTTAAAAAATAAAACATTCTTGTTTAATTTTTACATATCATAAGGGCATTTGGGAAATTTCAGCCAAATCCATGGGTAAATTCCCATATTCCCATCTATATATTGGAAGCCCTTTTAGCAATTCATCTCATTCCACAACATCTCTTACATTGACAAATATTATAAGCCAAAAAAATCAAAGTTTTACTTTTCCATTGCCAAAAAAAAAAAAAGAATGTCTCTAGTGACAGATGAAATCAGGGCCAGTGCATCTGAATTCTACACTGGAAATGAAATGTGCCAAGAGAAATCAAAGTTTTTGCTGACAGAAGTAGGCCTCCCTAATGGCCTACTTCCAATGCAAGACATGTTGGAATGTGGCTATGTGAAGGACACAGGGTTTGTTTGGCTCAAATCCAAGAAAAAAACAGAGCACAAGTTTGAGAAAATTGGGAGATTAGTCCAGTATGCAACTGAAGTCACAGCCTATGTTGAGCCCAACAAGATCAAGAAACTTACTGGGGTTAAAGCTAAAGAGCTTCTTATGTGGCTGACACTTAATGAAATCTGTGTTGATGATCCACCCACTGGTAAAATCCATTTCAAGACTCCAACTGGGCTTTCTAGGACTTTTCCTGTCTCTGCTTTTGAACTTGATGAGCCCAAAAAGGAAGTCAAAGATGAAGAAGTCAAAGAGGAAGTCAAAGAAGTCAGTGCTGCTGCTGCAGTGGAAGTGAAAGAGGTGTAAGGAAAAAAAATGCTTTGCTTTCCTTTATTATAATTAATCTAATCTTTGCTCATTACTGAGAAAGCAAGAAGTTTATTTTGATCAAAAAGTTGTTGTACTACTACTACTTAAGCTGAGGATCATGATCATCAATCCATCTTGATGTACTTGTGATCAAGTGGCTTAATTATGTCATATCTTCTTTGAATTTAGTGACATTATTATTAATAAGCTTAATTTAAATCAACAGTTCTCATATTTCTTATCATCGTCATATCTATTCGCGATTCTCAGAATCTATACTAAATTTCAACTGTCCAAGTATTTTATCAACTATTATATATGTTAATTTTTTCGTTACGTGTT
The DNA here is from genome assembly GCA_035772735.1 of Datura wrightii. Taxonomy (NCBI): domain Eukaryota; kingdom Viridiplantae; phylum Streptophyta; class Magnoliopsida; order Solanales; family Solanaceae; genus Datura; species Datura wrightii. Next base: position 40,055,028 of record JASDFA010000014.1, read on the forward strand.
TGAATATTCAATTTTCAGATTCTTTTTCGAGAACATGTAATTATATTTGTGTTATCGTGGAATCAAGAAACCTAATTAGTTAAAACTCAGATAATTACCTTGAGCAACAATAATTTTTTCTATTTCAAAAAAGGGTAATATTTGAGTGGTACAGTTTTTGACAGATATAGCCAATGACATTAATTTAATCCACGGGTTATAACGTATTGGCTTGCTGGGGAAATTCATAAATGGGGCAGTATTTTGAGATGACCGATCAAGTTAAATATATTTATTACAAAAGAAAAATAAAATAATAATCATAATATATATAAAAAAAACTTGTCGGAATTTTCATTCAATTAAAAGTTTTCTTGGACACTCTTAGATTGTAGATGTATAAAGAACCACACAGTTTATGCTGGCCTGAAAGAAGTTGAGTTTGGTAAGAAATTTTTAAAAGTAGTGCAATATGATTCCAATCGTATAGAAAAAATGGTCAAGAATATAGGTAGATCCTAATCAAAATCATCACCTAACAATTATTAATTGGTACGTAACTCACAATTATGACGTCAGCAATTATCAATCTGACACGTTTTTTGTTGTCCCTCCCAATTTTGATGAACTTCCTGAGTCAAAACTTAGGGGCAAATTTTTAAAAATATTTTTGGTGAAAAATAATTTATATTTGATTAATATATTTTAAAAGTATTTCTAAACAGCAATTCGTGTTTGATCAAAATTTTTAAAGTACTTTTAAGTGTATTTTTATCAAAAATGTAATTAGCCGTTGAGATGTATATATTGGTAGCCTGTCGAAAAACCTTCTACTCTTTTTTATTAGTAATAACTAATAAATCTCAATGGCTATATCTCAAGCTTCTGAGAAAGATAGTTTAAATACTTGGTTTTAAATTGTACTCCCATACCGTCGATTTGAAAAAAAATAAATTAATCTTTCTTTCTTCTTGAATTTACCTTATTGTATTGATTGTGAAAAACTTTAAAGACATAATTTTGATGGTGCAAAAACATACATTTTGTGGGGGATTTTGCGTGTGCGTACGTTTTTTTTCCTCCTCATGAAGCATTCAACTCCATGATGGTATTGAAAATGTTAACAAATACTAAAAGATTCAGAAAATAGTTCTTTAGTGATTAAAGTTGACAACTACTGAAGTTATCAGTAGGCTTGGCTTACACTACACACACACAAATGAAATCAGCACAACAATATAGAGACATGTAGGTTTCTCTTAAGGAGTAGAGAGTTCATTTTCAAATTCTTGATATGGCCTCCTCCTATCTTTTTAATCCAACAAGGAACACACCCTATATATGATGTAATACAAACTACTATTTTCAAGGGAGGCCTTCCTCAACAAGTTACAATCCTATTGCAAACCGCACTATCCGTCAAACCCTACAGAAAAATTAAAATAAATGAGAGATTAGATGTAGCTAAACTTGAAAACATAATTAAGTGTTATTAATCAACCTCAACTTAAATTAATCTCCAAAGTTGGCACAAACATTGTAAAAAATCAATTTAGTAAAGACAAATTATGACAGACTCAGACACTTGTGAGGAAGTTGTTGAAATAAATGAAATGAAGCACAAGATGCTTGTTTCAGGTAAAAGAGACTTATGAAATCAGTACAGAAAATGAAGAAAAAAGAAGAAGCTCGATGAATGTTCAGAATTTGAAAATCATGGAGAGGAAATTCATTCTTTTGCCAAGTTGCCAGATATATAAGCCCATGAAAAAGAAGTTGCAATATGCAAAAAAGACAGAGATGTTGCAAAAGCATGCAGCCTAAGGGACGGAGTAAAGATACAAAACAAGAACCTAAACTTCAAAAGGCAGGTTGAAGTAACTTCCGTAGGGTCAGGAATCCTTGCAGCTGGTTCATAGAAGGATTATTAGATGAGGAACACAGTTGTTAGTCCTTTATAAATAAGGAACTCAGAGACAGAATAGTTGCGACACCATGAAGGGTGGCGCAAGGACAGCTTATATATTGGGCATGAACCCCTGAGCACAGTCAACATAAGATAAGCTATGCTGCTCGCTCATTAGTCCTGTAAGAATGTTGCTTTGGGACCAAGGCGAGCAGCAAAGGGAAGGATGGACACTACATGCTCAATGGGACAAGGGGATAAGCTGGAATAGGCAGCCCAAACAAGGCATTACTGGGGAAAATCGATAAAAAGGGAGAAAAGGGTGAAAGAAAATTGTTTACTGATTGCAAGACGATCACATAAAAGAAAATCAAGAGATGAGAAATCAAAGCAGCTTGAGAAACCGTTTTGAAAACGTAATGAAGCTTTCTTAAAGTGGACACATGTCAGGTAGTTAAAACTTGAACAGTCTGAAAGCAAAGGCAACTATAACCTTCATCGTATAATCTATAGTTGTAATTGATGGAAGCTATAAAGTACCTCAGAGTCTAGAGGGAGTGATTAAAAAAAATAGGGATCAAAAGGACGACTTAAGAAGAAGGTTCAAAAGGCATTGAAAGGGAAATTACACAATGAGAATTGGGGTTCAGAGGCCATAAATGGTACACATAGAAGTGCATGTCACCTCAATACAAAACTTGGTTAGCCTCTCTACGGTTTGAAGAGAAAACTAGAATTTTACACTAAGAAAACCATTGGAATCAACAGTAGTGAAAGACGAATTTTACGCCATAGCCATAAGAAATAAAGCACTGGAAATATACTATTGCCACCGAAGTAGGATTTTCCTCCTTCTCAAACAGGAAGCTACATTTCTATCACACCACAAACATCACAACTTCGGTACAAGATGAATTATGAACAAATGATTAAGACAAAAGCATATACCATTTAGAAGCTACACTACAAGTCCTGATTGCAGATCTTCCCCAACATTGCAATTTCTCGAAGATCACAACTTTAGTGCCTGGAAAAATCAAGTATGTCAATATTGGTAAAATTGAATTTAAGATACACAACATGTCAATACTGGTTAAATTGAATTTAAGATACACAACTAAGTCTTAAGTTGATTGCTTTAAAATAATAATGTTAGCTAAGGAGTTTATATGTGCAGCGAAGTGTTAGACTAGTTCACATACAAGTACCAAATATCTCTTAGAAAATGTTAGTCATGGTATTGCGCCATACCAAATTTCTACAAACTCTCATGATAATGAAGCATATCATAAAAACTCTTAGGGCTAGTGGCTATCAGCTTGGGCGAGAAGTAACAATATGTGCGTATGAACAAGTACCATACTGAACAAAAGCTATGCAGTCTATGGCAGCTAGCTCTGGGTCCTGTTGGAGTCTGCCTATGCTCTTTACCTTTTTATCAATTCCAGGGATGAGACTGAAACTAATCACTACTTAAGATTGGGGATAGTCGGCATACAAGAGAGAGAGAGAGCGGGGGGGGGGGGGGGGGGGGGGGATTTCTTCATCTCAGGGTCAAGGGGGAGCTATCTTACTTTTATTGTTTGTCCCTCCACACACATTACAATATCAGTAGTATTTTGCCTAGCTGGAATTCAGGAGGTCGATGAGTACATACACATACTTGAAGGAAGGGAACAGAACCTGCAAACTACTTTCCAGTTTATTGGCAAGTTTATCTTCACGAGTCATTTTTCCATCTCATATATACATAAACACACACACATATCAAAAATCAATATGTCACATAACAATTTTTTTGAAATTCAATACATCACATAACAATACAAGAATCACTATACAAGATCTTCTCCCAGGACAGAAACACATGTTGTTCCATGCCAAAAAAATTATCTAATTCATGAATTTTTGAATTCTGTCATTCAGAAACCTGTACCTGGGAAGCTCCGATCCATTTGCCGTTAACCCAGTCCAGATGCAGTCTTATATCAGCATGCTTAAACTCCAACTCCTCATTGTTTGCCTTAAAGTAAACCTTGTATCTCTGGCCTTTAAGTACTTTAGAAATCACACCCACCCACCAGCCATCATTGTGATGAGCATCAACTTCTTCAAGGACTTTGAAGCTTTTAAAAGGTCCAATATCAGGTGGACGTGGTCGTACATGCAAACGATCAGCTTCTTCTTGCAAAAACTCTGTATCATCATTGTTTCTTAAGTTCTGATACTCTATCAGGTAGTTACCATTATCTAAAAGCTTAACAATAGTTGCAGCAAACCAAGCACCCTCAAAACCTTCTTCATCACTGCTGACTTCGACTAATGACCCTTCGCTAAATTTTTCTGCAGCTTCGTTCTTGGGTTTAGTTTCAGTTGTAAGTTTCTGTATTTCATGCAAAAGTCAAAATAAGTGAGAGAAGAAACAAATCAAAAAGTGAAACACATAAATAGAATTGAGGGAAAGTCTAAAGCTTGAAATATGCATGCCCTATTTAAATGATGCTTCGTTATGCATTATCTCATACAGACATGTACAATTGTGAAAAGAAGTGGGAAATATAGACATATTTCAGATGAACTTTAAGAAGTGCCAGATTTGCTCGTCAGTTAAATATTAATAATAGAAAAATGGTTCCAACTCCCATTTTGTTTCTGGGTGAGTGTGTTTAGGGCATCTATGCTGAAGCTAGATTGGTCACAAGAGATGACTGAAGCTTGGCATAGAATAATTAGTTTATCAATTACAATACCATTTATATCTCCCATATACTTGCATAGTCATCTTCTACTGCTTTTTTTCAATAGTATTCCACCTGATTGGTAAAGAGGATTTGATTAATGATGCAGAATCACTGATAGACACTCTTGAATCCATTTGATTTGATGTGAAGCCGGATCTTTTTGTAAGTATTCAAGCACAATTCATGCTTCTTTATAATACTTAGAGGTGGCAAAATCAGTTCATGAGATCATAATTTGCCCAACTTGCTCAAGTTTGGGTCGATAATTGACCCACTCATTTATTAGCTCAGCCCATTTCAGCGCTACTCATTTCAATTCATCAAAATTTGGGCTAATATCTAGCCCAAATTGATTCATGAGAAATCTTGCCAAAATATTTTCAAGAAGATATTTTATTTTATTTTATATGTTATATTTAGTCATAATAAAGATAACTATTAAATTTATAAGTTATCAAAAGATTATAAAAGGATAAAAATAAAGCAATTAAAACTTAATTAGAGTTGGCGGTGTTAGGTTATGACCCGCATTTTAGCCCATTTCAGCCCAAGTAACTTTTGGACGGGTCAATAACCCGCTCATTTATTAACTCAGCCCATTTTGACCCACCCAAATTCAGCCCAACCCGCCCATTTGCCACTTATAAATTAATACTTGCCCTTTTATCAAGAAAAAAAAAAGAAAAAGAAAAAGAAAAAAGATTGTGCTCACTTGGGAAGACTTTCTTTTTCACGAGTTATCTCCACTCTATCTAGTGGCAGGAGAGAACCTATGTCACACAGACTCAGGTGTAAGCATGTATTCGAACAGGTACAAGTGTACAAGTATTTTGCAACGGATTCATATAACTTTTGATATTACTGAAGGATTTAACAAATTATCCATACCCATAACTTACCTATTCAAGACGGGTACATCAAGATGAATGAGGAGTTCTAACATAGGATACGATATATAGGAAAAGGTTTTCACATTAGGGTATGAAGGTTAATAATCTTTTTAGAAAAAAAAATAAGAAAATGGAGAAAGTAAATAGTAAGCCTATCATTAGCAATATTGAACTGCTGTCTACATAATCTAATCTTCTTTCAAGTTTGCAGCATGAGTTAGCTTAGCTGGGTTGAGAAAGGTGAGGAACCAGCAAGTAGACTTCTTTGAGCTTTCAAGTTTCACCTTGATCACTCAGGTTCGAATTCCATAGACTATAGAATAGATAATATGGATGGGATTGTCTATAATGATAGACAAATGAAAGACTTTCTCAAGAGTCTGAAAGAACACCCTGTCCAAGAAGTGTAAACTGATTCTACTCATAATGATGTTCAATGCCCCTATATCTACAAAGTTCCCATGCATATTTACATATCCTCCCCCTCAAGCTTCAAATCAACTATCCCAAGAAATGCAACATATTTAAAATGTATGTGTTGGTCTATTGTGGAAACACAATAGATTAATCACAAAAAAGGGACAATCAATCAAATATGCCTTAATCCTAGACATAGTTGTGGTTAAGTATATAAATATTATGTATCTATTATGCTCTATTCAGGTAATTTCATTTCTATACTAAATAACAACAACGACATACCCAGTGAAATCCCACAAAGTGGGTCTAGGGAGAGTAGCGTGTACTCAGACCTTACCCCTACCCCTCTTGCCCCTCTTGGAGGTAGAGAGGCTGTTTCCAAAAGACTCGTCGATACTAAATAATTTGTCTTCACTGAATACCAGGAATTCTCTAAAACTAGAAGTCCCCGAATCTCATATTTATCCCTACGCTGACATACAAGTCTCCGACCAAACTAAAGGGATTCCTAACAAGCACAAGTGTTAATGCAAGCGTAACATGAAAAACAACGCTTTAATCAACAGTACTATATCACCTACATGGATTAGTTGCTTCCATCGTATTTTAGTCTTAATTTAAATCTACAGACTGCTTTTGAGATTCTATACCTTTTTGAGACAATATCCCTCCATGTGGTTTAAGGTCTCCTCCTCCTAATTAAGACTTTCAGTTATCATAGTGCTGCACCTAACATTGGAGAATTTAAAGACCTGCCTAGGACATGACCATCTAACACGAGCTCCTCAATTAATCCTCTATGTGCTACTTGCATCCTCATGAGACGTAATTTATTTTGATAAGGTAAATATTTCTATTAGTAATAGGGAAAAAATCTCTATATACAAAGATAGAGAATTTACAATGTACTATGATTCTCTATGAACAACACCCCAATCTTCTACACGCTTTGGAACATCATGAGAAAAAGAAAAACAAGAAACAAAGAGTTCTTCATCATGTGTACATCATCTTCTTTATCCCATCAAATTAAAAGCTCTCTGATTTATTTCCTTCCACTGGAGCTAGATGAATACTAGTGGCTCAACATCTCAGCTTTTCAAGGTTTCATCTATCTTAAGTTGTTGGTAACTTTCTATGCCACAAAAGTTTTTGTGATCAAGGTCCTAAGCCCTTTGACTTGATTAGAAGTTCATTTGCTATTTTATTAATGTAAAATTTCATTTTCTTTCACATGATATTTATGTTAGCTTTTAAGTCCTAATGTTCCCACCTTAAATAGCCTATCCTTGAAGACAATTTAGTTTGTGCCTTTTAGTATCCAATGCCTTTCTCGCACCACTTTTTCACTTCACAACTAGGAGGTGATTAAGGCTTCTCTTCGTGAAACAACCTTGAAATCCTTACATGTAACACTATCACCTCTTTTGGAAAAAACAAAATCTAGTTGGCTATAGCTATGGATACTTCTGGATGGCATTAAGTGTGATTTTTGTCTTCTTCAAGTACTTTTTAGCCAACATAATCATAAGCTAAGACAAATTGTAAAATAGATTTCTTTCCTGCATTTCGTTGTCATAACCATATCCACCACGTACTTGGCCAAAATCATAAATTATTCTTATCTACAGAGATGTCACCCATGAAAACCTCCCTCAATAAGTGGGGATCCATCAACCAAAGTATTCATATGCCCACAATTAAGCTTTAGTTTTTCTTTTATAAGAATCCATAAATTTAGCTTTAGGTTCCACATCTAATCTTATTTGCGGGGTGAGATGCTGAGGATAATAAGATGTAGTATGTCCTGATAAAAAATAAAGATGTCGAATGTCTTGGGTTCCCACATTAGCCTTAATAAGATAATCCTATCATCAATCTTTTTAGTTATGGGACTTTATAATTTAGTTCTACTTTTACAGTGATTCTGACTCAAATGCTATATTATTTATCCTTTAATACCACAAGTTGTATTATCAATCTTTCTAGCCGTCTTGATTAAACTTAGTCTTTGGTAAACATACTCCTTTTAAGGTATTTACTGATTTTGTTGACCTCTCTAGTAACATACAGGTATCCTTCCCCTCTAGTCCAATATCTAGGAACAGATGTGATGGGACTAATCTTTTTCTACCCACACCAGTTCATGTTTGGGATCCCTGGAAGATTTCTTTCTTTAAGTAATTGAGAGTGCAAATCTTGGACATCCAATAAGCTATTCACAAAAACATAACCATCTGGAAAGAGTATTTTCTAGTCTAATTTTATCAGCTTCATGTGAGGTAAATGGAAAGCTAAAACACATTGTTAACCTATGATATGTGATAAAAATCCTAAAAGATGCGCGCTCCCTAAAGAGCCTTCCCAATGGGACTTACGAGACCCCAAAAGAAAAGTAAGAAGCCAGATAATGTTTCATATTAACCTTATAACGCCCTTCAAGCATGAATTAGCAAGTTTTCTCATCGCACCAGTCATAGAACCACATTTCTTCGAAAATGAGAATATAGGAGAGGAAAAAAGGAACATACCTCCTCAGCAGCTTTTTCTCTTCCTTCTTCCACAAATGGTGGGGTCCACTGGCCATTGGCCCATTCTCGGTGGACCCGTATCTGGGACTCCTCAAATTCCAGCTGGTCCCTTGTTCCCCTGAAGAACACAGAGTACCTCCCATCACCCAACACCTCCATTACCACACCCTCCCACCACCCATCATTGTAATACGCATCCACCTCTTCACTGACATTGAACCTCCTCGGGCGTTCAGGTGGGGGCCGGGGCCGCAGCTGAATTAAGTTCAGCGTCTCCTTCAGCGGCCGTTTACCTTTTTTATCCGCCATCAGCGTTTTGTACTCCACCAAGACCCGCAGGCTCTGGCAACTCTCCTCCTTGTTATTGCTCCTCTGTTTCTTGGGAATGGGTCGTATGACTGTTCCCTCATACCACGCGCCTCGAAAGCCTTCCTCGTCACTGCTAATCTCAATTTCAGCGCCATTTGTGAAGTAAGTATTGAGTAAATAACTTTCATTTTCCATGGCGGTAGAAGAAGATGTACGGAAGATTCTTGAGTTTGTGGAAGGAAAGAATGTACGGAGATTGTTTGGCGGTTATGAGATTTGAATGATTTTTATCTTTATGAATTTGGCGGAGAGAAAGATAGACGGATGAATTATTGACAAAGAGGGGGCTCTACTTGTTGGAAATTGCGGAAAGTCTTTTCTGGGGTTTTCAGGATTAGCGAGGAATTTGAGTTTGGCAAGATTGGGAAGGGGGTATTGAAATAGCGCTACACACATTAAATCTTAATCTATGTTTGGAAAATATGTATGTTGAGCACATATCTCATAATTTTAAGTTATATTTCATACATAATTTAAGTTTTGATTAGGTAGTCAACTTTTTTTTATATAGTCTTAATATTTGAGAATTTTTTCTTCAAATATCAGACATCAATTCTATTATAAAATATGACCATCACTTAAAATAATACATAAAATTTAATTTAATTTAATTTGTTAAGTGTATTTATTTTTCTTCTTTCTTCACAATCATTTTCTAACTCTTAATAGGTCCAAACCATTCAAATTTTTTAATATGAGATAATAAAGATAGGGGTGACGCTTGAAAGGAGGAGAGATAAATTCTTTAAAATAATTAAATATTATTTTTTTTGTGTAATTTTACTTGTCGAAAATTAAGCTATATAAATTTTGATTGAAATTTTAAAATATATATTTTATTATATTAATACGAGAAGGTTTATAATTTTATAATATTTTTTATGTAATTTTTAAATATTTGAATTTATAATTTAAAATATTAAATTAATTTAAACTTAATTTAATTTTAAAAATTAAGTAAATTAATTTTCATAAAATAAAATGTGATAGTTAAAAATAAACGGAGGGAGCATTCTGTTTCGAACATAAGAGAAATTGAGGGGGATTGAAATATCGCTACCGAAAAATGATGCAAGTGAATGCAATTTAAATAACTATAGCCCCTTTCTATCATAAAAAATGACAAAACAAGAAAGGCGCGAAAACCGAACTGGAAAAACCCTACCAGAAATCTCCGATCATCGGAATCCAATGCTCCGGCGACATCTCCGATCGCCTCCTCCTCGATTCTCCACTATTTTTAATAATCCGTAGCCAGTAGCTCTTTTCATTACTTATATTTACTTTTACGAACAAGGACATAACTATATGAATTTGACAAAGGTTTATGCCTTCTCACCCTTCAAGTCAAATCTTGTTCAAAGACCAACCTCAAAAACAACCATAAACCTTTCAATCTTGGAGGTTCTTCTGCTAAAATGCCAAAATTCCAAGCATTTCGGGCAAATTCTTTCACAGATGATCTCCACTGGGTTAATCAGAGATACATATGCTGCAAGCAGGATTCTCAAGTTTTCCACTGACTCCCATATCAATCACGTTAGTTACTCTCATAAAATCTTTGATTACATCGAAAATCCAAATGGTTTTATTTGTAATACCATGATGAGAGCTTATTTACAGCTGAACCAGCCTCAAAATACGATCTTTTTGTATAAATCAATGTTGAAAAATAATGTATGTATTGATAATTATACTTTTCCCCTTCTAGTTCAAGCTAGCACAATTAGATTGTCCGAAACAGAAGGAAAAGAGCTTCATAATCACGTTATTAAAACAGGATTCAGATCGGATGTTTATGTCAAGAACACTTTGATTAACATGTATGCTGTTTGTGAAAACATGGTTGATGCAAGAAAGATGTTTGATGAAAGTCCTGTTCTGGACTCGGTTTCATGGAATTCGATACTGGCAGGTTATGTTCAGGTTGGAAATGTTGATGAGGCAAAAGTCATTTTTCATAAGATGCCAATGAAGAATGTTATTGCATCCAATTCTATGATTGTATTGTTGGGCAGGTCTGGTAGAATGAGCGAGGCTTGTCAATTATTCCATGAAATGATGGAGAAAGATGTGGTTTCTTGGACTGCTTTAATTTCTTGCTATGAGCAACATGGGATGTACACACAAGCTTTGGATTTATTTATGCAAATGTGTGCTACTGGCATTTCCATAGACGAGGTTGTTGCGGTAAGTGTGCTGTCTGCATGTGCACATTTGTTGGTTGTTCAGACTGGCGAATCAGTACATGGATTGGTCATAAGAGTTGGTTTTGAATCTTATGTTAACCTTCAAAATGCTTTAATCCATATGTACTCTATCAGTGGAGATGTAATGGCTGCACAAAAATTGTTTGATACTAGTAGTCATCTGGACCAGATATCATGGAACTCAATGATCTCTGGCTACTTGAAATGTGGCTCTCTGGAGAAGGCTAGAGAATTATTCGATTCCATGCCTGAGAAGGATGTTGTGTCATGGACTACAATGATTTCTGGTTATGCGCAACACGATCATTTCTCGGAGACTTTAGCACTATTTCAGGAGATGCTGCATGAGGACAATAAGCCTGACGAAACTACTTTGGTTAGTGTTCTTTCGGCTTGCACCCACTTTTCTGCCCTTGAACAAGGAAAATGGATTCACACTTACATAAGAAAGAATGGACTCAAAGTGAATATCATTCTTGGTACCACTCTGGTTGACATGTACATGAAATGTGGTTGTGTGGAGAATGCATTGGAAGTCTTCAATGGAATGGAAGAAAAGGGGATTTCTTCTTGGAATGCTCTAATTCTTGGGTTGGCCATGAATGGGCAGGTGGAAAGATCACTAGACATGTTTCAGGAGATGAAGGAATGTGGTGTAACCCCTAATGAGGTTACTTTTGTGGCAGTTCTTGGTGCCTGTCGACATATGGGCCTGGTAGATGCAGGACAGTCCTACTTTGATGCTATGACCAGATATTACAATGTTGAACCTAATATCAAGCACTACGGATGCATGGTTGATCTACTTGCGCGTGCAGGGTTGCTCAAAGAAGCTGAGACACTTATTGACACTATGCCTATAGCTCCTGATATTGCCACATGGGGTGCTCTTCTTGGAGCTTGCAGAAAACATGGTAATAGTGAAATGGGGGAGAGGATTGGAAGGAAGCTCCTTGAACTTCAGCCAGATCATGATGGATTTCATGTGTTACTTTCCAACATCTATGCTTCAAAGGGTAATTGGGATAGTGTTCTGGATATTAGAGGAGCAATGATGCGGCAGGGTGTCGTTAAAATTCCTGGCTGCAGTATGATTGAAGCAAATGGTGCTGTTCATGAATTCTTGGCAGGAGATAAGTCTCATGCCCAGATAAATGAAATCGAAGAAATGTTGGCTGAAATGGAGAAGCGGTTGAAAATAATGGGCTACGCTCCGGGCACAGATGAGGTTTTACTTGATATTGATGAGGAAGAAAAAGAAAGTACCCTGTTTAGACATAGTGAAAAGCTTGCAATTGCCTATGGGCTCATTTCTATCGCTCCTCCTACTCCTATAAGAATAATCAAGAACTTACGAATATGTAGTGATTGTCATGCAGCAGCAAAACTAATATCAAAAGCCTTTAATCGCGAAATTGTGGTGAGGGATCGGCATCGGTTTCATCATTTTAAGGATGGCTCTTGTTCCTGCATGGAATTTTGGTAGCTAATACCCTGTTGTTGGCCCTTAAAGAACTATTATGAAGGTTGTTCAACTTGAATGCCCTAATCTTCCTCGCAACAATAACTGGCCAGGTGCCACAATTCATGTATGAACTGTGCATAGGCTCCAACAAGGCTATCATCTCCCATATGGCCAAACCTGCAATGATAATTCAATCTTCATTTTGTTGACACTGACCTTGGATATGGATAGTAAGGCAACGGCTCTGATGCTCACGCTGTTTTTGGCTCTAAAGCTCTACCAATTTTTCACTCCTTGCGTTCTCCATTTTCTTATGCCATATGGTAATCTTAATTGATTAGAATTTGGACTGTAACATAAAAGAAGCTCATAGACAAAATTGAAAATTTTGGTCACTCACTCTACCAGGTATTTGTATATTGTTGCTATATTGTAGTCACAACTGCAGTGTGATACAGTACTATCAGTATTACCATGCGGTGATCGGAACAAGTCTCAAGTATCTAATAATGCACTTGAATAGTTGAATTAGATTTAGGGGCCGTCACCTAAAGTGCAGTGGAAGCTTGTCTGATGTCTCTATAAGCAGCTTCTTTACGTATTTAATCAAAGCATTTACGTTGAAGCTGAACAGGTGAATTAAGATTTTGCATGCTGCTGTTATAAACTTATAATGGTTTTAAACTTTTTCAACATTAATATAGACATGCCTATTTCAACTTGGATACTAACGCCAGTTTCACTTACCAGCACTTCATTCTCAGAAGAGGTGGGACTTCTTTGGAGTAGCACAATGCAAGACTGTTGGGTTATTTAAGTTCTTGAACCACAAGCAACTTCTCTGCATTCAAGTCATATAGTTCTTTTCTGGTGCAATTTTTGGTGCTACTCAGCTTGTCAGTAATAGAAGAAGAATTGACCTGTTTCGTTGCTTGTTTTTTCCGGGTATCTTTACAGTCTTACGGACAAAAGCAATTGTCGATCTGATTTCCTTGGACTGAATCGGAAGACAACCATAGGCTGTTCATTTTTCAGCATACGGAATAAGGGTGACATTTCTAGGTTATTTTTTGCAGTACGTTGAAGAATTTCCGTAGTAGTTAATGAACAAGCAATACACTTGTAAAACTGCCATGTAACATGATATTCTTTTTTTCTCAGAATAACGACTTGTTCTCTAGATAAGATAGAGAATGTGATACAAAGCAGTAAAGAAGGTTTCCATGACCTTGAGCCTGTAATTTTGATATTTTGCTCCCTTTCTAATTGTATGATATATGTTATCAACTGACAGAATGAAGTTCAAATTTTACTTCACTGCCTGCGAACCAGCATTTAGGTGCGCAAGACTCAACCTTGAACACTAGCGTAGTATCATCTGTTCTGTTTTGTTGGTTCACCACAGCCTATGATTTTACGCAAATGTCACCCCTGTGGACCAATCTGGGTGTAGATTACCGACGTTTTATAACTATATTGACTGGTGCATTGTGAATGATGTTCGCTTTTTCCTAAGAAAATGAGCTATTGCAACTGACTGGCTCGGAAACAGCAGCAATTCCACAGTACCCTCCAGACAAGACAATTACCGACACAATCCAAACCACTTTGATGTACAAGTAGAGTGAGTTTCACCTCCTAAATAATGGTCATTTTAGTATAAGGATCTGAGACTTAGCAATACCACTTCAGCAATTTTACTCCCAGAATGGCAAAGACAGCAGACGCAAATTTCTAAAAGATCATGTCATTCCTCAAATAATAATAATGTACTTGTGTTGGATCTTCCAAAACAGTTTATAAGTCAGAAGATCCACTAGAATCCATGTTATTTGTATAACCAAGCTTGCTTTCCTTCCAGACATGGTAACGACTAACGAACACATGCAAATTTCAAGAAGATCATAGAGTTCTTCAATCTTCCCATAATAACAATGTCCCCTCGCTGGATCTTCCAAGTGCATTTTAGAATTTAGAAAATTCACTAGATTTGAAGTTCAGTATAGTCATGAGAGCGCTTTCCATGAACTTCAAATATACTGTGTCATGGCAAAGAATGTTTTTACTTACATAACCTACTAGTACCTTTTCTCACAGTATCAACTATTGACCAAAACTGATTGGTTATCCTTCCTCAACTTTCTTTAAAAGATCTCTTCATGTATAGAATGCAACATGACTTCTGAAGAACATGAATCTATCTTCTTTTGCATCTAACTGAATTCAACTGCACCAAGAAAATGAATGATTTATACCAACATATAAACAGCAACTACTTTGTATCTCATTGCTGTTACATTTCAAGTTCCATCTTCTAAGTCATGTATAAAGAAGTCCAAATCAGGAATATATCGTGCGTCTCTCATATGTTCGACCAGGACTTTTACAACTTCATCAACACAGTCCATATGTGAACCCATCTTATCTCCAGCAACAAAACTATAGTTCTGATTCTTTATCTCTACTGAACTTCTACCTGCCTCTTTCTTGCTAGCCATCCTTCTCATCAACTTCCTCATTTTTGCAGAGTCGCACCATTTGCCATCAGCTGCATAGATATTTGACAGAACTACATAAGTTGCTGCAATTTTTGGCTTCAATGCCAACACCTTTCTTATGGCCAGCGTGCCCAAATCTGGATGATTGTGTGCTTTACATGCTCCTAGGAATGCTCCCCAAACAGATTCATCGGGATCAAATGGCATACTCTCTATCAACTGAAAAGCCTCCTCAACTCTTCCAGCGCGTCCTAGTAAATCTACTAAACACCCAAAAATCTCCAGATCTGGAGCTATGTTGTAATCACCAACCATTGAGATAAAATACCTTACACCTTTATCTACAAGCCCAGCATGGCTACATGCATTTAAAACTGCCACAAATGCTATCCTATCTGGCCTGACTCCAAATTTAACCATCTCTTCAAAAAAGTCAACAGCTTCATTTCCATATCCATGGCTTCCATAACCAATCATCATTGAGGTCCACGAAACCAGATTTTTCGTGGGCATTTTATCAAAAATTCTACGTGCACTTGCAATATTTCCGGACTTTGCGTACATGTCTATTAAGGCATTGTCCAACTCCAAGTTCCCTCTGAGGCCTCTCTTTATGATTCTTCCATGAATCTGCTCTCCACAACTCAAAATTGCCAAATTGGCCACAGCTGCTATAATGCTGGAAAATGTGAAGCAATTGGGGCTAAGACCTTCAGACTCCATACGCGAGTATGAGCTGATAGATTCATATGGATCAGACTTCTCATAGCCAGCAATCAAAGTGTTCCACGTGATTGAATCCCTTTGAGTCATTTCATGGAAGCATTGTTTAGCATCATTTAAGCTACTACACCTACAATACATATCTAAAATAGAATTCATTACGGGTAAATTATAGTTCAACCCATGCTTGACGATTGCCGCGTGAAGTTGCATCCCATATGTACATGAATGGACTGAGGCACAAGCTCTAACTGCAATTGAAAAGCTAAATGGATTTGATTCACCCTCTTCCTGTCCATCCAAAAACACAAAAAAAAACACAAGCATGAAAAGTTAGAATTAAAATTTCCCTTCAATTGCATTGGCAACTTATTTTATTGAAGCAACAATCCAAGCAATGATATTTTCATGTTTATGATTATCACTTATTCACACGTTAAGAGTAGCTTTCAAATTAAATTACGAGAAGCACCAGCCCACTACATTTTTGAGTCACAAACGACTTGCTGCAAGTAACACTTCATTGAGTAAAGAATATGATACAGTACTCTAGCATTTTTCTATAACAGGTGAATCCGAGAGATCAGAAAATGGAACTCTTTACTAAGCGCATTAACTGCCGTTTTGCCAGAAAATATCTAAATACATACCAATAACATTCTTCTAAAAACATTAAGCCCCATATAGCCATCACCCCGATGAGTATATCCTGCAATTAAGGTCGTCCAAGACACATCATTTTTTCCTCTGATCTCATGAAAAACCGCGGATGCTTTGTCCATATTAACACAACACGTAGCATAGACATCCAAGAGTGCATTCGAAACATAAAGACTTCCACTCATGCCTTGCTTAAGAACCAAACCGTGAACCAAAGCTCCCCGAGAGGACGAGTTAATCCCTTTACAAGCCTTCAACGTACTAGATAACGTGAACTCATTGGGGCGCACATCCGCATACCTCATCATCTCACAGAATGCCACCCAAGCACGTCCATGGAGATTGCATGAAGTGTACCCAGAAATCATGGTCGTCCAAGCAACGACGTCTCTTTCAGGCATTTCATCGAACAGTGTACGTGCTTCTCTAATAAGACCCCTTTCAAAATAAGATTTAAGAAGACCAGTGGCTAATATAGAAGGAGGCTTTGGTAAAAATGGTGGGTTTGAATGGGGTGGGTCGACTGCAGCACAAAGAAGAGAGTTTCTGATAGTTTGAGGAATTTGAGTACAATGAGTTTGGGATAGTACTAGTTTTCTTGCATTCATTGTTTAAACATAGTATCTGAAACATAAACTTAAGACTAACACAAATCGATTTAACGAATGTGCGTAGATTACAGAAAGAAGAAGTCTTTGATTCATAAATGTATAAATGTGTGCTTCATTTCGTTCGAGCAGAAACTGGTATTGCCTCTATTTCAGTAATTTCTACTTCTTCTCTTTTTTATCAGGAAAGTTTTAATTTTAAAGATTAACAATCAAAATGAATAAAATATAAGAGAAGTTTGCTCAAGTAGTCAAGTAATTCTTAACATTATGAATTTGAATACCAAGAATGAAATAAAATGGCAAACTCAGGAAGGGTAAAAAGAAAAACAATCAAAATGAACAGTGGACGTTTGAATAATTAACTAGTAGAAATTGTCAATGGAGATTTTGAGATTCAAAAGAAAACTAATGGAGAAAAATGAGGCGTATGGTTTCAGGGGCAAATGAAATTTTATATATTAAGAAAAATTTGATAGAAACAGCGTCCATATTATATGCATGTTCAAAAACTCAAAAAGGCTTAAAGGAGAAAATAATTTTTTTCTAATTTTTAACAATATAATTAAAGCAACAATAAAGATGAAAGTTGGAACCAATGAAAAGCCTAGTCGTGTCACCCTTTCCTCCTGGTGATTGGCCGTTCCAAATAAATGAATTCACTTATGAATAGAGAGTCTTTTGAAATGAAAATAGATATAAAATTTACATATAATTTGTCTGTCTCAAGACACTATATGTGGAGTTACACTAATTACATTATTGTTGTTACTTCCGGTTTTTAAACTGAAAAATGAACATACATCGAAAAAACAAACAATTATCTAATATTAAAGGAACAGCGTATAAAAAATAACAAAATATCAATCATAAAGAAGCATAAAAACTCACTCCTATGCATCTTACACAAGCTATAAGAAGAAACAAATACAAACATGCCAATCATCGTAGTATAATATTATATATATATACATACAGATTAATTCCCGTGGACACCTGTTTATGAAGGCCTTAAATAAACTTGGCTTCATTTCCTAAGTTGATGAACTATTACAGTTGATTGGCTTACAAAAATAATGGTAATTCCATAATGCTATGTGAAAAACTATTCTTCTTTTGTTCAAGTCTTGAGGTTGAAAAACCCTCCAGACATACCCTTATCCTAGCTATTTCCTGTACATGTAAAACAGGTTAAACCTCTGAAAGAATGATGGTTAACTCATACAAGGATCTGAGACTTGGCCGCGCCACGTGAGCACTTTTTCCTTCCAGATTTCTTAAGAGCACAGACACAAATCTCAAGAAGATCATAGTCTTCTTCCCAGAATAGCAAGGAAGCCATCTCTGGATTTTCCAACAGCATTTTAGAGGACAGAAAACCAGCTATAGTCCATGTTTGATACAGCCGGGCTTGCTTTCCTGTAAATTTGCCATACCTCGTATCATAATATTCAGGCCACTGATCCACCCGAAGCCTTTTCTCAGCTATATCAACTGCCTTCTTAGCCAGCTCAATCCTATTCATCTTGATGCAAGCCAGCGTGAACTGAATGAACAGAAAGAGCAACATCATAAAACAGCAAAGGTGGGAGCACGCTAAGGATGTTTGTTACAATTGATTTCAGCCAACATTACTTTATCATCTTAAACAATAATTCAGAAACCAACTGATGAAAACTACGAAACAGACAGCAAGAGGAGAAAGTTATTTCTACAGCTTTGTGGAACATTTCGACATCCATTATAAATAATCATTATAGATTTCAGTCATCCTTTTAAATTCAGCATCCAGCTGCTATATCATCTTAAATAAATCAAGAGCGAAAGAGAACTTTTAATCTGGTTCTTTCTTTTCGTTCAATAAATTTAACTTGCTTCTTCAGTCTGACGAATGGGTACATGTTATGGAGAATTTTGGGCTTTACATATAATTCTGTGGTTGAATTTACTAGGACAAAACTAAGATCACTGTTCCAATTACCTATTTATCCAGGACAATTGCAACTGTCATGAAAAGATAAAACATTTATAAGTTTAGTGAATTACTGCTCAGCTTCCTAGCACTCCAAAGACAATAAAAATACAAGCAGAGAGATGAAATAATTGCATTGTAGTCACAGTATCTAAGGGGCAGCAATCAAATGAATCCAGCAGAACTTGAGTTAAAAAACATAAAATCATTTCATATTCTGATCGTGGAAAGAAAGAGAAATCGTTATTAAGGAAGAAAAATCATCAGTCAACCACGAGAAGAGAATGCGACCTTACCTGCCAGAGAAGAGTTGGCCAGGAACCCCCATTATGATACGACCAAGGTCTGCAACAGTCAAATTGGAAAGATTAGAAACTTGACACCTTAAATGCCCAAATATAGCGCGCACACACACACATACTAAACTACAGTACATGAATGTAGTAGGTTAGCATTGTACCCCACTTTTCATTTACCCAAACCACCCTGCCAATCCTTACTACCTTATTAATAGTTGGGATCTTTTTTTAATCTTTTCACTTAAATTCATAATCACCCATCTCCCGCCTTCTCTCTTTTTCTTCCTTCGATAGTCCCCCGCTGCTTCCCTCAATGAATCAATTCATGACTTCAAAATATTTGAAATTAATATTTTGATTTCTCACGGTTTGAACTCTCAAACACCATGAATAAAGAGAAATATTCAAGATTGGAAGTTGATTATGGAAGAGAAAGGATACTCATTCATAATACCCCAAAAAAGTTCATTGTGAAGAATAAATTGGAGAAATTGAAGAAGATGAGCTTAACTATGAATCATATTTTCTGTGATGTTTAAGCCCCAAGAATGCAGTCAGCCGCTTATCCATTTTTAATCACTTTCAAGAGCTTCAAATCAAGTTGGAGAAACGGAAGAAAAAGGGATTAACCATATGTATAATTAACAAGAACATTTTCTACTCATAAAAATATGCTAAGAATATATTCTTCTCACCAAAAATTTCTGTAACTTCACTTAATCATTTCTCATATTCTCTTTTCATTTAAGTTACCCAAATAGAGAGATTACTCGCAAGTTCGGTATAAAAGAGAAAGGAGTTTCTTTGTTGTCTTGAAGTTGCATTAATATCTTTGTAAAATTTGGAAGACTCATGGATGAGAGAGAGAAATGATTAACACAGACAGAGAGACGATTGATGGATGAGGAAGAAGAAGCACATTTAGTTTTTTTATTGAAAGACCAAAGAGCCCCAATAATTGATGTGTTCCTACACACACACACACACACACATATATATATGAGAGATAGAGAGCGAGAGAGAGCTCACGTGTTCTTAGGGTCACTACCAGTTATTATGCGCCACTCTTCAGACTCAAGAGCTGGGTAACATATCTTAAGGGGCATAAGACCCACAAGATCGTCCCACTTTGCTTCGACCAGATTCAGGATTGCCTCATTCTGTTTTGGGGTACCCAAAGATGACACAATGGACCACAGATTTCCAAGCGTGAAGAATCTGAAGTCCATGTGGGCAGGCTGTAAATTGCCAATAAGATAACCACCTTCCTCGGGAATCCAGTCCATCAACCAGCGAGGGATTTGTTCAGGGTAGATGTTAAATTTGTTAGTGGCTTCAGTGGAATACTCCTCTGTCTTATACCGGTATATTTCATTGATCTTCTTCATATCAACCCAATAATATTCTCTAATGTGAAATGACAATGCACTAAGTCTGTTGTTTATGGCACTCACCAAATTCTTGGATCCTTCATCCAAAGAAAGCATCTCACGGGAGCACCTAAGTGCTGAGTAAAATAATGCCTGCAACATCAAACATGTCAAGCCCAGAAAAGATCAAAGAGAGAATCATAGAAGGAAAACAATGATAGCATTTCAGATCACTCCCTGAGAATGTGCAACACAGAAATATAGAATAAATTATTAACATTATTATTTTTGATTTGTTTAACCTTGAGAGCATTATGTTGTTGTTGTTGTTGTTATATTTGATTTGGTGAAGCCACTTCCCTAAACATCTAGCCTCAGTTGCTAGAGGTGGAGGGTCCTTCTGACTAGCTACCCAACACTTGTCAACATAGAATAAAAATATTAAACTTATGTCTTCCTCTCCTCCTACAGTGTAAAATTAAGGAAAGATCAAGTTCCAAAGTTCAAAGAGCTCAGCTATCACCAAATTCTGATTCACTGTAATATCCTAGCATAAGCGGCTTTTATCGTATAAGCATAAACCGATGTCAGCATACCAGGTCAAGGAAAGACTCACAAAATGAACTTGAAATGTAAATTAAACTCAAAAAAGTGGAACCGGCTATACCACTTGCAACATTCAAAGAAAAATTGGCAATATCAACTTACTTGAATCTCAAGCGGATGTCCATGAATACCCATCCGCCTATCTATCATGCAGGAACCATCAGTGACGAGCAAAGAAGGAAACATATCAAACCCATCGGATAGACACAGGTTTATTATCAGCTTTATGCCAGTCTGTACATCCACTCTTTCTTGTAATCCATAGTCACCGGTGATCTTCCCATAAGCTCTCAACAAGATAATCCACCACAAGCCTGAAAAAGTCACAATTTTAGATCTTTCAATATCCATTTAATGGATGGAACTAAAGTAACAAACTTTTGTTATGATTCCTTTCTTGACTAATTTTCTTCCCTTACCTTCTTCAGATATTATTGAGTCATTTATTTTTTGTAGAGAGCGTCCTAGAAAAATATAAAAACAATATACTATAACTGCAAAATACTTCTTCACTAGTGATAAACACTTATTGCGACTAGAATCATTTAACCTAGATACTCTCTTCTTACATCTTTTTAGGAAGGTAAGTATTAATACTCTCTTCTTATATTCAACAACCAATTTTCTATTTTGGTCCACTCCACATTGGCATCCACTTACCATTTTTGTAAAGGTGCACAAATGTAAGAGTATATTGATCTGAAAGGAGAAGTTCTAATGTATTTTATACAGTAAGTGAAAACCTGAGAATGAACTTTCTAAGACAACTTCTTCTTTAACTGATCAAAAAGTAACTAATAGTTCCCAAATGCTCAATCATTAGTTAATAAACAATAACTTCTAATTCTCCCCTGAATAACCAGCCATTATGGGACTTAATATTAAATGAAGGGAATGAAAAGCAAACACTTACCCGAGTCAACAGGTGCTACACGGCCAATAGCTGACTCCCCAAAATCCGGGTCTAGAACTTCTTCATATTTGTTATCATCGAGAGGCACTGTTCTAACTTTAAAACTTGCAGGCATCAACCCTTGCCCTGGACTGTAACAGTCCACAGTTTTCTCCCAACTCTAAATTACAGAAAACAACAGCAGTCAATTCTTTTGTAGTAAATCAATAATCTAAACCAACATCTCAAACACAGAGAAAATTAGAAGGAAAAAAATTGATCCAACCAACAAAAAGAAAAAGTTTCTCCCAATCATTGGTTTTTGACTAAATCTGAAGATGCATCAATGAAAGATCTCAACTATGAAATATGAATTTAATCATAAAATCACATAACAACAATCTAAGAAACTATTTACTTTGGTGGCTAAATTAGGACCTGTCTTTAAGAAGACAAGAAATTACCATCTCTTGCTGATGCTACCAGATGAAGGATATATAGTCGAATTTACAAGATAATCATGAGACTCCTTTTTAAAAGATCAATTCTCCCCCAAAGAAGAAAAACCTATACAGTCCCGATCTCACACTTACCTTGAGTATTTAGAAAAAGCCAAAAAGTTCGGCCACGTTCCTCACCCCTTTCTCCAAAAAAAGGAAAGGTTATCACTTCTAAGTCCTACAGGAGCCCGTGAGACCTTTTCTGTGCTTTACTGTGGGAAGTGGGCAAAGGCAATATAAGCAATAATAATTTTGTGAATCTAAGCAATAATAATTCTGTGCTTCTGTGTTTTCCAAATGAAGTCATTTGCAAATGTTTCAATCATTAAAATATAACATTCCAAATGGTAGAAGCAGCTCCTTTCAGACAGATAAACGGCAATTATAATACCACAAGCAATAAATTATCAAAGCAAAAGATATAGTAGGAAAAAACTTAAAAGCAAACATTACCTGTAGTTGCAGAGTGTGAAGTAGGAAGTTTCTAACAATCTCTTTCTCCCCCTTGAGTAAAAATGCAAGGGCAGATGGAATAAAGTCCCTAATAAAGACTTGATCATAATTCAATGGCAACTTGTCGTTAGGATCATTAGCAGCAACAGTACCTATGGGGCTCCCACAATATGTAACAACAGCATTCTCCAACAACTTCCATGCCTCATTCACCGTTTGTGACTCCTCCCCGGCCTGAACACCCACTTGCCCCTTACCTTCTTCTTTCACGCTCTCAACTTTCTCATCATTCACATGTTGACCATTTGCAGCATGTTCATCTAAATCAATCTTTTCCACCAGCAATGGCTTCACATTCAAACCTCCTTGAACATAAATCCTTTCAAAGTTCTTGTCATTAACCCGGTTTTTTTCAACCGAAGTTGAATAATTCCTAAAGTCAGATGCAACACTAGCAATAACATGAAAACCTCTCTTTGAGGCCCTAATAGGGTTGATACCATGGCAATGCCTTGAGAAAACCCTAGATTGACCCCAAGATGAATTTGGCACACAAAACAGCTTCTGGGTCCGATTGATGATCCTTCCAGCGCCCAAAATACGAGGTGGGTAGCTGTGAAAATCACATTTTTTCCCGAAATTCAAACGAAAATTCGACGAATTCGTGCTGAATGAATTATGGGTCTTCTTTAATGGAAGACCCAGAAAAGAATTGCTCCTATATGGGATTAAAATTCGACAACAAGGCGTCATGATTATCAAATTGATTGATTTCCTACCAAAATTATCCAAAACTTGGCAAATAAAAAAAAAGTACTAGTTAAAAAGTTTGATGATGATGTAATAGGGGATTGTGTGATCAATAGATTCTTGTGATGAACAATATTTGGATCTGCACACATATAGGGAAAGAGAAAATTTTGGGATAAGATAAAAGAGAGATGGTATTGGAAAGAAACAAAAAAAAATGGAAATGATTCGTTTAAAGTTTGAAGATCTTTTGGAAAGTGGGAATGCCTAATTCTGATGCATACCGTTATTTATAGCCGCCGGCCTTGTGATGGAAGAAAATCAATCTTCTTTTTTTTCTTTTTTCGACCACTAAATATCTTTTTTCTTGAAAAAGCCCCAAATAAAACCAAACAGAGGAAAAAAAAATAAACAAGATATTTCTCTTTCAACGAGAAAACATGCTTCAATGAAATGCAACGTAAAGTGATATTTTTGACGTTGAAGGTACTTTTTCTTTTCATTTTTGCGTGCACTAGTTCGTGTTTTAAAATAAGATTAATCAATATATTGACTAATTGATTATAATAAATTGAATATTTTTTTCCTTTTTCGATACCGCGACGTAATCTAAGGCTAAAAGAAATTTCAAGAATTAATTTTAAAATTATCTCATGGTAGTTTGCTCTAGTCCTTTTATGAAACTTCCACTGTTGTGTTAGACATATACTTCACATATTTCTAGCGATTCACACATCACCAAATGATACAAGTCTTGAATAAGAATCTGCAACTCATTAAAACGCTCTTGCTGACAATCCTTTACTTCAACATCGTCTAGAGTTCCTCAAATTATGTAATATCGCACACCAGACAGATTTTTGACCCTTTCCTCTCTTACTAAGACTATAGAATGTTCTTGTGCATTATGAACAATATAAGATATATAAACAGTGATTTCAAATTCAGAGATTAATCGTATACTTACAACTTTATGTAAGGCAAAATAGGATTTACTGTTTTTGATATAACAATAACAAAATTAACATATTCTTATTGCCACTCTATAGAACTGTACATAATATTTTTACCTAATACATTTTCTCGTTCAATATATTTAATTTCATTAATTCTTTTTCACCTTACAGAATTCTCTTTTCTTCCTCTCCACGCCCAAAAATAACTAAAATTAATTTAGTCAAACTATCTATGTTTCAATTAAACACTATCCATTTCATGGTGCATTTGTTTATGTACAAAAAGTAACAATAACAAGGCGAGAACATTAATTTTTTTCTATTAACTCTTGCTAGCTTTGGAAAAGAAATGCAGTAGCTCAACATTAATTTCCATTTTAGCGGTTCGCTCGATTCCAATCACGAGCCCTTAGTTTGGATGTCTTAAACCACTTGGCTAAGTCCATACGTTCATTTTTGCTTCAGAAATTATACTTCATCAATTTTAATTTATTTATTTTATATTTTTCTTTTTGATACATTAAAAAAAATTATTTTTTATGATTTTTTACATGACAGGCTTAAGATCACAAGAGATTTAAATACGTTTTAATATATTTTACATATTTTTAATTTAAGATTCGAGACTCAAATTTTTTATTTTTTATACCATACAGCTAACAAATTAACCAAGCCAACTTTTTGGTAACAAAATCGTTATTTCATTTGTATAAAAGAAAAGTAAAACGTTCAATTTAAAAAAAGACTTGAGTGAAAACAAAATGTTCACGACACGAAACCAAACCAAACCAAACCATAAAGTTTGTTTTCTTGTGTTTGTATCTGTTTAGCAAAGTTAATTCACCTCTCTCGTGATTATGCAAATGAAAATGTGTGATTATGTGCTTCATATCCCTACAAAAACAAATGAGATAAAATAAAGGGAGAGAAAAAAAAAATTCGAACCTAAAAGGTATTTTTAAAGTCAAACATACTACTTAAAGTATACTCCCTTCATCGTAATTTATGTTACATATTTCCATTTTTAAGAGTTAATTTAATTAATATTTAAAAATTAGATTAATTAATTATTTTAAAATTTAAATTTAAATATTTAAAAATAACTATATTGAAATACGATAAATTGCAATTATTTTCATGTATGTAAGGAGAAAAGAAATACATTTTGAATTATTAATTAAAGTTTACATAAAATAAAAAGTGTCACGTAAATTAGGATTAAAAAAATATAAAATAAAATGTTTACACTTTGCTCTCATATGATAATTAAATTAAGGAAAAATTGCATAACATAACACAATTATGAAAGTATTTATATATAATGGCCACAGTTTTTAAAAATTACATAATATGTCTTTATTTCATTTAATGTGCCATCTATTTGCTTTTTTACTTTGTATTTGATTATATTTACCTTTCTCCTATTCATCACCGTAAATTCCTCCAAGAATCACCAAATTCCTCTTCTATCTTCTCTCTCACTCATTGTTCATCAGCAAACCAAATAATCAACCCGATCCCTCTTCCTCCTCTGTACCCTCCCCCCTTCTTTCTCTCCTGCATCTCTCTCTTTCTCTTTGGTTGTTCTTGTTCGAAAATCGTAGTTTTTTTACCTGCCTCCCTCAAAAGTCAACTGATCAAGTTGTCGACAACTAATTCGCCGATCAAATCTGATCAGAAATATAAAAATTTTGATCGGAGAACGATGGAGCAGATATGATGATGTCCCTATGTTTCTTATCCCAAAAGTATTTATTTTGTATGTATTTTTTATAGAAATTTTTTTCAAATTCAGATGTATTTTGCTTGTATTTTTATATTATGAGGAAAGAGAAATTTTCAATCATGTAAGTTTCATTCATAATTTTTATTTAATTTTCAATTTAAGATATGTATTTTTTGTAATTTAGACAAAAATCTTCAGCCGTGTAACTCATCAAATTTTTACTAATCAAATCTTTATGATTTTTGGAGTTTCAAATAGATTATAGAATCCTGTTAATTGTGGTAACTCATTTTTTTAGTTTTGGAAAATCATATTAGCGTATTTTATAGGTTATGTGTACTATGTATTTCGACATTATCTTTTCACCCATATGTATTTGATTTTTAGGGCTTCTATTTGTATTTAGTTATATTTATGAGTCATGACACAATGCAAACACATAGATTACAACATAATCATGTTATTATGTTATACATATGTTATACCCCGTAAGATTTCCGACACCTATATGGCCTATTCGCACGGTGGTTAGGCATATTTGAAAGCCATACGTGCTAGAGAAAGGCCCGGGAAAGGATCGGACAGATAACCTGTCGAACCATCGCGGAAGGAGCCGAGGCAGAGCCCCTCCGCGATGGCAACGTGTCACGGAGGTGGAACCTCCGCGTTGGCTCCGTGACACGCTGGCCCTGTCCAGGCCCAAGTATATAAAGCCCCACTTCGGTTTTAATTTATTTAAAACATTTGAAATTTCCAGAAAACGCAGCAAAACAGAGGAAGACGAAGAGGGTAAAATATAGTATCCCTCGATTACGCTGCCAAACGTTGTCCAAA
This sequence comes from Datura wrightii, assembly GCA_035772735.1. Lineage (NCBI taxonomy): Eukaryota > Viridiplantae > Streptophyta > Magnoliopsida > Solanales > Solanaceae > Datura > Datura wrightii. Next base: position 40,082,386 of record JASDFA010000014.1, read on the forward strand.
CTCAAATTAACCTCAGATACCGAGGTATTTAGCAGCAGAGAGCATTCCTACGGATTTAGTTTCGCGAAATACGGCCAACGATCGTCGAGCTACCGGACTAAGGTAAGTGGAATTGCTCCAAACTAGTGTTTATGTGTTCCTAGCTGTGAAGTGAATACTTCTCCCTTCTGGACTTTTGGAAAATAGCGAGTTTTCGACCGTCTTTCGATAAGCCTAAGTTTAGGCTATAATTATATCGAAAGTGGTGTCGTCCTTCAGAATAAAGTTGTATTTAGTACTGATTGATATATATATGAATGCAGTTGGGAGGAATAGCTGAAATACTGACCAAGCTACGCCGGTTAGTCGAGAAATCAGAAGTGAAGGTATGTAAAGCTAGTTTCCTCGGCAAGTTAGTAGTCTCGGTATAGTAAAGTAGTTTAAAGGCCAGTAGAATGTTCAGAAGTCGTGTGTTATGTTTATTACGAATGTTGGTACGATATTGGAAGCATCATGTTATGTATAGCGTGAAACTTGCTAGCACGATATAAATTCTAACACGAGTGTTAGGAACTGTACAACATGCCCAGTATGTGATTTAGTAAAGAATGTTAGGATATTATCGTACTCAGCTGAAACCTAGTAAAGCAATGTAAATACCTGTAAGGTATCTCAGAAGTAGAATGATAGGTTAAAATAAAGTTTAGAAAGCATGTTAGAAATAGTAAATCATGTTACTATAGAAACTCAGTTATACAGCATGGTTTCGAGCAGAAAAACTATATCTTGTTCAACATTAGACTCAGTACAGTATGGCAGAAGATTATATTTATATATATACTATTATCAGTCTCAGCATGTATTAAATACGTACATATCACTATCACTAGTTCAGCACACAGTGTGTACAAATACTTTATTATCATTAGCTTCAATATGTGGTATATGCAGATAGTATTACTAGTTGAGACCACTGTATTGTCTTGGGGTTAGATTACCTAGCATCCATGACCGCCCCAGGGTTAATAGTTGTATCGACTCGTCCGCCAGAGGACGAGGATACGTCGCTCTACGGAGTGGCATGCCGTCCCACAGGAGACAAAGATGGGATGCCAGTTTTCCCCATATTGTGCCTTGGTCGGCCCTTATACACCCCCGTCGAGCGGATACGCCCGGGGTGTTGATTCAGGAGTCCTCCGGACTCAGGTACAGTTATAGTCAGGAGCGAGCCCAAGTGCATACCCAGGGGGCCGGAAGGATGCTTATAGTTATTATAGGAGATGGGACGACCGGGGTAGGGGTATAGATTGCGTGTTGGTTGTACCTCCCGGCTTATGGGGGCCGGGTAAGGTTTATGTGTGCTATGTTATGTTATGTTATGTTATGCCATGTTACACGAGATACGAGTAGATCGACAGTAGAATGATACATCTCCAGGTATGACTCCTACTCCTTCCAGTATAGTTAAGAGTAGGCATAGCTTTACATTTTCAGTCAGTTAGTCTATTCCTTCTTATTTCAGTTCCATCAGTTGTGTTATTGTTTTCAGATATTTCTTTCAGTTATTGTTTTACCTACTCAGTACCAGTGGTACTGACGCCCCTTGGGGGCGCTGCATTACTTGCCTGCAGGTACTCATAGACGAGGGGTCGATACCTCGTGATTCCAGCCAGCTCACAGGGTCATCAGCTCCAGTCATCCGGAGCTAGATAGCTAGAGGTTTATCCCTTTTCTTTTGTTGTACAGCATGGGTAGGCTGGGGCCCTGTCCCGACCATCTTATCAGTATTCTTAGAGGCTTGCAGTCTGTATATATTTCCCTGTTGTCAGATGAGCCGGTCGTGTGAGGCCGTGCAGTTGTATAGCTGTTAGTACTTATGTTTCTTTTATGTTGGCCGTGTGGGGCCATAGCTTGACTGTAGTGGTGACCTTGTCGGTCACGTAGCTTTCCTATATTTCATTGTTGAGTTACAGATAACTAGACAGTATGGTGGCCTTGTCGGCCCGCATAGGCTCCCCTATATTGATATGTTTCTGGTTAGCTGTTAGTACAGGTACATGTGGCTATAGGCCTAGTCGGCCGGAGGCTGTATTTACAGCCGTTATATAGCCCGTTGTTTTCCTGAATCTGAGTTAGAGCCAGCCAGGCACCAGATGTGCTCAGGCTCAGTAGTCTGGCAGTTCAGGTCCTAGTAGGGCACCAGGTGTCAGTCATACCCCTCAAAGCGGGGTGTGACAACATACATACATACATACATACATACATATATATATATATATATATGTTGTATTGTTATGTATTTATCAATGGATATAGTTTCTTTAACCAGAGATACATATTAGTACTCTTTGTACAATTAAATATATAATTCTTTATGCCTTTTTTTTAGAATTTACTTGTTAAAATACATGTATTTGGTTGTATTTATGATACAAATTATTTTTCTATTTTAATAATTTAAATAACAAAAACTATGTGATTATGGAAATAAATCACTTTTTCAGATTTGTTTTACAAGGTGTAACAAAATGAATTCCATCCATTTTTAGAATCCATTTAATTAAAGAATTTAATAATTATCAATTGCATGAGTAATGACAATTGGTTATGAAAATAAATCACCTGTTTATATTTTTTTTTACAAGGTGTTAATATAAAATAAGAATTTCATCCGTTTTTAAAACTCATTTATTTAAGGAATGTAGTAATTATCAATTGAGTGAATAATGATAACTGATTATTTATGTGAAACATAATCTCTAAAATCACTCACTTAATCAAATTTTATATTTGTATTAAATGCGTTTTACCTATAATAAATACGACACATGACACATAAAATATTATTATTTTATGTAAATAAGTAAAATATTACTACTTAAACCTATTTTCACCTAAACTATTGCAATTTCTGTAATTTTCTCTTAAATTAAAACTCATTGAATGCAACTATAAGTGTACGCTAGCTTCGACTTGTTAAGAAAAAACTATCTTCATTTCTTTTTAATAATAGGTATATTAAAAATATTTATTTTAAAATAGTTGTCAATATAAAAATTTAAAAAATAATTAAATATTTTTTTAAAATTCTACTCTTAAAACTTAAGTCGTTGAATGATTATTATATGTTAAAAGAGTTCTTAAAAAAGAAAGAAAACGTTTATCTGCTTTTGGAACTTTCCACTTTGCACAAACCGTCAATTTTAGAAGCAAGTTGCAAAATTGTACAGCTTGTCACAATTTGAGATAAGAAGTGGTGACCTGTAAATAAGTAATTATCGATCCACTTCTTTTTTAAGATGGGAAAATAAATTCTCCAACCAAATACAGTAGTCTCACCACGTATGCAAGAATTGTGCCATCTAAATGGTAATGGGGTCAAACGTGTGGCCCTTCCTAGACATAACTTGTACGATAAAAGCAACAAAAAATAGACTAATGCTGACCAACAAATTTTAGAGCTGTTATCCACAAAAGGCAACAACTATATCCCCCCTTGTAGGAATTCAATTTGTGTCCCCCCTGATAATTTGCAAAAATGGGTATGTATTTGGCATTTGTGTTGGCAAATAGCTCTCTAGCTTTCATTTTCCAACCATGAGTTGGTCCTCCCTTTATATTTTTCCTTCCTCGTGAGTCGGGTCCCACTATAGTAATGACAAATTGGTCTTTGGATAAGGAGAAAAGGATATTTGAGAATCAGCAGTTTGAACGGATCATTCACCCGCCCAAACTTTAACAGATTAGACGGATTATATTTTTATGGACTAACTTGCAATTGACTCTGTTTCCCAACCACCCGGGTGTATATCTGGGAAACTCAATATAAGCTCCCCAAGAGTCAGCCAGAACAGCGCTCTTCTTAAAAGGAACTTCCGCCAAATCCTCCTGCTAGCTCCAATATGGACATTCCAGATGAAATTATACAGCAATTGCTCTAAAAAGTGTCCCTTCTAAGACATTTGATAAAATTAGAACCAGACAAAGAAGATAAATATGGTCCCAGCGTAATCCGATTTAGATAGAGGTGACAGCATAGCTAAAAAGTTCAATTTCCAAAAAGTGATGTTTACTTTGAATCACTTGTCCTCTGAGACCTAGACAAGCTTCCATCAAATCCTTGCTAGCTTCAATATTCTCACATTATTGGCACCAAAAAGAAAGGAAAAAAGAGAGGAAAGAGGAATCCAAATGATCCAACTTGACTTTTCTATAGGTAAAAATTTAGGCCTAAAAGTAATGCGGATATTGAACACAAGCAAAGCAAAAGTTCCAGGTCGCAATATCTGGTTTACAGAGCTTACGAATTGATGATCAATCCAAAACATGTATCATTTAATGAATTTGGCGTGACAATTTACAGAAAAATCTCTTTCTGAAATAGTACGATATTTCAGATTGGATTAAAAAATCATGTAAAGTAAGATTCTAATACTGGTATCTATCATACAGGAAACTGTTCATCATCCTGGTCTCAAGTAGCACCAAAGCTCTGAAATTCAATATAAAGAAAACATAATAATTATGACCTGACTTCATATTTCCCAGCCCTGGTTAGACCTCGAAACCCTTTATAAGGTCGCGTAGGTAGATTCTTGAAATCAAGTTTTTCTATTTTCAAACCTGAGAGTGCAACGCCCATGATTTTAAATCCCACAAGAAATGTAGGGAACACATGAAGCCGCTCAATACCTGTTTCCAACACTAACATTCCGGTCATTGAAGGAGTTTTGTCTTTCGGCATCCGACCAATGGACCAAGTGCAGGTCTGCACTAATAAAATCAACGTGTCAAGACACAACTAGAAAGTTTGCACATTAGAGCCTCCTCCATCACATAATTCCAAAATGGAACCAGACTGAAATTTTTTTTTACTTAAAAAAAGAGTTTGGCATCCATTTACAATTTTTCATTATTTTATGGTAGGGCTAGATGAATAGAATAGAAAGTATCTTCATTCATTTACTTCTAATCAACAACAAGCCACATTCATTAAGAAAAGGCACCAAGGATAAGCAACTTAGTAAAGAGAGGAAGTAGCAAATACCTTGTTGGAAAGGATGTTTACTGTTCCATAATTTGATGTAAGATCTGCAGATAAAACACGAGGGGGGAGTTGAAATTGCACGCTTATATCATCAATTGCCTTCCCAGGATCATTGCGTATCCCAACTAACAAGCTAATTCGACATGTCCCTGAGTCTGAAGTAATTTGTGGCTTTACATATATTGGGGTACTCTTCAACTTCTTTATTCTGCATGGCATAGTTTAGAGGGGGAGAAAGAAGTTTAGACAAGGTAAAGGCAGCAACGGAATGAATTCTTTAATGCACTCCTATAGTGAAAACTGACATGCTATGGGTTTATTGCCATTTCTTGTTTTTCAAGTTTGTTGGATGAACCTAGTAGTTTCAAAATCTGCTCATAACTCCATCAACAGTGGCCTAACTGCCACCACTTGGGGAATATCTTATTAAATTGTGGTCATTGAAAAATGACATGCTTTTCCTTCTCTACATAGAGTGCATTTATCAACAGTTCAGCTTTCATTATCCATTTTTGACAGTTCAACTTTCTTTATTGGAGGGAGCAAGTTCAGCAGCCCGGAATTTCACCAGAGTTTCAATATCAACCCAAACATTTCCATTTCTCCAAAAAAAGGTAATTTTTCCGCTCCTTGCCAACCAAGGAGGGGGTCAGTATTATGGGTTTCAATGTCAGAGGGGATAAAGAGTAGATAACTCTATTATGTACAAGTACATACCAAATGAGCAGAAGATTAGAACATTCTTTACATAAAAGTCGAAACCACCAATTTTAATTATGAATGAAGGCAACTGCAATAGCTAACACCACAAACCTGTAGCTCATGAGCTTAAATTGTCCATCTGGAGGAACAAAAGACAGAATTTGGTTTGATTCCCATGGTCGTAGCCGAACACAAGGATGGAATCTCACATCGTTCAGGATGGAAGGATTTGCAAATGAAAGGGTTAGATCAGGAAGGCCAGAAAGATGAGAATTCACTTGAACTTCGCCAGAGACCTCACATTTCACCAGAACCCCATCTCTGAGAAGCATACAACAAATAGAATGAGAAGTCTTTTGGTAATTGGCTATTCCTGTAAACCCGAATTCAAGCATATAAAATCAAATAAGCAAAAGCTGCAGCAGAATCCAATGGTCAAGCATATTCAAACTTAGAGTCCCAAATGTAGAAAAACAATCCATTATTTGGCAATATCGTAATCACGAGAGAAGGAGTAGGATCAATTTGGTCACAGCAAAGAGAAGAATGTGGATCTTTTGGTGCAGTTTCATTGCCCATAAAAGGGAAAGGAGCCTGCAAGTTAAACTATTTTGCAATTTTTGTGTGTTCGATATGAAGAAAAGTTTGGTCAGAAAAGCAGTTAAGAAACTCTAATGTGTCCACCAAATATCACGAACGGATAAGAAGTGAATTTCCTTTTCCTTTCAAAGAAACGCATGCAAGGAAAAAAAAAATCCTTTTCCTTTATTTTACTTCCAGTCTTCTCAAGAAGTTCAATTTGTAGCAATTTTTTTGACAATCCAGAGGAATTATTGGAGTTCATTCTTTTTTTCTATAAAGGTCTAGGAGATGATTTCTATAATCTAACAGATTAAAAGAAAGACATTTGGTCATCAAAACGGTATAAAGAATGTTGCTTTATATACTTTGACAAACACACGTGTGTGAGTATACTATAATACACTTCAACTCTCAAGGATGCTTCCACATTCCCTTGAAAAAGCCCTTTGCCCTAGCGTTCATTAGCATACGTGCTAATCAGGAACTGCATCTCTTTGTATGTGCTAAGAAGCAGTTAACTCTAAGGTTGGAGTCAACTGAGCTTACATTCCAACGGGAACCTAAAAGCAAGCACCAACATAATGGAGCATTCTGATTCTTAAACCATATCTCTAAGATGAAGTAGTCCGGTAATATCCCTTTTCATTACAATTATATAATTCAAGAAAAGCCTTGTTCTCTCAGTAGAAAATATAACAAATAATGATTACCCTCCTTATGGGATGAGTAATTATTATAACCTTTTGATGGACCTGAAAGGGAGCACGCGGAAACAAGGTACCTTGTAATAATTTTTATTATCCCCGTCCTAATTTATGTGGCACCATTTGGGCATGTGTTCAATAGTTAATTTCACAGAAATATTGTATTTGCCATAGTAGAATAGAATAATAATCTAGATAAAAAATACTTTTATAGAAGAAACATGACACTATAGTTAAATTGACGGGTTAGATGAATTTGAACTCTTGAAAATGGTATAATAGTAATAGAAGAGTGTTGTACATTCTATATTCCCAAATAGAAATATTGTCATATAAATTGAAATAGAGGAAGGAGTTCATAGGTAACATAAATTTACAAAGTACACCTTCAAAGTTAACCTGCGGCAGCTTTCACACCAGCTTTAAGATCTCATTGTTTAAATGAATCGGGTTCTTGACATCTTATCCTCTAGATGTTTTTCTATGTGAAATCTTAACCTCTAGGTTATACCCTCTATTGCTTCAAAGTAGCATATTATTATGTTTACCCTTCACCTCTTTGAGATACAATGGGTGCATGTCAAACTAGAAAGTTTGATGATAATTTAAGACTTTGAAGATATTATTAGAAATATTCTCACAATACTGAGAAATAAGGAGGTGCAAATAGAGGTTAAGTAATAGTCAGATATACACAAACCTATTTATAGTTGCATCCATTTCTTCAACTAAATCGACATAAACTTCATTGCTTGTATGCTTCAGGTCCGTTTTTCTCCAAGGAACACAAGATCCTGTTGCACCTGGAAGTGTGTTGCTCATGTTGGAAGTATTACCAGTGACAACACTCAATACTTTGCTTACGATATTTGGAGGAGCTATCATCTCTCTCAATATATTAGGTTCTGTGGTAAGAGGGAAACCATTATCTATCATCTCATCCAAAAGCTGCATATCAAACAAATGTTAAGGCCATAGTCAATTTGAAGTCCATCAGAATCTAATTAGTGCGTTGAAGGAAATTTTAACTAGGCAATTGGGCAGGAAAAACTTTCTCATCTTGTGTCCACACAAATTTTAGTTCTTTCTCTCTACTTTGGCTGAAGTTCTTAGAAGGAGCCTAAACCCAACACCTGTTTATGTTCCAAATCAATTGTCAACTTTCTCTTTTCTCTAATTAGTCTATACTTGCTTACTTGAACATAGTTTCTTTCCACAAAAAGAAAGGAAATGGTTCATTCCAGGTATGTTGTTGTCGTCTTTAGTACTGCAAATCACCATGTTTAGAGATCCGTTTCATGGTAAATTTAATTAACTAAAAGATAAAAGATTATCAAGAATGTTGCCAGAACACTTTTGGGAATTATATAATACTTTTTAAGCATATGTTTCACAAAATAGTGTTGTTATTTTAAGATAAACACCCTAGAGTGTGGTCTAATGGTTAATGAAGTGGGTTGAGACCTCTGGTTCAAATTCCGATAGAGACAAAAGCCACTAGGTGATTTCTTTCTATTTGTCCTACCTTTGGTGTGGACAGAGTTACCTGGTACCTGTTACTGGTGGAAGGTGGCAGGTATCCGTGGAATTAGTCAAATTACGGACAAGCTGACCAGACATCACGGTTATAAACAAAATAGTATTAAAGGTACCTAAGGAACTATATGATAACATTGATTATCAAAAAGCTATGCAATATAATTGTATCTATGCATCAAGTAAAGATTTACGCATATGTGATATAACATATCGGAATAATAACCATATTTTAACTCAATGAAATGTAGTATTGTTCACTTCCATATAACTAGTATGGTATCTTATTTTACATTTTGTTAATTAAACTTGTCATAGGTTTTATAAACGTTTCTATCAAAACATTGAAAAACATGGTTTGTTTCAATAATTTCAAAGGAAAAGTTGAACAGTTTCCTAGAAACGCCATAATTTTGAAACTACGATCAAATTTCTTTTTGTTGGTTTGTGGGAAGATTCTGGAGGATTCAGTGGAAACATTAAACCACCTAAGTCATGTATAACTTAAATCCATCTCAAACAAAAGGAAATGGGTAAAAGAAAAAGGTATGTACAAGCACATAGAAAAAAAGACAATTTTCTTCTCATCTGCCTAAGCCTTGGTGGATAAGGTTACACTTGTTTTTTGGCCAAATATGATACAAATAGGTGATTTGGGAAGAGTACCTCGACTCAATTGCAGCTTTAGAGTGATGGAAAACTATGGCATGAGTCATGATGGTGCATGACTACTAGTAAATGAAGTGTTGAACATGTAGAACGAGAAGGGAGAGCAATGAAGAAACTAGTTTATACCTTATAATGAGATTAGTTTGCTTCCTTTATGGCATAGGCAGAAAGCAGCTGACAGGGATAAAGCAATAAAGTGCTTAAACATATTTCATATCATTTAAAGGCACAGAAAGGGGGGAGGGGGGGGGGGGGGGTTGTTGTTTAAGAGAAGATTCTCAGAATTGTACTGTGACTTGTCAAAATAAAATACACAGACAATCATCATTGGAATTCCGAAAGGTGAATTAGGAGAACTGGCATATTGTTTTCACAGTAGGCAGCACAGAAATGTGTTGACTTTCAAAGGGAGGGTTGGTAGGGGGGGGGATAAGTACAATCGCAACGACTATGAGAATGCATCAATCACTGTTGAAAAATGAAACAGGACTCAAAATGCTTTTACCTTCTCTTAATTGGCTGGTTTGAGAAAGAAAATGTCAAAAACTTCTGATCTAGCAACTTAATAAGGATCAAGAGAGGAAACCAAATTCTGCATTAGCATTGTTCTCTGGCATTGGTATAATCAAGAGATATTCTTTGAAGTCTTAAGGGACTAGCAGATATTTCAAATTTCAGTAATGGAATGTGGCACATCAGGTTTTGGGGGTCTAGAAGGAAAAAGAAGCCAACGTTTTTCAGTGTCAGCTTGTTAGCAGACACCTAGTGTATTTGTCCTAAAGATGTGAGAGCATTTTAGGATCTTTACAAGCCAGAATTTGGCAGGGTGGTTTTCTTTGCTCCCCTAGAGTCAAAGAGTAGAACTGGCTCTTTTGTGCATCTATAAATATCCTGGTAAAAGCCTCTATAGTTGCACTGATAGTTGTTGTTTAAGAGTAGATTCTCAGAATTGTAGTGTGACTTATCAAAATAAAATACACAGACAATCATCATTGGAATTCCGAAAGGTGAATTAGGAGAACTGGCATATTGTTTTCACAGTAGGCAGCACAGAAATGTGTTGACTTTCAAAGGGGGGGTTGGTAGGGGGAGATAAGTACAATCGCAACGACTATGAGAATGCATCAATCACTGTTGAAAAATGAAACAGGACTCAAAATGCTTTTACCTTCTCTTAATTGGCTGGTTTGAGAAAGAAAATGTCAAAAACTTCTGATCTAGCAACTTAATAAGGATCAAGAGAGGAAACCAAATTCTGCATTAGCGTTGTTCTCTGGCATTGGTATAATCAAGAGATATTCTTTGAAGTCTTAAGGGACTAGCAGATATTTCAAATTTCAGTAATGGAATGTGGCACATCAGGTTTTGGGGGTTTAGAAGGAAAAAGAAGCCAACGTTTTTCAGTGTCAGCTTGTTAGCAGACACCTAGTGTATTTGTCCTAAAGATGTGAGAGCATTTTAGGATCTTTACAAGCCAGAATTTGGCAGGGTGGTTTTCTTTGCTCCCCTAGAGTCAAAGAGTAGAACTGGCTCTTTTGTGCATCTATAAATATCCTGGTAAAAGCCTCTATAGTTGCACTGATAGTTGGCCACCTGGAAATTTCGTCCAAAAGACAACAAGTTTTGGGTGGCAGTACAGGATCGTGTCAATAGTATAAGTTAACAGACAACATTTAATTGCAATCCGGAAAATGTGAATAAGCACTTAATGGGAAAAGAACTGCCAAGAAAAAAGAAAGAAAAAGAAAAGGGACTTGAGGAATTCAACCAAATCACCCTACAGAATCTGAAGGTACAGTGTTATGGAACTGTTTAGTCCAGCTTGTTTAACAACTTCTTAGTTTGACAATTTTAAAGAAACTTCAACTTAACCTGGTTAGCATCTTTGTAAGCTTCCTAGCAAATATCTTCGTCTTTTTTTTTTTTTCTAAGAAAGCCATCCTAACGAAATACCTTTTGCAGCTAACAATTCCAAAAAAAAGAACTTGAAGATGTCAAATACCTCATATACGATTACAAAGTTATCCTTTATCAAATCTTCATTCAACCCTCCAAGATATTCTGACAAGACGTCAGCTACTCTGCACAGGAACTAGAAATTAAATAGTCAAATGATCAATAGAAGCCATTATTTGCAGAGATGATACACACTTTCAAAGTTAATAAGCAAAAGTGTAGCTTCCCTACTTTCACCTAGCAACATTAATTGGAAGTTTGGAACTAGAACGTCGACATATCAATTCAATGAATCAGTTAGCAGTAAGAACTTAACTGCCAGGGGCAAGGACTTCCAATGCAGTATGACTGGACTCTTACGGATCTAATCATTTAACCTAGAAGAGAAGCTCACAAAGCCTATAAACATGGTAGAGGAACGGAAGAAAAAACATATCAAAAGCAAAATCAGAAAACAAGAATCTCTGTGACGCCAGATTTTATCAAATAAAAAAGGCATACGAATTCTGGAGACAGCAAATAAAAGCTTGCAATAAACTCTGTACTACAACAAACACATCTGACATACATTTATTAATTGCAGATGAAAAAGCTCTATGCTATCTTTTGACTGCCTTTTGATAACCAATTAGTTTATCCTTGGCCGAGGGTCTATTGGAAACAGTCTCTCTACACCGAGCCTCTGAGATAGTAGTAAGGTCTGCATACACTTTACCCTCCCCAAAACCCATTTTGTGGGACTACACTATGTATGTTGCTGTTGCTGTTGTTTTGATAACCAATTACTGTAATATACTAGTGTATATTAACTTGAGAATCACACGCTAAAAGGGCTCTTCTTTTTTGATAACTTAGCTGGCCCAATCCCAGTTAGCTCACAGGACAAAACTGGGGGAGTATCTGCTATGCTTCTCTACTTCCACTTAAATACCATGCTCCTATTTAGTGGCGAGGTTTAAACTCATAATGTGTGCTCTATCCACACATCTGCACTGCATCCTTCTTACTGAACCAAAATCCTAGGGGCCAAAAGGCCATTCCCTTTTTAGCTCAAATCCCTTCAATATCTTCGGACATACTAATCAAACAGATTTTTTTCAGATTCACGTTGAAAGCAGTTTAAGGGTCGCAGTGTGCTGGGATGTCTAAGTTTCTAATTGATAAGAATTACAAGTGGCATCCCCATTTAGCCGTCCAACCATCATGCAATCAGTTACACCTATGAACGGGACATACTAATCTCTCTTGACATATCTGTTCAGGTGCTTAATAGTTCCAAGACAATTCCATTAAACCCATCTTGTCTCATAAACTTATTTAAGAAGGGATCAATTTAGCAGCAACAACAAAATAACCAAGCAAGAGCTGAAATCAACAAGTGCATTACCTCAATTGCCATTAAAGGTGGCATTTCCACTTGGGTGCAAGCCAAGAAGGTAACTCCTTCGCGATTCACTTGGAAAAGGTAATGGGTTGGTGAAGCAATTATTGGTAAATGCTGCAACAAGCCAAACTTTTCAAGGTAAGACATAACAAAAGCTTCAAATTTGGGCAAGCAATAGCGCAATGCTATGTAACTCAAGATCAAACATCTTGATTTTTCCAATACCATGAGTAACATAGCAACTTTGAACAATTACTCCTATGTCCTTACCTTGAACGAATCACCTTGAGCAATTGACTGATCCCAAAACCACGAACAAATTGACCTGTCAACCCAGTGGCCAGTGAGCTGTTTTTCTAGCATTACCTCCCTACAGTGACATTGAATTACGCAGATCTTTAGTAACAAACTTCAAATCAAATACCCAGTGATTCAGTATCCAATAAAAACAAATTCACTGTAAAGAACCCCTTTTTCAAGTCCTGATAAGAAGATGATTGTGAGTTTGACTTCAAACTCTGTTTACTATTGGTCCAAGTTTTACGCATATGGTTTATTTTTCTGAAACAATTTTTAGTTCAGAACAGCGAAGAAATGAGACGGAATTTATAAATAAAGAAAAAAAGAATCATAGAAAGAAGGGAATGATACCCGGAATCGGAGAGAAGAAAAATGCATTGCAACATAACTTATGGAACCCCTCTGCTTTCTTACTCTGAAATGGGTTCTCACCCCCACTCGCTCTTCTCGATTCTTTTTCCCAATTGAGGCTCTCTCTCTCTCTCTCTCTCTCTCTCTGGACTCTGGAGAAAAAATTGAGGCAAAAAGAACCCGCAAGTTTCAGAATTAAGAAAGACGAGATTTTTTTCTTTTTCTTTAATTGACAAGAGAATTCGCACTCTTCCTAAGTGAATTTATTTGTAAAAGTAACATGCAAGATTAAATTATGTCATATTATATTATAGTTTGTTTGGCCAAATTTTTCAAATTAACTTATTTTGATAAAAAAAAATTTTAAAGTGTTTATTAAAAAAATATTTTTGATGAGAAGTAGTTTGTGTTTGATCAATAAATTTTAAAAACATTTTAAGCAGCAATTATTGTTTGATCAAACTTTTGCAAATTGCTTCTAAGTATTTTTTTCACAAAAGTGTTTTTAGAGATAAACTACTTTATTTAGTTTTTGAATTACATAGCTTGTTTGGCCGAACTTCTTAAATCATCTTATTTTGAAAAGTATTTTTTTCAAATGTGTTTATTAAAAAAGTAATTTTGATGAGAAATAGTTTGTTTTTGACTAATAAATTTAAAAGACACTTTTGAGAAGCAATAAGTGTTTGGCCAAACTTTTGAAAAATATTTCTAAGTGTATTTTTCTCAAAAAAGCTTTTCAAATAAGTGTTTTGACGGAGAAACTCCTTTTTTTTAGTTTATGAAAAACAACTTCTACTACTCCCTAAAAACACTTGTTTTCTCCCAAAAGCTTGGCCAAATACCTTTTTTTTTTAAAAAAAAGTACTTTTTAGAAGAAAAGAAATACTTTTGGACTCCCAAAAGCTTGGTCAAACAGGCTAACAACTTCTGTTAGTTCCTAAAAGCACTTATTTTCTCCTAAAAGCTTGATCAAATACCTCATTTTTTAAAATAAACACTTTTAAGGAAAAATAAATATTTTTGGCTTTCTAAAATCTTGGTCAAACAGGATATTAGTCCATCCTGACCCAACTAATTTATTTCAACCCTCAAGTAAATTTTATGTAGACTTGAATATTGAGTTATTTATCGCGTCTATATTTTATTTGGAATTTTGAATTAAAATTATTCTTTGTTTATGAAAGTAGGTTTATTTTTATCTTTTAAATAAAATTTTGAGTATATTTTGTCTCTTATCATAAAAATATGTTAAAATAAATAAATAAAAGTGAAAATTATTTTAAATATAATGGAAAAGCTAAGTAAAAGTGAGTACATGAATTATTAAACAAAAATGAAATTTGGAACCGTTAATGTTGAGAGGGTAAAAACTGCTTCGACTAGTTGGACTTGATTTGAGCGGATCAACATTTGATGTCTTAACTTGTTTGAGTAAACCAGCTTTATATGACGTAAGATTTAAGACATACTCTCGATGTCTATTTTTACTTGTCAATTATACTAAATATAGATGTTCACTTTTACTTGTCCAGTTTGAAAAATCAAGACATATTTTATCACTTGTGTCCTAATTTGCCCTTATAGTTATTTCTCAATCTATTTTTCAAACTATTGAATTTATTATATTTAAGGGGTGATATATTAAAATTGCTATTCTATATTTATTACTCCTTAAAGAGTGTGTTGAGTCAATACTAGACAAGTAAAGATGGATGGAAGGGCACCCAAGGGTGTGGCCTAGTAATTAATGAAGTGGATAAAAACTACGAGGTCTCAGGTTCAAACCTCAGCAGAGATAAAAAATTCTAGGTGATTTCTTCCCATATGTTCTAGTCTTTATGGTCAGAATTACCTAGTACCTGTTACTAGTGGAAATTGACCCGAATATCACGATTATTTTAAAAAAACAGATGGATGAAGAAAGTATATATAAAGAGATAGAAATAGGTTCATATCATAAAGCCATTAAAAGAAAATAAGTTCCATTCATATATAAATACGTTTTGAATTATCAAAATACTAGGACATTAAAACACAAAGTTTGAACATGGCAACATAAGTGTAACTGAACATCTAGTTTAGAGTACCATCTATGAAGTCTCTAAACCATATCATGAATGATAATATAGATGATAGTGCGAAAACCTAGCATGTAATCCTGTCTCCTAAGTATGCGAACCTGCATCACAAAATTAAGGAATACATGAAATGAAAGGACAATTAAAGCAATGTGAATAAGACATGAGTAAAAATTAAGTGATTTTATCATTAGGTTGACCTTAACGGTTGCATCACTAAACATAAGTTAATTCTTTTATGGGAGTTTATTAAATAACCGACATATCCACTATGTGATCACATGGAGTCCAATCTCTACCTCATCGACTAAGTCATCTCATCGCCTTGCTGGAGTGATGAGACATACATGAATCTATATCATACCCATATTGAGAGTAACATAACATAAAGGAATCATCATAATTGACGAGACAACACTTATTCTACACAGACATACATGATTTCGGGTGCTTGTCATACGAACTCACATCTTCTTGATTAACAATAATCCTCCCAAAATATTTTCGTGATAAAGGTGGCTCAAGGTCCCATATTAATCATGCTTTATATTCATCGTTTGTAAATTATAGCATAAGTCATCAATTCCACACTTTGAAAAAAAAAATCATAAGTTCATCGTTTTATCCTTTTTAATGGTGAAATCAATGGAATGAGGTTATATAAGAATCTAAGGGTTTCATGACATTTGTCATGAGCTATATGAATAATACATAATAATTTCGTAGCTTAAATCCTAACTTGTGTCATGAAGGAAAATCACATAGGTGGAATTTTTGATCAAAATAAGTTATAATTTAAATCAATTCACTAAAATAATATATTCTTTAAAAAATTTACGAAATTAGAAGAAATGTACTTGGCAGTAACATATTAGGTAAAAAAAATATTTAATCGAGGTTGATGGCGTTAAACATATCGTTTTACTTAAATCTTAATGTTTTACTTAAACGTTATTGGAGTTACTAATTATTATGCCTTATTATTAAATAATGTGATAATATTTTAAGGATAATGTCATGATATGAAACTAGTGAATTTCGTAGCAAAATTTTACTTTTAAGTGTAAACTTCTCTATTTTTAGAGTTCGAAGGTAAAATTAATATTCACTGACTAATTTTTTTGCGCTATAATTTTAAAAAATAATCATTATTGCAGAATTTTAAATTTCACAAGTTAAACTTTAGGATAACATTATGAAATTTTTCCTGTTAAATAGATTTTATAATTATAAATTATTTTTTAATTATAATATTTGAAGAATAATTATTTATGAATTTTATCTAAATTTAAATTAAAAATAGAAAAATACTTATGACATTGTCCTCTATCCTGAAGTATAGAGATGAAAATGTCTTCCTAGTTCTTCAATGTTCAAAATTTACGAATTAGTAAAATGTTACTGCGAGTAACGTTTTAGGCATAAAACGTAATTCCCAATTACATTTTATGTTTAATATATCCGTAACTTAAATCATAACTTGTCTCACGGAGGAAAATCACATAGGGTGTGGAGAACCACAATAATATTTTCGCACAGAAAAGTTAGGCTTATATACCTTGATTTCTCCAACATCCAAGAAAATTCAAACATCGAAGAAAAAGACCAGCAGGAATCGTTGCTTGAAACTTTGAGAAGGTTTTCCTTGAAAGCTCCAGAGTTCTGATGTAGAATGACATTTAGAGAAACTTATCGACTTTTGAGAATGAACAATTTTGAAAAAGCCACGTATTTATATAATTTGATGGGCTCATTCTGTGAAATGATATGCGAACCGCATAACACGTTCTGTGGCCACATATTGCTCCGCAGAGAACTACTAAAGGCTCGATCTGCATTTAAAATAAATGTGTTGAGTAGACTAATGTTGATTTGCGGTACGATATGCGACCCACTACGGCTACACTTTACTCTGCAAATTAAAACAATAGACATTGAGACTTCCAACTTGTTTCGTACTTGACACACTTGATTGATATATATGCAGATCATGTATGACATTACGGCCGCATATGATAATATATTGACCCTTAAATTCTTTCCGCTCTTTTATAACTCTAAACTTCTTTGTACACTTGACACGTGCTTATATGTTAATTCCCACACATCAATTCATCTTAGTTCATGATAATTCACACGAAATTTGATGAATCAAATCTATACAAAATTTACGGAGCGCTATAATAAATTTAAAAAGAGTCAAATTAATTTCATCTTGTCCCAAAAGATAAAAGGCAGAAAGAAATAAAAAAATGCAACCATCAAAAGAAGAGATAGCAACGTTAAAAAATTTATCCCATCCTGTTAGGTTTAAATATTATCAATCAATATACTCCACTTTAACAAAGTTGGGGAAATTAAATATGCGTAGATTATATTTTAAATAATTATCAAAATTAACTTTACTTCGATATATAAAAGAGATAATTTTAACTCAAAACTCTGGAGATATTTCTCTTTTTTCATCGAAGAGACTTGCATATCATAGTTGTTTTTTCAGTATATTATATAATTGCTTCTAATTATGATGCGCTTATTATAAGTCATTAACTCGATATCGGCTGCATGTGAATTAATATATAACCAGTTAAACCCCCAAGGACAAACAATGAATAGAGACATACGGAGGAACTAAGTAGAAACTACACATAACTACAAAACCTTATTAGTTTGAAAGCAAAACTGCCGCGTGTACGAGAAACACACGTAGCGTATCATGCCACTAAAATTGCATAGCTGTCTGACACGTGGCAATTGTTAGCTCTCAACGCTATCCGTTACAAGTCTTTTGGTCGGTTAACTATTTCCGTATGACAACATCTCACTGTCCATGCAAAAAGTTATATATACTGTTCCATGCATGTAGCGGACAACTCCCGTATTATAATTCAACACTTGATAATTTTGTGACCAAAAAAAGGAAAAAAGAAAATGGCTCCAGAACTTGTGAGTGGTGCAAAAAGGGCTTATGTTAGTTTCTTAGCGGGTAATGGTGATTATGTGAAAGGGGTGGTGGGTTTAGCAAAGGGGTTGATAAAAGCAAAATCTATGTATCCGTTGGTGGTGGCGATTTTGCCGGATGTGCCGGAGGAACACCGGATGCTACTGAGGAGGCACGGTTGTATAGTGAGGGAGATAGAGCCACTTGCTCCTTCATTGCCCTCGTCTGATAAATATGCACGATCTTATTACGTTCTCAATTACTCCAAACTTCGCATTTGGCAGGTAATTTATCTGGTGTTCAAAAAAGTTTTAACTCCCGATGTTTGTTTTATGCATACTTGATTCTTTTGGTATTTGCAGTTTGTGGAGTATAGTAAGATGGTATACTTGGACGGAGACATGCAAGTTTTCGAGAACATAGACCATCTTTTCGAGTTGCCTGACAAGTATTTCTATGCGGTGGCGGACTGCATATGTGATATGTATGGGCAGCAATGTCCCGAGGTTCTGCCGTGGCCCAAAGAGTTGGGCCCAAGGCCATCTATCTACTTCAACGCAGGCATGTTTGTCTTTCAGCCCAATCTCTCCATCTATGTTCGTCTCTTGAACACCCTCAAAGTTACCCCACCCACCCAATTTGCTGAACAGGTATAACCCCACCCCCCATACTTGTATATGGATTTTTGTGTGCTTATGAAGTTATGTTTCTGTAGGAATTAAAGCTACATATGATCAGAGGCTGAAGAAAATAATGTATCTAGCGGAGTAGAACCCAAGTATGACTACCTGCATATACATAAAATATTTAATTTTATGGAGAGATTATAGGTTCACATGTCTCATATAATATCTTGTTTAACAAACCAGATTAGTTAACTTGAGAAACAGAGCATAAACAAATCCGTTATAAGTTATAACGGGTTATAATATACGGATAGTTTAAAGTTTTTACACTATTGATGTATTTAACTTTAATCAAATAACATGATAGATCAGAGTTATAACTTTTATAAATTGATGGTTCAAAGAATTTTAGAATACTAAGATAGATTTAGAAGATAACTACAGGTTATAAATAAAGCAATTAATCTATTATAACAGGGTATACCCCGCTGAGAGTGAGAGTAAGCAAAGTAAGTATTATCAGCAATATTTCACATTGATTTCAATCCCTCACTTCAGCGCACCCCGTCACCTCATCCCTACTTTCATCTGCTATATTATTTGTCTTTCATTCATTACGGTTAGGTCCGAGTTTTTGCAAAATCTTGATTTATGTAAATCTACGAGGTCGATTATGAAATTATATTTACTCAATTTTAAATTATCGCCCTTTCCTACTGTATTTGTCTGAGTATTTGCATTATCGTATTTGTTTGATTATTATTTTTTATATATATTTAAAAGAATATTTTCCTGGTTGAACAATACAGGCTCTTCCCGTCCCGAGGGACGAGCGGGAGGTATAAGGGATAAATAATGTTGGAATTAATTTTGAATGAAGAGTGAGAATCTCAAAATATATTTCAAATTAGTTATTTTGTAACTATAGAGTTTTTTATTCTGGATTAAATGTGAATAATTTATTTTGAAATAACATGCTTTTCAGCCAAACCACATAGTTTGAAGACTACTCACTACAGTATTGAGCAGACTGTGTGTATATATATAAGTGAAATTTTTCGAGGTAGTAAACATTGTCCTCTCAGATGTACAGTTCGCATTGATCAAACATCATTCTGTTTAATTACTGTGCTCTATTCGTTGATCTGCGACAGTAATTTTGGAAGCCCATGTTGAATGTAGTGCAACTTTGAACCTCCTCTCAAAGAATATATATATTTTTTAATATCACATTCTCATTTACATCTACATCAACATATATATATAGTCCCAATCATTTCCTTTTTGTAGGACTTTCTGAACATGTACTTTAAAGACAAGTACAAACCAATTCCTTATGTGTACAATTTGGTGCTGGCCATGCTATGGCGCCACCCGGAGAAAATCGAGGTCGACAAGGCAAAAGCGGTTCACTACTGTTCTCCAGGTGCTAAGCCGTGGAAATACACGGGCAAGGAAGAACACATGGATCGAGAGGATATCAAAATGCTAGTGAAGAAATGGTGGGACATTTATAATGACCAGACATTGGATCATAAGCAGGGTTCTGTTCATATTCCTGGAGTTGAGGATCAAGTTGAGGCAAACAGATTAAGAGCAGCAGCCTTCTCTGATACAAATTTAAGTACTTTATATGTTACTAGCCCATCGGCTGCCTAGTATATGGCAGTTGTTTATGGATCTTCCCACTAGGGAATACTGCCACTTGTTTATTTTTTGGCAGGTTTAAGTTTGGTGCCCCAATAAGCGGAAGCTTTTGTACTATTTGCAACTTGTATACGTGTCCTTGAATCTTAGTGGTATTTATGTGGTCTGTCAATAGATGTTGGAACAGCAGAGGGAAATCTGATGTCTCTAATAGTGCCTCAGCTGCTCCAGCAGCTTTCGACCTTGCATGTTTGTAATTTCTTCCGTCTTTTTTAGTTTGAACTGTTATGCTATAGCAGCGTATGACCTGCAGCAGTAGAACAAACTATAGAGATACTACTAGGGTATTCAAGAAATTTCCCTCCCAAGTCTTTTACTATAGAAATATGGGATATAAAGAGCTGGAGGTGAAAATGAATCACTGCTTGCTGCAAAGCTTATTAAATTGGAGGGATATATGCCATCCTAGAGCAGTAACTGAGAATGTAAATATTTACTGAAAGCAAATGAGTAACTCAACGACACTAAATTCAGCCATGTCAAGTTGACCCTCTTGCATAGAAAATGCTATTTGATGTATCTTACAAGCCATTGTCCCGAAACAACGAAGAAAACCACATTCCAGATGTCATAATGGAGCCTGTTCAGCAGAACTTACCAAATTATACATCAACTAACAACTTATGTCATATTAACTTGAGAAGCTCATCTCCCCAATAAGGCAACCCGATCTTTCTGAACTGCCTGTGATAAATTTATGTCAAAGAGCTCACACCGAATTGGCATTTCCATTTCATAGAAAGGATTCTTCAAGACGTAATCAGTGTATAATTCGTAGATATACTTCAAGAGAGACTCCATATGCAGAGATCCGGGTTCACAAACCACAAAGAATTTTGTTCCTGCAATTAAAGCAATCCAATTGTTTAATTGATTGGAGTATCACTGGCAATTTATCACCTTAATTGACAGTGATAAGGGGACAAAAAATGTATGTACGAGTGAATATCATCAAGCTAAATGTTCAATGGAACTCTCAAATCAGAGTCACTTGTTTGACTGAAGCATCAAATAGTGGAACCAGTCTGTTAAATATTTACCAAGAGTGGCTTCCCACGCATTATTGATTAGACTTTCACCATCTCCTTTGCATTATTATTCAAGCAAACAGCTTCCATCTTCTTTTTTTTCAGAAAACGTTCAGACTCGGTATTTCTTTCAACTCAGTATTATCCGTGAGCTGTAGTCTCAATAGAAAAATCCAAGGGTAATATCATCTACCCAAGTTTAGATATTAACTACATTGAAGAACCAAACAATCTGGATCAATTGTTTATGTGTATAGTGCCTTTTTTGGATATCTTTTTATGGTTCACGTTTTGTAGATCTAATGCAACATGGAAAGTAGGAGTTCATGAAAATATAATCTCAATCCTTTGTCTTGATCTGTCCAAAAAGGGTGTTGGTATATCTATGCTGAAAGGAATGAAGAGCCTCCCCTACGATGCACTTAGGATAAATCAACAGTCTACCATCCTTGAATATATACACCTCAAGCAATAACATTCTACACATATTTAAACTTGGAGTGCGGGCACATGTTTCTTGAATCATTGTACATATATTTACCCAAAAAAGAGGACCTGTAAGAAAAAATAATTACCTGAAAAGATGACATCCCTACACAAAAAAGAAGTAAAGAAATTGGGTGCTTGTTTACAACATACATCTGAAACAGAATTATCTACGTATGGAGGAGTCCCCAACAATCCACCTCAACGAAGCATAGCAGTAGAATGTCATGATAATATTATTTCAAGCAGTAAGTCCAGTCAGCCTAATTTTCTGGGAACTTCACACACGCAACTTGTACGCCTCTATCCTGTAATAACAAAAGACATCTTCCTTATCTTCCGAGAAAGAATAGAAGTTATCCATAACTGTTGGTATGAACCTATTTCGTCTTTCTTGATTGAATATGCTACAACATTGTTAGCCTTCATATGTAAGGTTTTTTACCCTGTTAACTTTAAAGCAGAAAACTTCAACAAGATATGGAAATTGAGACTGCAACATATGCAATCCACAACTCATTGTAAAATACATCAAGCCGCTTGATCAAGCCTAATTAGTCAACATGTTTTTTATTACAGAAGGAATATTATTAGCCTATAACCAATCCAAAAAGAAGAACACTATTAGCCTATATTTTTCCAGCGTTACTATAGCCTATATTTCCTCTACGCTTTCACTTTGTGTTGCTCACTGGACTTGTGTGTTTAGAAAGAACTTTATAACAGATTCAGGATATCTCTTAACCAGCAGTACCGATAGAAACTAGGAGTTAGCATCCTTTGACAAATCCTCAAGAGGGAACAGATTTGATTCTTACATATCCATGAGAGTATTTAGATTTGAAGAACAATACAGTATAAACACTGATATACATAGGAATTGGCAATCATACTGATAAAATTTAGTTTTTCATTAACTAAAATTAGGGCCACCTTTCAAATGCATACTGGAACAAATAAAAAGAACATAAATCCCTTACAACCAAGCTATGCCAAATATTCAGGGATCACCGTATGCCTTTTGAAGTTTCTTTTTCCCAAAACTTACATGATGTTTCCCGTATATAGGTCTAGGAGCAGTTTTGTACAACAAGAACCTGTGTATCTTCATTCGCTTTAACAAGTCCTTTGGATGCTTTTGCCTAGTTTAGTTTCATCTATCATTTAATGTTAAATGTCTTGAAGTTTCCACACTGGTACATAAAATCTCAAGAAGTTGTTATGAGATGCTGATTGATTGCACTAAGACTGTTGGCACACATTTTCTTGGCTTAGAGGTAAAGAAACTACATCACATCAGTGCTGATACTATCTAAACCCTTCATACCCTGTCTGAAAGAGAGGTTTAGATTCTAATTGCTTTTCATCCTATAGTCTCGTAGACCATACTTCTAGCTTTTCTGAATAAAGGTTGGAAATTTCTTTGTTCCATGATTTAAATTGGAGAGAATTAAACAAATAAAAATAAATGAAATGGAGAAGAGATGCATGAGCCACTTAAAAATACTGCACCATATTTCCTGACATAGAAGTCGAATATCAAGCACTTCAGCAGGAAATCATTACTCATATTGAGCTTATTATATTGAGCATAAAGTGTTACATTTTCCCTCTTTCCAGCAGATGGAACTAATTCTTTTAACTTTTGGGCCAAAGAATAAGATTTAAGCTTGTAACCTTGTTGCTACTAAGCAAGCTTTAGTTCCTTTCTAGCTTATAACTGAACATTTATAACTATACTTTTCCCTCATAAAAAAGGTAAACTGTACAATCTATAATACAACATATATGTTGAAGAAGATGTCAAAAACTAAAGCTCATAAAAATCTCAAAAGAAAAAAGATGCTTCTCAAAAATAAATTAGTTAAAGACAAAATGGTGGAGATGTAAGAATTACCGGTAAGAGATTGGAAGCAATGGAGATCAAACGTATCAGCTTGAAGGAGTTCGATACCGACACAACCATTAACGGGGGACAACTGCTGAGAGATAGCGTGCATAGAATGCCATAGACTAGCCAATCTCAAACTATCATTTGTGTCCATTTTTCCAGCAGAACCATAATCCTAAGAAATTTTACACACCCAATTAAACCACAAATAAGAACAAAATATAACAACCTAAGCTGAAAAGTGTGGAAATTGAGGTTTCACCTTGCAGAAGATAAGCCCTCCTGATTTATTGATGATGTAAAGGCTGTAAATAGCTGCCATTTCTCTTTCTTGACCTCTCACGGCAGTTGATCTAAATGGATTCAGCTCAAAAGATTAGTAATTGAAGGTCTCAGGATATTTTTTTTTCTGGAGAACAGATACCAATTTCCCAAAAGAATTAAAAAGAAAAAAAATGTCGTTCTTGATCTCTAGTTACAGAGTTGATCTCAGTTGATTTAGTTCACAAGTTTAGCAAGAAAAGATTACAGTCAATCTTTCCTGGAAACAATCAGAACAATATTGCCTTTAATACAAATAGCAAAAAAGAAAAAAACTAACAACGACAACAACTAGAATGCCTCTAACCCAAGCTAGTTGGGTTGGTTACTGGAATCCTCAATAGGCAAGAAAGAATACACTCACACACACACAACAAAAAGCAGGAAGGAATTGCTCCTGATCTCTAATTTTAGAGAGTTGATTTAACTGAGATTGAGCACACAAGATAAGATGGGGTAAAATGATTTGAACCCTAGGTAGGCCGAGAGAGATGAGACTCGCATAAAATAGTTTACCTGAATGGATAGCTTCAGGGATAGATGTAAAACTCCTCCTGATCGGCCACGAATCGGGAAGTTGGGGTTAGTCGAATGTCTCTGTTCGGAGCAAAATAATTTTGTAGAGGAAGTGCAAAATGAGTGTGGCAAAATGTCAATTAAAAACGTGCGGTGAGCGTGGATCGAACACGCGACCTTCAGATCTTCAGTCTGACGCTCTCCCAACTGAGCTATCCCCGCTTGATGACGGAAGCAGCTTTTATTTATTACTTATTTTTTGTAGTATTGGTTTTATTAATTCGGGTTTGGTAATGGATAAATGTAAGTAGATACCAAATACGGAAAGCTTGATCGAACTTTGAAAGTTTGATCTTGGTATGATTAGTCAAACTTTTATAGTCATAATTGAAGCCGGAGCAGACTTTGATTATATAGTTAAATAGCATTTTCTTTGCACGTGGTAAAAATAAAAATTTAATCATTAATTATTGATGAGTTTTTTTTAGTCTTTAGTTTTTTCATTCTTTATGGGGTTGTACTATTTAATATAAAGTTGGCTCGGAAGAATGAATTTACTGATGGAGTTTTATTCACTAAATACTTTCGTTTTTTTTTTTAATGTTATTGAAGTATAAAATCAACTATTAAAATTTTAAAATTACTCTCAAATACTGTATAAAGAATATGAAATTATTTAATTCCTAATTCATATCGATATGTTGGTTTTTGGTGATTTATGCATAAGTCATTTCTCTGTCATTGCTGTGGGCATGCATCTCTTATTCAATAGGAGTAGATGTTAAGACAAAGACAATTTCTACAATGAACTAAAAATGTAGAGGACAAGAGGAAGGGAATTTACTAAAAAGTTCTCTTATTTTGGTTGGGAGTTGGGAGGAAATAAGAGTGGTCTTTCAACTCATGTTGAAAAGAAGGAAATTAGTTTTACTTTGATTGCGTTATTATCTTATTAAAAGAAAAAGGTTTTCAAATTATTTTGGTACAAATATAAAGTACAGGTGGATAATAAGATTTAAAATGTATAAGTTTTTATAATAATTTTAAGTTAATATTTTCTATTTTAATTGCTATAAATAAGATTTGCATATTCATTAAGAAAAAAATAAATAGAGATGGTAATTTAACAGAAATAACTTTATTAATTTTTTCAAAACATATAACAATAATTTTTTTCACATTTTAGAATGACTTTAATTACTAAGAGTAGAATGGGAAAGAGATGATCAATTATCTCTTGAATTTTGAAATTAGTAAATATTTTGAAATAACTATTTTTAATATATCTAACCATTAAAATAAAATTGAGGTAGTATATATGAATAATTAAATTGATAGTCAAATATTATATATATATATATATATATATATATATATATATATATATATATATATATATATATATATATATATATATATATATATGTTTATAATTTGAGGAAAAATTAGGAAATCCCCGTGAACCATAACAACAGTCAAGACTGTAATCAGTCCAAGAGAGAGGTCAAAGTTAACTTTAAAAGACATAGGGGATCAATTTGTTCATTTTAGTACAACTCTCTAATTTGTTGTTGGGAATTGAATTTCACTCGTCGGCGAGTTGCAGGTACGGTAGTTGAAGGAAAACTATATATACGTGGGAAATAAGTGAAGAACGTGGCCATGGCTGAATCTTGAGTATCCATCCTCACATTCACATTCACATTCCTTGTCTCTTTCTAATTACTATATTAACCAGTCTCAGAGGCTGAATTAGTACTCTTACTGCATTTCATCGAGCAACTGAAAGGTTATGGCGGTGAAGGAAGACACGAAGCCATCAGTTGAGATTAGCAAGCTCAGATTCACCTACCCTGGTATCGATGGCCATCCGCCCCCCGGATCTACTCCTTTGATCGATGATTTCTCCCTTACCCTCTATCCCGGCGACCGCTGCCTACTTGTTGGATCTAATGGCGCAGGTTCTACTCTATTCCTCTTCCGCACATCGAATTTTATCCTCCTTAGTATAATCAAGAATTCAAAGGGGTTACTTTAAACTTGTTTCTCTTTGCTGCTATCTCCAGTTCCGAAATTTAGGGTGCCTTCTGGTATAGATGAAATTCTCTTTCTTTTTCTCGTGGAAAAAGTTATTCTTGGAAATCATTTTTTAAATCATGTTTCCGCCGTTTGATTAGATATAACAGGTGCTAACCAAGGGTAATTGTACACTTTTTACAAGATAAAGAACAAGGATAATGTGTTGACATATATTTTTTCGTATTAAAAGTCTACACCATTTTTAGATGTCTATTGTAGTGAGCATATGGAGTAAGAATTTTCATATTTGTACAGGAAAATGACTTGCATCCATAAGGGAGAGAATGTCATCTTGCTCATTTTGCTAGAAAATGTAGAAAACATAGCTAACCAAACACAGAATAATCATTTTTTTCCCTACCAAAGACACCCTTAATAGGAGGTTTGATTGAGATTAAAGACATTTACAACAACAAAATTCCCAGTGCAATCCCACAAGTGGGGTCTGGTGAGATAGGATGTACGCAGACCTTGCCCTACCTTTATGGGATAGAGTGGTTGTTTCTGATAGATCTTAAAGACATCTAATGTTGGGTAAATGCATGTACTTTTGATAGGGAAGACAACAATTCTGAAGATATTGGGAGGAAAGCACATGGTAGAACCTGACATGGTCAGAGTGCTTGGAAGATCCGCATTTCATGACACTTCTTTAACGTCTTCTGGTGACCTCAGTTATCTTGGTGGAGAGGTGTCTCTTCTCTTGCTTTGTTCCTCGATTATCTGTTTATGGTTTATTATAATTTGATTACCTTTTGCCTCTTTAGTCTGTTAGATGTATGTATTGGAATTTGGCAGTTGTCATCTTATGTACTATACAATAAATTCCAGCAGAATTAAGTGCTCTTCTGTTATATTTACCAAGGGTAGATACTTGCTAAGTTGGAGTTCTATTTGGAATAAGCTTTAAAATTGAATCTCTCTAACATGTTTCTCTCATTTATTTGTTGCTAGTTTCTACATGTATTAAGGTACTTTACAAGAAGATTTTAGTGATGAAAGTAACATCCTATAGCAGTGCTAACATCTTGTTTACGCTTGATAAACCTGTCTCTACTGAAAAAATAAACCTGCCACATTTTAAAATGAACTTGTGAATTTAGTAATTGATTACCAACTTAGAGAACTAAGTTCTGCTGTGCTTTATGTTTTGCAGTGGAGGAGAGAAGTTGCTTTTGCTGGATTTGAGGTGCCTATTCAAATGGATGTTTCTGCTGAGAAAATGATTTTTGGGGTTTCAGGAACTGATCCACAAAGACGAGATGAACTAATTAAGGTACAGATAAAAATGAAAGTTATCTGCGTGGAATTTATAAATGTCCCATGGGGCTTTTGTTCTGCTGGAATTTTTTTTATTGTTATAGCTACGCCCCTTTAAACTACGGCAACTCAAAATGAATGTACCATATATTCCTTGTTCGGTAACAAAGCCCACCCATAAATACAACACATTGATATGTCCTTGCAAATAATAAAAGCACATGTGTCATTCTTTCTTTTCTCAGACATTTGGATTTTTGCCTATGAAATGCCATAGTTTTGTTTCTGTAGACATAAAACAATTTCCTGGAGTGGAGACTAACTCTTATTTGGATCTCTAGAAGCCTATTCCAAAAAGCTGGTAGATTTACTTAAATGCCCCATCTATCCATTATCCTTGAAAACAGTGCAGTTAAATTAATTAACATTTTGAAAACTGAACCAGGTGGATGGCCATCATGGCACAAAATGTTGGTGTAGTACTGTAGTCGATGCCTCTTTTCACAAAATAGATGTACAATAGATAGTTTTTTGCCAGAAAACCAGCCCTCCACCTGAAATCACAATTCATTAAGCTTCATTGTTTCCTCTTCCAAATATGTTCTCGTTTGAGCAGTATGACAGGTTGAGCCCCTCCATGCCATCCATATATTACTGTTTGGCATTTGATTAATTTACTAAACAACAATGCAATTCTTATGATCCAGTAATCCTATTAGGACTCCTATATTAACTAGGTTTGTACTCCCACAGAAATCAGCAGTTAGCATGCAGCTGTAAGTCTATCTAAATATTGATATAAATATACATGCGTAGCTCTCAAGTCTTGAGCTACATTTCACAAATTCTCATGGTATCAGAGCTTATAAGAAATGCTAACCTTGTTTCTTTGTACATCTCTGCTTGTGCAGTCAACTATCCCCACAGCCATCTCTTTTTTCTTCTTCATAGTCTCTGCCTGTGCAAAAACAACGAAGCATAGAACTAACCTAAGCACAATTTTTTCATACTGCTTTGCTGCATATATTCAAGCCTTTTCTGCAATGGTCAAATCATCTCTTCTACTCGCAATTGGCGTATAAATTCGATGAACTTTAGAAAATGTGATCTTGGTTGTCCTTGGTCGGGCATAAATATTCACACTATTAACCAAATTTCAACAAACCCATGTAACACAAAGTCCAAGGCATGGTGAAATGGTAACTGATAAGATTTCAGGTGGATAGGGCTTTGTCAGGACTCAGGAATAGAATTATCCATTTTTCTAGTTTCATATATTCATGTGGCGTGAAGAAAAGCTATCATTGAGTGTAGATGATTGACATAGATGGATAGAGAATGGTGGTTGAGCCACTCACTCACTTGTAAATAGTTTCTGACACCATCTTGGTGTGATTCAATGATGAAATTATTTGGAAAAAAGGGAAAATGACTTAAAACACACTCCAACATTGCCCTGAAATTATTATTACATACTCCAACTATGCGGGGTGTCCAAAGTACTTTTAACTAAAATTACTAAACCCCTAACTACTTAGATGACAAAGAAAGTGTAAACACTCTCCTTGAGAGAGTAATAGCAGAAAAAGATGCTAATATTCTATTTCCATAATATTTTCTCATTAAAATATATATATTTTTACTTTTTCTCTTTTCTGTCTCTCTGTCTTTCCTATTCTCTTATCTTCTTCACTTCTAGCATCGCCGGGCACCAGCGGCGACACCAACACTTCAATTACCACCACAAGTCTTCACTATAAATCATCACCGCACCATCTCCCCACTCCAAAAGCCACCATTTTTTAGATCCTTTTTCACCAGAGTACAACAGTGACCACAACTGATTCCGGTGACCTCCGCTCCAACCAAACTTTCATACTCTAAAAGTAATACTCCCTCTATCTCAATTTATGACACACTTTCCCTTTTAGTTAGTTTCAAAAAGAATGACATATCTATATTTTTTTTGATAAAGTAATGACGTTTCTATATTTAGTAACAATTTAACTTTAAAATACTCAATTCACTCTTAATGTGATATTTATAGCCACACAAACATCTATGACTTGTTTTAGACCACAAGTTTCAAAAGTCTTCGCATATTTTTTAAACTCCATGCCCAATCAAAGTACATCACATAAATTGGGACGGAGGGAGTAGCTTTTCTGCTAATCTTCTTCTCTTATCTTTCTCCCTTACACTGTCAAAGAAATTATAGATATATAAATCAAAAATAATCCAGATCTATAAATAAAAAATGTAACTTCATTACCAGAGATTTTTCTCAGTTGCCGGAAAAATAACTCACTACCTATAATTCTATCCCTTACACTTTGAAGAAATACAAGACAACTAAATTAGAAATAAGATAATCAATATTATTTGTGTGCATATGTAGCCTGGAATTATGATAAAAAATAAAAAAAGGAAGATAAAATTGTTGCTAGAGGAGAAGACTTAAGTGCTGCTATATGCAAAACCTAAGAGAAGTAAAAAAAAAATTTAAAAAAATTGAATTAAAAAAAAAGAAGAAAAAAAGCGAAAAATTAAGAAGCAAAAAAATATATAAAAGACATGGAATTTACATGTGGTGGTGTGTGCATATCACCCCTTAAGACAAATTTGAGTGCAACCTTTTAAGGGGTATATATTCTATTTTGAAATAGTCTGGGGGGGTCATAGAACTCCCCCAAAGTTGGAGCATGCTTTAAGCCACTTTCCAGAAAAAAAAAAAGATGGTTTCAGATGTCAATTATATACTTGTCACAGTTCATTGTTTGATGAAGATTTAACTCTGGAACTCTCCCTCAAATTGAAAAGGAAATGACCCTCTTGGTAATTGGTATACTTTGATCTCATCTTTATTTCACAGTTCCCAAGAACTTCTATTGGTGTGTGTTAATTTGTGCTCCTAATCCCTCTTTGTGATTCTTTTCCAACCTTAAAGCATAACAGCATAAACCTATGAACATTTGAGATCTTTCTGCTAATGTTTTGAGGTAAACTGATAAGGGTATAGACCATCTTTCTCTCTTTGTTGGTTTCTTTTTCCTTCTTACTAATTTTCAAGGCTTAATCAGAATCCTGTCTGTCATGACAAGTAGGAGTGCTCTAACTTTGTACCATAATAAAATTTGCCAATGGGAATAAAGAATACACACAAGCATGCATGGAAATCTGGGGAAGGGAGTTTAGACCTCTTAACTTCCTCAGTGGGTGTTACCTTCTACAGTAATTTATCTTTAATAAAGCTGATTGTGGTGAACTCATCTAATATGCAAACAACTAAATTAATCTTATGTTGATGAAGGTTCTTGGTATCGATCTGTCCTGGAGAATGCACAAATCATCTGATGGGCAAAGAAGAAGAGTGCAGATATGTATGGGTCTTCTGAAACCATTCAAGGTATATCTGCAAATACTTTCACTGAGTAAGATTAGTTACCTTTTAACTGTTACAAATTACTTGAAGACAATGTTGACATAAGATAGCCCCCTGTTTGTCTAGGTACTTCTTCTTGATGAGATTACAGTTGATCTAGATGTTCTTGCAAGGGCCGATCTTTTGAAATTTCTGAACAAAGAATGTGAAGAGCGAGGGGCTACAATAATTTATGCGACGCACATTTTTGATGGTCTTGAGAATTGGCCTTCTCATATAGTAAGAGCTGATTTGTACTTCTTCTTGCGTTATCTTTTTGATCTTTTGAAGAAATTAATAAAGTATCGGGTAAAAAAAATGATTATTTGCAGATATATGTGGCTCAGGGGAAGTTGCAACTAGCAATGCCAATGAGCAAGGTAAAGGAGATCAGCAATATGTCACTTATGGTAAGTTCTGATGTCAAATGTAAGATCCAAAATTAGACTTGGGGAATTCAAACATATTTTTCACTTCCCACTGCTTAGTTAGAGGTCTCACATCATTGAATGGTTTGGCTTTCATCTAATACTTGGACATTTTGGCTGAAGCATGATATTTGATAATATATTTTTCTCATATGGATTATGCATGGTTGTTCTTCCTGGATATGCAGAGGACAGTAGAGAGTTGGCTGAGGAAAGAAAGAGACGAGGAGAGGAAACGTAGGAAAGAGAGAAAGGCAAAGGGCCTTCCGGAGTATGAAAAACAAGTTGAGGGGACTAGAGTGGTAGGGGGAGATCCAGCTCGTGCTGCTGGTCGTCCATTAAACAATGGTTGGGCTGGTGGAACGCTACACTCTACTATTGCTGGTGAAGAAAATTTTTTCTTAAGCTCGAACCGTGTTCTAAGATAAAGAGAACTGATGCACACATATTTGGAACTGGTGTCAACATATTTTACCATTTCATGAAACTAAGGACTAATTAAGTTTTAAAATTGTAGAATAGAATTATCTCCGGTATTTGAATCAGTATACATATCTCCTATTCTCTATATATTCTTGCGGGAAAAAAAAAGCTGGTGTGATCTTATAAATTGATTACGTTAAACTGTTGCAAACTATAAATCTCGAAGATTTTTTCGTCTTTATGTGTCTCCTTTCTTAACACATTGCGAGCCCAAATGTTTTTCCAAGTTGTGATTGAAGTCTCATGCTTTTATAGAACACCCGTGTAACACGATAGTGTTAATTACGAAATTCCCACACGTGAGATTAGATTAGATTGTAGTATGTAAATACAGAAATAAGAATTGGTGTTTAGGAAAGCAACATGATTAGATGAAGATTTAAACTTAACTAAAATAGAATGGTTGGAATGAATAAGCGGTGTGCCATTGGAAGAATCCTAGTGAAGTGGAAGACAAACTTTGGCAAGCTTTATAAATGGTTGTGAAACAACTCAACAAGCTAGTATGATATATGAGGGTAAATATTAGGTCTTACAAGTCCAACATCTATACAAGAAAAGTGTCGTGAAAATAATGACATTATAAATGATAATCACAAAAGGTCAGGAGGAAAAACTAAGAGGCTGCAAGAGATGACGATTTAATGCGTAACATTACACTTTCCAAGTTCATAGGTCTGCTTATGTAATGCCATGTATTTAAGGTTCTAAAATGGAACAAATTAAAGCTAAAACAGCGTGGATATGAGTTATACACCTTACTCAGAAACAAACTACTTCAGATAATTCTAAGGATGTTTTGTATTCACGTAAGGGTGGGTGCAGTTTAAATAGTGGTTTAATTTAAAGATGTTTTTGGCAAAAACTCAAAAAACAGCGGAAACCTCTCCCAGCTTGAGCTTGTACAATATAATATGGTGGTTTTACCAGCTGCATCAACACCAACCATCAATCAATTTTCTTTAAAGGTTAAAAATGTTTATTTTTTTAAAATGAGGTATTTAATTAAATATTTTAAGAAAAAAATAAGTGATTTTAGAGAGTAGTGGAAGTAGTTCTTCAGAATTTTTTTTTAAAATAATTTTTGTTCAAAAATATTTTTGAAAAAAATATACTTAAAAATGTTATAAACATATTTGTATTATAGTGAATGTCTATAAAGGTATTTGTATTGTACTGGATGCATGTGTTTATATTATAGTGAAAGTCTATCTTTTGGAGAAAAGTTAGGAGGAATTATCCTATAAATAGATGGATTCTCCTTCATTGTATTTCATCCCATCAACACAAGTAAGAACTTCTCTCCTTCTCTCTTTCTCTATAATATTCTTGTTCTTTCTTTATTATTTTATAACACGTTATCAGCATGAGTCTCTACCTTGAGCACTCACTTTGAAAGATCTGAGGTAAGAAAAATTAAAATTTCTTTTTCGAAAGATGTATTACTTAACCACAGGAGTAATATTCCTTTGGTGATATTGTTGCTCTACGAATCTACTGTCTCAAAATTTGAACGCCAAGATATTATTTTTCTCTTTCTTTTAATATAGCTAACCTTACGAAACTTGATTTCGTTGCCCTTCAAAGTTCGGGCAAGAACTACCTTTCATGGGTGTTGGATGCTGAAATCCATATGGGTGCAATGGGTCTTGGAGACGCCATTAAAAATGAAAACAAAGCATCAAATCAAGATCGTGCTAAGGCTATGATATTCTTGCATCATCATTTTGACGAAATTCTTAAAATTGAATATCTCACGATTAAAGATCCACTTATTTTGTGGAATAGCCTAAAAGAAAGGTATGACCACCTGAAGATAGTCATCCACCCAAATGCACGATATGATTGGATCCATCAAGACTATAAGTTTGTTCATGAATATAGCTCATCAACATTCAAAATTGTTTCTAAGTTGAAACTATTAATGATGTTGATATGATTAATCTGTGGTAGTACACAAAATTAATTGAGAGCTCTGGAAGAGCTAATGTATTACTACTTGAAGGAATAAAATTATTGTAATAAGTCTCAAAAGGAAACTTATAAGTTTCAAGGACATTGAAAAAAAATTGAGACTATAAATAATGGGAAGATCTAATATCTTCATGCTACTACAATTAAAGCGGGTTATAAATATTTATGTAAAAGATTATCCGCCGTATTTTTTATTTGTAGTACATAAATATGGGTATGATGATGAAATCACATACGAAAATAAACTAGAATTTTACTGAAATAAGTTGGCATAACTGGTTGGTCATCCCAGTTCAAATGTGATACCAAAATAATTGAGAATTCACGTGGCCATATGTTAAAGAAATAAAAGATTCTTCAAGAATTCTCTTATGTTGCTTGTTCTCGTGATAGAATGATCTTGATCAGCTAAGATTGAAATTATATTCCCTGAAATTTTGGAACTTATAAAAGGGTGAAGATGGGTCCATTCACCTACCATGTGAACTGTTTGCTAATAAATGCATTTATGGTATGGTCACATGTGTTTTGATATCAACTTGCAATTGATTTTTGTAAGGTTGTTGCTCGAATTATTAAATTAAGAGCATAGTTCCAAATTATAAAATTATGTTGATAATGTTGATTCATATCTATGTTGGTTTAGCAAAAATTATATGCCTCCAATTATAGCTAAATCATTGGTTATGAGAATAAAAACTCCAAAATAAAATTTGGTATGAGATATGTTTATTTAACATATAGCAACACTTGAATGCATCAAGCCAACAAAGTTCCCCTATCATAATTGGTTCAGGATCAGGAACCAAATAATTTCATCTAAAAATTTGAATGTGCAATATATGATTCAATTGATCCACCACAACACACAAAGATGGGTCCCCAAATGAGCTTGGGGGTAAATGTTAGTTATTCTAACATTAGGGGAGAAGTGGTTAGTAGTTGAAAATTGAGTGTGGAATGGATTATCTAGATCCTGGGGAAAAAAAGTGAACTTAAAGTTTAATAGATAATTCACTTGCAAAATATTGCAAATCAATTGCCAGATATATTTGCTAACTCTATTTTATAATTCAGTTGCAAATGCTCCAATGAAAGGTCCTTGAAGGACATGGTCTATGAGTCGCCTAAAGCGTGATAGACCAAACGGTTCCAAATATAGAACTCCTTGAAGAAGGAGAGGAGCAAATGATTAAGATGGTCATAATGATGAGGCAAGTGCTTTAAGAAAGCACCACGACATAACACTTCATAAAACCTTGGCAAATGTTCAGGTACCTGAAAATGACGAAAAATGAAGAGATCTCAATAAGTTATGTCGCATTGAAATTGATATCAAAATAATCGTCTACGATACCTTTGATATAATGTAGCACTCAATATTATAAATATTGACGAGGATCTTGTTTTCAAATTTGTCAAAAAGTATGGACAGATAAATGATTGGCCAATTAAAATACGCAATTCAAGTATAATGTCAGTGCATATAAATGAATTCTTGTGGCATAAAGATTTTTCATAAATTCTGACATTATTATATGAACAGGTCCTCTTGTGATGGATGCAATTATTTTGAGGTTCCTCATAAGTCTAGCAATATATGAAAAACTTGATATGCGCATAATGAAATTATTTTCATATTTAGAGAGACTGAAGGATTTATGAAAATCCTTGAAGGATTTAAAAGAACGAGGAAATTCTTGGTCCTGAAGATATAGTCTGCTCCTACTAAGAGACATTGAAATGGGATCAAACACATAATGCGGTATCTAAAAGGGACTACCGATATAAGCTTATATTATTCTAACAATTGCAGTTCCGATCTTGTTGGTTATGCTGATGCTGGGTATTTATCTGACCCACACAAAGCTCGATCTCAAACTGGCTACCTGTTCATATGTGGAGGTACTGTCATATCTTGGAGATCTACAAAGCAGTCTCTCGTAGCTACTTCATCAAATCATGTTGAGATAATAGCTATTCATGAAACAAACCAAGAATGTGTGTGGTTGAGGTCCATGATACATCTCATTAGAGAAAATGTGGTTTGAAATATGATAAATTACCCACAATTTTATATGAAGATAATGCAGCATGCATAGCACAACTAAAAGCAGGATTCATAAAAGGAGATAAAAGAAGCACATTTTGCCAAAGTTCTTCTACACACATGAGCTCCAAAAGAATGGCGATATTAACGTGCAATAGATTCGTTCAAGTGATAATGTGACTGATTTATTCACCAAATCTTTACCAACTGCAACTTTCAAGAAGATGGTGCACAAGATCGGGATGCAAAGATTCAAGGATGTTCTAATTAGAGGGAGTTAATACGCGTTGTACTCTTTTTTCCTTACGAGGTTTTTTCCCACTGGATTTTTCTCGTAAGGTTTTTAATGAGGCAATCAAAATGCATATTATTAGATATGTGTACTTTTTTTTCTTCACTAGAAAACCACTGGGTTTTTTCTAGTAAGATTTTAACGAGGCACATTATCTATCAAATAGGCATTCAAGGGGGAGTGTTATAAACATATTTGTATTATAGTGAATGTCTATAAAGGTATTTGTATTGTAGTGGATACATGTGTTTATATTATAGTGAAAGTTTATCTTTTGGAGAAAAGTTAGGAGGAATTATCCTATAAATAGATAGATTCTCCTTCATTGTATTTCATCCTATCAAGACAAGTAAGAACTTCTATCCTTCTCTCTTTCTCTATAATATTCTTGTTCTTTCTTTATTATTTCATAACAAGAAACACTTTTTAAAAATTTAATTAAACACCAATTACTGTTCAAAAATATGTTTTTATTTTTTTTTGGTCAAACACTAATGTTTTCTTACCAAAAATATATATTTTTAAAAATAAATTAATTTTAAAAATTTGATCAAATAAATTATATTTCATATATGTTTTGTGTATGATATTTTATATTCAATGACAAATTGCTTCTTATAATAGCTTTTTCATTTTCAAAATGCGAATTCAAGGCTTCTGGTAAAACAAATCTCATAATTTATTTTATCATATTTCTTAATAGCTAAAACGTTTTACCTATCATACAATTAGATTTAAAATAAAAGTATTGTATAGGCTCAGAAGTATCAAGTTATATCTAAAAAAGAATTATTCTATTTGTAAACTGTTAAACTACAGCCATTGCTATGTATTTGAGGGTCAAGTTGAGGCAGACTTACTGCCATGAACAAGTAAAAAAAGCTTCCATTGAAGAAGAGAGAAACTTTACAGATTTGGAAAAAATGAAAATTAACCAACTAACTCTTCCTATCTAGCACCTTTTATAGGTGATTAGTGTGACTAGTTAGTTAAAATCAAATGACTAAACTAACCTCACTATTAAGTTAACTAACTTGCAACTAAATATGTGTAACTAATTTCAACTACCTTTACTAACTAACTTTTAACTAACTTGTATAACCAACTTCAACTAATTCCTAACCAACTTGCAAATCTAAACATAAACCAAGTTTCACATTTTAACTATACATGTATCACATGTTTGTAAGCGTATTAGAAGATTTTGTGTGTGTTTTAAGTTTGTCATCAATCAATCATGTTACTAGGAAAAGGATGTTACTCTATTAAAATTTCTATATTTAGAAAACTATACAAAAAATATTATAAATTGCAATTCTATTTATATAAAAGTGAGTTTCTTAATTTACATAAAATTCATTAGAATATTTGAGATAATAAAAAATCAATTCACATGTACAAATAAAAGTTGGAAAAATCTTACCATAATTGGTTCAAAATATAAAATACCTAAACTGTCCTAGCGAAAACTACAAAAACTTGATGCTATCCCTTTCGAATAGTAGTAAAGTTATATGTGCGCAGATCATGTGTTATTTTACATTTTTATAAAAAAATAATTGGGGTAGAAGGAGGGAAAATGCATGAAAAATTCAGGTAATCAATCAATTGAGTTACTAGGATTCCCATGCATTTTACACAGATGTGCATTTGTGTGTATTTCACCATTTGAACCACATTTGCTTATTACGTTAACACATTGGACATTTTAAATTAACTTTGAGACTAGTAAAAAACAGACGAACACAAGTTAATTAGTAATTCTTTTATGTTTATAAAGTTTGGAAGAACAATACATTTTTGTTGCCTTCTCTTTTGGGGGGTGGGATAATGCAATTCATTAAAAAAATAAAAAGAGGCTATATATATATATATATAATTTCAATTAATCAGAAAGCAATAATAGTGATGTACTGATACTAGAAAAGTTTTTAGGCTTTGGTCTGCTAACTACTATTCTACTACAACTACTTAACAAAGAAAATTAAAGCCATGCATTTTTAATGTGTTCTCTTGTTCTTCCTCACTAGTTAGTGGCATGAACAATAATGCTGCCTTGCTGTTGCATTTCCATGTCCTTTTTCTGCTTCTCTTTATTATCACCAATTTCTTCATCAAATTTGATTATTGGTTTCAACTCGTTATTTTTCCCCCAAAGTACTCCATAAAGTCCCAAAACTATCAAAATTGACCCTACAACCCTGAAAGTTCCCGAAAACACACAATTAGTAAATTAATTAAGGATGAAATATATATTCAAAGAGGTTAAATAATGATGATTAAATTAACTTACGTTCCGATGTAGATTTTCTCCTGAAGCAAAGCCCAGCTGAGTATAGCTACAATGATTAGCAATAATGGATTGAAGACAGAGACATACAAAGGACCTTTTCTTTCTATGCACCATGACATTAAGCAGTAAGCTAATGCAGTGCACACCACTCCCTGTAAGTTTATAGGTAATTATTAAGAGTTAGTCCATTTAATGGATGTAACGTCTATATATACAATGACAGTGTAATTAGTTTTTGCAATTTAACCAGTTTGTTGTGGCCACAATCACCTTTTTTTTTTTAACATCTTCGTTATATAAAAGTTAATATGGATGGTGCTTACCGCATAAATAGCAGAGACAGCTCTGATGCTATGGCTCAAAGACCAATCAGGTATATTATGATCAAAGCAAAAGCCAACGATCAAACACTGAAAACTGGCCATTAGACACATCAATGCCGAGCTAGAGTAGGGAGCTGCGTACACCATGCTTAGTCTTGCCTGACCAATAAAATTAAAATCCAATATACCAATTAATACTAATTTGATACTTCCTCCTTTCATTTTTACTTGTCGCGTTTCGCTTCTCAAGAGTCAAACTGCATTTGACTTTGACCAACATTGGATTGCAACTTATAATATAATTTTAGAATGTCTAAATCTAATTCAATTTAGTTATTTTCACCTGAATGATGGACCAAATTCCCCATGAAACAGCGCTAACAATGAGGAGGAAAGGGCCTAATATGAAATTTCCATGGTTGCTGCTGCTGCTGCTTTTGTTTTCTGTCATGTCTTGTGCATATTTCCAGTGGATGTTGGATTGATCTATTGGAACTATAGATCCGTGGTAAAATGACAATAACATAGCACCTCCTACACATAATATGGTTCCTAACATCTTTGCTTGCCCTGCTTTACTCCCAAGTCCCACTCTTTCTAGCCTGCCAAACATATATATATATAAACAACAGGGAACAACGAGACTTAACAATATTATTTGCGATTATTTTTTTTCGCAATTTTCGCAACAGTATCATTAACGACTCGTGATAAATTAAATGAGATCTGTAACCTGAAAAATATGACAGAGTATATGTAACAAGTTAAAATTGAGTGAAAGTGTAACTTGGAATGATTACCCAAAAGGAATAGCTAGAAGGAAAGTGACAGCTGGGGTTAGATTAGACAAAGCACAAGATATAGTTGGAGTGGTATTCTTGAGGCCAACAAAGTATGTTATCTGGTTCATACTAACCCTGCATATTACATCAAATTGAGCCTTTCATCAGTAATTTTTCTTAAGTTCAAAGCAAATATGTGTGTGCATCTAAAAAAGATTGAAGAAGAAATTAAACTCACCCAAAAATAGAGCACAAGAAAATCTGGAAAAGAATGGAGGGAGTTAACTTTGGCCTTGTTTTTCTGCACAAGCATATTCGTAAAACCCCACTTCAGAAATTAAATGAAATAGGAAGGGAAAAAAAAAGTACATAACGCATTCACTCTTTTCGTTCGAATGTTTTTATAGCATAGAAGAAAAGTTATAAGAATTCCCTTACCGGGAAAACTTTTCATTTCACTAGCTTGAAGGTTCAAATTAATGTCCAATGCAAAAAATATATGTATAGTTTAGTAAATTAGTGCTATATTTATTTCTTATACTATATAAATCAGTTTCCCAGCTAGCATTATGTGATTATATTTCTGGCTGGATGAAAAAAATAGATAGGAATAACAAAGACCATTAATCAACTATCTGCCTAGCTATAGTTCTGTATGTAATATCACTATATTTTATCATTTCTTCTTTTAAGTACTGAAGAAGTCTAGTGTAGAAGTGTATCCATGCTAAATTAAAGAAGTTTTGTTGCATGTAAATTTGTTTCTTCCATTTTCTTTCTCCTTCAAAATGAAAAAGATACATGCTTCTTCTTTTTTTTCAAAAAAAAAAAAAAGGAAAAAAATAAATGATAAAATCATAAAAAGAATCAAGAAAAGGAAGTGCAAGATTCAAGGCATAAAGAAGATGCAAAATGAAGAAGCAAGGTAGTAAAGCCATGACTATTTCGTGAACCCTTTGCATGGTTCCAAGAAATCATAAAAAATAGAGTATGTCATGAGAAAATCAGGCAACCAATTAGCATGCTAATTAAAATATTAATTAAGAATAATTAATGCATGCAATATTTAAGCTTGAATTTGAAAATTCTTGGAAAAAGAGTTGGAGAGAAAATAGAAGCGACATTAATGGTACTTTACAGACTTTAATTTATGGCCACATTAATATTGTCATCGTACCTTTCCAAGAAATAAGCGAAGGGTGCAATTGCAATGGTAGCAAATATTTGCCTGTAAGCCACATGAACAAAAGGGTTCATGCCTGAATCCATAGCAAGCTTTGAAATAATATTCATCCCTGCATAGCCCAATTGCACAATCACCATAGTCAAGAAAGGCAACAAGTCACTCCCCATTACTAGTAAATTTCTTTTGTAATTCCTTCTTCCTCTCCAAATTCACAACTTCTTGAGAAAACAAGAAGAAAATGAAAATGAAGAAAGAAGAGAAAATAATGAAAGAAAGAAGAGAAAAGGGATTGGTTTTATAATGAGAATGAGAGAAGCATTTGTTATGTATGATATTTATATATACAAGAATGTAGAGAGAGGGAGGGTCTTTGTGAAGTTCAAGAAATGATGACATGTACAGTGGCGAAAAAAAACAAAAGAAGAACCGTCGATGGGGGTGGGGGGGTGGGGGGGGGGGGAGGTTTCTTGTAAGACATGGTAGCTTATTTTCATGCATAGAACTTGCCATTAATTTCTTGCATAAGATGAAGAATACTGAGGAGAATAAAGTAGCATTTCAGTTAATATCTTTAGTGATTGCCAGCTTTGGCTTCTTTTTTCCAGAAGCTTGCAGCAATCAAATTCTATTATATTTTGACATGTGTCAGCTGCTTCGACTTAAAAACATTTTTGTGCATGTCACCAAAAGCATGGAGACTACACTTTAACGGTTTCATTCCATTTTTGGTTTTAATTTGGACTTGTGTTTCAATTATACGACCTAATAATATACCTTAATTTCTATTACATTATCGATATATAAAAGTTAAACTCATCTTTTCATCTACATACAGCAACAAAGTGGATCTTTGTGTAACGGGTTGGACGTGGAAATAAATGATTGTTTTTGTGTTCAATAATCACAGGCGAATGAATATATTGGCTTGTCTATGAAAGGAATTAAGAATATTTCCTTTCTCTTTTTTTTTTTTTTTATAGAGGAGATGACAATGGTAATTTATGTCATTGTTATAAATAAATGAAGAAAACCCCCGCATTACATAGGGGGGTTATTGTACATACACGTTTCTTTTCAATCATTGATTGGAAGGTAAGCATTATACTGTCACGAGAGAGGTTAGCTAGCTAGCACATTGATGCAAGATCCACGTTAGTTCAAACCAACTAAAGCTTACAATTACTCCTTGGGAAGAAGAAACTGTCGATTAAAAAGAACAATGGTGGTAACTGGTACATATATATGTAACGTTCTAAACATGCACTGTTATACTAC
This sequence comes from Datura wrightii, assembly GCA_035772735.1. Classification (NCBI taxonomy): domain Eukaryota; kingdom Viridiplantae; phylum Streptophyta; class Magnoliopsida; order Solanales; family Solanaceae; genus Datura; species Datura wrightii. Next base: position 40,125,039 of record JASDFA010000014.1, read on the forward strand.
CTACCATATTTTGAAAGACACGGGCAATCGCCTAAAAAAAGGTCACGAGAAACATTTCCTCATGGAAAAGTGGGGATGAAGCTCTATTCAATATATATGTATTACTCCCACCGTTTTAAATTATTTGTCTAATTTTAACTTGATATAGAATTTAAGAAAGCAAAAAATAAAACTTTTAAATTTTTGTGGTCTTTATTATTTAAAGATATGTAGAATTTACCAAAATATTCTTTAATTTTATAATCTTAAACATGTCATGTGAAAAGTTGAAACTAATTAAAGAGTTGTCAAAAAAGAAAAGATACATTTTTTTTTAAAATGAACTAAGGTAAGACAAACAAATTAAAACGAAAAGAGTAGTCCGTACACAGACCTTCCCCAAAGATTAAACTCGAATCATTTTAAAGTGACGAAGCTAAAAATTTTACTAAGAAAGTTCAAAGCATATAAAGAAGTAATACACTAAAAAAAGTCAAGAGAAGTAGTCTCAATTTCTGTAAGGAGTGATAGAGAATAATATAATTTAGGATTAGAATACAATTATAAGTCTGCAATAGGTTAGATTAGTTTGATATTGTTTAGGATGATGATGTAGAATTCTCACGTTAATATATTTGCAATAAATTAGTTTGATCACGTTAATATGTTTGCAATAGATTAGTTTGAATAGAAAGTAGAAGCTAAACATATAGTAAGTCATAGGGCTATAAGGACCCCTTGTGTTCATGATTTAGCTAAGAATAAAAAATATAAAGAATTATTATATTTTTTACACTTGATTATTATATTATTTTATAATCTTTCTTTTATAGATATGATACGACATAAATCTAAATTAGTTAAATAAAATATTATATGGTTATACAAAAAAAAAGAAAAGTCTTAATTTTCCTTTTAAAATATTGAAATAATTTGAAAGAAATTCGTAAATGTAGTTCACTTGGAGATGAAGGTATCATCCCATTTCACATTATTCAGGTGAGGGATTAATGTTCTCTCGTGTCGTGTGAAGTACGGTTTGAAACCAAAACAGCTAGCTTTGTTTGTTCTTATCGTGATTTAATTCTATTATACTAAAACGAGAAGAAAGCACATAAACAAACAAAAATTAGTTCAATTTGTACATCCCACCATGCAATAATTACAAGTAACAATTACTGTTATAACATATTTAGAGGTGATAAAATCAGTTCATGAGATCATAAGTTGCTCAATTTGTTCAAGTTTAGATTGATAATCGACCCGCTCATTTATTAACTCAGTTCATTTCAGTACATCAAAGTTTGGATTGATATCTGAACCAAATTGATTAATGAGAAATCTTATTAAAATATTTTTAAAAAGACATTTTATTTTATTTAAGATATAGTTAGTCATAATAAAGAAAAATATTAATTTTATAAGTTATCAAAAGATTATAAAAAAACAAATAAAGCAATTAAAACTTAATTAGAGTTGGATGATTTGAATTATGATCCACATTTTTAATCCATTTCAACTCAAATAACTTTTGAGCGGGACAATCACCCAATACGCGCATTTGCCACCTATAAACACATCATCCAACTATACAAATTGAGATGTTTAATAGGACTTCACATTTCTGTTCAGCTCATCAACCGAAGAAAAAACGCACTTCATATATATAGTACCCTCCTTTACTCTTTATTTATCTATTATATTAAAAATAAATATTTATTTTTTATTATTTATTTATAAATTTAGAAATAATTTTTTACTTAATTACTAATTTATTTTTGTTATTAATTATTGTCCATTCTTAAGACATTGAATTTACTATTACTTTTTAAATCAACAAATAATATATATATACCAATATGATCATATTAAATTATTAGGTAATTAATTTGGGAAGCAACCATATATGCATGACAATTAAGATTGGGACGACAAGTTTAGTTTGTAGTAAATGTTTTATGATAAGAAACTCTGACTTTGAATCCAATCCGGTCCGTGACTCAGCTTAATTACATTGTGCGTCTCAGTTTTGTTTACGTATCTTAAGTTTATATATTTCCTAATGATTTTCTGTGAAGAATTAAATTGTTTTATATATAATTAACATCATAAAATATTTACATAATTAGACTACTCTAACAGCAAAATAATAGGTTATCTTAATTTCAGGATCAATTTATTATCTCGGAGCCCTAAGCTTATTAAGGAAATGTAAAGCAAGTAACAGAGGAGTAGAAAATAAAATTTGGGAAACAAGTACTATTATTTCATATTAGGGCCTCGATCTAGTCTGATTGATGAAGAGCATTTTAGTAGTTTAATTAAAAATATAAATTTTTATTTTGTTTGTGAGGGGACAATTTTTTATCCTTTGTCTTTATTATAAAGTCCTTTATACAAGAAAAAAAATTATTTATTTCTTCTTGCTATTATTATTACTTTATGTGATTTAAAATAAGTGGTATTTTAATTTTTCGATTTTGTTTCAAAATAAGTGGTGTTTTACATAATTAAGAAAACATTAATGATGTTCTTCGAATTTTATCCTTATTTAAATGGAAATTTTTTTATATAATCAAGAAAAATATATTTTTTTTCACAAAAATAAGTAATTTTCTTAAGGTGTGTGCATTAGCTAAAAGTACCACTTGTTTTAAAAAGGAAGAAGTATTAGTATCACATCAATCATCTCTTATTTTGCCCTTTTTCATGCTGATTAAATGAAAAAAAGATAGATGGGCTTGGGTTCTAGATTAGCTTTTAAGCACTTTTTAATTTTTTTATAATATTTGATTTATTAAAAAGTTTTTTTAAAAAATTAAAAAGTGCTTTAAAAATTCAAAAGCCACAAATTAGTAGATATTAATTTTTTATTTTTTGACTCAAAAGTCATTTAAGTGTGACTAAACTATTTATCCTTTTATGCTCATAAATATTTTCTTAATTTCAATAATACCCTAGCTCAAATCTTTGATAAAATTTTATTTTTTGTGCATATTAAAAAAAATAATTAAAAATCTGAAAAGAAAAAAAAGAGAAAAAATAAGGGAGAGATTTGCCTAATTTTATTTAAATTATATATTTTAAAACTTAAAAATAACTTAAATAGTTAGTTTATACAAAAAATAAATAAATAATATAAATTAATTTAAATTTTAATTATTTTAGAAATAAAAATATCATATTAATTCACTTTTTATAGTGTTAACAGTTTTAAGGACATTTCAGTCATTTGATCCAAAAATGCTTAACAACACTTATGTATCAAACACATCAATAACTTTTTTTAGCTTAAGCGCTTTTATTAAAACACTTATTTATAAAATAAATTTTAATACCTAAAAATATTTTAAACACTCATACCAAAGCTACTTTTTTCCGCTAATTCAAACGGGCGCCTAGTCCTTTAAGTTTTCTCCTTAACGCACGAAATGTTCTCATCATTGATAGAGTATTACTTTGGACATAACACATGCTCCTCCCCGTTTCAAGATAGTTATCATGGTTTGTTTTTCAAAAATTAATTTTGATTAATTTTTTAAAATTAAATTAAATTAAATTAATATTTTAAAATTAAAATTTAGATATTTAAAAATTATGAAAATACTATAGATTGCAATTTCTTATATCAATATGATAAAAAAAATACATTTTAAAATATTAATTAAAATTCATATTGTTTGACTCTCAAAAGAAAAATTGTAAAAAATATTTTAGAACGGAGGAAGTACCATGTAATGCAAATTGATTATTGATTTTATTATAATAATAATAATAATAATAATAATAAACCTTACGTGAAGCAAAGTAACTAGGGTTGTTTAAAATAGAACCATAATCGATAGCTTAAACTAAAATAGTATTATTGAATTATTAGTATCAGATTATTGTAACAACAGTTTGAGAGTGATTTAAAATTTTATAAATAATTAATTGCTGTTCAAAAATATATTTTTTTATTTTTTAAAATAATTAATTACTGACTCACAAGTTATGTCTCATGTCATAAGTTTAGTGACACAAATTATGTCTTGAGGCAAAAGAAATTAGCCCAAGTCATAAATGCAGTCATCAAGTTATATCTGAAGGCAAAAGAAATTGATCTCAAGGGACAAATCATGTCTTCAGTGACACAGGTTATGCGCGAGGCACAAATTATGCTTGTAGTGACACAAATTATACTCTAAGGCAAAAGAAATTATGTCTAAGGCATAAGTTATGCCTCATCGCATAAGTGCAGTGACACAAGCTATATCTGGAGGCAAAAGAAATTAAGCTCAAGGCATCAGTTCAGTGACAGAAGTTATGCCTTATGGCACAGATTCTCTAAAATTCTTGCGTCGTGACTCAAATATTATAGAACTTATGCCCCAAGGCTAAAAAATTCTGTCTTGCGAAATTAATTTTGCTCAGTGAAATTAAATCATAATTAAGAGTATTTTGCCCCATAAATTTTCACTAAATGAGCAGTAAGGTAAAAAATTAAAAACCACAAATTCGAGGTGTAAAAAATAAAAATCATCCTAAAATAAAAATAGTCTATATAAAATAATTTGTTTTAAAATTTGAATTATACCACGTAAATTAGTACGAGGAGGGTATCAAAGTTGAGGGGAGACCCAAGTCCAGAATGAGTATTCTCAAAGCAGTAGCCCAGCACTACTTATTATTCACTCACTTGTCCAACCCAATGAGCTTTGGCCCATATTACATTTGACGCAATGTTGAAAAGATTAAGAAACATTAGATGGCTTAACCACTTTTTGGATTAGTATTAAAAACTTAACCATCGTTTGAGATTTGGTTAAAAAAGAGTCACATTTTAATGTGACAACAAAATTTGCAAAGAAACAAAAAACTCTGGCCGGAACACAGAAAAACTCCCCCCCCCAAAAAAAAATCATTGGAGTTTGATAATTCTAAAGTTTGAAAGGCATGTTTTAAAATAATTAGAAATATTTTGATGAAATTTTAAAATGTCAGGATGAACACTAGAAGTACAAATTGTTAAACAAAATTGAAAGTAAGGAGATGATTATGTATGCGTGATTGTTGAAATTCAAAATCGCTGCACGTACTCACTGCATTTGAGGCACAAATTTACAGATTTTTATTTCTCCACTCAGTAGATGAACTGCCATCCACAATATATTGAACACAACAAACTCATAAAGTCCATCACAATATATAATCTTACTATTTATTTTAAATAAATTTTAGTTAGTGTATGCGGTAAATAATCAATATATGATTTGTGTAAATACATTAAACACTTAGTGTCTGTTTGATCATTCGAGATGAAATTATGATATGAGATCATATGAGATGAAGTTGAAATTTTGTTTGGATATGTAATTTGAAATTCTTAAGTTGTATTTTTTTTTTTCATGGATATAAAAACCCCACAAGTTGTGAAGACTATCAAATTTCTCCAATTTTTATACAATCTTACCAAGTAAATAAAAATTTATAACAAAATATAATACAATAACACAAAATTATTCTAAAAAAAATACAATATTTATTGATCCAACTTTAGTTCAATAAAAAATAAAATTAAACATGTGTTGTAGTGTACTACTCTTTAATATATCCTTCCATATGTTGACAGAGATTGGTAAGAGTAATAATACCAACAACAAATTTTATTTACAATCTGAAATAAATGGTTGGTAAATATAAAAATGGTGGGATTTGATCTTATGTGGGTCAAATTTTATATTTAAAAAAATTATCTCATGATTTGAAATTTCAAATCAAGATTTTTTGAGAATTTGGGATTTGATCTCATGATTTCAAATCATAAAATGAAATCGCATGTCCAAACGTTGATTTCATCTCATAATTTCAAATCACGAGATGAAATCGCATATCCAAACGCCTACTTATTATACCCTTGTCATACATTTAGTATACACCAGTGATAGAGTTAGCCCAATTTTCTGAAGAGTAGCGATTACCCGTTATAGACAATAGCAACTATCTGGGCAATTTCCTAATAGCCCATTTGACTTCTATTTTAATGCACCTTATGTGTGGTCGCCTTTTATCAGTGGCCATTTGCACTTTTACTCCTATTCATTGTCGTTTTTTTAATTATGTCATTCGTAATAAATAATTATTTTATGGGTCATTAATTTATATTTTTATATTAAAATATTTTACAAATTATGTTCAAACACGATTTCAGTTACAAAAGAATTTATGTTTTACTTCGTATAAATTCAATTTTAAAGAACAAAATGTACAATTTTATAATTTTCAGTCACTCATGTAGTAACTTGATCTCATGCTTGATATGCCCAATTTCGGTTGTATGGTTCATATGACTTGATGATCTCATGTATTAAATTTGTCGGACTAACCGGAGGAACTAGAGTATAATTTAAGGATTCGGCTTAACACAATAGCTTTTGAGTATATATATCATATTTATTTTTTTATTAATTTAAAAGCTAGTAATTTATTTTAAATAACTAAAATTTCGAAACAATAAGCTTCAAATACCAATATAGCAAAAAGTACATCTGTTTAAGTTAATTAGACTTTCCCATTTATTTATTTTGTTGTTTGAATGGTCATAACAGAAATGCAATCAACTAATTTATGTTAAGCCAGCTAAAACTTACAAATAAAACTAAATGGGGAACAATCAAGTTGTAGGTATTAGGCAATTAGCTAGCAAAACCCTTAAAAAAATATTCAAATAAAACTTTGTATTACTATAAAATATGATCCTCCTAGCTGAGCATCACTAAATATGTATGGTCAGTTACTTTTCACACCCTACCCCATCCTCTCTCTCTCTCTATATATTCTTCTTTCTTTAAAGCTAAGTATACAACATATTTAGTAATGTATATACTATAATAGCTTCCTATAAATTCTCCATTTTTCTTTGTGTGATCAAGAATTATTGTATGATTGGAAGAAAATGGGGAAAGATTTATTGCCTTTTTTGCTGATGGTGCTGGTGCAATTAGGTTCTGCTGGCACAGCTATTATATCAAAGGTTGTAATGGATGATGGGATGAACCCTTATGTCCACTTGTCTTATCGCCAGATTTTTGCAACCATTTCTATTGCACCCTTTGCTTACTTCATCGAGAGGTAATCCTAAATACTCAAACAGTAATTATGCAAAAATATTTATTCATTTTGTCGTTATTTTCTTTTTAATTCTGTTTTGATTTCACTTTCTTTGAATCAAGGGTCCTCACCTCTCTACCTCACAATAATAGGAAATTATAAGGTTTGCGTATATCCTACTCTACCTGTAATTACACCAACAGTAGTAGAGTCTGAATTTTTATTAATGGGGTTTAAAATATGAAAAAATAAACACAATAAGAAGCCAAAGAGGATTCCACATCTAAAATATATGACTCCTTCGGCCTTACCTGACTCCGCCTATGCGCTGGCTATGTTAATGTTATTCATGTTATGCAAACATATGTTTCTAATAACTTGATTTCTGCATTTTTTTTTCCATTTAATTAGTTCTCTCGGTTTCTTTGTTCCCTCAAATCTGTTGATAAAATAAATTTTTAACAAGAAAGTAATTTATGTTTTTTTTTAAAAAAAATAATGAGACAATTAATTACGTATCCAAGAACTCAGAATACAGTTCCATTGTAGACATAATTTGAGATGTAGTCTTCTGCTAAAAAATTTCATTATAATTTCATCTCTCCATAGTATTTGAAAGATTACTGTTATATCTCTGTTTGAAATTATATACTTACAATAAAAGAATATTAAATTAATTAATTTTTAAACCCAACAAAAAATTGTACGGCTTTAAGAAATTTAACTCCTCACAATTATCTAAAACTTAGATTAATTTCTTCTAAAATAAAAGAAATCCTATTTTATAATATTAATAATAAAAATTGTAGAATTTTAACGAACTTAATAAACCGACCACATCAAATATTGTAACACTTAGTTGTTTTAAAAAACATTAGAGAAGAAGAGTATTTTCTGAATGTTTTTTTCTCTCTGAAAATAAAGGGAAAGTACATTATTCAGTTGAAAACATTCAATATATTTAAAATAAGTAATCTTCTCAGACTTTCGAATCCATTTTGAGACAATAGTCAGACTTCATCACATGCATACAGCCGCGCAATGCACACATCCACATGCATGAAGTACAATTAAATATACTCCTACTAGCTTGTAACAATTATATATTCCCTTTCTTTTCCAATAAATGATATCTTTTTACTCTAATTTGAATAGAGAAAAATAATCATATAAAAATTATCGTGTTGTTTTCCTTAATAATCTATGTTAATAGTATCTTTTATGATGTTCTATAAGAAAAGATCATATATATATAATTTAAAATATTACGCAATCGTAATGGTTCATATAAATGGAATCTCTCAAAGTAGAGTGTCATGTCAAAGCTTCTTTGAGAATAAATGAGGAACTTTAATTAAAGGGGAGCAATTCTCTTTTCATATGGTTCCCAATCACATCTGAAATTTGTGCAAATACAAGAAGCTTTTCCAGTAATGTTTAATTTTTTTGGTGCCGTCGCGTCGTGTCACGTCCTCCCCACTAGTTTCTTTATATTTTTACCAATAAAAAGCTTGTGTGTTGTCGTTTTCTTTTTCTTTTTTTACGTATTTTTGTAATATTATATTATATTATATCATATTATATTGTGGCTAGACTGAAGATTTTGTGTCCCACCACAGGGAAACAAGACCTAAATTGACGCCCTCTACACTTTTCCTAATTTTCTTGTGTTCTATTTTCGGGTAAGTAATATTCCTTGTTTAGAATATGGTTAGAGATTTTTAATTAAACTACGATAAAGTGCTAATATTATAAAATTTTCGATTGCGATATGATATTATATGGTACTTGGAGGGTAACTGGAATGCAAATGACATATCTTATCGGATTAAAGAATTCCACAGCAACTATTACAACTGCCCTCGCTAACTTAGTCCCAGCAATTACATTCCTTCTTGCCGTCCTTTCCGGGTAATTTTATATAATCACATCACTTATCCAAAACTCTTATTAATTAATTTATGAGATTAACTTTTAGACTGTTAGGTCATACCTAAGGGATATTTACAGATAAATATATATTTTTAAAATGTGAGATTTGTAATCTTATTTCTATAACAGGTGACCTGATGGTGTAAAAATTAATTTCTTATATTGACAATGTACATTATCTAAACTCTTTATCTATAACGTGAAAAAAACTTGCAAGTAATGCTATAACATGTTAAATTAAATTTGTTTTCACAATCTACCTATTTTTTTATGATAATTGTGATGTCTGAATCAGTTTTCGCATACCTCAGCTAATCCTATAACTGGTATCAGATAACTCTATCCATCAAGATTAGAACAAATGAGAAGAAACCACCTATTATTTTTGTTTCTGTTGAGATTTAAACGTTAAAATTAAATTGATAGTTCTTAATCCATTTTGGGATAGAAATATGGAATTTTCAATGTGTAATTGTTTTATGAAGGCTTGAAAAAGTAGGGTTGAGAAGTAAAGCAGGGCAAGGCAAAGTGATTGGGACAATACTGTGCATTTGTGGAGCTATGTTGCTGTCATTATATCATGGCAAAGTGTTGATTGGACAATTGGGATTCCACTGGAAATATTCACAACATGATACAAGCAAAAATATTATTGACCCTAATTATAACAGCCATCGAAACTTCTTCTTGGGGCCCTTTCTAGTCATTATCAGCACTATCCTTTACTCTTTATGGCTAATCATACAAGTACGTACTATTTTTGGCCTTAATTTCAATCTCTTTCTGATAATAACGTTTTTGGATAATTATCTAATGAGATAGTTTCTAAATTGCATCCTGTATCAATGATACACAAGTTTTTCGAATTCATTATATATTAATGATACAACAATTCACGCTGATCATTCTGTAAGTGTTGCGCATAACTAATACAAAGCAAATTTCAGAAATTGTTATATCACTTATATAGAGCGAATTGCGTATTATTAATACAGAGCAATTTTCAGAAACTCTTGCTGCATTTGATAATTATCCAAACAATCACTATGTTTAATAATTAGACTTCAAACTATCGCTATTTCTAAAAATTTTCCCAAGATTTGTCAATCCAATTTTAGTTGAATTTGTTTTTTTCCTTGTTAATTAGCCTAGAGTGAATGAGAGGTATGCAGCTCCATACTCTAGCACAGCTTTGATGTGCTTCATGGCAAGCTTGGAGTGTACAATTGTTGCCCTTTGTGTTAATCATGACAAAAATGCATGGTCTTTGAATCCCATAAGAGCTATTTCTGTTCTTTATAACGTAAGTACATAAGTATAATATGTATTTATTATATCAGTTATTTTTTTATTTATATATATATATTACTCACACATGTTTTTTTTTTGTTTATATTATAGGGAATTGTAAGCTCGGCATTAGCATTCTATTTGGTTACATGGTGCATAAAGAGGAAAGGACCTCTATATGTCTCTGTATTCCTCCCATTGTTATTAGTCATTTCTGCCTTTCTCAGTTGGACACTGCTTGGCGAAAAATTATATGTTGGCACGTAAGTTGAAATAATTCTATAAATAATAATAAAGTATCACTAACAAATATAACGTACAGTTAATAATTGATGTGTAGTCTTATTAGTTTTTTTTGCTTTGACCAGAATTGTGGGGTCAATATTGACTGTTATTGGACTGTATGGTTTTCTATGGGGGAAGAAAAAGGAGATGGAGCGTATTAAGGAGGAGAAGGTATTTAATAAGAAGAACCAGTTGACCAACATGATTGACTTGGAGGAATTGCAATTCTCAGAAAATTCAATTCAGAAATTCACAATTAATCCCCAAAGCAAGATATGATTTACTGTACTAATTATTCATCATGTTGGCAAATTCATTACTCTTATATACCTGTTTTTAATCAATGTAACTTTAGTTACATGTAGCAGTACGTTGAACAATAGTGCAACATTAAATAAATGCATGGTAGTTGGGTACGAATTGACAAAGCTATTAATTAAGTTTCAATCATAAGTTGGATATCTATGTCAATTTGGAATAATCTCCAGGATATAGGGTTCATAATGACTATTTCGAAAATCAAATTAATTATGGTTGTTACGCATGTCACCTATAAATATATCTTTTGAAGTGTAGATAACTAATGTAAAAAGTTAAAAAGTGTTAAATGGACGGATCAAAATAGGTTGCATAATGAATCATCTAACTCATTCCATTCAATTTTGACCCAACTTTTCCCTATATAAACTTGGTTCATACGGAATCACAAGGCAAAAACTTTATATGTACTAGAAATGCAATGTAATCATCTTCATCTTGTTTACGACTAAACTTGAACTCAATCTGATTCTCTTGAACATATTATTTGAGCTCACATGGACCATCTTCATAGTTATAGGAATGATGGCAAAACTGGTCAAATAGCAGGACTCTAGTTATATGCAGACCAAATTGACTAAATTATTAATCACATAAACAAGCGAATTATTGAGCCAACTACCGAATTGAGTTGGAAATTGTTTTTTAAAACAAAAACGAATTATATTGGGGGATTAATAATCAGCCCATTGCTAAAATATCTTGTGTCCAACCCATGAAATTTTGAACGGGCTGGGTGAATCAGTAACTTTATGGGCCATATTTGACAGCCCTCTATATAAAGCTATACGTTCATGGTGAAGCAACGGAAGTAGTGTATATCTAATGCAGTTTATGGTTTCTGGCCCAGGGATCTAAACTATTAATTTCAGTTTAAAACATAAGAATAAAGATAATTATAGTAAAAATAATTTCTTTTAGGGCCACTTTTTTTTTTTTTTAATCCTTACCATTTGGCCAGTGTTGCAAACGCAATAATCATATGTTAATTAGTAACTAAAAAGTTTATAACTTTCCCTGGTTTAGCACTTCAAGAATAACTTATTGTTTCATTTAGGCCATGTATTAACTATGACTATTTCATTGTCTTTTCATTTCCTTTTACCTTCCCCTTTTTTTTTTTTTACATACTTTGGGCCACGATTCATGTGTTTATTTTGTGCCTCATTATTAGTTCAATAAATTTCATAAATAGGTATAGTTTTGCTCCTAAGTACGAAGCATAGCAATAGTTTGTGTATTTACGAAATGTAACATCAATTTGTTACGAAATGTAGAGGATACACTATGTTCGCGTGCAAGTGAAATACATTATACCCGCGAGCATAATAAGTGTATTCACACATACAATATTTCTACCTAATTGAAATCGCACAGATACAAATCAATTTACATACACCTCAATACACTTTACGTGTATGTAGGGTTGTTTATTAGTCAATTTAGATTGATTTTGTATATTATCGATTCGATTTATTGTTTCATTTGTAAATATGCTAAACCGTCAAATCAATAAGGTAATTCTTATCGATTTTCGGTTAATCGATTAGCGGTCCTTAATGGTTCAGTTTTCTGCTTAACCTATTGAAAGATGCACCTCTTTCAATTGTTAATATATACGGTCTTCACATAGTATTTATCGCAAAAACAAATATCTTGAACTAATAAATATGAGTTCAAAAAATTTAAAAAATATTTATCTAAAATAAACTACTAAAAATAAGTAAAGTGAATGACATGTGAAAAATCATATCTGTTCGCTCAATTTAGTTGAATATCAACACATTGTATCTATTCGCTAGACCTGGTTGTAACAACACTTTCTCCTTTTGCTAGATACAGTGATTTTAAGGAAAATCGTTATGTATCAGATATAACATTCATTTGGAGAGATTAATAAAGTTCTCAATTTTATTGAATACATTTTCTCAAATTACCGGATACTTGATATAATTCAAAAATATTTTCAGATATTTCATTCATTTAGAGGGAATAATAAAATATTCAATTTTAATTGATACAATTTCTTGATTTTATTGAATACACAAATACAACCCAAAAATATTTTTTGATATAATATTCGTTTAAAGAGATTAACAAAGCCACAGTGTGTATTAGTGTGTTTATCACTTTTTATTTTGTGAGATAAACCTGTATCAATACAAAAAAAAAGATTATTATAGATTTAGATTTATAATAAATTAATTGCGGTGATTGGAGAGAGAGAGAACGAGAAAGGAGAGAGATGAGCAAGAGAGAGAGAGAGAGGAGAGAGGCGAGTAAGAGACCAATTTGCTATGAAAATGATAACTATGCTATATTTAATAATATTTTAAAACTATAGCTTATATATTGTAATATAATAGTTATAATTGCTTATTTATGTAATTTTCCCATATTTGTTAAATAATTGGGCCATGAGTTTAAGATGTTGGCTAGTTACTCTTCTGGACCATTTGAATAACTTTGTTTGGCTATTAGGCTGATTAAAGCCCAATATTGCGTAAGGCTCAAAATTGTCATGAAATAATTAGTTTGTTCCTCCTTTCATATCTAGTTTTTGCATATTCGTCAGCGTTTATGCAATTTACAGTATTATTTGCTTTTTATAACATCAGGATGGATTGTTTGTTTTTTATTTTTTATTTTTTTATTATCACTACAAATGATGAATAGTCAAAAAATCCTAAAACAACATGGTGTTTCACACTGCTGTTTTGTTTTAACATATGTTGAAACTTTCATTCATTAACAGTTTAACAATTAAATTTGAACCAGTTGAAATGAATTGAGAAAAAACTGATTAAAATTCAACCCGCTCATATTTAATCCGAGTTAAAAAATAGGTTGAGTGATGGGTAATTCGGGTTTAACCCATATTCTTGCTAGTAATCCGGGAGGAAGCTTAGCTCATAACAGCAAGTATATACTTAGCTTAAAAGTTCTTCATTTGCTAAAATTATCAGTCACAATATTGATTAAGATAATAAGAACTTGACAGATTTCTACCCATCTTAACTTTTCAATTTGCGATTAATTAATCTTTTCAGTTGATTCTGATATTTTGTAATACTTGAACTATAATTTTTCTTTTAAAATCATGAAAACATTTTCGTTTTGTATGTTTATTACTCTGTGTTTCAATTTATGTGATAGTTTTTTATTTTTCGCAAGTCAAATTGGACTAACTCAAAAATCATAAAAAAAGTAATACAAATTGAAATTCTTCTCCTATCAATAATGATTAAAACGATTTATTCTTTTTCTTAGTCTTTCACGGGGTAAAGACAAAAAATAGCAATGTACAAATTAGAAAGCAAAATATATCATCTTTCATCGATTGCTCGATCTGATCTGATATTTTTGATTGTAGGTTCATTTCTTCCTTCTTTTATTTTTTCTAAGTTAGTTTATAAATTTTATTCAATTTTTCGAAGAAGTTTGATTAGTTTTTTGACAGAATCAGTTTAAATTAATTATTGATTTTGATTAATATTTTAAGATAAGACAATTCTATGTACATCTTAATTTATTTATATTTTCTTAAACTGTTTATGTTTTTTATTTAATTTTATCTTTTTATTACTAATTTTATTTTATTAATTTAAAAATATTAAAATTAAAGATTCACAAGGTTTATGCACAGTCCCTCAAAACTTACGCCTCGCCTCGTATCAAGTAAAATGTCCCAGCCCGCTTCACACCCACGACTATACTCAATGCTTCTTTCTCAAAATAACAGAGAATGGTACATAAATACTAGCAAATAAGAATTTTTTTTCATAAACTACATTATTTTTAAAATTATATAATATACAATATATACTTTATAAATAAGTAAAAGATAAATATTTTAAATATGATATTTTTTTCTATAAATTATTAAAGTAACTAATGATATCTCATCCTTAATTTAAATAGATTAAATATAAGCAATATTTAATAAATTCTTATAGATTCTCAATCCTACCTTTTAATGCGGAAACAAATATCAAATCTTACAAATTGTTTATTATCAATGCTACGCTACAATTTATTCTTACACTCTATCAATAATATATAGTATATCACCAAATATATATGCTTAACTTAAATTATATAATATATCAATACACACATATACACAATATAGTATATAGTATATTATGTTGAATATATATTATATTATATTCACACTCTTTATGAGAATAAGGGTAAATTCAAAGGGACAGTCGTGGAGGATGAACAAGAGGATGATTTAAATAATCTTTTTATAAAATATAATTTAATATATGGTATATATATAGTGTTTATGTCAAATATATTTTGTATTATTATATTTATTTATTATTAATTCGTATATTATTTGGTCATATACATATAATAAGTTCTAAAGTATATATTGACATCAAGAAGAGATTTGTTAAGAATTTTTGGGAAAATTAATATGAAGAAGAGAGGGGAATTCTAGAATAGATATTTTAGAAATATAAAAATTGTAAGCAACATAATTAAAAATTTTAAAATTTAAAATAATTACATCTTTATAATTTTTAGAAAGTAATTACAACTTTTGCAATTATGTTTACACCATTATAAGGTATAAATGACCCGAAAATTTTCGTAGATGTAAACTTGTCTAGCTAGAAACGATTATTCATAAACTTTATAAACAAAAGATGCGTATTACTTCGTTTTTTTTTTGTGGGGGGGAGGGGGGAGGGGGACATGTATTTTGTAGTCCATTAAAAATATCATCATAGCTAATAGATATACGAACCTTTTTTACACAAGAGTTGAAAGAAAAATAGTAACATGCACGTGAATTTGTAGAGTAAAATTTAGGATCTTTGTAGGATTATGTTCTCTTATACAAATTTAAGGTGGACATAAAAGTTGATGCCTTTTTTCTTCTTTTTTTTCCCCATCTTCTACAATATTCCCAAAACAAAGAATGTTCAGAAAAGCACCATTTTTCTAGATGAAAAGTAAAGAAATGGGAAATAAAACATAAGAAAAGAAATCCACTGGCGTAGTGTACACTATTGAAGGATTCTATTCCTCGACAGTATAATAATCCTCGCTTGTATGGTTCTATCCTAACAACTAAATTTATGTCAATTAATTATTGATATTAACTCAACCTTTATATAAAAAGAGTTCGTCATGATAGCTTGTTACCATCGCACTACTGCACCGGCCATGCACACCACAGAAACGTGCCAAACAAAATATCCCAAAATTGAAGGGCATGACCGTTAAAGTACCTCAATTGGTGCATAAAAATGACGTTAAAGTTAGGAACAAGGATACTTTATGCATCCATAGACACAATTTTATGCAGCGACAGATCCCTCAAAAATTGAGGAGTGATCAGTTGAACAGAAAATTATAAATATATATCATATGGTGAATATGCTTAATAAAATATTCAATTTCGCCGCTACTTTTTATGCGACTGCGAAACATTAATAAAAAGGCAACAGAATATTGTGGCGTCATGTTTTAAATTGTAGTAGTAGTTGAGTAATTAAAGAGGATTATCCCATCACTGAATGATTTTCTGTTGTAAATATCTTTTGACCATAATTCTTAGATGGCCATTATCTTTGTTGCTTGTTAAATCTCTTTCACGAAACAATATCGGAAAGTTGGGGCAAAAGTTATTTATTTATGCTTTTTTTGATGGGGACTCAAGTTCCACTGATCAAAGCATTGATCAATTATTTGTTCTTCCAACTTTACGATGCTCCTTTTATTCAATAATTGGCTAGTCTTCTTTTGATTCTGTGGTGGAACATAATTTTATAACACTTTTGATTTTAAATTATGTATATATATATATATAAAATATTAACATATTTCTCTTTTTATCGTTTGATTTTAAATATGTCGCATAAAATATTAAAATAAAAAAATTATTATATTAAAAAAGAATACTTTTTTAAACGGTAAGAGTAACTAATAACCAAGATTATTGTCGGTGCATGATTATGTTCTTTCAAATCATGCGTACCACAAAATAAACAGATATTATAGGTGGTAGGATGGAAAATATTTTTCAAAAGATTTAATTTTATAAGTATCGGGTGAAAATTATTTTTCATCTGTCAAGTTTGCTTTAAAAATTAATTTTTTTTTTAACTTTGAAAAATAAATATTCTCTCCCCTTTATTTTAATTGACTTTTTAAAATATCTATTTTACTTATTACATAATATATATATATATATATATATATATATATATATATATATATATATATATATATTTTATCCCTTGCATTATCAACTTTGTTTTCTTCTTTTTACTTCTTTAAAATCATTATATATATATATATATATTAATCGATCTATGTAATAAATTTTTTAATAAGAAATAAATATTAATTTTTGAGGTAAAATAAAATTAAAAAAATATTAATTAAATATACAAGTTAATTACGTTCTATAATAAAATATATTTTTCTTCCATTTTAACTCTCCAACTCTGTTTTTTATGTTCCATTTAAACATAAATACTTATTTTTATAATTTTATTATTTTTATTATACTCTTCAACTGTAATTTTACTAACTAAAAATCGATGAACGACCGTTAGTTTTCGTAAAAATAAAATAAAAAATGGGTATGCATTGAATAATTTACACTGAATAATATTTGGTATTAACACTGAACTTTTAATTTTACTTTTACGAAAACTAACGAACGTCCATCGATTTTTAAAATATAGAATTACATTTGAAGTGTATAATAAAAATAATTAAATTATAAAAATTAGTATTTTATGTTTAAATAGAACATAAAAAATAGAGTTGAAGAGTTAAAATAGAACTGGAGTATCAAAACAAAAAATGAAGATAAATTTAAAATAATGTGTATGTATATGGCCACCTAAGCATATGTTTAAGGTAAAATTATATTTTTCACTAAAATAAATTTAAAGTAAGTTAAACTGAATACATCATTTCAGAATAACTTTTATATATAAGTTGGCCTTTAAGTTTGTCCAAAAAAACTATTTACTCATTTTAATTAATTTTATGAGCGAATTATTATCCTCTTATCCTTGTTTGAAGGGTAATTACTAACTCCTAAATGCAGACAAATAATATGTGGTGTAAAGCGCGCAGTCCAGCTGGAAAATATTGGAAGTTTCAGAGATGCCAATATAGCATCAATGGTGGAAGTTGTTGCCGCAGGAGAAGCCGAGAAGGTAGCGGTGGAGAAGCAAAGGAATTGAACAAAAAGTAAAAGGGAAGGCCCTCACAAAAATAGGAATGATAATGGAGCGAGACAGGCACGGGGCAAGACAAGTTTCGGCTTATGCGGGTTGGGGCGGGGAACTCTCACGTGGGGTAGGCCGGGTTGCGAAATGAGTTCAAACAATTTTAAAAAATTTAGAACGGGGCGGGGCGGGTTGATTTATCGTTTTTTTTTTTTGCATTTGCAGCATATAGATTAATTTGCATGGAAACAAATTACAGGGAAGATATTTTTTTAATAGAAAATTATTTTTCTTATTTTATTATCTAAAGTTGGATATATAGTATTCTTCTTATTTTTTAAAGTTAAAAGAAAAATATAATCATAACATTGATAACTATGTTGTGCTACATATTTTCTTTATTTAAAAGGATTTGATAGACAACCTAAAATTGTTAATATGAATCTACATAAATAACTCAAATTTATTTGTCAAACTAAGTCAACTATTAAAGATCATAATTTATAATATCAAATAAAAACTTTCAGCAAGAAAAATATATAGTTAAAATTATTTTATAAAAAACCCCAAATTTCACTTTAAAAGTAGTTTTATTACTAAATAATAGAATTGATATTATACTAATGTAGTAATATTGGTGTCACTATATATATATATTTTTTATTTTCTAATAAATGATATAGAATCATACAAAAACAACATTTACCAAATGATTCTGTGATTTCTCTAAAATATTTCATTGCAATCCATCTTCTTAGTTATTTTTCCTGCAAATGATAATAAATTTTAATTTAGTTTTCTAAATTTTCAGAAAATAAAAATTTTTAAAATAATATGGGCGGGTGGACGTGATACAGGACAAAATGAGTTGAAAATAAATAAAAATGTTAAGAGGGACGAGGGCGGGGTGGTTAAAATTTTTCGAGTTAAGGCTTAACCCATCCTTCATCCGCTCCGCCCTGCTTCATTGTCATCTCTATAAAAAAATTTACTTTGTCAAAATGTTAGAACACCTCACAAATATTTATATATTAGTTTATCGTGCGTTGCACTGCACATATGTCTCGTGTTAATATATTAAATTTAATATATATACAAAAATTATTGAAAAATAACAATTTATGTCAAAACAAATGTGATATATACTTCAATAAGTATGAATAAATGTTGCATTTCAAATATGTTATTGTTAAATAAATGTTGTATCTCAAATATGTTATTATTTGCACGTGACAGTTCCTTAAAAGAAATTGTTAATTTATATTTTTTTTTGGTTGTTTTGACCGTTTTATCATAATAAAGAAATTTATTGTCTCCATTGATAGTAATCTTGATAGTATTGTGTCAGGTTGATGTGGGATATTTGAAATACTGTAAAGATAATTAAATAATAATTTGAGTAAAATAGGATTATTATTTTTCATATAAACAATTTGAGTCGGCATAACAACTATTGCCTTTTTCAGATCCACAACATAAAAAGAAATTCATAACATGAAAAAAAGAAGAAGATAGATTAACATGAAAATATACAAGGTTAGATATTGAATTAAAGGTATTGATGTAGAAGAGTTAGTAAATAAAATTATGCAATTATAAATTCTTTTATAGAAGTGAAAGGATTTATAAATCAAATTTTTTTTAAAAGTATAAGAATATCATTATTATTAAAAAGAGGAAAAATAAATTATCAAAAAAGAAAAATTCCCGTGACCATGAAAAAAGAAAAAAAAAACTTTGTCAAATCAAAAAGGTAAAAAACTCTCGGGGAAGATTTTATTTTTTTATTATTATTTTTTTAAGATTTACATTATAAATAGAGTTATATCACAAGTAGAAAACATAATATAATAAAATAAGGTAAAAAAAATTATTACTATCAAAAAGGAAATAAATGAACTTTTTTTATTTTTTATATTTATACCAAAAATAGAAAACCTAATATAATAAAATAAGGTGATGAAAATAATTAAAAATAATAATTGTATAAAAATAGTAAATGACAATTCTGTCTTTATATTGTGATGTTTTTTAATGAAGGATAAAAAATTCAATCAACATTTTTAAGGGTCTTCATACTTTTAATATAATACTAGTTTTAGTGTACGTGTGTTGCACATGTCTTTCACATTAATAAAAATAATTCTTTAAAAATAACTTAAATAATATCTAAAAGATGTGTTTGTATAACAATATAAGAATTCAAAAAGAAAAATGTGAATTTATATATTTACAATTTTTGGAGAGTTATTGCTTTTTCAAAAGCGGGATTTACCCACACTCTATTGATAGATGTAAGAAATATATCAAGAAAAATATATTCACAAAATAAAAATGTTAATATAATTAAAAAAATATAGAATTTTCACAAATACAATATTTAATATAGTATTTTGGTATATATTATGTACCTAACATCACAAAATGAAGGTTTTTCAGTAATTAATTTTTGCAGCAATTCATCGACTATCTATGATGATTCACTCATAAAGTTATAATTTTTTATTACGCGCGAATTTACAATTAAACATATAAAGTTTAAATGTATCTTAAACTCAGATTCTCAAAAATAAAAATAATAAAAACGGAAAGAGAAAAAAACACTATAAATTATTATTTTTATGGAAACTAGAAAGATTGATACATATCTCATTATTCATGAAAAAAAATTATTAAAGACAAAGTTCAACTTCTATTCATAAGTACTATCTCTCTTCATTTTTTTTTTTTTGCCTCCCATGAAGATTTTAGAGCTCACAAAGATGTCAAGTATATCTACAAAGAATATTTTGTTAAGTAAATGTGAGTAAAATATTATGCATATATTGAATATCAGATTTGTTGATAAAATCTAAAGAAATTATCAAAGATTGTTCCATTGGAAGATTGTATTGCATCTTCAAATTAAAAAAATTATTTAAAAAAGTACTAGTAGAAAAGTGACTGATGCATTTTAGAACTATAATATTGTTATTAAATGCAACCTCAATCTCCTTATTTACTAATACAAAATTAGGATTAATATTATTAATGCGTCAGTTTATGATGTAATATATTTTGTCTTGTTGTAAATATTTTCTCACTTTTCAATATAATTATTGAAAAGTATAAAATGACTTTTGTGTCATGCAAAAAAAATAATCTTTAATAGTAAAAAAACATATATATAAACATATAAAATAATATAAAAATAAATAAGAACTCAAACATATATATAAAAATATAAAATATAACGCAAAAAGAAAAATATTACCTCTTCATAACTAATGTTATAGTTATTCGAGTCTCTTCCTTTGTTATCTTTTTATACTTTTTTACTAATTCAGTTCCAATTATTAAAATTTTTATTATCAAATGAGAACTATATTGCCTTAAATTATTAATTGACAAAATTTCATTCACAAAATCTTTTTCAGATTACATTGAAAGATTATCTAAAATAAATTATGCACAAGAATTTTAATTATATTAATTTATAATTTTATAAAAAAATATTATTTTATGAGATGAAGAGATTTCTTTACCTGAAAAAATGAAACTTGTGGATGTATGAGTAGTTGAAGAATTCCAGTTACAAATAACACAAATTTTAAATTATGTAATATCAATATAAGACTCCATTAAAGGAGATAACATATTATCAATATTAGCTTCAACTAAAAGAGTTTTGAATTATAAACAACTTGGGTTGACATAACAATTATCATTGTCTTTTTCAAATTTATCAATATAAAAAATGTTCACAGCATATAAAAAAATTGATAGATTAACACGAAAACTTACAAGATTGGAGATTAAATCAAAGGTGTTGATGAAGAAGAGTTGATAAATTAAATTATGCAATTATAAATTCTTTTATAAAAATATAAAAATTTATAAAAAAAAATATAAAAATATTAAAACATTACTGTCAAAGAGGAAAAAAAAAAACACTTTCATTACTATAAAGAAGAAAAATGAAACTTCTATGGAAAAGGAAAAAAAACCCTTTTCCTTGCTATGAAAAAAGGGAAAAAGAAAGTTTTCCAAATTAAACGGCAAAAATTTTTCGGTGGAAGCTTTTTCTTTTAAAAAAATAATTTTTATAAAATTTGCACTATAAATAAATTTATGATATAAGTAAAAAATTTAATATAATATAAGATAGAAAAAAATTTGTGACTATCGAAAAGATAGAGCAAAACTAGGTGGAAATGTTTTTATTTTTAAGATTGCATCATCAATAGAGTTATGTCACAAATAAAAAATTAAATATAATAAAATACGGTGATAGAATAATTTTAAATAATAACTGTGTAAAAACAGTTAAAATGACAATTTTATCTATTATGATGTCTTTTAATGAAGGACAAAAAGTTCAATCAATATTTTTAAAGGTATTCACACGTTTAATATAATATAAAATCAGTAGATAGAGTAAAAAAAAAATAGTTTAATTACATAGTGCCTAATTAAATATAATCCACTTTGTCATGTCGTTTACTAGGGGTAATTTTCACTTGAAAAAGATAAAGGTAATAGATCCCCGTAAAATAAAGGGGTGTTGGTAAATTTTTTGAATTAATTTAAAAGATAACTTATTTATTTTTCCATTAAAATATTCCAAAAACTAAAAATATGTGTCAAAAGAACATTTAGAAAGTTTAGGGTGTGTCAAATGTCTTTCAGAGAAATATTTTGCGTTTGAGAATATTTTCTTGTAAAATATCTTTTTTTTAAAAATAATTTTTTAATTTATTTTTTTGTATTATTTAATATGTAAGTAAAAATATTATTTCAGAATTATTTGTATATAATCTTGGCAAGTGGAATGTGTTAGCGATTGACACATAGAGAAAGGTTTGTTCGGAATTTTTGGTCTGATATCCTATGATCCTATCTCTCATGTTCATGATATCTACGTAAAAATATGCTTCGATCAGATTAGCTAGGTATAGAGGTGGTGGAATTAGGGCTATGGGAGGTGGGTTGGGCTTAAGGTGTATTCGAGAGTGGGAGAGTACAATAAATATAAAATACATTTTGTAGAACTTGTTTATTTATTATTAATTATGGTCATATCTCAATGCATTATTTAGAAATATTGAATTTATTATATTTAAATAATTATATTATTATTCTATTTATTAATTTTTAAAGGACATGTTAAATTAATACTCAACAATTAATAATAAACGAAAAGAATAGAAAATTAAACCTTAAAATATTTAAACATACATGACTTTTTTAGTGAAATAATTTATGATGACAAATGTACACTCCATAGCAAATATTGTTTTGTTATATATACATGTGGCCGCTCAGAAAAATTTAGTAGTTAACATTTTCTTCTCCTTCCCCCCGAGCCACCTAAGGTCACCACATATATATATATCCTATAAACTTATCAGACGTACACCAATTCAATCATCATTCACTTCAACTATTAACACCGATCCAGCTGCTAGTAGTGTGAAATTAAAATGGGAAATGAATTGTTGAGTTTTTTGGTAATGGTGATTGTGCAATTTGCATTTGCTGGTATGATAATAATATCAAAGTTGGTCATGGATGGTGGCATGAATGCCTTTGTTCAGTCAGCTTACAGACCTATTTTTGCCACCATTTCCATTGCCCCTTTTGCTTTCTTCTTCGAGAGGTATATCCCTTCTTCCTACCTACCTTGCCAACTTTAAATTTTAATTTCTTCTTCCTTTTTTTTTTCCACAATGAACAATTTAATTTCGGGGTTCTAATATTGTCTAGGTTGGGTCCTACTCTAATACTATGTTAAAAAATAAATATTTGAGCTAACTCAACCCTTAGAAGTTAATTTATGAGTAGAATTATCCAAATCTATATAAAAAGATGAGCGATGAGCTATCTGATTGATCGTCCAATATGAGACTCTTTTAATTTTTCAACATATTTAAATTCAAAATTTCTTTTTAAAAGAAAAAAAAACCACGTAAGATTCGGGGCGAATACAAGGGCATAAAGTGTGCGCTTTTGTCGAAATGCTCTATTGAAGTACGTAGAATAACAAAAAGAGTACTACTTCTATTTAATCAGTCAGTTATTCAGTTTCAGGAATTGCTTCTTGGAAATGACCAAAGCTACAGCAGTTTGTTTTGTTATCTCTCTTCTCTTTTGTCACGTTTTCCGGTTGATCAACAATACTTTTCTAGTGGCACTACTCTTTTTTGCTTTTTCCTTTTGTTATTTTCTGCGGTTGTTACATATATTTATATGTATGTTTGTTTCTTTAGTTTCTTCTCCCAATATATCAGGCAATATTATACTTTTGTCTATTACAAAACAAATTGCATTGATATAATTTTTATAGTGGTCTGGTTTCAGCATTTTATTTGTTTTAATTTTAAAATTTCATGAACTTATTCCGATCCATTAACTATGCCAAACAAATAATGAAGCATGAAGGATGATTTTTCGTTTCTTGACAAATTAAATTGACGTGTATATCTTATGTGTCCCTTCAACATAATATTGTATCCTCGTCTCTTGATTCAGCTTTTTCTTATAATTTCGTCATGCATTTTGACAGGAAAACTAGACCCAGAATAACACGCTCTATTCTTTTTCAGATATTTTTGTGTTCTATCTTCGGGTAAGCATTTTCTTTTCTGTTCAAAAAACATAGTAAATCTGTTGGTGCTCTTTTGTTTTTGCTCTGTTTGTTTTACATTCTAGAAGAATAATGAAAGTGAGAAGCGTATTATTTGAGTAACAGTGTGATTTTATAATTTATTCAAAAGGCAAGTTTACGTAATTCGCTTGAAAAGACAGTCCAATGCAATAAACATTTGCTATACGTAGGGTCGGATTAGTTATGACTATTATATGTAGTGTTATTTTGTAATTTTACAAATTGTTATTTTCACATTTTGTAGTGTGACCTCCTCGTCAAATAATAGTAACTTGACATGAATTTTACTAGTTATGTCAAAACTCTTCTTCACTTAATCCACTCAAAAAGGGGAATTGAATTTATATTTTTTGAAAAAGTGAATTAGTTCCTCCAATTATCAAATTTACCAAGGGCCTTCTATAATATTTCTTGAGCAAATATTTGCGATATTCTTCGAGGCCTAAGGTAGAAATAACATCTGCCGATCACTTTTCAGTTATGTAATTAAAAAAATTGAGTCGCAAATTATACAAATAAAACTTCATGATAATATTCTAAAGTTTCAACTATAAAATTTTAAACTCCATGATCATAATTGAAAAATAGTTATTTGTGAATTTTACCCTCCTTGTCTTTTAATTAACAAAAGCTCCGTTTCACCTAATATACAAAGTAAATTAACTAATTGTAATATTTTAGTTAGGAGGCAAACGGCTTAAATAAAGTGACATGAAAAAATAGAGATTATATCACCTATTCTAATTTAATTTGGATTGATATGTAATTATACTTCTTATAATAGCTTGTTTTTGCCATGAAATATGCAGGATAACAACAAACCAATATGTATATTTCATTGGGTTAAAGAATTCAACTCCAACAATTGCTTCAGCCATTGATAATCTAATCCCAGCTTTCACGTTTATCATAGCCGTACCCTTGGGGTAATTAATTTCTCTACGATTCCAAAGTAAAAATAATAAATAAATAGATGTAAATAATTTTAATTTTTGTGGCTGCAGGGTTGAAAAATTGGGGTTAAAAAGTATAGCAGGACAAGCCAAGCTTTGGGGGACAATAGCTTGTGTTGGAGGGGCCATGTTATTGTCATTATATCATGGCAAAGTGGTAATTGGCCAATTGGGATTCCACTGGAAATATGCAGAAAATACAGGAAAAGATGTCAATTCTTCCCATTCCAACTTCTTTTTAGGACCTTTTTTACTTATAATGTCCAGTCTCACTTATGCCATTTGGTTAATCATTCAGGTAATTAATTCTACTCCCCTTTAAATTTCTCGATTTTAAAATTTTCATTATCGAACGCATGGGAAGTATTAAAGTTATGGGTCCAGTCTTACCATTTAAAATGTAACCCATTATAGAACTAATTATTTTTTTCTATTTCTTAATCCTTCATTTTTGTTATTTCTGGGTTAATTATTAGGGAAGGGTAAGCGAGAAGTATGCAGCTCCATACACATGCATAACGTTGATGTGCTTAATGGCAAGTGTAGAAAGCGTCATCATTGGCTTTTGTGTCGTCCCTAACCTTTCTGAGTGGGCTTTAAATCCTATTAGAGCAATCTCAGTTGTCTATAACGTATGACTCTTTTACTTTAACTTGTATTCTTCTATCAAATTAATAGTATTTTTAGTTCCTCAATTACTGATAAATGTAGATTTTGATGATCTCTATGATATCTGAACTAAGTATATTAAACTTTTAATTAATTGACTTAGTGCATTTTTCATCTCTTTGTTTGTAAACATTTAGAAATTTATCATAATCATTTATCGTTCCATCACTTAATTACTCTTGTGTTACGTTAAGTTTGTACTGTTACTTAATATTTGACAATAATATAGTTAGGTAAGTAGTCAAATAAAATATACTTTCTCCAAGATGGGATCAAAACACACAATTTAATTATTTAAAAAGGTTAAATATGTTATGTCATATATCACAGGGAATAAAAGTAGATTTTATCAATAATAATATGGACCAAAGTGCAATTATCCAATATATTTAACTTATAAAATGACTTTTAACATTATCCGTTTATTTTAACAATATCAAAATAAGTATTCATCCGATACAAATTTCACTTTTCTCCAGTCCGTATCATAAATTTTTCATAACTTTTTCTTTGTTTAACTAAAGAAGACCCAATAAGTATCCTATTCATCCATTCCAAATTAGTTTATGATTGATAAGTCTTATTTGATGTTTACTGCAGGGAGTTATGGCTACATCATTTACATATTTTCTGAGCTCATGGTGCATTGAGAAAAAAGGTCCATTATATGTCTCTATGTTCAACCCGTTGCTGTTAGTTATTTCGGCATTTCTCAGTTGGACTTTGTTTCGTGAGAAATTATACCTGGGAATGTAAGCATATATAGCCTAACACTTTCCTTTCATAATGCAAGCTCATCATAGTTTAATTTCTTAGTAAAACATTTAGCATTCATTTTAATGAGATCATTATTTTGTTGATATGTATATATATCAGAGTTGTAGGGTCAATAATAGTAGTGGCTGGACTGTACGGGTTTTTATGGGGGAAAAAGATGGAGACAAATGAAGAGGATATTAAAGAGAAGAAGGAGTCCACCAAATTACAAGTTGATTTGGAATTGCAATTACACAATTCGAAGCAGATATCACCAGATTTTAGCCAAAAGCTAGGTAGCTGAAGTATGATGGGCCAAATTGGAGTACTACTATATTGTAATAAATCTCTTTTTAACTTTCCTTTTTCATCACTTTCATTAGTTCTTTTGGTTTTTTTATAATTTCATTTAGTTATTGCATGCTTTAATTTGCTTTTTCCACCTTCTTTTCAACACTTCCACAGCAATCGTTTTCCTTTCTTGGTATTTAATTGCTTCACTCATGTTCTTGGCTTTTGATATAAGTGCTTTCCTTTCCATAACTTTAATCCTTCAACTTTTGAGCAAAGCCACATTCCCAGACAAAGATTTCTCTTTAATCAAAGCAAATAATAGAGGTGAGTGATTTGAAGAAATGTCATTTTTCTTATGCTTTTCAATATGATGTTTTAGAACACTGATTGCTACACAATATATATATATATAGCTAGGTCCCTAAGAAAAAGTTTAATTTTCATGACTTTATGTTTTTTTTTTTTTTTTGCCATTACGCAAACATTATTTGTAAGACATTATTTTATGATATATGGTCCACTATTATAACGACTGGTCAAATTCTCCTTTTTAAGTTTTTAAAATTGTTTATTATCCACCATTATCTCCTCTTTCAAAACATTAGTTATTCAGTTATAGAAGCAACTCCATAAGCTTTTGTTGTTGCGTCTCCAAAATTGTAATCATGGTATAATTTTAATTTATTTAATTATCAGAGACTTCTAAGTATGCAAGTTTTCAATAAATAAAAATAGAAAATGAAAACTTTGTTATTCAATAGTATAGCATGACTTATACACACATATCAACAAAAGTGTATGTGGATTTATTAAATTGTTAATGATTCATCGGCAACAATAATTACAACTGATAGTCCAGTCTAAGTCTCGCAGATCAAAAAATTTGACGGGCTAGCACGGGTTGATCCTACATTTTAAAGGGTCTTAAAATAGTCAGCCCAATTCAATTCTAAAAGGGCCACGGATTTGGGCGGATTAGCTCTTCGTTTTTTTCGATCTTTTTCTTTTAAATAAGGAAATTTCGTTTTACGTTTGAACTTATCTGTATGACAATTTATTGACATTTCTAACATATGATTATATGAAAGTACATAATTCGATGATAACTTATAACATATTCAACACCAGCACATCATCAAGCATATTTGAATCCGCTAATAAAATTATATTAATTAACATTTTCATTTTCGTATACATTCATATGCAAATTTAATTAGTTAAACATTATCATATAACTATATATCAAAATTAATAATATTTAAAAATTCACTTCAAAACATTACCATTTTGAATTTGGGTAAAATCGTGCAACCGATTTCGAGTTGCAACAAGTGTTTGAACATTTTCATGATGGATGCAATTTTTATACTTGGTGAATAAAAATTTTAATATTAGAAATTTAATGCTAAATGAGTAAAGTATTGTGTAAGGTATTAAGACTTATTTAGTGATCACTATTCTTGATTTTTACTTCTTTTATTACAATCTTCTTTTAAATTTAAATTTAAATTAAATAGTCTTTTGGTACACGGACTGACCTCAACGCATATTTGGTCAAGCCCCAAGGGCCAGCGAACTGACTTGGGCTGAGCTTATAAGCCTCAGCGTAAATGGGCTTAAAAAATACCATAATAGCAGGCTAGTTTCAGCCAGCCTCAACGGCCAAGCCCATTTTGATGGCTCTACAACTTGTTGATGTAAGGTAGGGATTCAGAGTGTACACTGAATTTTTTTTGATTAAAAATTATTATATATATATAAACATTTTGAATTCTCTAAACACAACAGTAAAGGTTGAAATTCACCTTGAAGTTCCAAGTTTAAATCTCAAATAATACTTTTCGAACCCTCTCAATGAAAATCCTAGATCTGCTACTCATAGTATTCTTATCTATTCAGACCTAATTTACTCGACTTGAGTTTAGATAATTTTACTCGGTATAAATTCCGTAAAAATTAAGTTATTTAACATAAATTGTATAGTATTTTTGATAATTTGTTATAATATTCATCAACTAAAGTTATGTCTTTTGAGACATGTTTTTGTAATCATTTTAGAGGAAAATTTTTTGATAGGTAACGTGGAATGGTAGATTATATGTGTGTATATGTGTTTTTTTTTTTCAAAAATATATTATGTCTTTTAATTACAACATAACCTGTGGGAATTGCCCTCTCGACAACACGACATAATTTGTTTCATATTTTATGATATAACTTGCAGATATTACCATACTAACATATATATACAGTAAAAAAGTTCTATATTATTTTAATATCAAAAACTTATTATATTTT
This sequence comes from Datura wrightii, assembly GCA_035772735.1. Lineage (NCBI taxonomy): Eukaryota > Viridiplantae > Streptophyta > Magnoliopsida > Solanales > Solanaceae > Datura > Datura wrightii. The sequence goes on from JASDFA010000014.1 coordinate 40,154,753, forward strand.
TTACAGCATATTTTATGAGATATTACAATATGAAGATATAAATTTATATTTTTAAAAAAATTATTTATTATTTTAATATAAAAAATATTTTCACCCACTTATTTATTAATTAGAATAGTAAAAAATAAAAATATAAATTATAAATTTAAAAAATTAATGAGAGTCCTTAAGTTTTTTTGTTAAAAAAAAATCATACGTATAATATAATTTTATTTGAAGTCTGTTTTACAAGTTTTTTATATGGAAAATTATTAAAAATAATTTTTGATTGATTTCTTCTCACTAAAAAAATTAATTTCTAATTTATAGTTTTTCTTGTTTATTGAAAATTTATCAACTGCTCTTTTTTTGAAATTATATTAAATTTTCGATCCTTTTTTTTTGTGTTTTAAATTTCTTTGATCCGTTTCATATTTCCTTTTTTATTATCATTATTATGAAAATTTGTACTTTTATTTTTAAAATACTAAATATTTTTTAGAACAAATTAATATTCATATATTTAAGTTATACAACTTAATATTTTTTATATCATTAGCTCTTATTTATATGTTGTAGCACATAATATATCTTTTTTTTTTTTAAATTTAAATTTCACATTTTTAAGAAGGCTCACCTATAAATATTTTACTAAATTATCTAATATTCTAAAAAAAACATACTTATACTAATATTGTATAAAATTTAAATCTAACATATACATATATTAAGAAAAATTGGAGTCCTAAAAATTATGAGGCCCAAAGTAGCAATAACTTAAGCTGCTTCACCATTTAGTCGACCTTGCACTCATAAGCTTAGATTATATATAAATAAATAAAAATTGAAATAACATACATTTCAAATACAATGTGAGAAAATCACTTATATTTCAAATAATTATCTTGCAAAAGAATGTCTTTTCAAAACTTTTTTCCTTCCAGCCTAACGCACCCTAAGTTTTCGACTTTTAAAGAAAAGAGCTGATGGAATATAGGAATAACAAGATCTTCTTCTGCGGATGAAATTGCTTAAATAAGTTAGTCCCTTCAAGTTATTCGAAAAAGTTACTTACACATGATCTATGTCTTTATATTTTTTATTTAATTAAGGTCAATACATATAACATTCCTTAAATTTGTCTCTATTTTTCATTTCGATATTTCAACTCAGCATTGTTCCATTTTAATTCTCCAACTCTATTTTTCATGTTTCATTTAAACACAAAGTACTAAGTTTTATGTTTTTATATTTTTCTAATTATTTTCTTCAACTGTAATTTTATAATTTAAAAATGTAAAAATAAAATTAAGTAATTAAGTGTATTAACTCTCTTAATGGTGCGTGAAAGCGGGAAAAGAAAAAGTAATTAGCACTAATAAATTGTACACATGTTGTTTTTTAATAAGGCATTATAAACTTAGACTACTCTTAATCTTTTTTTGTTAATACATAATTGTATCTTAAACAAGTAACAAGGTGAGTACTCGTTTAAATATTTTTGACAAAGTGAATTTTTGTGGGGTACTTTCCTTTTACTTTTTGTTCTATTCCTTTTCTTCTTCACCGTTATCTTCTCAGCAACAACTTCAACCATTGATATATTGGCATCTCTGAAATTTCCAATATTTTCCAGATATTATTTGTCTGCTTTTATATAAACATTGTTGATAAACTATTCCCCAACTAATTTCCAATTTAAAACATGACGTGAAAAAGTTTGTTGCCCTTTAATGTGTGCCTATGAAGCATAAAAGTGTGCCTATATTTAAAGCTTATAAGTTCATACATTCTAATTCCTTTATGTTATAGGTTAATAATGTGTATCCAATGAGTTTCGTCAAATAAATATAAAGGTGGGATTAAAATTAAACTACTTTTATACACGTTTTGAGATATTTTAACATTCATAAATTTATGATATTGAACTATTTTCTTTGGTTCGTGTTTGTGGCGCGCCGGCCGTGCACTGATTCGATGCATGAGGATATTTTTGAGTCTCTATAGTTAGTTATCCACTATTCTATCGGACTTTCTCTAAAAAAGATTGAGTTTAGGTTATGACAGGGGTGAACGCAGAATATTGATACTCAACTTCTCTAATTTTAATATTTTTAATTTTTATATAATTTTATAAAATAAATAAATTATTATCACAAAATAAGATATTGAAATATCCTAAAGTGCCATATCGATAAATTATATATCTGCATATTCTTTTTATAAATAAATATTTGTGGTTACAAACTTTCTACTTTCAAGTACTCCCCTGTTTCAAAATAAGTATTGTTTTAGCTTTTTAATTTTGTTTCAAAATAAGTGGTGTTTTACATAATCAAGAAGACATTATTAATGTTATTCCAATTTTACCCTTATTTAAATGGAGAGAGTGTTACATAATCAAGAAAATATTAAAGAGTTACATCTTTTTCAAGATCTTTATTAGGAGTAAGTGGGTAAAAATATGTTTTTCTTTTTAGAAATAAATAATTTTTTTAAGGGGTGTGCCCAAGCTAAAATCACAACTTATTTTGAAACATAAAGAATATACATAATTTTATAAGAATCCACTAGTTAATAATATTAGTACCAACTGGTTATTCTTTAATATTATCCTCTCATACTTTACTGTCAATCTCTTTACGTCGAGTGTTAATTTTTCTTCACTAAATTTAAAATGATGAATCTTTTTCTTACAATATATAAACTTATCAAATTTTATATTTTAAAAAATTTGAATCACGATTTGAAATTTCCAATTATGCTTGGAGAATTTGAAATCCCAAATCATGTAACTAGACCAACATCTTAAAGGGAAATTTAGTCTTGTAATTCTTTATAAATATATTTTAAATTTTTATATCAAGTTTACAAGAAAAAAATACTTTTTATATATAAAAAATTATTTTTATTCAACTTATAAATAATTATAAAAAAATCATTCCGCTACACCTTAAACTCATGACTCAAATAAACAAATATTGTTAAATCAAAGCCAATAATTTGTAGGAGTAATAATGAGACACAAAATCAATATATAACTCGTAGCCAAATTACGTAAAAACTTCACACATATCCGAGAAGAAGTGAGATTTTTTAATTTTTTATAATTAAAATAAAAGAAAAAAGTTTTTAAAAATAAATAATTTTTTGCAAATTCAATATAGAACTAAAAAAAATAAATAATTACGAAAATATCTGATTAAAGAAAGTGCGAAGTTATTCGAATAGAGAATTATGCACCGTATGACAAGTTAGTTATTAAGTTATTGCATTATTTGATATTAATATTATTATTTTTACAAATATATTTATTATTTCCTTCGTTCTTTTTTAGTTGTTAGAATAAGATTTGTATACTAATTGAGAAAAAAGTTAATAAAAATTATAATTTGACTAATATAACTTTATTAATTGATAGGTATTTTTTAAAAATATATAATAATCATTCTTTCATATTCTAAAATAACTTAAGTACTAAGGATAAAATTAAAATAATTTAATTATTTTTTAAATTTTAAAATACTTTATTATTTTAAAATAATTATTTTTAATATACTTAATAGCAAAAATAAAATCGGAGAAATATGTTCCGAAATAATTTCTTCATTACTTTATTTTGCGTGTTTCCGATTAGTTGACCGGAATATTCAAGCGTTCGATGAAGATGTTGATAGTACCTTAGTGATACTGATGAAAGCGACGCCATCTTTTTCATTCTTACTATCAATAGTCTTGTCGTATTCTAGGATAGTATTTAATTTTTATATATATATTTTTTATTTCATCATGTTTGTTGAGCCACCTCTATAAGAGGGCTAGAGGATGAGTGGGTGTGGCAAGGAATTCAGGCTACGGGAGGTGGGATGAGGGTAATATGTGTTTAAAAATTTTTTTAATAAGGAATGCCACTTATATCAAACTTGTTTTTTGTTGTTTTATTTGTGAAATTAATTTTCTTATTTTCAAAAATTTATTTTTCTAAGAAAAATATCAAACATTAAAAAAATGAAAAAATAAAAAAATAAAAACTCCTCAGTATATATAATTTCTTTATTTGTATTTTTGTCTATATAAATTAGAAGATTAAACATTATTATATTTACACATACATGATTCATTTATTTATTGTGAAATAATTGAAATCACTTGTCAAACTTTAATTTTTATGATGAGAAATGTACACTATGCACATGTGTGTGTTATTCTCTATGTAGGTGACCATGCATATGGATATCCTATAAATATATAGTTCCATATATGCGCCTATTATCAAACACCAAAATTTACTTCTCCTCTCTTCCTATTAATACTGAAGTTCCTATTTGAAGAGACTTAAAAAGTACGTGGCTAATATATATTCTCCATTGAAGTGTTTAATTTGGGTGATTGATAGAATTAAAAATGGGGAAGGAAATGTTGGTTTTTGTGGTAATGGTGATTGTGCAATTTGGATTTGCTGGAATGATAATAATATCAAAGTTAGTGATGGATGGTGGCATGAATCCTTTTGTTCAGTCAGCTTACAAGCCTATTTTTGCCACCATCTCTATTGCTCCCTTTGCTTTCTTCTTCGAGAGGTATATATATCCCTTCTTCCTTCATATCTACAGCCTACAATTTTAATCTCTTCTTCTTCTTTGTTGATATCTTCATATTTGAAAATATGTTTTATATCTTATCCAAACACTACAAAGCTACTTAAAAATAATTTTGAATTTTTAACTTAAAAACACCTAAATAAGTCAATTCAAACAGACTCTTAGTCACTTTTATATTTCTCTTATTATAATTTTGTCATGCATCTTGACAGGAAAACTAGACCCAAGATGACACGTTCTATTCTTTTCCAGATATGTTTGTGTTCTATTTTCGGGTAAGCATTTTTCTTTTCTGTTGGAAATAATTGCACTCTACCAAAAGTTTTCTTTATGATAAATCTGTTTGTTGTGTTCTTATGTTATTGCTCTGTTTGTTTTCGTTAGCATAACTGGCCACTATTTTATGATAATATTGTGAGTTTTACTTGTGAAATTTTAAATTCTACGAGCAATGGCTGAAAAGAAGTTGTCTGTGAAGCCGTTTGGGTGGCAAACGGCAAAATAAAGGGATATGAACAATTGAAAATCATATCAAACATTATAACTCTTTCCTTTTTTTTTTCTTTTTTTACCGCAGGATCACAGCAAACCAATATGTATATTTTATTGGGTTAAAAAATTCAACTCCAACAATTGCTTCAGCCATTGATAATCTAATCCCAGCTTTCACGTTTATCATAGCCGTACCCTTGGGGTAATTAATTTCTCTACAATTTCAAAGTAAAAATGATCAATAAATAGGTGTAAATAATTTTATTTTTGTGGCTGCAGGATTGAAAAATTGGGTTTAAGAAGTACAGCAGGACGAGCCAAGTTTTTTGGTACAATAGTATGTGTTGGAGGTGCAATGTTATTGTCATTATATCATGGCAAAGTGGTCATTGGCCAATTGGGATTCCATTGGAAATATGCAGAAAGTACAGGAGAAGATGTCAATTCAGTCCATTCAAACTTCTTTTTAGGACCTTTTCTACTTATAATGTCCAGTCTCACTTATGCCATTTGGTTAATCATTCAAGTAATACTACTCCCCTTTATTTTTCTCCACAGTTACAAAATTAACTTTAGTTTACCCAGTAGCGAAGTTATAAATTTTATTAAGAATATTCAAAACTTTAATATATGTATATTTTTAAAAAAATATTTTTAACCTATATATACAATATTTATTTCTATATATGCAATATAATTTTTTTGATGAAGAATGTTCGAACAATTAATTATAAATAAATATAGCAACACCATTGCTCACACCCCATAAAATATGAAAACCAAAATACGCATAATCTAACTTTGATATTGTAAGGACTAAGCTAAATAAAGTATTAGTGTCGTTAGACTCATCATAGCAAGGTTAGGTATGGATTATTAATAGGAGAGAAAATCATTTGCATCTTATAACTCCCATTATATAAATATGCTTTATGTTTTCATCCTTCGTTACAACAGTCATTTCATTCATGCTTGTTAAATATTTTCCTCAAAAAATATTTCGTGCTTGATATAACGAACTAAGCCTCCTAATACAACTTATTTTGTTCTTTTTTTTTTCTCATACAAATTTATCTCTAACTATTTCTTCTTTTTTTTGGGTTAAATTAGGCGAGGATAAACAAAAAGTATGCAGCTCCATACACATGCATAATGTTGATGTGCCTAATGGCAAGCATGGAGAGTGTCATCATTGGCTTTTGTGTCGTCTCCAAACTTTCCGAATGGGCATTAAATCCTATTAGAGCAATCTCAGTTGTCTATAACGTACGACTATTTCATTTTTATAAAAATTTTGTATTGTTCGTATAATTTAACATGTTAAAATGGATAACTTATCCTATATATTTTGAGGTTGCTGATTTCAGTTTTCATCTCTCCCTCCAATAAATATTTCATCACTTTTTTCTTTGTTTTTAATTATAGAAAGAATGACCAAAAACTACCCAATTAATTTGTTTGTAAATAATACACGTGATGATAAGTTTTATTTGATATTGACTGCAGGGAGTTGTGTGTACGTCATTAATATTTTTCCTGAGCTCTTGGTGTATTGACAAAAAAGGACCTTTATATGTTTCAATGTTCAATCCGTTGCTGTTAGTTATCTCGGCATTTTTCAGTTGGACTTTGTTTCGTGAGAAATTATATCTCGGAGTGTAAGCATAGATTGCCTAACATTTTCTTATCATATTACAAACTAATCATAATTTCATAGTATAACATTTAGGATTCATTTTAATGAGATCATTTGTTGATATATGTTTATATATCAGAGTTGTTGGGTCAATCATAGTAGTGGCTGGGCTCTATGGATTTTTGTGGGGGAAAAAGATGGAGACAGATGAAGAGGATATTAAAGAGAAGGAGTCCACTAAAGTACAAGTTGATTTGGAATTGCAATCACACAACTCTAATGGTCATCATCTACAGTCGAAGCAGATGTCATCAGAAGCCTAAGCTGAACTACGAATATGGGCCAAATGTGAAGAATTCAAATATTACTTGTAATAAACATCTCGCTATTTTTGCATAAGGTTATTTATTAGAAAAATATATGAAATCTATTTACCTTTCACATCATATGGAGTATTTGCAACTTGGCTTCAATTGATTTTGTAATCTTTTAAAAATGTAGTCTTAGTTTTATATTTAATTACGTATAGAATATTTAAGTATAACACATAAAAGATCATTTTCTTTCGTTTAATTTATAAAAGGCTCATAATTATCTCCATTTCAATGTCTCTTGCATGCAAGATATACTCCTTCGACGTCGTTCATCCCAATGATCAATGGACATATTTGTATAATATTTTTTTTATTTTATCATTTACTTAAATTGATATCTGAAATTAATGATCCAATTAATTTAGATTATATTAATAAAATCCCGTAAGTCAAAAGAGCTTCCCATAAAAAAATTTAAAAAAAAATTTAAATTTTAAGAGTTTCTTACGAAAAGATTCTTTATTTTCACGATAAATCCAAGACATTCAAGGTTGTTTGATATGATGCATTAAAAAAAATAATGCATATATATTATTAATATCTCGTATTTTATATATGTATGTATTTATTTTGGTAATTAAATTTTTATTCATCACCAACGTAATATCAATAGAAAGCAGGAGCAGCACTCTTTAGGACTCTACCAAAACTACTGAACCTCCCAGCCAAACTACTCTTATGACAAAAGGAGTAGTTTTCCTTAGAAAATGGACTCAACTTAGGATATACCTAAAATATAGATTATTACAAATTCTTCAGAACTGTAGGTCTTGTAGCATCCTTGCAATCGTAGGAGTGGCTCTGATGTTGCAAATACAAGCAACCTTCCAGTGTCGACTCGCCACAAACGTCCTCACGCTGGTTTCTTTCGATCCAAATATAGCATGCATGGATAATGATGCTCCAACTTATATACTGATCCCAACTGATGAAGTTGACTGAGCTACCCTTTAGCCATCTCAATATTCTATTCCATACGTAGAATCTAGTGACTGAGCAGTTTGTGACCAAATGATCTATAGTTTCAAGTTGACTATGACAGAACACACATATAGGATCAACAAACATTCTGGTATATTTTTTTAATCTATATATACTTAATGCAAAAATTATTTGTAGATTCTATTCGATATTATGGCATATAAACTAATAAATAGCAAACATGATATTATCATGCTAAGAGTTTTTTAACGCATGTATTAGAATGATTAAAAAAATTATGCAATACATGTAAATATGTTGGGATGAGGAAGCACCATAACTAAAGTTTGATATGATAGTAAATAATGAAAATGCGTTGGACACAATATTTTACGTGGAAGCCCTCAAATAAATAGAGGGGAAAAACCACGGGGTAGAAGGATTCACTATATAAATATGGGAGTACACTACTCTCAATTACAAGGCGAAAACACTTGTAAAAGGAATAACTCACTAAAGACACTCAAGACTACAATATTTGTCTTGGTATATAACTCTCTTTATGTTCTTACTCTTTTGGATTGTAATTTTTGTGGGGATTTGTGGATCTGTGTATATGAAAATAATGAAAGCAAAACGTTCTATTTATAATAGAGCTAAACCGTGTAGAAGGGTGTAAAGAAGAGATCAATTTGGACAAGGTTTGTCCTCTTTTTATCTTTTTCTTGTCTGACTAACTTTGTTGACATTCTCCCATTTGAAGATTTAATTGAGAATCAATTATATCTTCACACTATCCTTTCTACCCAATCACTGCAACGTTACGTTTCTGCTAGGTCAATAGAAGATCGACACCATATAAACTTGTTACTGTTGATCGGCTTCGTAAACATATCTGCTAGGTTGTCATTAGTGTGAATTTTCTGGATATCCACACTGCCTTCTTCCACCTTCTCACAAACAAAGTGATACTGAAGTCGTATGTGCTTTGTCCTTGAATGAAATGCCGGATTCTTTGCAAGATGCAAAACGCTCTATTGTCACAAAACAGAGCAACCTTTTCTTGCTTGTGCCCGAGCTCCTCCAGTAACATCTGCATCCATATTGCCTCTTTGCTAGCTTGTGTAGCTGCTACATATTCTGCTTCCGTCGTAGATGTAGCCACGATATACTGTAGTTTTGAAACCCAGTTTACAGCTCCTCCAGCAAGAGTAAATACATAACCTATGGTGGACTTGCTTTTATCAAGATCACCTGCATAATCTGAATCAACATAACCTTTAACAGTAAAGTCTGATCCTCCATAACACATTGCAACATCTGAGGTACCCTTGATATATCTCAGGATCCTCTTAACAACATTCCAATGCTCACTACCAAGATTAGCCATGTATCAACTAACCACTCCCACTGCTTGTGCAATGTTTGGTCTTGTACCTACCATGGCGAAGCTTAAACTTCCCACTGCTGATGCATACGGTAGTCGAGACATCTCTATCCTCTCTGCTTCATTGCTAGGATTCATACTTGAGGATAACTTGAAATTAATAGGAAGTGGGGTAGAAATTGACTTACAGTCTTGCATCTTGAAGCGTCGCAAGATTTTCTTCAAGTAGTTCTCTTGAGGAAGCCAAATCTTTCTATTATTTCTGTCTCGATGAATTTGCATCCCTAGAATCTTGTTTGCTGGTCCCAAGTCCTTCATTTCAAACTCACTAGCCAACTGTGCCTTTAAATTTGTGAGACGATCTTTTTTGGGGCCTGCTACCAGCATGTCGTCAACATACAACAGCAAAATAATGAAATCACCATCACCAAATCTCTTGTAATAAACACAAGGATCTGAACTATGTCTGTTGTATCCAAGGCTTATAATGAAGGAATCAAATCTCTTATACCAACACCTCGGCGCCTATTTGAGACCGTATAGAGATTTGTTCAACCTGCAAACCAAGTTCTCTTTTCTCTGTTCTTCAAAACCTTCTGGTTGGAGCATATATATTTCTTCTTCAAGCTCTCCATGAAGAAATGCAGTTTTGACATCTAACTGCTCCAAGTACAAGTCAAATGTAGCACACATCGCCAGGACCACTCCAATTGTTGTGAGTCGAACCACTAGAGAAAATATCTCGCTGAAATCTATACCTTCTTTCTGAGCGAATCCTTTCACCAAAAATCTTGCACGATACCTCTCCACTTGATCATTACCACTGCGTTTGATCTTGTAGACCCATTTGTTTCCAATGGCCTTTCTTCCTCGTGGTAATTGAACAAGATCTCATGTTTTATTCTTATGAAGAGCTTCAATTTCTTCTTTCATTGCTGCCATCCACAGAGATGATTCTTGGCCTTTCATAGCCTCGTGTAAAGTTAAAGGCTCTCCATCTTCTGTTGATAGACAGTATGCAAAATTTCCCTCTATAGAATAATATGAGTGCCAAGCTAGTTTTCTTCTCTCCCGAGTTGACCGTCGAACTTGTGGAGTTTCAATCTCAGCTTGCTCTTGTTCTTCATGCTCTGGTGCTGCTTCAGAAGAAACTGGGACTTCTTCTATCTTTTCAACTTCAACTGTAGTAGTCTCTGATTTTTCTGTTGAAATGCTACCTTCTTTTGCTTGTATCTTGTTTTTAAGAAATACAACATCCCTACTGATTACCACCTTACTGGCAGTGGGATCCCACAAGCGATACCCCTTAACTCCATCAGCATACCCTAAGAAAATGCATTCCCTGAATTTCGGATCCAACTTCAATTTTTTTTGGGCGTTGCACATAACATAAGCAGGACTTTCGAATATACGTAATCGAGAATAATCAGCTGGTTTTCCTGTCCACATCTCTATTGGCGTTTTCAAATCAATTGCAGTTGATGGTGACCGATTGATCACATAACAGACGGTTTTGACTGCTTTTGCCCAGAATGGTTTTTCCAATCCTGCAGTTGCCAACATAGCTCTTGTCTGTTCCAATAAGGTTTTGTTCATTCGCTCTGCTACTCCATTTTGTTTTGGAGTATATGCCACTGTGAACTTCCTTTTGATACCTTCTTGTTTACATAAGTTATCAAATTCATCACCAGTGTATTCTCCTCCATTATCTGTCCTCAAACACTTGATCCTTTTCTCAGATTCAAGTTCCACCCGCGCTTTGAACTCTTTAAAAAATGAAAAAACATCTGCCTTTCTCTTCATTGGATATACCCAACATCTCCTGGAGTAGTTGTTGATAAATGACACGAAATATTTTGCTCCTTCTAGGGACTCCACCGGTGCTTGCCAGACATCAGAGTGGACCAGGTCTAATATTTCCTTGCTTTTAGCAGAGAAACTGCTAAACTTCAGTCTATGTTGTTTACTGGTAACACAATGCTTACAAAAGGGTAGTGAAACCTTTTTGAGCCCTGGAAGAAGCTTTTGCTCAACAAGAATCTTCAAACCTCGTTCCGACATATGGCCTAGTTTACGATGCCACATCATCGTGGATTCTTCAAATGAACTTGCTGACGCGGTTGATGCTTCTCCTTCTTGGTGGGTTTCACCCTTAAGCACATATAGATTTGCAGCAAGTTTTTCCACTTTTATCACTACAAGTGCTCCTTTAAATATTTTTATGACTCCACCATGAGTCTTATATGAACATCCATGATCATCTGATTGCCCCAAAGACAATAGATTCTTCCTCAAGTCTTTCACATGTCGTACCTCCTGAATGGTGCATACCGTGTCATCATACATTTTTATTTTGATGGACCGAATACCAATAACATTCAAAGAATGATCATCTCCCATGAACACAGATCCTCCTGAGATAGATTTATATTGATGGAACCATTCTCTCCGGGAAGTCATGTGCCATGTTGCTCCTGTGTCCATGATCCGGACATCAGTGAAACGTTTTCTGCCTTCATTATTTGATATTGCTTCACTACATAAAATATCACTATCATCCGAGGTATTTGCAACATTCCCTTGAGCATTTGATGACTCAGGGTGTTCACTCTTCTTCTTGAACCAATAATCTTTCTTGACGTGCCTTTTCTTGCCACAGTTGTGACACTTGGTATTCTTCTTACTTCTTGATTTAGGTCTACCATGATTGTGACTCCCACTGGGGCCACGTTCCGTTGGTCTTCTTCTCACCATCGTTAAAGCTTCAGCTTTCTGCGAACTTGCTTGTCTGTCTTCCTTATTTTTGCACCGATTTTCTTTTTCTTGGACAGCGGCTGCAATTTCATCGAAAACTAGACCATTTGTATTGTTCGTCGGGTTGATGATGAGTTGATCATATGAGTCAGACAGACTTTGAAGTAGAAGCTCCGCATGTTCAGTCCCCCTCTATTTTGCAACCTATTGTTGTAAGTTGCAAAAACAGAGTATTCAAACTATTGATGTGTTCAGTAACCGACATGGAATCTGCCATTTGAAGAGTATAGAATCTTCTTTTTAAGAAGATTTTATTATGAAAAGACTTGGCCTCATACAATCCCGTAAGAGTATCCTATATTTCCTTCGCTGTTCGTTTTTCAGCCACACTAGACAACTCTTGATCAGCTAGTGCCAAGTGTAGATCAGCAACTGCGTTGTTGTCTACGTCGTTCCACTTGTTGTCATCAGTAAAGTCTGTGGGCCTACCTTCAATTGCAACTAGGCAATTGTCTTTTCTCAATATCGCCCTTATTTTCATTTTCCACAATGAAAAATTAGTCCCATTGAATTTCTCACCGTCAAACTTTGTTGTACTCGACATTGTTATTTGCTTCACACCCTTCTAGATCGTTTCTGAATATTTTTGCGAATAATCGTCACAAACTGTATCGTCACCAAATTTTACTATTCACGTGAATAGTATTTTCATCAGATTTTACTATTCACGAAAATTTACTATTCATGGATAGTACCTTCGCATAAAACAGACAGAATAACCGAAGCTCTGATACCACTGTTGGGATGAGGAAGCACCACAACTAAAGTTTGATATGATAATAAATAATGAAAATACGTTGGACACAATATTTTACGTGGAACCCTCAAATAAATGAAGGGGAAAAACCAGGGGGTAGAAGGATTCACTATATAAATATGGTAGTACACTACTCTCAATTACAAGGCGAATACACTTGTAAAAGAAATAACTCACTAAAGACACTCAAGACCACAATATTTGTCTTGGTGTATAACTCTCTTTATGTTATTACTCTTTTGGATTGTAATTTTTGTGGGGATTTGTGGATCTGTATATATGAAATAATGAAAGCAAAACATTCTATTTATAATAGAACTAAACCTTATAGAAGAGTGTAAAACAGAGATCAATTTGGACAAGTTTTGTCCTCTTTTTCCTTTTTTCATTTGGACAAGGTTTGTCCTATATTTTCCTTTTCCTTGTCTGACTAACTTTGTTGACAAAATACACCAAATCAAAAATAGTGCATAAAAAATAATTATATCATAACTAATATCAGCATTACTAGTGTACAAATCATAAAGAGAAATACGTGAAATATTAGCGAAAATAGATATTTAGGTGCAATAAAAAGGAATGTTATGATCAGGGTTGGGTGAACCCTCATAGATATCAAGTGCCCACCTATATAGAGTTAAAAGATATATGGAGTCCGAAGGATGTGGGAACAAAGAATTCTTTGCATGCAAAATGCACTGCGAGACGAACGTGAAATATTAATAATACACATATTTATTAATGTTTTTATACATCCTAACAGATAATTCCTTGATAACTGTGAATGAATCCCTATGTATTATCATTCCAACACACACCTCAAGACTTATTGATTTTTGGTAAAATTAAAATAAGATAAAATAAATTCGACATTCGCTACTAATGAAAATTTATATCTACCTTCAATAATTCCAAATATTGCTTCTATCCAATTTTGATGTTATTGTTCTACAATAATATTTATCTTTTTGTTCAATAATTTTTCTCAAAGCACACCTCAGACTTACTGTTTTTTTTAATCAAATTTAAAATTAAGAAAAAAAAGAATTCGAAGTTCACTGTTAATTAAAATTTATATCTATATCCAACAATTCGAAATATTGCTTCTATCCTATTTTGATGTGATCGTTCTGAAATATTACTTCCAGCCAATTTTGATGAGATTATATTGCTCTATAATAATATTTAACTTTTTGTTCAATAATTTTTCCCAAAGCACACCTCAGACTTATTGAATTTTGGTCAAATTAAAAAACAAAATCAACCTTCACTGTTAATAAAAGTTTATATCTATCTTCAATAATTCTAAATATGCTTCTATCCAATTTTGATGTGATTGTTCTATAATAATATTTAACTTTTTGTTTATTAAATTTTTCCATAGCACACCTCAGACTTATTAATTTTTGGTCAAAATAAAAAGGAAAAAAATATTCAACATTCACTGTTAATAAAAGTTTATATCTACCTCCAATAATTTAAAATATTGCTTCTATCAAATTTAGATGTGATTGTTCTACAATAATATTTATGAAAATTTATATTTATCTCCAATAATTTAAAATACTGCTTCTATCCAATTTTGATGTGATTGTTCTATAATAATCTGTAACTTTTTGTTCAATAATTTTTTCCAAAGCATCACTATCACTTATATTATTTTAAAAACTATGTCACTTTTCTATAAATGGACATACAACTTAGAACTAAATTTAAATATTTAATATATCTTACTTCAATTATTGTGTCATCATGTTTGCTTCAAACATTTTACTTGCCAACGGTTAAAAAGAATAATATATAATATACTCACTATAAGTTATAATTTTAGTTTGATTGAGAAATCAGAAATTTAAAGATTTTTTTTTTCTTCCTCCACCTTCTTTTCATTACTCACACGGCAATGTGGAGTATTTAATTAATTCACTCATGTTCTTCTCCCAAATTATAAGAACTAAGGTTTCCCTTTAATCAATGGAAATAATTGACGTGAGCGATTTGAAATTTCATTTTTGATACTTTTCAATGGTGTTTAATTTCCCCAATTTTATGCTCTTTTTTTTTTTTTTTCCCATTATGCAAACATACGTTTTATGACATTATTTTATTATGATATATGGTCCACTATTAAAGACTGGTCAAATTCTCCTTTTTAAAGTTTTTCTAAATTGTTTATTATCGTGTCTCTTCCGTGTGGAGTGGAGTATTTTCTCTGCTCTCTTATATGTGATTTATATTAAATCATATAGATTTACTATTCTTAATTAAATGATTGAAGTTGGATAGAGCCTTTGGAATATGGGTGCAATTATATCAAATAATTTTTACACAAATTAATATTTATGTGTAAATAAAGATATCAAATATTTATTCCATTTTAAAATAATTGATATTTTTAAATTTAGACACATCTTTTTAAAAATTAATTATTTTTTAGAAAAAATATACTTCTTTAATAATTTTTTAATTATATAAATCTCTCTTTGGTTAAATAGAATAAAATTGGAAGAACTTTATTAATGTGACTTTGATTACGTGAAACACCATATAATTTGAAACAAAATAAAAATTGGAAAACACCATTCATTTTAAATTGAAGGGGAGTATTAAATTTTGAATCCATAATATCAGAAGTACAATTAGTACGTTTAAATTAAAGTTATTGAGTTTAAATTCTGAATCCACTTTTATAAGTGATAAAAAAAAATTTAATAAAAAATCGCATGTGGTATATATTCATTGATTTTGTTAAAACACCGAAGGCGAAATATACTTGGTCCTTGGCCAAATAGTTATAATTGCTAGCCAAATATATATATAAAAAAATATACTAATTATGTATAAAAAACTTATTATATATATTATATTTTCTGGCAATAATTTTGGGGAAGCAAGCATCACCTGCGTAAAAAATTTATGGGCTGTTCTATTTTGGCTCTCCCATTTAAGTAATATCCATCATAGTTTTTTTTTTTTTCGTGAATATTCTGTATAGAAAACTTTCAGGCAAAAATACTTTTTTTTTTCGCTTCTTCCGTTTCTACTTTCACATTCAGATGCACACATTTAAATTTTTAGACATTTTTAAGATGTGTTTTAGACATATATGACTGAGTATACTCATAAATGAAAAAAATTTAAATGAGCTTGTTAAATTTGTTGTTGTTTTGACAAATTGATGATTGAAACTTGTTCTCTATGATACATACATATATTTCAATCATGTATGCGTAAAACACATACATACTTTAAAAAATAAATTGTGTTAAATAAGTTTGTTGGATTTATTATTGTTTTGATAAATTGAGGTTTAGTTTTAATGATACATGAAACTTATATATTAAATTTGAGCTTATTCGAAGTAAATTTGGATATTGAAATTTGAAAAATAAAATTATAATTTTTTTAGCAAAACTTTTCAGATACACATGTCTGAAACTTTAGCCAATTTAAACATGTGTCTTTGTGGTATATGACTGAAACTCTTGTATGCTTCAAAAAATTAAGAAATGTTAAATAGGATTGTTAGATTATTGTTGATCTGACAAATTGATTATTGAAATTTGTTCTTTATGATATATGAAATTAATGTTTCGAATATGAGCTTATTTAGAGTAGATCTGAGTGTTAATTTGCTGAAATTTAAAGAACAAAAAAGAAATTTTGGCAAAACAAATTTAGGCCTCATGTTTTTGCACTTACTGGAGGTCTGAATTTGAATGGTTCAGACCTTAGACTATTAAGTGCGTTTATTTTCATTAAAATTTAAATAGTTATTTGGTTTGAATATGTTTTAATCATTAAAATGTAGAACAAAATTTTAATATCATTAATTAAGTGGTATGTTTGTGCTGATAATTTTCACCATCACTTTGTCTACAACCACCAACCACCACCAATAACCACCTCTATCATAACAATCACCACCATCATTAACTTCGCCAACCGCTGGCCATCACCATCACCAACCACCTCTACCACCATTGTCAACCACCATTACCGTCGCCAACCAACCCTGACATCACCACAACCACTGACAACCATCACTGCTATTAACAACTAATGTCAGTCGGTACCACACATACCATCTCCATTATTATAATTATATGCATTGTCACTATCGTCGTTGATGCCACCTCTACCAAAACTATATTCTCACTAGCACCACTGCGATCAATCCCTATTACCAACCACCTTCATCATCACAATTAGCATCATCATCAACTACTACCAACATATCGTCAACTGCTATATATTCTTCAACCACCGTCATCAACACCGCCAACTACTAACATCAACCAACTTTACCATCACAACCACCACAACGTACCAACCATCACCATCACATTAATCACTACAACACCAACTAACCCATCACTATAACTATCACTACCACCATTTTTAGTAACTATCAGTACCACAATAACTAGTCACTAATACCAATCATTACCACGACCACCACTACAAATCATTTCTACCATCATTATCAAAAATAAATATTTTTTTTAGTCAACGTTCAGATCTAGAGACAATATCTTAATCATTCAGATATCCATTCAGATTCGGACGTCTTAATTTTAATACAAACAAATGAGACCTCAGAAACACACGTCTAAGTTTCAAAGCAATTTTTACATGCAATTCAAGAGATAATTTATAACTTCAGTCGTGTATCTTTAAATTATGTTCAAAAATAAGTGAACATATATGAAAAAATAAAACAGATATTAATTAAATAACAATCTCAAAAACGAGTATTTATGCCATTCCCTAATCACACCACCCACATTTGTTGGACATCTCGAGCAGCTTAAGAATCTCAAATCTAATGCTCCCTGTCCGTCAATACAGGCCCATCTTTCTTTTAATAAAAAGGTGGGCTGGAAGCTGGCAGCCTGGCATATCCAATTGATTGAAATTGATTCATGACAAACTCGTAGAAGGAATCCAAAAATCACTTAATTTTCAATTTACCCATATAGTTATTTCTCCATACATTTTGAAAATCTTTGAATTTATGTTATTCAATAGCTAGTATAATAAAATTATCATTCTATTATTACTCTTTTAAACGGTCTATCAAATCAATATTGAATAAGTAAATATGGATAGAGAAAATAATAAATAACGGTTTATAAACTGGAAAATACAACGGAATACATTGATCGGAAGAATCAAAGTAATGGCGTCGCTTTCATTAGTATCAATGTTAACGTCTTCATCGGAGACGTCAATCTTCCGGTCAATTAAACTTTCTGTATTACCGACAGTCGTTTTTTCATCCTTTTCCGGTCAGTTTCGAATCCATTTTCTTATATTTTCTTTGCTGATCTAAATTCAGCTACTAGGAAATTGCGCGTGTATGTCTATAGACAGAATCGCATTGATTAAAAAATAAAATTACAATGTGTCTTCCAATTATTATTATAGTGGGTAAGAGTATCTCATATTGGTTAAAAAATGGACTGTTGATTTTATTTATATGGACTTAAGCAATCCTCCTCTTGAGTTTAATTTTTGGAATTAGTTTGATTCAAACATCATATCTTTATAATTCTACCTTGAATGTGACTTATTTTAACCTATGATACATGTGACATGTCTCTTTATCAGACATATATATAGTTTTGAAAATTTTCAAGATCATTTTTGAAATTAATGATGAGAAGATTGATTCGTAATATTAACACCACACAACAAGGTGGATTGTGTCCTGAACATACTGATGCTAGCAATAATGTCAATAACAAAATAATTCATTATAAAAAGTTCATTCCAATAGACTTATAATAATCTTAATGTAAACAGGCTTTTTCCTTTAAATCTTAAAAATTTTCTCTTTCAATTATTTAGAACTAAAGTTAATGGTAGAATTAATGGGGTGTTTGCCGAAAGAAGGGGGTGACTGGGTGGGGGTAGGGTATAAAAGATAGAATTTTTTTTTCTCGTTTTACTTAAAATTTATTTTTATATTATTATAGAATCAAATGTCACATGCCTCAATTTAATTTATTATTTTGATACGTCATCGACAAGTGTGTTAAGCATTACATATTTGATTGATCTAGCTGAAATGTCTAAGTAAAAGTTGATGCCAACTTTAAGGAACCGTCCCTATAAACAATGTCTACTTTTAACCTAAAAAGAAAAAAAAAAATAAAGAAGTTGGGCAGATTGTATACTTAGTGTCTAAAATTTGACACGAACGAATAAGAATATTCTATATTTATATTAAAAGTTTTTGGATTAGTGACTGTGCTTAGCGATAATGGGAGAATGTTATTTCCATTTAATTATTGTGTAGTGGTACCGTAACAGACATATATGCTATAAACCTTTTTTATTTTCTGTGACTAAAGATATTTTAAATTTAAATTTCATGGCGGGGTATAGCTAATTGTACTAAAATAAAGTGGAAAAGTATTATGTACTTTGCCCCTACAAACTCCTACATAATGATCAATTCGAAAACTTAACCTACGAACTAAAAGAAATTTAAAAAAAATAAAATTGACTAATACTATATTAGCTATGAGTCTTTTTACAAGAGATTAGGAAAAAAGTAATAGAGGAGAAAATTTGTAAATAAAAGTATGAAATCTTTGTAGGTCCGCTATCCTCTTATTCAAATTAATAAAAAGCAACACTTTTTGGGTGGAAGAGTAAACAAATAGAAAATAAAAAACAAAAGAAAGATTGATTCCACTAGCGTGGTGTACTCTTTCGAAGGATTTTCGTCATGTTAAAAATATGGATACTTAAAATATCGATCTATATAATATTAATGCAACCCTTTTTAGACCGAATCCGTCACCATAATTAACTTGATACTAAAGTTTTTGAACATCGTCATGCATCCAACTACGTACTACACAAACTGGCGCACCACAGACTCGAGCCCAGAAAATAGTTCAATGGCATGATTGTTAAAGTAACTCAACTGGCGCATAAAATTGACCCTAAATTTAGGAAACAGATAGTTGAGTACCTGAAAGAAAAAAAAGAGTTAATACTATCAGTGACTGATTTTTAGTTATACATATCTTTTAATTAAAAATGTTATTTATTTATGCTTCTTTGTGATAAGACGTGGTGACTCAAATTCCACTCAAAGCATTGATCAATTATTTGATCTTCTAACTTTACAATGATCTGTTATTTAATAATTCGCTAGTCGTCTTTTAATTTTCTGTTGGAATATAATTTTATCGATGGTAATTATTACTAACTAGTTTCTTCGTTTTAAATTATTTATTATAATAATTAAATAAAAATTAGTTATTTTTTAAGTTTTATTCTTGGATAGTAAGTATCTTTAAATACCACAAACAATTTAAGTATAGAGTAATAATACATAAACAAAGTAAATATTAAATAGAAAAAATATAATATATTAAAATCTAAATAATATAAAAAAAATAAAAAATTTTAATTAATATAATTTAAATGTGTAGATAAAATATGATAAATAACTTGAGCCGGAAAAAATAGTGTAATCAAGAATATCAACAATTTTTCTGTCATGCGCAGTTCATAATTACGTTCTTCCAAATCATATTTATCACAAAATAAACAGATACTATATGATTTAGGGTCTAAACCTTTATCAGTAATTAGTACATAATTTCTTTTCTATACCAAATTTAGTTTTTAGGGTGTCTTAGACCAAATTTTTTTTTTTAAAGTGAAAGTGACTTATCCCAACCAAATAAACGACCCCTTATTATTCAATCACGTGTTGCTAATTTTGGAGTCAACACTGATAAGTTAGTTCAAAATATTATTAATACATTAAATATTCACATTATATATATATGATTTTATATTTTATCTCATGTATTTTTATTTAGCGGACAGATATTTATCAGAATTTTGTTGGACTAAATGTTCAATATTTATTAAGTTTGACAAAACTAACAAAATGATTTCTCAATTTCTAATTATGGTGATCTAGACAAGGTATTCCTTATCATTTTTTAAAATTTTAAAAACTTTTCCCTTGGAATTTATATTTTTTATTCTATATGTAAAAAATATTGATTTTACTGATTTCATAAATAAAAAGTAAAAAAAGTAAAATTTTAAACCTCTAAATATTAAAAATTTCAAAATTATGGGCATTTTTAGACCAAAAAATAAAAGAAAAAGTATTCTTGAACCAAAAATAAATGTTAAGAATAGTTTTCAATTAAAAAATTAAAAAAATAATATTTGTAAACCATTTTAAAATATTTTTAATTCTTTTCTGTTATTCAAATTAAAAATTTCTAATTATATATATAACCTTAATGATCGATAAACTTAAAAATCTCATCATCGATCACAGTTTGAAGTACCCAATCTTAACAATGTTGTTTATCGATCATGTTAACATGAACAAAGTGACTTTCATTACGTTTATCATTACTAATTGAGTCTATCCATTATCACTATAACTAAATGATGCGAATCAAGTATAAATATGTCACATAAAATAAATTTAATATATGATCAAAATATGTCTATTTCAACGGTTAAAATTTTTATTATACAACCAAACAAATTAAGACTTGAGAGTAAATTAAATTGAATATGCCATTTTAAAACAATCTCAATTAAAATAAATATAATACATAAGTTTCTTTTTAAGTTGTCCAAAAAAAATCATTTACACAGCTTAATTAACTTTAGGAGCGATTTAGAGGGGCTTTGACTAAGCTGATAAGCTGATCAAAAATTAGTTTATAAGCACCTTTTAATTTATTTACACGGTTGATAAATATAGAAAGTTCTTATAAGTCAAATGCTTAAAAGTCATAAGTTGGTCATCCCCAACTTATCATTTTACGGCTTATAAGCACTTTTGGTTTGATCAAACTTTTTACAATTTTACCTTTAATATTTTTATGTAATTCCCAAAATACCTTTTCTTAAAATAAAATTTTGAACACTATCCATAATTCTACTTCCACCTCTATCCTTCCAAACCTAAAATTTTCTCCACCTCTTCGATGTTAACAACAATTATGCAGTTCTTTATGATATTATTTAGGGTACAAATTTCTCTCAAATATTTTTTAGTAGTACTCTGAGAGTTCAAGTTTTACGACTAAGCCTGGAAACCTTCTTTAGTTTGACAGCAATATCGTTGATTTATGGGTTTGGTAAAGCATGAAACCCTCTCCTACTTCTTTATATTCTTAGATATTTATTATTGATTTCAAGAGATAACCAAATTGGAAAAAATATAATTGATAAACACAAAAATATGAAAATTCAAAAAGAAGTAAATAGAAAATATTTAATTCTTTAACATTTGGATGACAACTCCTGATTTGATTACAAAGAATATTTATAATAGTTAAATGTTTTAGTTTAACTAGAAACAAAAAAAATCATTAAGTATTTGTTTTCCATACAAATTTTGTGTACTATTTAAGTATGTTTTTACTAAAAATATTAGTCAAATTATTAATTATCATATTATGTCTTATGGTTATATCTTAGCTTATAAAATAATAATTTTTTATAAATAATTTTATCGAATCAATGATTTATTAAAAATAAATGAGACATAAACTATTTGTATTGAAATTAAATTAAAATTTAAAATCTTATAAAAATCATATCGTTATTGATATAAATTATTTAAAAGACATTTAAATAAATTTAACCAAAAAAAATTCTTATCAACACTTCATACTATCAGCTATTTTGAATTAATTAACCTAAACGGGCTCTTATTCTCCCATACCCTTGTTGAAGTGGAACTTTAGAACCAGACAAAT
Organism: Datura wrightii; assembly: GCA_035772735.1. Classification (NCBI taxonomy): domain Eukaryota; kingdom Viridiplantae; phylum Streptophyta; class Magnoliopsida; order Solanales; family Solanaceae; genus Datura; species Datura wrightii. Next base: position 40,177,481 of record JASDFA010000014.1, read on the forward strand.
AATATACAGCTAAAACGCACACCCCAGCTGGAAAACTTTGGAAATTTCAGTGATGCCAATATCGCATTAATGTTATATAATTTAAGTAAATATTATAAAAGTAAAAATAAAAAAATTCAAACCATGAAAAATTGGGATGAAGATAAAATATATTAAAAAGAAGGAAAAAAATAGTATAGAATACCATATATGAATTTTATCTTTTTTAATTCCAGTAGCGAAAATAATTTTTTAAATTTATTTTCTTTCAGAAAAAATATTTTTCTCGGTGCGAACACAATGTTAATGTCATGACTCTATGTGCTTTATTAATTTCTCGTGCCACAATTATCAAGCTGGAAAAGTGGTGTCTAATCAACATATAATTTCTTTACTTTTAATTTAATCTGCATACATTAGAAGATAAAACATTAATCATTTAAATATATAGCCATACAGTTCATGACTTCCTTTTCTTTTTCTTTTTTTAAATTTTATCACACTTATCAAACTTTTTATGGTGAAAAATGTACACCATAAAAACTTAATAAATATAATAGTAAAGTGGATGATAATTAATGGACATAAAGTAACGAAAGTGATGTCATTACTTCTCGTAATTCATTTAATCACAATAACATGTTTTCCATATTATATTTTATTAATTACTTCATTAAATCATAAATTACTATCCACATTCTTGACATTTATTTGTGGAACAAAGCCTACACATATATAAAAGTTGTTTTCTTCTTTGCGTTGATGTAAGTAAAGAGTAGAGAAAAATGAGAAATATGGAGAATGTTGTAGTGTATTTTGACATAGTAGTGAAAGAGAGAGAGAAAGTTGAGACTACTAGAAAATATTCTAAGTTTTCAACTAATTCACTATATAAAATGAGAGTTATTTTAAACCGAAGGAAAGTGTTATTTTGGTTGAGGTTTGAATTCTTCAACTAATCCGGAGTTGTTTGAACCATACGACATTGTTGGACTGTTATTTCCTGGAGAGAATAAGTCAAGAGTATTACCACTGAATCTGTGAAAATTAAATCACAATAGACTTTAACCCCCGTACAAAAAGCGAGATTCTTAGCCTGAATATTAATTTATTATTATTTTTTTTGTTAACTGAGAAAATTTGCAAATAAAAATATGGTCTTTGTAGGTCGCCGTCCTCTTATTCAAATTGAAAGCAACACTACTCTTGGGTGGAAAAGTAAAGAAATCACACATGAAACTTTTTGATGACAAATGTTATATATACACGTGTATATATGGGGTCACTCAGACTGTGGTCATTCAGAAAATATCTCTAGTAGTAACATTTTATTCTCCTTCAAGGTCTGCATAGTGTATCCTATAAATATATAGTACGCCTATTATCAAACACCAATATCTCCAGTACTAAAATTTTATTCTCCTTCCTCCCTAGCTAACTAGTTCCTTAATATCTTTATTTGGTATACTAGCTAGCTAGCTAAGGTCACCATTATATATATCCTGTAAATATATGTATTAGACATCAATTCACTTCTCCCTAGCTACGTACGTTGCTGATATATATATATATATATATATATTGGGTGATTTATATCAACAAGGAAGAATTAAAATGGCAAATGAATTGTTGATTTTTATGGTAATGGTGATTGTGCAATTTGGTTTTGCTGGTTTGATAATAATATCAAAGTTAGTGATGGATGAGGGCATGAATCCTTTTGTTCAGTCAGCTTACAGGCCTATTTTTGCTACCCTTTCCATTGCTCCTTTTGCTTTCTTCTTCGAGAGGTATATGTTGTTTTTTATCTCATTCAAGTACTATAAAAGTACTTAAAACACTAAATTAATTTAAATAGACTTTTAGTCACCTTTATATTTCTCTTATTATAATTTTCTCATGCATCTTGACAGGAAAACTAGACCCAAGATGACACGTCCTATTCTTTTCCAGATATTTTTGTGTTCTATCTTCGGGTAAGCTTTTTCTTTTCTGTTGAAAATCGTACTCTACCAAATGTTTTCTTTACGATAAATTTGTTTGTCGTGCTTTGTTTGTTTTCGTTAAAATAACTAGCTACTTTTTTCTTTTTTTTCTTTTTTTCTAATCGCAGGATAACAACGAACCAATATGCATATTTTATTGGGTTAAAATACTCAACTGCAACAATTGCGTCAGCCCTTGATAATCTAATCCCAGCTTTCACGTTTATCATAGCTGTACCCTTGGGGTAATTAATTTCTCTACAATTCCAAAATAAAAATAATAAATAAATAGGTGTAAATAATTTTAAGCTGTGCATGCAGGATTGAAAAATTGGGGTTAAGAAGTACAGCGGGACAAATCAAGTTTGTGGGGACAATAGTATGTGTTGGAGGTGCAATGTTATTGTCATTATATCATGGCAAAGTGGTCATTGGCCAATTGGGATTCCACTGGAAATATGCAGAAAGTACAGGCAAAGATGTCAATTCAGTCCATTCCAACTTCTTTTTAGGACCTTTTCTACTTATAATGTCCAGTCTCACTTATGCCATTTGGTTAATCATTCAAGTAATACTACTCCCCTTTGTTTTCTCTCCAGTTACAAATTTAACTTTATTTCGTATTTACTGATCAAAAAATTTTATTAAGACTGTTTAAAATTTTAATTATATATATTGTTTTAAAAAGTTATTTTTAACTTATATATATAATATTTATTTCTATATATAGCAAGGTTAGTTATGGATTATTAATAGGAGAGAAAACCATTTGCTCATAACCCATATATATAAGATTTTTCTTCGAAGAATCCTCGAATATTATTTCATATAGTAATACTTTTCCTAATTAACTAACATATGCTTTATGTCGTTATCTTTCATTGCTACATTAATTTCATCCATGCTTGTTAAATGTATTCCTCAAAACATATTCCGTACTTGATATAACTAATTAAGCCTCCTAATGAAGTTCTCATACAACTATTTTTTTTTTGTTTTTTTCTCATACAAATTAAATTTAATTCTAACCATCTTTTTTTGTGGGTTAAATTAGGGAAGAGTAAACAGCAAGTATGCAGCTCAGTATACATCCATAACGTTGATGTGCCTAATGGCTAGCGTGGAGAGCGTCATCATTGGCTTTTGTGTCGTCCCTAAACTTTCTGAATGGACATTAAATCCCATTAAAGCTATCTCAGTTATCTATAATGTAGGACTATATTTCATTTATATAATTTTTTTTTATATTATTCGTATAATTTAACATGTTAAAATGAATAACTTATCATGTATGTTTTCTAGGTTGCTAATTTCACTTTTCTCCCCCCTCTCTGATAGACATTTCATCCTTTTTTTCTTTGTTTCAAATCCGAGAAAGAAGATGAAAAAGTACCCCATTAATTTGTTTGTAAATACATGTGATGATAAATTTTATTTGATATTGACTACAGGGAGTTGTGGGTACATCATTTATATTTTTTTTGAGCTCATGGTGTATGGAGAAAAAAGGTCCACTATATGTCTCCATGTTCAATCCGTTGTTATTAGTTATTTCGGCGTTTCTCAGTTGGACTTTGCTTCGCGAGAAACTATACCTGGGAGTGTAAGCATATATATAGCCTAACACTTTCCTTTCGTATTATATTGCAAGCTCATCATAATTTCTTAGTAAAACTTTTAGCATTCATCTTAATGAGATCATTTGTTGATACATATTTATCTATCAGAGTTGTCGGGTCAATCATAGTAGTGGCTGGGCTCTATGGATTTTTGTGGGGGAAAAAGATGGAGACAGATGAAGAGGATATTAAAGAGAAGGAGTCCACTAAAGTAAAAGTTGATTTGGAATTGCAATCACACAGCTCTAATGGTCATCATCTACAGTCGAAGCAGATGTCATCAGAAGTCAAAGCTGAGCTATGAATATGGGTCAAATGTGAAGAATTCAAATATTACTTGTAATAAATATCTTGCTATTTGTGCACAAGGTTATTTATCAGAAAAATATGTGAAAACTATTTATCTTTCAGATCATATGGAGTATTTGCAACTTGCCTTCAATTGATTTTGTAATCTTTTATAAATGTAATCTTAGTTTTATATTTTAATTATTTATAAAATGTTTAAAAATAACACACGAATAATTTTTAAAAGATCAGTTTCTTTCGTTTAATTTATAAAAGGCTTATTATTCTCTCCATTTCAATATCTCTTGCATGCAAGTTATACTCCTTGGACGTCGTTCATCCCAATGATCCATGGGCACATTTGTATAGTATATATTTTTTATTTTATTATTTACTTTACTGATACCTGAAATAAATGATTCAATTAATTTAGATTATATCAGTAAGGCTCACTAAGTCAATAAAGAGTTTCCCATTAAAAAAAATATTAAATTTTAAGATCGAGTTTCCTATGAAAAGGTTCTTTATTTTCGAGACAAATTCAAGATTTTTGAGGTTACGTGATAGGATGTATTAAAAAAAAAATATAAGTATTAATTTTATATATTATTAATATCTTATTTTGTATATATTTTTAAAATATGTATAATGCAAATATTAGTTATATAGTCTATTTGATATTATTAATACAAACATAATGCAAATATCTTATTTTAAAATAATTTAATTTAATTTAACTGCGAAAATTACTTTTAACTTTGACTTTCGTAATCTAAAACATTACAAGTAAAAACATAGGAGTATATACTTACAAGACAATTCATGATTAGGAGAAAACTGAATATATCCACTTAATACTCTATTTATTAGCAGTCCCTACTCTGCAACTGGACTGGTGAAGTCTTTAAAGTCTCATTTAATACATTTTATTTTAATTTTTGTGTCATATTTGCCTTGAATTATTGGGTCTTTAAAGTCTCACCAAATCTTGATTATTGGGTCTTGTTCGTATTTGTTTGTATGTATGTGTACTAGTGCTATTTCTATTTGATTCTTGAAATTTTGAGGATGAGAAGACACGTGTTGAGCTGGGAAACTGTTGGGTTGTTTTTCCTGCTGATGGCGAGTGAAAAAAACTTTTAATGGATAAGCACTAGCGGGAGTTGGATCAGGGTATTATAAATAAATTAGTAATAAGTTTAAAAATTATAAATTTTAATTAGCTTATTTAAGTGAAGGAATAAGTCCCACGTAATTTGTTATGTCTGTTTAAAAAAAAGTTATTAATTTTAGAAATTTTTGTGATTTTATATTAATACGGCAGAAATATTTTTAATATCAAAATGTAACAGAGAATATATGTGGTTCATTTTACATAATTATGAAATAATTTTGCCCTTTACTGTATATTATATATAAAAATAATAATATATTTATTGATTATTATTTTAATAGACAACTATACAGTGTAAAGCTGCATTTTTCTTTTTAATCAAACATAAGAATACCCCTTGCCCAAGCAGGCGTCACACATAAAAAAATTATGGAATGTTCTATGTTCGCTCCCTCATTTCACTAATATCTATCATAATTTTTTTTTAACGAATATCTAATATTAGAAAACTTCCAGGCAAAAACACTTGCTTCATTTTGCTTCTTCTGCTTTTATCGTTGTATTCAGACGCACACGTATGATATTTTAGTCAGTTTTAAGATGTGCTTCAAACATATTTGATTTAATTATAAATGAAAAATAAAATTATATTTTTTTAAGCTTATTTTTTAAATTTGAGCATATTTGCAGTAGATTTGAGTATTAAAATTTAAAAAATAAAATAATATATTTTTGACAAAAAATTTCAAAGCACACACCTGAAACTTTAGCTAATTTTAATATATGTTTCAGTCATGTTTTATTGAAACTCATACATACTTTAAAAAATAAAAATAATATTAAATGAGTTGTTAGATTTGTTGTTGTTTTGTAAAATTAATGATTGAAATTTGTTTATTATGATATATGAAATTAATGTTTCAAATTGAAACTTATTTATAATTAGATTTGAGTGTTAACTTGTTCAAATTCTGAAGAACAAAAAGTTTTTTGATAAAATAAATTCCGACAGACATGTTTGAGATTTAAAACAACTTTTACAAGCAGTTCAAACGTTAATTTTTAACCCCAAGTACATATATCTGAGTCATTTTTAAAAATGGAGTGCTCACCCAAAGGGCAGTGGCTGTGGTAGGGGTTGTAGCGGCTGCGGATTATCCTGGAGTTCTCAAAAAAAAAAAAAAAACCCGTTCTTTGTGGAAAAATTTATTTTGTCTTGTAGTATAACTTATGTCTTGCGCATAAGTTCTTTTATCTTGGGGCTCAATTTATGCTACTAAACTATATGTCTTGGGGCATAATTTACTTATACTTTAGGGCAGAACATGTGTCAAGTATAATTTCTTTTGTCTTGAAGTATAACCTGTGTCATTAAACTTATGTGTTTTGGGGATAACTTGTGTTACTAACTCATTCCTTGGGACATAAGTGATGCCTTAATGTATAATTTCTTTTTCCTTGGAACATAACTTGTGTTACTAAATTCGTGGCTTCGAAAAAGGAAAAAAAAAGGGCCTCCCTTCTCCATCTCCTTTTCATCTTCCTCGTGACATTTCTCCTAATTTCCCCTGCAGTATCACACAATTGCTCGTTGTCTCCGGCACTGATTTCCAGCAACAACCACTTCGCCAACTGCAGCGACATTCCTTTTCTCATATCTTCTCTCCAGTGGACTTACTTTTCAGCAAATTCCTCACTTTCAATTGCTTTTTACTGCTCCTCTTCCCTCTTCTAATGGCTGGATTTCACCGGTAATTAACTCAATCCCCCGCCATTAGGGGTGGGCAAAAAAATCGAAAATCGAAAAACCGAACCGAACCGAATTAATTTGGTTTTTCGGTTTCGGTTTTTTCGGTTTTTCGGTTCGGTTTCGGTTTTTTTTTTTTTTTAATTTCGGTTTTTCGGTTTTTTTCGGTTTAACCGAAATTTTACATATTTTTTTTTAAAAAAAATTATAACTTAATTTCAAAAAAATAAAAATACTACAACCAACCCAAATCTCAAAGCACATTTACATTTAGAGAATTATTTATATAATAGATACAATTGCTTAAGTTTTTTTTACAAATAACAAGTTTTATAATAGTTTTAGCATGTTAAGAAAATTCTTACTATTATTAATATGCTTTGAAAGAAAAATGAAATATATAATATCTATTTAACAAGAAATTAGGGACCATAGATTATTAAAATCTTAAAAGACCCTTAACTTTTTATTGGTTTTGTTATAAGGATATTAAGCATATGAGAAAATTTATTATCAAAAATTCAATGTTATGTATGTACTACTAAATGTAAATCAATTGATCCCACTATTTTCTTTATTTAAAAAGTTAAAATTAAGCTTAGTTGAATTAAACTTTAGAATTCAAACTTAAAATAATTTATTTTGAATTTAAAAAGATAAAACAACTCATTTTTAATTTAAAAAGTAGCTCATTTTGTAAGTTAAACAATAGCCCATTAATTAGGCCCATAACCGAAAAAACCAAATTAGAAAAATCGAAAAAACCGAACCGAATTTGAAAAAAACCGAACCGAACCGAATTAGTTTGGTTCGGTGTTTGGTACACTACATGAAAAATCGAAAACCGAAAAAACCGAACCGAAATTTAAAAAAATCGAACCGAAAAATCGAATGCCCACCCCTACCCGCCATGATCGGCTCTCAGTCGCTTATCGCATTCTAAGGACATTTTTTTATCTTTTTTGTCACGTAAAGTATCGAAAAATAAAAATTAAATATTATAAATTTAAAAAACAAAAATTAAAGACCAGTTTAAAATAGGAGCATTTGTGCGAATTTCGTGTCCATCCATACAGGCCCATCTTTTTAAAAAAGAAATATGTGGGCTGGAAGCTAGCATATCAAACTGATTGAAATTGATGCATGACAAACTCGTAGAAGGAATCCAAAAGTATAAGAACCCAAGCCCAAGACTTCACTTTAAAGTGATGGCATCGCTTTCTAGTATCACTGCTAACGTCTTCACCGGAGACGTCAATCTTCCGGTCAACTAATTGGAAACTTTCTGTATTACTGACAGTCTATCTCCGTACTTTTTCAGTCAGTCTTGCATCCATTCAACTAATTGGATGGGTTAAATTTTGCATTTGAAAAATTCAATCTCATAATTTGAAATTTCAAGTCAAGTTTTTTTAATAATTTAAAATTTGATCTCATGATTTAAAATTAGCAATATATCACACTTTCAAATACTAATTTCATCTCATAATTTTAAATTATGATAAAATCACATGTCTAATCGTCTGTTTGACAAAAAAAATTGTCCAATATTATATTAGGAATACAAGTCTTTTTAGAAGACACCGGAAAAAGTAACAGAGAAAACTTGTAAATGAAAATATGAAATCTTTGTAGGTCCCTGTCCTCTGATTCAAATTAAAAGCAACACTCTTGTGTGGAATAGTAAACAACTAAAAAATAAAAAACAAAAGAAAGATTGATTCCACTAGCGTAGTGTACTCTTTCGAAGGATTTTCGATTCAAAGAATGAATGTTAAAAAATATTAATACATAAAATATCGACGTACGTGATATTAACACAACTTTTTTTAAAAGAGAGTCTCGTGCAATAATTGACATGGTACGTGAACTACTTACTGCACAAAACTGTCGCACCCCAAACACGAGCCCAAAAAAATAGTTAAAGTAACTCAACTGGTGCATAAAATTGGTTTACATTTAGGAACAGTGAACATTAATGTTTAAAACCTTACTTTATATGCACCATATATAGGTTGGACTGGAGGACTTAGGAGCAGTGTGTTGGTTACATGTTTGATAATTTTGATCTCAATTTTATATTTATTTTATAAAAATTATTAAATATAAATTATTAATTTAAAAAGTTAGAATCAACTCAAAAATTTTAAATACAGGCACACTTTTATGCACCATAGGCACATGTTTTAAATGGTAGTACCCTCCCCGTCAATTTTTACATGTCTATTATTAACTTGATACGAATTTTTTATTTTTAAAAAGTAATAAATAAAATTACTATTTGATTATATTATTATTTAAATATAATAAATTTTAAATTTTAAAAAATATATTAACATATTAATAATAATAATAATAATAATAAGAGTAAATTAGAAATTAAGTGATAAATTATTTAAAGAATTAACTTATATAGTTGCCCACCTAATTGCTTAAACTAAAAATAACTTTTGTATATATATATAATTCATGTGTATAATAATATATAATTTATATATATAATTAAAAAATAAAAAAGGAATTCGACGAACTCTTTATAAAGAAGATTTTAAATTGTTTTTTGATTTTTTCAAACTAAACAACTAAAAATGTACTGTGAGAGTACTATCTAGTTGAGTACCTAAAAAAAGAGGAGTATCCCAATCACTGACTGATTTTCGTTTATAAACATCTTTTAATAACCAGAATACTAAACAATGGCCCTTATTATTGATGCTTTGTTAAAGCTTTCACAAAATAATTGGAGAGTTGGGGAAAAGTTATTTATTTATGCTTCTTTGCGATATGACGTGGTGACTTAAATTCCACTGAAAGCATTGATAAAATTATTTAATATTCTAACTTTACAATGATCTTTATTCAATAATTGGCTAGTAATCTTTTAATTCTATGTTGGAACATAATTTAATCGATGGAAATTATCAATTACTCTCTTCATCTAAAATTATTTATCCTAATTTTTAAAAATAATTACATCACATTATTTATTATTTATTACTGTAAAAGTTTAATTCTCTATATTTCTTTTAATAATTATTATTTTTAAATTCAACAAATAATTTAATTATGAAGTAATAATACATAAATAAAATAAATATTAAATGAAAAAAATATAATATCTTAAGATATAAATGTGATAAAATAATTTAAAATTTTTATAATTAATATTTTTTTTTGAAAATAACAATTTGAGATGAACAACAACAACAACTTAACAATAGTTTTTTGGTCATTTCATATATTTTTTGGTGTGTTCTTCAAAAAAAAAATATAAATAAATATGGGGCATTACTTACTAATTTCATACATTTAAAAACATTGCAATTTTTTAATAACTTATGTGAAAGCATAATAAGGGTTACTATCTAGCAAAGGTGAAAGAATGCACGTCTCCTTCATCGTGCCTGCTTATCACCATAAATGTATTTTGGCCATTTCGTGTACTTTTTGGTGTGTTCTCCAAAACTAAAAAATAAAAAAAAATATGAGGCATTATTTAGTAATTTCGACACATTTTAAAACATAGTAATTTTTTTAATTTGTGGGCATTATTTATTTTTTCCTATGCATTGTTCATGTAAAATATTATATTAATAATTAAAATGTTTGTGATGTTCAAGAATAATAACTATTACGGCTAGATCAACCAAAACTAAAAACTTTTATTTTAAACTTCAAACATAATAAATAATATAATTTTTTTATTGCGCCGGGACAGCAACATCCGAGCTATATCTTGACTAGATCACATATAAAAGTCATAGTTTAATTTGTAGGGCGAGTTAGATCAAATTAAATATGCCTTAAATAAACTAACTTTTTTTTTAATCATACCTTTTATGATAGCAAAAATCATATAATTTAAATCTAAATTATCTTTCGTTTAACCTCCCATACTCAATATACATATTATTTTTTTTAAAATAAAAGAGTTTCTAATTATAAATATAATCTTAATAATCGATGAACTGAAAATTCTCCTCATCGATCACAATCTGAAATACCTAATCCTAACAATGTTGTTCATCGATCATGTTAAAATAATCAAAGTGACTTTCGTTACATTTATCATGACTAGTTAAGTCCATCCATTATCACAATTATTATTATGACCAAATGATACGGATCAAACATAAATATATCACCTAAACTAAATTCAATATATGATATAAATATGTCTTTCTCAACGGTTAAAATTTTATTTTATATCAAAACAAATTAAGAGTGAATTAAATTGAATGTGTCATTTCAAAATAATCTCATTTAAACTAAAGAAAATATATAAGTTGCCTCTTAAATTCGTCCAAACATAATCATTTGCACATCTTAATTAATTTTAGGAGCGACTTATTATCCTCTATCCTTGTTGACATGGAACTGTTATGTAACCCCCTAAAACATATAAAATCATACAAATAATAAGTGGCGTTAGTATTAAAAATAGAAATTTTTTTCCGCTGCGAATTAATAGAAAGTTTGTATTATAAAATCGAATCAGCTCACTGAAAAAATATATGGTGAAAAATAGATTTCTCACCGAAATAGTGAGAAGCTTCAATAATTTTTTTCCTCACCGATTCAATTCAAATATCTGTGAGAACAGTTACTTAATATTTTTAAGTGAGATATTTCACTATAAAAAATAGTGATTTTTGTTCGGTTTGTTTTGTGGGGTATAAAACAACACGCAAGTGCACGTGGTCGAACAAGTAATAAGTGGCTTTGGTAAGCCAAGTATCGATCCCACAGAGACTTGGATGAAGTGCAATTTGCTCAAGTGTACTATATTTTACTTCTAAAAATGCAGACAACAGTGTAACCAAAAGTTTGATAGTTTGTTTTATAATTTTTATACCAAAGCTAAAACAATTATCTAATTTGAGTCTGAACTATGAATGAGAGCATGCTGAGGTTAAACGAACATGTAATGAAATTAATTATCATCATAATTTAGTTAATCTTTTCCTCCAGTTGCTAGCCAAGAACATTTGCCAAGAGATTAAAACTCTCGTATTTAACCTCACTTAAGAATCATGAACCATCCGTCTACATTTCTGTGATCAAATGCAATTCATGTTCTAGCCATACAATTCCGGTTCCTAAATTGACTAATACGACTTTCAGGTATATTTCTATCCTGAAAGCAAATCAAGACTCAATTTTCCCAAACCAAGTAAAGAACATATCCTATTAATTCACAACTTTCCAATTTCTTGCTCTCTTGAGTGAAACCGGACTTTTTAGATGTACATTAACGTAGGCCACACATTAATGCAGTAAGAACAAGAATTAATAGAACAACCATGAAAGAAAAGATGATAAACCAAAGAATCAATGGTCACATTTCATTACAAGTGTTCATAACCTCAGCAAGAAGATGAATTAGTCACTCATTTGTGGATTAAACATCGTTAAATGAGTGTTAAAATACAAGCAATTGAATACAAAGAGAAGGAAAGAGAGATAAACCCTGATAATTTCGTCCCCTCAACTGCCGGTAACCCACGTTCTTGCTCCACCAAGTCAGAATATTAAAAATGAACCTAAGTGTTCTATTTATACTGGTGGAAATTTTTTCCGGAATAACAAGCAACGTGTCACGGAGTGTATCGCGGAGCACTGCCTCCATGACACGTTGTGTATCGCGGAGCACTGCCTCCGTGACACGTTGTGTATCGCGGAGCACTGCCTCCGTGACATGTTGTTGTTCCACCACAGGCCAAATTTTGCATTTTTTCCTTGTTGACATCCGAGTCCAACCCCAATCTCTCCCAACACGCATTTTAGCTTCCCAAAATTATATTTCACCTGCAAAACAACGCTAATCATGTTGGTTAGTATAAATTCACATTTTATTATCAATCACATGAGAATGTATAAACATTGATAGATAAACAAGGCTAAAATAACACCTTTGAGTATCACTTGGGCATATAAATTTGCCCAAGATGAATTTTTTAGTAGCGTGTACTCCAACCGGAAAAACATTGGAAAATTCAGAGATGCCAATGTCGCATGAATGGTGGAAGTTGTTGCGGTAGGGGAAGCCGAGAAGGTAGCGGTGAAGAAGAAAAGGAATATAACAAAGGGAAAAGGAATAAATCAACTTTTGCCAAAATATTAGGAGGGTGAATGCACCTGATTTGTCATGTGATGTCATCTATTAAGAGGTAATAGTTCCACTTCAAACAAGGATAAGGATAAAGAGTAATAAGTCAGTCACCCATAAAGTCAAGGTGCATCTCTAAATTATTTTTTCGGACAAATTTAACAGCAAACTTGTGTATTTTAATTTCCCACTAAGAAATTCAAATATGAACATAGACCATTCGATCAGCTCTTTTCTTTTTAAAAGTCGAAAACTTAGGCTGTTTTTGATGGGAAGAAAAAGAATTTCAAAATATTTTTTTGCACGATATTTTTCAGAAAAATAATAATCTTCTCATTTATTTTTTTGTGTTTGAAATGTAAGCAAAAAATATTATCGTACAATCATTGTATATAATTAAGACAAATATAATAACTATGAGAGTGAAGATAGGAAGATTTCAACTATAAAAGATGGGATGAAGATAAAATGTGTGAGGGGTGGAAGAAAATAATTAGTATGAAATGTCATATATGAATTTTATTTTTCCATGTTCCGATAGTGAAGCTAATTTTCTAAAAAAAATTTTCTAAAATGTATACTTTTTAAAAGTTTATCCAACTTCTCCATGCCAAACACACCGTTATGATGTCTCTTACTCTATGTGCTTTATTAATTTCTATGAGAGAATCACTTAAAAATTTCACCTGAAATTGTGGTGGGGTTGGTAACCCACAATTCTCAAGTTGAAAAAGTGGTGCCTAATCAACATATAGTTTCTTTGCTTTTAGTTTCAGTGCGGAATGCCATCTTACCACTACAATTGATAGTAATTATTAAGATAATAATTATATAATATAATAATTATAATTATATTTTATTTATTATTAATATAATTATAAACTTACTATTCGGTTGGATCAATATAATTACACAGTCAAATTAAAATTTTAAAATAAAATTTAATTCTTAAAAAAATAATATTTAAGAAATATATGTTTTTATAAATAATATTAAATTAGGTATTAAGATACATATTTTCTTTGAAAAATATATTAATTTATAAAAATCAACTTTTAACTAATATTATAAAAAAAATTGATATGTATTTTCAAACTAATAATACAATAAAGTCGCATTTTTTAAGAACATCAAGGAATGTATGTTTGACAAAAATATTAATATCATAAATATAATGATAAAAATTATTCAAATATTTGACAATAAATAATCTATCAATTCTAACTGAAAACTTAATGGCATGCAATGTGAAATAACAAGTCAATACTACTAAAGCAAATAGATTAGAATTGAAAATATAATATAATACTCTTACTACAAATTACAACATAACTCAAATAAGTTCCAACATAAGTTAAGTAAATATGATTCAAAAGAAAAGAAAAGCATAAGTTATGACATCATTCAACTATGAGAATTTACTTTAATTCAAAGGCTAAATGATTACGCTTTTATGATAAATAAAAAATAAAAAAATAAAAAAATACGAGGAATTACATGGAATCACCAAGAAGTAAAAATTGGGATATAAGAAGAAAGAAAGTGAAAGATAAATAATGAAAAATAAAAAAATATTTAAAAAATTAAAAAGAAATTAAAATAATAGGAAATAAAACAATAAAATAAAAATAAAAATAATTAAAAAGTGACTCGTAATTACATAATAATCACCAGCAATTTCTCAGCTCCCTCTGAGAATTGGCGAGTGTAACTACTTTTTCACAATCACACCTAATTTTTTGCAAAGTCAAACTATATAATGATACTAAATTACACTCATATTCAATTCTCCTATGACTTTTTAAACTGTATAAATTAGAAGATTAAACATTAAAATATTTAGACATACAGTACATGACTTTTTTTATTAATGGGAGATGACTTAAATCAGGCTTATCAAACTTTTTATGGTGAGAAATATGCACCATGCAATTGTTATATATACATTGTCACGTGTTATACTAGCTATCTAGGTAGCTAGGGATCAACATATATATCCTATAAATATGTAGTTCCATATGTGTGCCTATTATCAGACATCAATTCACTTCGGCTCCTCTTCCGGTTTGAAGTGACTTAAAAAGTAGCTGATATATATTCTCTATTGAAGTGTTTAATTTGGGTGATTGATAGAATTACAAATGGTGATGGTGATTGTGCAACTTGCTTTTGCTGGAATGATAATAACATCCAAGTTAGTGATGGAGGGTGGCATGAATCCTTTTGTTCAGTCTGCATATAAGCCTATTTTTGCTACCATCTCTATTGCTCCCTTTGCTTACTTCCTCGAGAGGTATATATTCCGTCCTCCTTCCTACCGGCCTACGGACTACAACTTTAAACTTCTTATTTTTCAGAGGGAACACCGTAAAAGATATAATTGTATTATTTTATTTTTTTGAATTTTATATCAAAACTATCAAATGTGTGAATTTTCTACTTGAATTATTACTAACTATTTGTGAAAATATCTTAACTATCAATTGGTCTCTTTTCCTACTTCAACGATAGTCTTAGTTAGCTCAAATAGAAAAAGTAAACAACTCATAATTGATGTGTGCCGTATTTTCATAAATAATTGATGATAGTTCAGATATAAAACTCAAACACTTGATAAATCATCAGGTATGAAACACAAAAAATTAACAATGGAGAAAGTTGGAGAAAGAGGTGATAGTAAGAAATTATGGAGCTTTTTAAGATTATACTATTCAAAATATATACTAGTGTTATAAATAGATTTTCTATTTATGGTGAATATCTATTTCTTAGAAGGAAAGTTAGGGTTTGTAACTTTGGGACCAAGTTGGTTTTCCGCTATAAATAAAGAGGTTTTCCATTTATTGTAAATCATCTCTTTAATCCCTCAAAGAGAATCACATCAAGAGAAATAAATACTTCTCTCCTTCTCTCTTTCTCTACAATATTCTTGTTCTTTCTTTATTATTTCATAACACGTTATCAGCACGAGTCTCTGCCTTGGACACTCACTTTGAAAGATCTGACGTAAGAAAAATTAAAATTTCTTTTTTGAAAGATGTATTACTTAACCACAAGAATGATATTCCTTTGGTAATATTGTTGTTCTACGACTCTACCGTCTCAAAATTTGAAGGCCGAGGTATTATTTTTCTCTTTCTTTTAATATGGCTAACCTTACGAAACTTGATCTCGTTACCCTTCAAAGTTCGGGCAAGAACTATCTTTCATGGGTGTTGGATGCTGAAATCCATATGGATGCAATGGGTCTTGGAGACACCATTAAAAGTAAAAATAAAGCATCAAACCAAGATCGTGATAAGGTTATGATATTCTTGCGTCATCATATTGACGAAATTCTAAAAACTGAATATCTCACGATTAAGAATCCACTTGTTTTGTGGAATAGCCTAAAAGAAAGGTATGACCACCTGAAGATGGTCATCCACCTAAAGACACAATATGATTGGATCAATTAAGATTATAAGTCTGTTCATGAGTACAACTCTGCAATGTTTAGAATTGTTTCTCTGTTGAAACTATGTGGAGAGACAATTAATGATGTTGATATGATTGAATATGTGGTAGAACAAAAAATTAATTGAGAGCTACGGAAGAGCTAATGTGTTACTACCTGAAGGAATGAAATTATTGTAGTAAATCTCAAAGGAAACTTATAAGTTTCAAAGACATTGAAAAAGAATTGAGACTATAAATTATGGGAAGATCTAATATCTTCATATTACTACAATTGAATCGGTTATAAATATTTATGTAAAAGATTACCCGTCGTTTTCTTTTGTTTGTAGTACATAAATATGAGTATGATGACAAAATCACATACGAAAGTAAACTAGAAGTTTATTAAAATAAAGATAAGTTGGCATAACTGGTTGACCATTCCGGTTCAAATGTGATGCAAAAATAATTGAGAATTCACGTGGCTATATGTTGAAGAATAAAAGATTCTTCAAGAATTCTCTTGTGTTGCTTGTTCTCATGATATAATGATCTTGATCAGCTAATATTGGAATTAGATTCCCTGAAATTTTGGAACTTATTAAATGGTGAATATAGCCTGTTCACTCGCCATGTCAACCATTTGCTATTATATAATTTTAATAGATGCATCTATTGGTCACATGTGCTTTAATATCAACTTGCAATTGGTTCTTGCAATATTTGCTCAAATTGTTAAATTAAGAGCACAGTTTCAAATCATAAAATCATGTTGATAATGTTGATTCATATCTATGTTGGTTTAGCGAAAATTGTATACCTCCAATTATAGCTAAACTATTGGTTATGAGAAAAAAAATCACAAATAAAATTTGATATGAGATATGTTTATTTAACATATAGCAACACTTGAATGCATCAAGCCAACAAGGTTCCCCTATTACAATTGGTTCAGGGTCAGGAACCAAATATTTCCATCTAAAAATTTGAATGTGTGGTATATGATTCAATTGATCCACCACAACACACAAAGATGGGTCCCTAAATGAGCTTGGGGATAAATGTTAGTTTTTCCTAACATTAGGGGGAGAAGTGATTAGCAACTGAAAATAGAGTGTGGGATGAATTATCTAGATCCTCGGAAAAAAAAAATTACTTAAAGTTCAAGAGATATTTCACCTGCATAATGTTGCAAATCAATTGCCAGATGTATTTGTTGACCCTATTTTATAATTCTGTTGCAAATGCTCCAATAAATGTCCTTGAAGGACAGGGTTTATGAGACGCTTAAAGCGTGATAACCCAAACGGTTCCAAATATAGAACTCCTTGAAGAAGGAGAGGAGCAAATGATTAAAATGGTCATAATGACAAGGCAAGTTCTTTAAGAAAGCACCACGACATAACACTTCATAAAATCTTGGCAAAAGTTCAGGTATCTAAAAATGATAAAAAATGATGAGATCTCAATGAGTTATATCTAATTGCAAACCAATATAAATGATATACCGTTGACGATATCTTTGATACAATACAACGCGCAATATTGTAAAAGATTGTGAGGATCTGAATTCTACATCTAATGTAGAAATAATTATCAAGTGAAATGATGCGTCTTGATAAGCGTAAAGCTTATTGGACCTGTAGTTCATATACCACAAGATGTTACGCATTTAAATACTAATGAATGTTATCACTTGATAAAATTTATATGAAAATCATGATGGATTCAAAATGCCTGAAGCATTTACAAGTTTCTATAAACTTATTCATAATTCTTATATGAGGAAAATCAAATAAGAAAACAATACCGGAGTTTGTCATATTCGTTATTTATTTAGATGACATAGACCTTATTGAAACTCGAATAGAGCTTCAAAAGGTAATTGATTATTTAAAGAATGAATTTGAGATGAAAGATCCCGGAAAGACAAAATTATGTCTTGGTTTGCAAATAGAGCATTTGACAAACGGTATCTTTGTTCATCAATCTGCCTATACGAAAAAGAAGTTGAAAAGATTTTATATGGATGGAGCACATCCATTAAGTACTGTGATGGTTGTTCGATCACTTGATGTGAATAAGGATCCATTCCGACCTCAAGAAAAGAACGAGGAAATTCTTGGTCCTAAAATGTCATATCTTAGTGCAATTGGTGCACTAATGTATCTTGCTAGCACTACAAGACCTAATATAGCCTTTTCGGTTAATTTGTTAGCAAGATATAGTTCTGCTCCTACTAGGAGACATTTGAATGGGATCAAACACATAATACGGTATCTAAAAGGGACTATCGATATAGGCTTATTTTATTCTAACAATTACAGTCCCGATCTTGTTGGTTATGCTGATGCGGGGTATTTATCTGACCCACACAAAGCTCAATCTCAAACTGGCTACTTGTTCATTTGCGGAGTTATTGTCATATCTTGGAGATCTATAAAGTATTATCTCATAGCTACTTCATCAAATCATGCTGAGATAATAGCTAGTCATGAAGCAAGCCGATAATGTATGTGGTTGAGGTCCATGATACATCTCATTAGAGAAAAATGTGGTTTGAAATGTGACAAAGAATTCACAATTTTATATGAAAATAATGCAGCATGCATAGCACAACTAAAGGGAAGATTCATAAAAGGAGATAGAACGAAGCACATCTCGCCAAAGTTTTTCTCACACATGAGCTCCGAAAGAATGGTGATATCAACGTGCAACAGATTCGTTCAAGTGACAATGTGACTGATTTATTCACCAAATCTCTATCAACTGCAAGTTTCAAGAAGATGGTGCACAAGATCGGAATGCAAAGATTCAAGGATGTTCTAATTAGGGGAAGTTAATACGTGCTGTACTCTTTTTCCCTTACGAGATTTTGTCCCACTAAGTTTTCCTTGTAAGATTTTTAATGAGACAGTCAAAATGCGTATTATTAGATATGTATACTCTTTTTCTCCCGTAACACCTTACGGCACGAGCTGACAACAACCATGCACCGCCTGTGTCCGCGTTCCCGAAGGTACCCCTCTCCGTCAAGAGGATTCGCGGCTAGCTAATTATAATAGGAGTGAAGTGATGGATCTCTCAAAAATACGGTATAACGTATGCACTTTTATTGAAATACTGTATTGGAGTAAGTACAATAACAAAAAGCTTTAGCCAGTCAGTTACTATTCAGTTTCGAGAATTGTTTCTTGGAAATGACTATGAAATTAAATTATCTATTAATGCTCTAGAAAAGACGGCGCTCAACAGCTTTTGTTACTTCTTTTTTTTTTTCAATTTACGGAATATTTTTTGACTTTGACGTGAAGTTTAATTTAAAAAAATTAAAATTTATAATTTAAAATAAATTATTAATATTTGTGTAATTATAATTTATTTTATTAAAAATTAAAAAGAAATTTTAAAATTAAGTTTTCTTATTACAGGAGAAAAAATACATTTTTTAAAAAGAATGAAGAAGCTATTTATTCCTATTCAACATGCATATTTCTCTTCTTGTTATGTTTGTTAGTAGTATTTTGTAACTCTAAATTAACTACCGGATGAACTAACGATATTAACGTCATGGGCAAGGAAATATGCAAATTAAAGGCAAGTGGACCACCACGGGTAAGGAGGTGAGGAGAGACGGATACTATAAAGGCAAATATATATTAATAAAAACTTATAATAACTACTCATAGAACTAATTTTTTAATGTATAAATATAAATTAAATTAAATAATTTAATGAATCTTGTGGATGGATGGTTTGGGCTTTATTTCGCATATACTAAGTTGTCGGTTCGAAATCCACCACCTCAAATTTTGTTGTAGCATAGATTCGAACTCAAGTCACACACCTACGTTAAAAGGCATGCACTAGCCCACTGAAATGTTTGAGGAGTCCTTTTAAAATATATTATTGTTCTTTAGAGAAATATACATATATATATCAAATTTTTTTAAACTTAACATGTGCACGTGTACCGCATGCCATCACATGATTTGTCTTTGATTGTGGGGGATGAGAGAAATCTTTTCATTTCTAATTAGAAATTTCATATTTAAATCCTGCTAAAATTTTTGATATCGATCATTTCTTCTTTTAATAAACCTTATGTGGTGCAATTTCATAAATGTTAAACAAAGGTCATTTTTGAGATAATTAATCAACGATGAATTTTCTTTTGTTGGCAAATAAATAGATGTATATACTTTGTTAGTCTATCCAACATAATTTTATCATTGTATCTTGATTCAACTTTTTCTTCTTTTATATTTATTTTATAATTTTGTCATGCATCTTAACAGAAAAACTAAACCCAAGATGACACGTTTTATTTTTTTTCAAATATTTTTGTGTTCTATCTTCGGGTAAGCATTTTTTTTAAAAAAATAATTGCACTCTACACCCAAATATTTGCTCAGTATGTTTTCGTTAGAAAAGCATTTATCAGTCGCTTTTTGATCGCTTAATTGAAAAAAAAATCATTATCACAGAATTTCATATTAGATAAAAAAAAATTTAATGATAATATCCAAATGTTTTTTATCTGTAGAATTTTAAACTTTATCACAATGAATAAAATATAGTTATTTGTGATTTTTACTCTCCTCGTTCTTTAGTTAATTAACTAAAGGCCGCTCCACCTAATATACAATGGAATCCAACTTATTATAATATACAATGCAATCTAACTAATTAAAATATTTTAGTTAGGTGGCAAGCGACTTAAATGAAGAGGTATCAACAATTGAGAATTATATTAAAAATTTTAATTTATTTGAGATTTAGCCGTAATTATTATTATAACTATAGCTTGCTTTTTATTGTGTTTTAATTAATTGCAGGATAACAGTGAATCAATACTTTTATTTTATTGGGATAAAGAATTCAACTCCAACCATTGTTTCGGCCATTGATTATCTAATCCCAGCTTTCACGTTTATCACAGCCGTGCCCTTAAAGGTAATTAATTTCTCTACAATTCCAAAGTAAATAATCTAATTGAAACACGATAAATAAATAGGTGTAAATAATTTTAAGCTGTGTCAGCAGAATTGAAAAATTGGGGTTAAAAAGTATAGCAGGACAAGGTCGTTATATATCCTGATGTTCAATCCATTGCTGTTAGTTATTTCGGCATTTCTCAGTTGGATTTTGCTTCGTGAGAAATTATACCTTGGCGTGTAAGCATATATAGCCTAACACTTTTTCATATTGCATGCTAATTATAATTTCTTGGTAAAACATTTAGGATTCATTTTAATGAGATCATTTGTTGATATATATTTTTATATCAGAGTTGTAGGGTCAATAATAGTAGTGGCTGGGCTTTACGGATTTTTGTGGGGGAAAAAGATGGAGACAAATGCAGAGCCAGAAGATATTAAAGAGAAGAAGCAGTCCACTAAATTACAGACTGATTTGGAATTGCAATTACCCAACTTTTGTAGTCATATCATACAGAATCCAAGCAGATCTTATCACAAGCCAAAGCTAGCTTGTAATAAGTATGAAAATTTATTAATCTCTTGCAATTAGTGCATAACTTTATTTATTGGACAATATATGAAAATCATTTACCTTTTAGATCATACGGAGTATTTGCAAGTTTTCCTCGCCTGGTCGCTTGGATGATTGGTTTTGTAATAATTTATAAATGTAGTTTTAGTTTTGTGTCTTATTTAAAAATAAAATACGAGGAATCTTTACTAATCTTATATTCAATTTATAAAAACCTATGGGTGAGAATTGTTTTGGTAATGGCTCGATCAATTGATCAAGAGTCAGATTTACATATATTTATATACAGAGATATAAAAATCTTAGATATACATGATAATGTTTATATATCCTAGTTATACATCAAATACAATAGATAAATCCTAAGAATCCAAATACAATATCTAGATTACAATTTGTTTTTCCTTTTCTTGGGTTAAATTAGGCAAGGATAAACAAGAAATATGTAGCTTCGTATACATGCGTAATGTTGATGTGCAAATATTTTTATATTATCGATCCAGATAAATATTACGGGAGATGTGGGTAGGAGGAGTGCGATGGTGGCGATGGGAATGGGACCATGGGGGCTATGGGAGTGAAGTTCAAGGTGAGGTGTGTTGAAGGATAAAAGGAATATCGTTAATGTGAAATGTCACTTGTAGAACTTGTTTTCCTACTGCTATATTAGTGAAATTATTTTTCTTATTTTTAAAAAACTTATTTCTCTATTCAACTACCAGGCTAGTTAAATTTTCTAAAGAGTTTCGCATAAAAAAATACTTAATTCTCAGATTTTCTTATATAAAGATTCTTTATTTAAAAGACAAAATTCGAGACATTCAATAAATGTGAATGAATCCCATCATCCCAACACACCTGAGACTTACTCATTTTTTATCAATTTCTTTTCTTTCAAAAAAAATTGTTATTCTCTGTAAATGAATTTATATCTACCTCTAATGATTCTAAATATTGCTTCTGTCCAATTTTGATGTGATTGTTCTACAATAATATTTAATTTATTTAACTATTCGTTCAATGATTTTTCTCAAAGCACACATCACTATCACTTTATATTATTATAAAATTAGTAAAAGTATTCGTGCTTCGCGCGGTTATTTAAAATTATTAATTTTATGAAATAATATTTTTATAAATTTAATTAAAATAAAATAAATAGATTAAATAATTAATATGCGTGTAAAATAACTTTATAAATTAAATAAATGACAAATATAAATTTATTTCTTTCAATTAGCACTAACACTTTCTCTTTTTATAGTATCACGCCATAAAAATATGATATCTACAATATGAAGAAAATCTATCAGCCTTTAGAACTACAATAATATATACCTTACATATGAAATTACATAGTAACAAATGTTAATTGAGAAAAAGAAAATCATAGTAACATATTATCATTCATCCTTGAATCAATCATTTTTGCTTTTATTTTATTATTTAGCCTTTTGCTTTCTGGAAGTGTTAATAGTTGGAATTTTAGAAGAATCAAATAAATGTCAACGTGAAATATTAAATTTTTTAATAAATAATAATTATTGATAAAAGAAACAATAGAAAGGTGGAAAAAAGGTGAATAGATATTCTAGTTTTAACTTAATATTTCCTAGTAGAAAGTCCACCCCCTTTTGCATTACATATATCATTTAAATGTTCCCCCATTTAAATGGCTCAAAAGAAATTATTAAAATAAAAAATAAAAGGGAGTATATGTCATGATTGCACAAAAAATCAACTAATTATATATTCTTGAAGGGAAAAAATATTTCAATAAATTAATAAGTTCTGTAGGTGCTTTATAATAAATCAGGATACCAAAGTGATAGGATTCAATTTAAAACTATATTTTTATTCAATGTTAGTCCAGAAATACACATCTATTACTTTAAGAAGCATTTACAACTTGCAGTTTAACTTGAAAATCTATCCACACTTCTCTGCTGAATGTGAGCAAATAATTTATTGTATAGTAAATCAAAATCAAATTTACGTACAAATGAAATAGGCGAACAACCTGTTATACCCCGTAGAATTTCCGGCACCTAAATGACCTATTTGCATATTGGTTAAGCATATTTGAAAGTCATACGTGCTAAGGAAAGGCCCAAGAAAAGATCGGACGAGAAACCTGTCGAACCATCGCGGAAGGAGCCGAAGCAGAGCCCCTCCGCGATGGCAGCGTGTCACGGAGGTGGAGCCTCCGCGTTGGCTCTGTGATACGTTGGCCTTGTCCAGGCCCAAGTATATAAAGCCCCACTTCGGTTTTAAATGATAAAAACATATTTTAAACTTCCAGAGAACAGAGCAAACCAGCAGAGGGAGAAAAGGGACGAAGGAGATAGTATAATTTTCGACAGTTTACGCTGCTAAACGTTGTCCAAATCCAAATTAACTTCAGATACTGAGGTATTTAGCAGCAGAGAGCATTCCTACGGATTCAGTTTCGTGAAATACGGCCGACGAATCGTCGAGCCACCGAGCTAAGGTAAGTGGAATTGCTCTAAATTAGTGTCTATGTGTTCCTAGCTGTGAAGTGAATATTTCTCCCTTTTGGACCTCTGAAAAATAGCGAGTTTTCGGCCGTCTTTCCATAAGCCTAAGTTTAGGCTATACACTATATCAAAAGTGACGTTGCCTTTTAGAATAAAGCTGTATTTAGTAATAATTGGCATATTTATGAATGCAGCTGGGAGAAAATAGTTGAAGTACCGGCCGAGTCTCGTCCGACAGACGAATAATTCAAGGATAAGGTATGTAAAGTTAGTTTCCTCGGCAAGTTAGAAATCTCGGTACAGTACAGTAATTTAAAGGCCGATAGAATATTCAGAAGCCATGTTAACGTTTATTATGAATGATGGTACGATACTAGAAACGTTATGTTATGTTCAGCGCGAGACTTGCTAGCACGATATAAATTTTAATACAAGTATTAGAGACTGCACAACATGCTCAGTATGTGATGTGACATAGAATGTTAGGATATCATTGTATTCAGTTGAAACCCAGTAAAGCAATGTAATATCTATAAGACATCTCAGAAATAGAACGATAAGTTAAAGTGAAGCTAGAAAGCATATTAGAACTAGTAAATCATGTTACTATAGAAGCACAGTATACAGCATAGTTTTCAGCAGAAATACTATATCATGTTCAGCATTAGACTCAATACAGTATGGCAGGAGATTATATCTACATATATATACTATTATCAGTCTCAGCATGTATTAAATACGTACATATCGCTGTTGACACCCAATTTTGACCTACCTGCGCCTTAATATGCTGCTTCTATATGTATATATTTATTTAATTATTTTAATGCAAATACTCGACTTACTTTCGTATTTATAAAGTAATTTATTACTATAATATTGTGAAAGTTATTTTAAGTTACATATGTATGACTCATATTAATTTTAATTTTTGATATTAAACCACTATGTCGTATATAATATATTCTATATTAACATGCGCCCTTATTTTGAAATATATTCTTTACTTAATAAACTATTTACCGAATTTTACTAAATTTTACAAATTTATTTGACTAATAATATTATTTGAATTTATAAATTATTTATGTTAATAATATGATTTTTATAATATTTGATAACTTAATTTTATTTTCTAGTCATTAAATTATTTATAAATATAATAATTTAATTATATGATATTTACATAAGTATACTTAAATTTAGAGTTTATTTATTAATAATAATATTTATATGATTTTCTTATAATTTAAACTATTTTATTATTTATTTACTAAATTATTTAAAAGAGAGTATGTTTATTAATTTAATAGCAGCTAATTCAACTTTCCTCCAATTTATTTAAGTTCTAGCCACTTGCCATTCAATTCATTCAATTTATTTCAAATTTGGCCACTTTCTATTCAATTTATGTCAATATTATTCACTTTTGATCAATTTTGGCTATTATTTAAATTAAATTTCAGCCAAATTAATCCCTACCCGTTTTTGACCCATAAACCGACCCAATTATTCTAGAACCAATCCTAGCCGTTCATTATATTTTAATCCAACGATCCAGATTAAACCCCACCTAATTTCCTTATTTAATCTTCCTACCTACCCAAACCCTAAACACTTTTCATTTCTTCCCCTTCCCCACTTAATAGCCGCCGACCTACCCTCTCCCCTCTCCCTCATCGTCGCCGGCCACTACAATCCAACCAAACCTCCACAACTTCCCTCTTTCGCCATAGCCGCCGATTCCCTTTTCTCCTTTCTTCTTCCTCCTCTCCTCCCTCTTCTCACTCCGGCGAAAAACAATAACATAGATACATGATATTCCACGTCGCACATCACCGAAAAAAGCGACCGCCGGGAAACATTGAAAACCCACCACCATCAGCCCCGCCGTCAGCTTCCTCTTACCTTCACCACCAAATCCGGCCACTGTTTGGCCGGAAAACTTTCTCCCTCGCGACCAACACCCTCCAGACCTACTTATTTTTCCTTCTTCCCATCGTTCCGGTTACTTCTCGGCCGATGGATCGGACAGATCTGTAGATCTGTCCGTACATTATTTATTTAATTATTTATTTATTTATTTACTTATTCTTGTTGTTGTTTATTATGTTTATATGTATATAATAAGTATATGCCTATAAAATAATATAATATATAATATATATAAGGCAGATATGAATAATATATAATTATATAAATAATACATGTATATGATATACTGTTTCGTTTCTTTTTTTTATAAATATACTATATAATATATCTGTATATAAGTATATATAATATATATATATATATATATATATATATATATATATATATATATATATATATATATATATGTATATATATATGTGGTAGATGTATAAATATATATATAATATATATAAGATAATATATAATATATTTATATATATACGCTGCTCTTATTTTCTGTTTATTTATACATGATAAATATATAATGTATATATGTATAGGTATGCATACTATTTTTTTTATGTATAATATTATAGATATTTAATATATATTATATATATATATATATATACCGTTTTAGTTTCCTGTTTCATTTACATATTATAATGTATTTATATATCTACCATTCCCCTTCTTGTTTCGTCCATGTATGATAATATGCCAATGATGTATACTGTTCTTCTTTCTGTTACGTTTATATATATGATAAATATTTGCTAGTTAGTTAATGCCCGTTAATCTTGATATTAGCTGATTGTCTTGACAAATGGTAATTAAGTTAAAAAATAATGTAATACTAATTAAAATATTGGCAAATCGCCGTTTGATTTGATTACTTTCCTGGTGTGACTAGGAATATGCTTAATATTCTTCTACTTTACATATTTGTTTTTTAGATAAATTTAACTGATTTGATTTAGTTGACTAATTTAGCTCATTTTATGGTAAATTTTTTATGATTCACTCCTTGATTTCTTTCTTTACTTAAACGGTAAAAAGGATTCTTTTTTTCCTGATCTTTTGTTATTTATTAATATTTCTCTGTCAATTAGGGACAATCCTCTCCATAAATTGAAATGGTAATTTATTCTTTCCTTCTAAATTGACCGATTCCTTTAGCTATAAAAGCAGTCTTATTTTATTTTAAAGGGACAGGGATACTCTCTGAAGAAAAAAAAAATTAGAAAAGCCTTTTACTTAAAAAGTTCTTCCTTTGGTTTACCTTAAGAATACCGCTTTAATTTCCAAGGCTAACTTCAACGTATCTATTTCAAGGTTTGCTTAATTTCTTCAAACCGGTTAGTATACCTTACACGTTTTTTTTTATTTTATTTATCATATGCCATGTTATATTTGACATGATTCAAAGTTATGATGTGTTATTTTTTTTATATGATTATGAACCTAAAATACAACTCGCCTTCAGGACTAGAATAATATATGTGTTTGTATATGTATACTGGTTGGTTTTTATTGCTCAACAGGTTTAATCAAAGGCATGTGCTAAAAACTATTCGGGTTTAGGATAAAATAGTCTGAAGCAGCTGTTTGGATTAGTTTAAGGATCTTTGTGTTTGTTTATTAGTTTCATTTGTTTTGTTATTATCCGTTGTACTGTGTAATAAACGCTATAATAGTGAAACGGGTTTTATTGGGGGAGGGCGGGGTTTATTTCGTTACTGCTTCCCTTTAACGACTTAATTCGCCTAGAAAAAGCATGATCATAGGTTACAACAATATGCGATGTTAAAAAACATGCCTAAGGTCCTGAATTATTTAGTTTTAAAATCTATTGAATTTTAGTAATCTCTATAAAAATATTGCGCAATTATGCACTTAGGAATTCAATTTATAGGTCTATACGTTGCGGGTTCGTTCGATAATGATCTTTCACAATTCACCTTAGTTATTCAAAATTGGTATAAATTTATATTTTTTCAAATACCGTAAGCATAATTGTTCATGATAAGAGAATTTTTGAACTAGCTGATACCTAATGTTAAAGGTTGTTATTGTTTGCATTAAATATTATTTAGAACGTTGTATAATAAATGGTTTTTCCATAAAATGTCTGTATTTAAATATCGCTTGTCTAAGACGCTGTTTGTAACTAATTGACGCTAATTTAATGCCATTTTTCATGTATAATTATTTGTTTAAATCTGAAGTGCTTTTTTTTTTTTGTCAATATGGCTGATTAATCAAAGTTTAGGAATTTTTTTTTTTTATTATTTGAGGCAAAACTAATTAAATATTATCCAAACGCTGAATATGATTTATGCATATTAATAATATGTATAGTATTTAATCCTTTGAATTGACTTGCATAATCATGAATCTGATCTGATCGCTCAACCAGATGCCTTAACTCAGTTTGTTTGTTCTTTATCGGTTATTGGAAATTCTAAATATACCATGTTTTAGGCTTAAGTTAAAATATGACGTATGTTTTATTTACTGCAATCTTTTGTTAAAATGGACCTACCATAAATTACAGAAATCATAAAGATACAAACTCTTCTTGTTCAACTTGGAAGTAATCGCTATAGGGTGAACTAATTATTCGCTTAATTCTTATTCCGATGTTCATCTAGCTTAAGTTGAAAATACTGTTATCTTTTCCTTTAATCTATCATTGTTTGCATTCATTTAGAAATCATGTTCCTAGGTTTGCTTTCATCTAGTGATCACGTTCATAAGTTTCAACAAAGAGGCTTATTTGAAACCTTCACGTGCTCGTTGTGAAAATGGTTGTTTTGGTTTGTCGTTTTCTTTTAAAGCCTTAGGAATTTTAGACCAAAAATCCAAATACAGTTGTCCAAAGCCTCGTGGACCTTAAGATTGGTGCGGGTAGGCAAATAATAGGACGTTAGTTTGATCACCTAGAGCGTTTTAGGTTAATTAATCAACTAGGCGAGTAGTCGGGAAATGATATTTGTGCTCGCTGAATAATACGAGCAATTTAAAAGATTGCAAAGTATTATTTAAGTTGCACAAGTGATCCCATTAGGTCAAACATTTGTTTTAATGTAGAACTACGTTTGGCCTGATTCCCTTAAGGGATACGTAGGCGCCTATCGAGGTTCGGCTCCATAATTAAAAAAGTGTTTATTTGTTTTTAAATGATTGCTTGGCACGACTTTTGTATTTATTTAAGAACTTAGAATAACACGAATTTATAGAATATTTCCGGCACCTAAATGACCTATTTGCACGTTGGTTAAGCATATTTGAAAGTCATACGTGCTAAGGAAAGGCCCAAGAAAAGATCGGACGAGAAACCTGTCGAACCATCGCGGAAGGAGCCGAAGCAGAGCCCCTCCGCGATGGCAGCGTGTCACGGAGGTGGAGCCTCCGCGTTGGCTCCGTGACACGTTGGCCTTGTCCAGGCCCAAGTATATAAAGCCCCACTTCGGTTTTAAATGATAAAAACATATTTTAAACTTCCAGAGAACAGAGCAAACCAGCAGAGGGAGAAAAGGGACGAAGGAGATAGTATAATTTTCGACCGTTTACGCTGCTAAACGTTGTCCAAATCCAAATTAACTTCAGATACTGAGGTATTTAGCAGCAGAGAGCATTCCTACGGATTCAGTTTCGTGAAATACGGCCGACGAATCGTCGAGCCACCGAGCTAAGGTAAGTGGAATTGCTCTAAATTAGTGTCTATGTGTTCCTAGCTGTGAAGTGAATATTTCTCCCTTTTGGACCTCTGAAAAATAGCGAGTTTTCGGCCGTCTTTCCATAAGCCTAAGTTTAGGCTATACACTATATCAAAAGTGACGTTGCCTTTTAGAATAAAGCTGTATTTAGTAATAATTGGCATATTTATGAATGTAGCTGGGAGAAAATAGTTGAAGTACCGGCCGAGTCTCGTCCGACAGACGAATAATTCAAGGATAAGGTATGTAAAGTTAGTTTCCTCGGCAAGTTAGAAATCACGGTACAGTACAGTAATTTAAAGGCCGATAGAATATTCAGAAGCCATGTTAACGTTTATTATGAATGATGGTACGATACTAGAAACGTTATGTTATGTTCAGCGCGAGACTTGCTAGCACGATATAAATTTTAATACAAGTATTAGAGACTGCACAGCATGCTCAGTATGTGATGTGACATAGAATGTTAGGATATCATTGTATTCAGTTGAAACCCAGTAAAGCAATGTAATATCTATAAGACATCTCAGAAATAGAACGATAAGTTAAAGTGAAGCTAGAAAGCATATTAGAACTAGTAAATCATGTTACTATAGAAGCTCAGTATACAGCATAGTTTTCAGCAGAAATACTATATCATGTTCAGCATTAGACTCAATACAGTATGGCAGGAGATTATATCTATATATATATACTATTATCAGTCTCAGCATGTATTAAATACGTACATATCGCTGTTGACACCCAATTTTGACCTACCTGCGCCTTAATATGCTGCTTCTATATGTATATATTTATTTAATTATTTTAATGCAAATACTCGACTTACTTTCGTATTTATAAAGTAATTTATTACTATAATATTGTGAAAGTTATTTTAAGTTACATATGTATGACTCATATTAATTTTAATTTTTGATATTAAACCAATATGTCGTATATAATATATTCTATATTAACATGCGCCCTTATTTTGAAATATATTCTTTACTTAATAAACTATTTACCGAATTTTACTAAATTTTACAAATTTATTTGACTAATAATATTATTTGAATTTATAAATTATTTATGTTAATAATATGATTTTTATAATATTTGATAACTTAATTTTATTTTCTAGTCATTAAATTATTTATAAATATAATAATTTAATTATATGATATTTACATAAGTATACTTAAATTTAGAGTTTATTTATTAATAATAATATTTATATGATTTTCTTATAATTTAAACTATTTTATTATTTATTTACTAAATTATTTAAAAGAGAGTATGTTTATTAATTTAATAGCAGCTAATTCAACTTTCCTCCAATTTATTTAAGTTCTAGCCACTTGCCATTCAATTCATTCAATTTATTTCAAATTTGGCCACTTTCTATTCAATTTATGTCAATATTAGCCACTTTTGATCAATTTTGGCTATTATTTAAATTAAATTTCAGCCAAATTAATCCCTACCCATTTTTGACCCATAAACCGACCCAATTATTCTAGAACCAATCCTAGCCGTTCATTATATTTTAATCCAACGATCCAGATTAAACCCCACCTAATTTCTTTATTTAATCTTCCTACCTACCCAAACCCTAAACACTTTTCATTTCTTCCCCTTCCCCACTTAATAGCCGCCGACCTACCCTCTCCCCTCTCCCTCATCGTCGCCGGCCACTACAATCCAACCAAACCTCCACAACTTCCCTCTTTCGCCATAGCCGCCGATTCCCTTTTCTCCTTTCTTCTTCCTCCTCTCCTCCCTCTTCTCACTCCGGCGAAAAACAATAGCATAGATTCATGATATTCCACGTCGCACATCACCGGAAAAAGCGACCGCCGGAAAACATTGAAAACCCACCACCATCAGCCCCGCCGTCAGCTTCCTCTCACCTTCACCACCAAATCCGGCCACTGTTTGGCCGGAAAACTTTCTCCCTCGCGACCAACACCCTCCAGACCTACTTATTTTTCCTTCTTCCCATCGTTCCGGTTACTTCTCGGCCGATGGATCGGACAGATCTGTAGATCTGTCCGTACATTATTTATTTAATTATTTATTTAATTATTTATTTAATTATTTATTTATTTATTTACTTATTCTTGTTGTTGTTTATTATGTATATATGTATATAATAAGTATATGCCTATAAAATAATATAATATATAATATATATAAGGCAGATATGAATAATATATAATTATATAAATAATACATGTATATGATATACTGTTTCGTTTCTTTTTTTTTATAAATATACTATATAATATATCTGTATATAAGTATATATATATATATATATATATATATATATATATATATATATATATATATGTATATATATATGTGGTAGATGTATAAATATATATATAATATATATAAGATAATATATAATATATTTATATATATACGCTGCTCTTCTTTTCTGTTTATTTATACATGATAAATATATAATGTATATATGTATAGGTATGCATACTGTTTTTTTTTATGTATAATATTATAGATATATAATATATTATATATATATATATATATATACCGTTTTAGTTTCCTGTTTCATTTACATATTATAATGTATTTATATATCTACCATTCCCCTTCTTGTTTCGTCCATGTATGATAATATGCCAATGATGTATACTGTTCTTCTTTCTGTTACGTTTATATATATGATAAATATTTGCTAGTTAGTTAATGCCCGTTAATCTTGATATTAGCTGATTGTCTTGACAAATGGTAATTAAGTTAAAAAATAATGTAATACTAATTAAAATATTGGCAAATCGCCGTTTGATTTGATTACTTTCCTGGTGTGACTAGGAATATGCTTAATATTCTTCTACTTTACATATTTGTTTTTTAGATAAATTTAACTGATTTGATTTAGTTGACTAATTTAGCTCATTTTATGGTAATTTTTTTATGATTCACTCCTTGATTTCTTTCTTTACTTAAACGGTAAAAAGGATTCTTTTTTTCCTGATCTTTTGTTATTTATTAATATTTCTCTGTCAATTAGGGACAATCCTCTCCATAAATTGAAATGGTAATTTATTCTTTTCTTCTAAATTGACCGATTCCTTTAGCTATAAAAGCAGTCTTATTTTATTTTAAAGGGACAGGGATACTCTCTGGAAAAAAAAAATTAGAAAAGCCTTTTACTTAAAAAGTTCTTCCTTTGGTTTACCTTAAGAATACCGCTTTAATTTCCAAGGCTAACTTCAACGTATCTATTTCAAGGTTTGCTTAATTTCTTCAAACCGGTTAGTATACCTTACACGTTTTTTTTATTTTATTTATCATATGCCATGTTATATTTGACATGATTCAAAGTTATGATGTGTTATTTTTTTTATATGATTATGAACCTAAAATACAACTCGCCTTCAGGACTAGAATAATATATGTGTTTGTATATGTATACTGGTTGGTTTTTATTGCTCAACAGGTTTAATCAAAGGCATGTGCTAAAAACTATTCGGGTTTAGGATAAAATAGTCTGAAGCAGCTGTTTGGATTAGTTTAAGGATCTTTGTGTTTGTTTATTAGTTTCATTTGTTTTGTTATTATCCGTTGTACTGTGTAATAAACGCTATAATAGTGAAACGGGTTTTATTGGGGGAGGGCGGGGTTTATTTCGTTACTGCTTCCCTTTAACGACTTAATTCGCCTAGAAAAAGCATGATCATAGGTTACAACAATATGCGATGTTAAAAAACATGCCTAAGGTCCTGAATTATTTAGTTTTAAAATCTATTGAATTTTAGTAATCTATATAAAAATATTGCGCAATTATGCACTTAGGAATTCAATTTATAGGTCTATACGTTGCGGGTTCGTTCGATAATGATCTTTCACAATTCACCTTAGTTATTCAAAATTGGTATAAATTTATATTTTTTCAAATACCGTAAGCATAATTGTTCATGATAAGAGAATTTTTGAACTAGCTGATACCTAATGTTAAAGGTTATTATTGTTTGCATTAAATATTATTTAGAACGTTGTATAATAAATGGTTTTCCCATAAAATGTCTGTATTTAAATATCGCTTGTCTAAGACGCTGTTTGTAACTAATTGACGCTAATTTAATGCCATTTTTCATGTATAATTATTTGTTTAAATCTGAAGTGCTTTTTTTTTTTTTTTTGTCAATATGGCTGATTAATCAAAGTTTAGGATTTTTTTTTTTATTATTTGAGGCAAAACTAATTAAATATTATCCAAACGCTGAATATGATTTATGCATATTAATAATATGTATAGTATTTAATCCTTTGAATTGACCTGCATAATCATGAATCTGATCTGATCGCTCAACCAGAAGCCTTAACTCAGTTTGTTTGTTCTTTATCGGTTATTTGAAATTCTAAATATACCATGTTTTAGGCTTAAGTTAAAATATGACGTATGTTTTATTTACTGCAATCTTTTGTTAAAATGGACCTAGCATAAATTACAGAAATCATAAAGATACAAACTCTTCTTGTTCAACTTGGAAGTAATCGCTATAGGGTGAACTAATTATTCGCTTAATTCTTATTCCGATGTTCATCTAGCTTAAGTTGAAAATACTGTTATCTTTTCCTTTAATCTATCATTGTTTGCATTCATTTAGAAATCATGTTCCTAGGTTTGCTTTCATCTAGTGATCACGTTCATAAGTTTCAACAAAGAGGCTTATTTGAAACCTTCACGTGCTCGTTGTGAAAATGGTTGTTTTGGTTTGTCGTTTTCTTTTAAAGCCTTAGGAATTTTAGACCAAAAATCCAAATACAGTTGTCCAAAGCCTCGTGGACCTTAAGATTGGTGCGGGTAGGCAAATAATAGGACGTTAGTTTGATCACCTAGAGCGTTTTAGGTTAATTAATCAACTAGGCGAGTAGTCGGGAAATGATATTTGTGCTCGCTGAATAATACGAGCAATTTAAAAGATTGCAAAGTATTATTTAAGTTGCACAAGTGATCCCATTAGGTCAAACATTTGTTTTAATGTAGAACTACGTTTGGCCTGATTCCCTTAAGGGATACGTAGGCGCCTATCGAGGTTCGGCCCCAAAATTAAAAAAGTGTTTATTTGTTTTTAAATGATTGCTTGGCACGACTTTTGTATTTATTTAAGAACTTAGAATAACACGAATTTGTTTTAACTTTCATTCCGTCCAAATTTCTTTCTTGTTTGTCCAAACCGTTATCTTTGACTTCATCATTTAGTTTAAACAATATAAGTTAAAATCAGTTTTAATTGGCCACTTAGATAATACCCCATTTATTGAGTACGGCCGGGAACCATATTTGTGGACCTCGAAAGGTGCCTGACACCTTCCTTTCGAGGTAATTAAAGCCCTTACCCGACTCTGGTTTATCTAGGAAATAAAAGCTTAGAACGGTGCCCTAACGCACCTTAAATTCGTTAGGTGGCGACTCTCTTATTTTCAACCCTTAAGAGTCCTCGATGTTGGGTCCCGCCTTTCCGCGAGGGAAAAATGGGGCGCGACAATCGCTATCACCAGTTCAGCATGCAGTATGTACAAACACTTTATTATCATTAGCTTCAGTATATGGTATATGCAGATAGTATTACTAGTGAGACTGTTGTATTGTTTGGGGTTGGATTACCTAGCATCCATGACCGCCCAGGGTTAATAGTTGTATCGACTCATCCGCCAGAGGACGAGGATACGTCGCTCTACGGAGTGGCATGCCGTCCCACAGGGGACGAAGATGGGATGCCAGTTTTCCCCATATTGTGCCTTGGTCGGCCCTTATACACCCCCGTCAAGCGGATACGCCCGGGGTGTTGATTCAGGAGTCCTCCGGACTCAGCTACAGTTATAGTCAGGGGCTCAGCGAGCCCAAGTGCATACCCAGGGGACCGGCAGGATGCTTACAGTTATTATAGGAGACGGGACGACCGGGGTAGGGGTATAGATTCTGTGCTGGTTGTACCTCCCGGCTTATGGGGGCCGGGTAAGGTTTGTGTGTGTTATATATGTTATGATATGTTATACCGTGTTACAGTAGATACGAGTAGATCAACAGTGGAATGATAAATCCTCAGGTATGACTCCTACTTCCTTCCAGTATAATTAAGAGAGGGTATGACTTACATTATCAGACAGTTAATCTATTCCTTCCTACTTCAGTTTCATCAGTTATATTGTTGTTTTCAGACATTTCTTTTAGTTATTGCTTTACATACTCAGTACCAGCGGTACTGACGCCCGGTGGGGCGCTGCATTACTTGCCTGCAGGTACTCATAGACGAGCAGGCGATACTACGTGATTCCTGTCAGCGATCGAGTATTCAGCTCCTGTAATCTGGAGACTGAATTCCAGAGGTGTTTTTCATTTTCTTTTGTTGTATGGTACGGGTAGGTCGGGGCCCTGTCCCGATCATTTCTACTGTTATTCCTAGAGGCTTGCAGTCTGTATATTCTCCTGTGGTCAGATGAGCCGGTCGTGTGAGGCCGTGCAGTTGTATAGCTGTTAGTGGTTGTGTTTCCTTTATGTTGGCCGTGTGGGGCCATAGTTCGTCAGTAGTGGTGACCTTGCCGGTCACGTAGCTATCCTGTACTTCATGGTTGAGTTATAGATAACTAGACAGCATGGTGGCCTTGTCGGCCCGCATAGGTTTCCCTATTTTGACATGTTTCTGGTCAGCTGTTAGTACAGGTACAGGAGGCTATAGGCCAATGGGTCGGGGGCTATGTTTACAGCCGTTATATAGCCCTTTGTTTCCAGAAATGTGAGCTAGAGCCAGCCAGGCACCAGATGTGCTCAGGCTTAGCAGTCCAGCAGTTCAGGTTCTAGTAGGGCACCAGGTGCCAGCCATACCCTCCAAGGTGGGGTGTGACACAACCGAACCCTTAATTCATATTAAGTTCTGTTTATGACATGTCAAATGGCACTTACAAGTTGAAAATTTCAAATGCATAAATGTTTTAACCAACAAACAACTACAATATGAGTATTCGTCTCAACAACTTGAAATGAATGTTTTACTCTAAGACGTAATGTGGTTTACCCTTTTATAGATTACGTGCATAGCTAGAGTTTACTATATACTATACCTGGATTCAATTATGCTGTATTTTCATGGCTTGATATGTCTTGGGACTACAGAAGTTTCACTTCAGTCATGTTCCTAAATTGGTCGTCCGATACAATATCCTTGAAGCCATGTCAAAATTTTGTTATTTCTCGTCTTCTTGTCATGGTTCATTGAGCATATCAAAGGTTGATAAGGTTTTTAAGGTCTTTACATTTTTACCATAGGCATACCAAATTTGAATTTATCTTCAAGAGATATCAGTATAGATCTTTAAAGAAAACTCTGATTGTACCTTCAACAATTTCAGTAGCGAAAACTCAGCACAAATGCTCAATTAGCATATACTTCAGATATCAATCCATAGGTCTAATAAATGACATTGACCTTTAATGTATATCCTACCACCATTACACCAAAAAAAATACAAATCATTACAGAAAAAAATTAGATAACCCAAAAACTGTAGACTAATGCATGCAACAATACAAGTATACATAGAACTAGAGGAGCAGCGTTCACTATTCCAAAATAAGAAAGAAAAATCATTCCATTATGTTTTTCTTTTGGATGAAACTTAGCTATCTATATTTTATATAACCCTATTTAATGCAGAATATTTGCCTCTATATTCATGTCCGGGGTAAAAAAAAATTGAGTAAAAGACACAATCTCTTATTATACCTTTAACAGGCTTCTTATCATTCAAAACCTGATGTATAAAGTAAGATTAAATAAAATAAAGAAAGATTATTAACAAATTTCAAATGAAGAAAGATTATTAACAAATTTCAATACCTGTTATTAACATATTTCAATACCTTGGTGAAATAATGAAACAATAAGAATTCTCTTGTACTTTTAAATGTAAAATTTGCTTAAAGCTCTGTGACCCTCATGAATGCTGGTTGTAACTTGATCACTGGTAACCTTTGTATAATTCAATACAATGTGAAAATTCAATCAACAATGCTTGAACTTTTTGATTAAAAAAATTTATTTTTACTCTACAGATGTGAAGAATACCATCAGGTTATAGAAATATAGCAATCCTAACCGTTCTTAAAAGAAAGTGTAGAACTTATCCTGAAATTGTTTTAAGCATTTAATTATTCTAATTCTAAGTACGTTGAGAAAACTAAAAAAAACACTCCCTCTTATTCTTAAATATATAATTATTGTTAGGACTGTCCAAACTTCTAAAGGGCTCCAACTCATTGTGTAGTTGCAGTCTAGCAGAAACAGAAGGGAGGAAGAACCTGAAACTTTTGTATATCAAAACTTCACGTCTTATTTTCCTAAAATCCAACAGAACATGTGTTACTAAAATCCTTCAAGTATAAGAATGTATTTTTTGTATATTTCGTGAAAGCTTAAATGAATCTCATAAATAGACAGAAAATTAACCAAAAGATGTATTTTTTTAATTATGTAATAAACCTAAATGTAGCAGGAATTCGAGAATATAAATTTAAAAATACATGAAACATCAAATAAACATTAAAAAAAACTAAAAATCGCAAAAAAAAAAGAAAAGAGAAGATTTACCTTGGTGGCGAGGAGTAAATTTGGGCAGAATCCCTAATTGAGAAGAATAATCCTTGTCCCTTAGCTTATTCTCTATTGAGGTAATAATTCCTAAATTAAATTCAATGTTACAGCCAAGTTTCATTTCATAGAATAAGATTGATAACCAAGTCTGATTGTCTTTCCGATGATATACAATAAAACAATTATTATATTTATTATGAAAGTGGTTGGTAAGCATTGGCCAGTATGCAATATCTCATTAATTTTCAAGGGAGAGACTCATGTTTTTATCCTTATAAAAAAGTTTAGAACTCATCATGTAACTGTTTTAAGCATATAATTATTCTAATTTTAAGTATCTTGACAAAACTCAAAAGAAACACTCTTTCTTATTCTTAAATACATAATTATTGTTAGAACTGTCCAAACTCCTAAAGGACTCCAACTCATTGTGTGGTTGTAGTCTACCAGAAACAGAAGTGTGGAAGAACCTAA
This sequence comes from Datura wrightii, assembly GCA_035772735.1. NCBI lineage: Eukaryota > Viridiplantae > Streptophyta > Magnoliopsida > Solanales > Solanaceae > Datura > Datura wrightii. The sequence goes on from JASDFA010000014.1 coordinate 40,216,491, forward strand.
AACTTTTGTATGTCAAATCTCCGCGTCTTATTTTCCTAAATTTCGAACATAAGAGGTGTTACTAAAATCCTTCAAGTGTAAGAATGTAATTTTTATATATTTTTTTAAAGATTAAATTAATCTCATGAATAGGCAACAAATTAACCAAAAGATGCATTTATTTTAGTATGTCATAAACCCAAATAACCTAAAAATTCGAGAATGTAAATTTAAAAATACATGGAACATCAACTAACATTAAAAAAAAATTAAAAACTGTAAAAAGATAAAAGAGAAGATTTGCCTTGATGGCGAGGATTAAATTTGGGCAGAATCCCTAATCGAGAAGAATAATTCTTATCCCTTATCCTTTGATGAGGTAGTAATTCCGAAAATAAATTCAATATTACAGCCAAGTTTCGTTTCAACTTCTTTCTACTGCACTATATATTCCTCCATTGATATAAAAGGAATTGGAAGAAGATACATGAAACATCAACTAAACATGTAAGAAAAGCTAAAAATTGCAAAAAGATAAAAGCGAAGATTTACCTCTGTGGCGAGGAGTAAATTTGGATAGAATCCCTAATCGAAAAGAATAATCCTTGTCCCTTATCCTCTGTTGAGGTAGTAATGTCTAAAATAAACTCAATGTTAAAGCCAAGTTTGTTTCAACTTCTTTCTACTGCACTAATATTTCTCCATTGATGTAAAACGGATTGGAAAAATTTTTTTTTTGATCAACAATCCCCAAGAATTTGATATACCAACTTATCTTTCACTCTTTCTAAGATGAGAGAGGGAAAGGCGCAAAAGAAGATGCAGAGAGGGAGGAAAAGGAAGAGCGAGTATTTTTGGCAGAAGTTATTAGAGGAAGAAACGTCAATTATTAGGATGAATAAACATGACTGTTGGATTTATTTTTTTTAATTTTAATGAACAGACTAAAAAAAAAGGAGAAAATACATTAAAAAAAAAAGATAAATGAGATCCCTAGACTGTGAAGTATGACACGTAGACGGGCCTAAGTCTCTCCTTTATATAAATATATAAATAATATGGCTTTTAAATGAATGAATTTACCAACTTGAAACTGTATTTTAAATATTTAATATATTTTGTTTTATTCGTTGAATCATCATGTTTGCCTTGAATTTCAATTTTTAAAACTTAAAAAAATATTACTTGCCAACGGTTAAAAAAGAATAATATATAGCATACTCTTTATAACTTGATTTCGATAACAAAGTCGAAAATTTTATTAAAGATATTCACAGTTATTTTTAATATATAATTTTTTAACGTTTAGCTCTTTCCCGGAATTATGTATGGTAGGGAAAAGGCACCATTTTTTAGACTCAAAATTTACCTTTAATCAAAGGAAATGATATATAGACCTGACTGATTTAAAATACAGTGTCTTTTTTTATATGCTGCTCAATGATGCTTTGGAAAACTGTTTTCTACAATATATTGCTAGGGACTATGGAGTTTAATTTTCATAATTTTATGCTTTCTCTCCATTAATATGCAAACTTAAGTTGTAAGACAAGTATTAGAACAAACTAATTAAAGAATTACTAGATTGAGTCAAATTCTTAAATATAATTATTTATTAATTTAAAATTAATAATTTTTTTTTATAATTCTTATTTTATTGCACAAACACTTTTTTTAAATATTATTTATGCTATTTTTATAAATTTATTTTTAAAATGCCCCTTGGCCAAGCAGGCATCACAATTTACACACACCTTGTCGGAGTTGTCGAATTAGATTAATGATGGGAAATCTACGCTCCCTGTCCATCCATACAGGCCCATTTTTTTAGAAAAAAATAAAAATTGTTGGGCTAGAAGCTACAATATCCAGCTGATTGATTCATGAATCGTGACAAAACTCATAGAAAAGAATCCATCCAAAAAATTTGCAAGTTTTTGCCCGACTACTTTTATTTTGGGTGGTTTTAATTTTTACCTTTTAAATTTGTGATCTTTAATATTTGTCCTTTATTATTTTAAATAATAAAAACCGGATAAAAATATTCTTAATATTTTTTGAAAAAATTGCAAAACAAATAAAATTCGCAAGGCATAGTTAGCCTTAGAAGGCAGAAGTTTATGCTACTAAACTTCTGTCCCAAGACATAATTTCAATTGCATGAACTTCTGCCTTTTAGGCACAAGTTCATGTTACTTAACTTATGTCCGGTAAGCATAATTTCATGTTATTGAACTTGTGTTTATGGGCAGAAGTTCATGCAATTGAAATTCTACCCCCGGACACAAGTTCAGTAGGCATAAATGAACTTCTACCCATAGACACAAGTTCATATTATTAAACTTATGCCTGGAGATATAACGTGTGTGAATTTATGTCTTAAATTGAGCAAAAACTTCTGCCTTGAGATTTTTTTTTTCCTGTTAAGGGTATTCTTGATTATTTTATTATCACTTAAAGTGTCGAAAGACAAAAATTAAAGATCACTAATTTAAGAAGCAAAAATTAAAAATTACTTTAAAATAAGAAGATTTATATGAATAAATCAAAATTTTGATAATCCAAGCCCAAATTAAACATCACCAAAAGTTAAAAACCCAAACATCATACGCTTCTTCAGAGCATAAACAACGATATATGTAACAATGTGAGTTATAGAATAAAATGGCATGGTGTGTATGCTCAGTCATCTAATTAGCATAAAATAATCATGATTTTATTAATTAGCACAGAATATCGTATAATTATTTAATAGATAACGTATATTAGATATAATTAATGCATGCTCTGATTTAATTTATGCATCCGTGTCAATATATACTACAATAAGTTATATTTGTCTACATTAATAATGATATGTAACAATACATAGCACCGAAAAAATAAACAGACAATATTCAAGGTTATTTAACTGAAGGTAAAATGTATACAAAATTGGACATACGATCAATAAGTAATATTCAGGTTGTCATTGTGTATATATACCTATTTATACATATACAATTTTTTTAAATGATTATATTATTGCTTTGATGTATACATGCTGCTAATTTATGACTATATAAATCCACTAGATGTGTGTGTGTATAGAATAGATACGCAATAATTTTTATGTATATTAAAAAATATGCTCATACACACACAAAACACCCATTATGTATACATAATATTGTTACCCTATCACAAACAATGTATATTTTGAATCAAATTCTAACAGTATACATCAACTAAATACATATATTAATTATATGTGCAATCTTCTTCATGTATACACACATATTTATTCATAATTAGCCACAAAGTATTATGATAATCACCGTTACCTTGAAGCATCAGACTTGTGCAAAATTTTTACAATTGCAGTTAAGAGTGTATAGAAATTGTTGTTGTGGTATTGTATACAACTCTTTTCTTTTTTTAAGAAGTAAGAAAAAATATGGTTAAAATTCTTATGTATACAATTTAAATTAGAGATTGAAATTGTAGATCTCTAATTTTTCACCAATCTAATATGGAAATACAATTGCTATTAAAGCGCCATTTTAAACAATTTTAACTAATATATATCAATAACTTTAAATTAAAATTTTGCTAATATCTTTTAGATTATAAAATTATCAATCCTTCGTAAACTGATACCTACGATCTCAAACAAATGAAGCACAAACTAAATTGAATACGGCATTAACATCAGCTAAAATATCCTTAAAAAATTGAAAATATGTAGTGGTCAAAAGAAAGATTTAGAAGTCGAAAAGCTAAGGCATAATCTTCAAGTGATATGATATGTTGTTTAGATCTACAGACGCTAGATCATTTTCAACTCTTCTCTATAAAATTAATGCTCATGTATTTTAATTTTTAAAAGAGAAATCACCATAAGCAAATTTCATTTGGTACACATGTTTTTTGGGGTTTGATATGGTGTAACCAGAAAAAAATATTTATACACGTTAGGTTTAAAGAGAATAATACATATTATTAATTTGAATCGTGACAATTTTCTTATAAATGAAAATTAAATAATCATACATCTTGCAAAAACTTTCATGCAAAATCATAAAATTAAAAATAAATAAATCTTTAAAAAAACTAAATGTAGAAAAATGCCCAAATTCAAGTGAAAATCTTAGAACTCATGTGGTTTTTGGTCTGGCTTTTTCTAAATAAATAAATTTGGGGTAGGAAAAATAGTGGAGGGAATTATAAAATGGGATAGAACTCTCACCGATAAAATGAAACTTTTTTGTTTTCGCACTGAAGACGTATAATTTGAGAGAAAACGATATCTTGTGGTAAATATTGTCAAACTTTCTGTGATGGCAAAGGCACACCATTTGTTGTTATGTACACATGTTTATGGTGGTGGTCCAAGACATCTATCATGTTGTCTCTTTCTATAGTCCATCAAAATCCACATATACATATATATGTTTCTATGCGTATATTATTAGACACCCATTCAATTGTCACCATCTACTTCACCTATTACTATATGCCCAACCTACCCACCTGCACACCCATTGAAGTGGTAATATGGGGAACGAATTGTTCGTTTTTTTGGTAATGGTAATTGTGCAATTTGCGTTTGCTGGTATGATAATAATATCAAAGTTAGTGATGGATGAGGGCATGAATCCTTTTGTTCAGTCAGCTTACAGGCCTATTTTTGCCACTATTTCCATTGCTCCTTTTGCTTTCTTCTTCGAGAGGTATCCCTTCTTTCTATATAAAATTTTATAAGTTTTTTAAAACTATTATTCTTTTTTACTAATTACTATTAATGAGTTTAACTTATATTCATCGACTGTTTAAATTCTTGTTTTACAAGGTCAGGGAACTTTAATTTAAAGAGCGCCTGCACCAAAAATACATCGTTGGATCAATCTTGTTCATTTTCATTCTGTTTCTTCAACACAATTCATAATTTGTTGCATGCACAGTTGAAGCAATCAACAACTCCATTCTATATAAACATTCTTGATATGTTGACTGTTTTTCTTTAATCTCATCTTGACAGGAAAATTAAACCCAAGATGACACGCTCTGTTCTTTTTCAGATATTTTTATGTTCTATTTTCGGGTAAGAATTTTTCTTTTCTGTTCAAAAAACATACATATAGTCGAACTCCTCTTCATTTTTAGCTTTTATAGCATAGACTGTTATACATAATTTAAATATTGTTTGATTGTTATAATAAAAAATTATACAAGAAATTTAATTTTTTTTTTCATTTTTTTTAATGTTATAAAAGATGACAAAAATTATTTATGATTTTAGTACTTGAAATTAAAAGAAAATTAATACATCATTAATCACTTTTGACTCCTACAAGATGGAAAACTCTTATACAATAACAGAAGTATGTGTAAATACAATTATAAATTGTGATTGTTATATAGAGATCTAACTTGTTTTGGATAGTATCACCAATTCTAATTTATGTTTTTCTTTATTGTGAAATATGCAGGATAACAATAAACCAATATGTTTGTTTCATTGGGATAAAGAATTCGACTCCAACAATCGTTTCTGCCATTGATAATCTAGTCCCAGCTTTCACCTTTATCATAGCTGTACCCTTGGGGTAATTAATTTCTCTACAATTCCAAAGTAAAAAATCCAATTGAAACATGCACCGTTAGAAATATAAATTTTTTTCGCCGTAAATCAATGAAAAATTTATGCTATAAAACATATTTTTCCCACACATTTTCAACCGATCCAATTCAAAGAGAAAATTCATGGTGGGAAACATATTCTTAATCAAATAGTAAAAAATTCATAATTTTTCTACGTGAAAATATTATTTTTTTTTCTCACCAAAATAATGATATTTTAACTGTGATTTAGATAATAGGTGTGAATAATTTTAATTGTGACTGCAGGGTTGAAAAATTGGGGTTAAAAAGTATAGCAGGACAAGCCAAGTTTGTGGGGACAATAGTATGTGTTGGAGGTGCAATGTTATTGTCATTATATCATGGCAAAGTGGTCATTGGCCAATTGGGATTTCACTGGAAATATGCAGAAAGTACAGGCAAAGATGTCAATTCCGCCCATTCCAACTTCTTTTTAGGACCTTTTTTACTTATAATGACCAGTCTCACTTATGCCATTTGGTTAATTATTCAGGTAATACTACTCTTTTTTTTCTCTCTTTAATTTCCAGTTTTAGTACAAATTTTAGTCTGTTAGTTAAGCACCGCATAAAAATTTCTTCATAATTTACAAATGCCGTGGCTATCTTGAATTAAACACACACACATATATAGAGACACACACATCACAATCCTAAATAAGATAAAATAGATTATATGAATTTTCAATGATCATGTGGATCTCCGTTTAACTATTGTAAGAAATTATTAATTGGTAAACACATCTTAGGAGAGGAGAAACAAATTACTCCATTCAACAGCTATATATAGTAAATTAGTTTCCGTTTTTATCAAGTTATTTTCCGTTGAAACCGTCAAACATTATTTGATCTCCTATTTTCCCAATTAAAGGATGCTCTTTCTTTTTCATTTTTAATTACCATTATCTTCCATGCTTGTTAAATTAAGCCTTCTAATGAGGTTCTCATACAGCTTATTTTTCTTATTCTTACTTTTTAAAATGTAAAAAACGAGTTTAAATTATCTTTTTGTTGTTTTTTTTTTTTGTGGGTTAAACTAGACAAGGGTAAACGAGAAGTATGCAGCTCCATATAAAAGCATAACGCTGATGTGCTTAATGGCAAGTGTAGAGAGCATCATCATTGGCTTTTGCGTCGTTCCTAAACTTTCTGAATGGACTTTAAACCCCATCAGAGCTATTTCAGTTGTCTACAATGTACGACTCTTTCACTTATCTATTTCACTTATATAAAGAATTTTATAGTATAATTTAACATGCTAAAATTATGGATAACTTTTCCTATTTTCAGGTTGGGAATTTCACTTTTTCTTTGTTTTATTAAAGAAAGACTAAAAACAATCCTATTAATTTGTTTATGATGATGAACTGCAGGGAGCTGTGGGCATGTCATTAACATTTTTCCTTAGCTCATGGTGTATTGAGAAAAAAGGTCCATTATATGTCTCTATGTTCAATCCGTTGCTGTTAGTTATTTCGGCATTTCTCAGTTGGATTTTGCTTCGTGAGAAATTATATCTAGGAGTGTAAGCATATATACCCTGCCACTTTCCTTTCATATTATATTGCAAGCTCAACACAATTTCTTAGGATTCATTTTAATGAAATCATTTGTTGATATATATTTATCTATCAGAGTTGTAGGGTCAATCATCGTAGTGGCTGGGCTCTACGGTTTTTTGTGGGGGAAAAAGATGGAGACAAGTGCAGAGGATACTATTGAAGTAAATAAAGAAAAAGAGCAGCCCATTAAATCCGTTGATTTGGAATTGCAATTACCCAATTCGAAGCAGATATCATCAAATTTTGCCAAAGCTAGCTGAAGTATGATGGGCCCAATTTCATTACGTGTAATAAATATCTTGCTATTTGTGTATAAGGTTATTTATTATGTAGAAAACATATGAAAACCATTTCCCTTTCAGATCACATGAAGTATTTGCAAGTTGTCTTTAATTGGCTTTGTAAATATAAATTTAGTTTATGTCTAATTATTTACAAGATATTTGAAAATAACACGCGAGAAATTCTTAGAAGAACATTTTATTCTATTTAATTTATAAAGAGCTATATATTCAATCTCATAAAATCGCTGCATACAAGTTAATAGTTATATTCATTCCAATGAACAACCCGACTAATTTAGATTATATTAGTAAGACACACTATGTCAATAAATTGTTTCCCATAAAAAAACACTTAATTTTCAGAGTTTCCTATTGAAGAATTCCTTATTTTCAAGACAAAATCCAAGACTGACAATAACAAAAATATTAATACAACACGACGAACAGTAAACTTTGATAATGGAGATACCAGTAGAAAATTACAAAATAAAAAAGAAGCATCTACACAATACTCTCTTCATATGCAGCTGTAAAAATTTATTGAATAAAAGAAAAAAAAGAACTTCCAATGAATATGAATGAATCCCCGTAACACCAACACACCTCAAACTTATTCATTTTTGGTCAATTAAAAAAAAAAAGAATTCAGCATTCACTGTTAAATGAAGATTTATATCTATCTTCAATAATTCAAAATATTGCTTCTATATACTTTTCATGTGATTGTTTTCATAATAATATTTAACTCTTTTTTGTTTTTTAACTATTTGTTCATTACTTTTTCTCAAAGCATCACTATTACTTTAATATATATTATTTTAAAAACTATGGGACTCTTTAATAAATGGATACAAACTTGAAACTAAATTCAAATATTTAATACACTTTTTTTCAAGGCAGAATACTAAAATACCTTCCTAAATTTGATGTATTTTTTTTAAATTTCTTTCAAATTATTTGTAGTATTAGTTACCCTTTAAATTTATTTGTATAATAACTTTTAGCCCTTTTGTGTTGATATGGTAAAAAAAGTGACTACACTCTCTTTTAAACATATGAGAATAAAAAAAAATTAAAAATCACGATAAATATAGCTCAAGTTTACGTGGCAGGTACGTTTTTGGAGTTTGATATGGCATAGTCAGAAAAATATATTTATGCACGCTAAAGTTCAAAAAAAAATAATACGTATCATGAACTTGAACAGTGATAATTTTCTTATAAAATAAAAATTAAATCATCATCAATCTTGCCAAAACTTTTATGTTAAATCATAAAATAAAATAAAATTAAGAAAATAAAAACTAACTAAATGTAGAAAAACGTACAAATTCAAGTGACTATCATAGCACCCTTATCGTTTTTGGTCTTCCCATTCAAGACGTAAGAGTTTGTGAGAAAACAATATCTTTTCTCACGATAAGATATCCGGATAAAAAGCACACTTATGATTTCGAAACCATAACTTCACTTAAAATACATAAATTTCCTTTTTTTCCCAATTTATAATAAGTCCATCATAAATTAGAAATTAAACGTTGACGGCAAAGGTACACCATCCAATCGTCGTTACACACACATGTTTATGATAGTGATCCAAGATATCTAGTATTATTATGAGTATATTAATAGACACCAATTCAATTATCACCATGTACTTCACCTATTACTATACGCCCAACCTACCCACCTGCACACCCATTGAAGTGTTAATATGGGGAACGAATTGTTCGTTTTCTTGGTAATGGTAATTGTGCAATTTGCGTTTGCTGGTATGATAATAATATCAAAGTTAGTGATGGATGAGGGCATGAATCCTTTTGTTCAGTCAGCTTACAGGCCTATTTTTGCCACTATTTCCATTGCTCCTTTTGCTTTCTTCTTCGAGAGGTATCCCTTCTTTCTATATAAAATTTTACAAGTTTTTTAAAACTATTATTCTTTTTTACAAATTACTATTAATGAGTTTAACTAATATTCATCCACCGTTTAAATTCTTGTTTTACAAGGTCAGAGCTCTTTAATTTAAAGCACGCCCATACCAAAAATACATCGTTGGATCAATCTTGTTCATTTTCATTCTGTTTCTTCAACACAATTAATAATTTGTTGCATGCACCGTTGAAGCAATCAACAACTCCATTCTATAAAAAAATTCTTGATATGTTAACTCTTTTTTTTGTTCCCCTCATCTTGACAGGAAAACTAGACCCAAGATGACGCGCTCTATTCTTTTTCAGATATTTTTGTGTTCTATTTTCGGGTAAGCATTTTAATTTCTTTTCTCTTCAAAAAACATAGTAGTACTATATGTTTGCACTCCACTAATAACTGTTCCCTGGATAAATCTGTCTGTTGGTGTTCTTTTGTTTTTGCTCTGTTTGTTTTCTATAGAAGAATATTGAAAGTGAGAAGCGAATTATTTTGAGTAATAGTGTGATTTAATATTTTAGTGATCAAAGGCAAGTTTACTTAATGCGATGCACTAAGCTCTGGGGATGGTATCGGCCCATAACCGGTTTATTATATGTAATTCTTTCTATGTAATTTTATAAAAGACTTTTATACTCGTGACTTTTCAGTCACATGACAATAATTTTATTAGTTACGTTAAAATTCTCATTACGATTTTATTATACTTTCTCTCCATTTCATCAACAAATATTTAAACAAAAGATATGTGTCTTATTTAATTTTTAAAGATTAAAATTATATTACATTAACAAATATCATAACCATAGTAAAGTCGATAAATTTTGAAAAGTACTCTTCGAATTTAATAAGAAGAAAAATATTCCCCACAAATTTTGATTTCTATTAATATCATTAATTTCATCTAATATTTTTATATTCAAATATTGTTATTGTAGATCACCTAACCAGTTTTTTGTTCAACGTGGATAAATAGTAGTTTTTCAAAAATATTTGGGATTTAAACTAATGTTTTCTTTTATTTCACAAAAAAAAAAAGATAAACTTCAAAAGTAGCAAGCAACAACTATGCATGTGCAGCAGTTACTTTCTCCTTGAAACTTTGAAATTTGGATATTTCACATTTGTAATTCTGGTGACTTTTATATATATATATATATATATTTCAGTTCTTTTATTTTATGATATTTGTCAACATTGATAATTCTTCCCCTTTTTTTTTTCTCAATATAATATTTCAAAACAAAAATTACTGGCACAAAAAATTATTAAATGATTCGCAACATTAATATTGTATAATTTAATTATTTAAAATATAAAATTATAAGATATAATTAATGAATACCAAAATTTGCGTGAAATATTTTTTCTTACTGAGTTTGAAGAGTACTTGTCAAGACTTATTGCTTTAGCTATGGTTATGATACTTGTTAATATAATATAATTTTAACCTTTAAAAATTAAAAAAACACAGGTCTTTCATTTAAATATGTACTTAATGAAATGAAGAGAAAGTATAATAGAGAGGTGCCAAATCCCACTTAATCCACTCAAAAAAGGGAAATTAAATTTATATATTTTCTGAAAATTTTGGTCCTTCAATTATCAAATTTACCAAGGGCCTTCTATAATATCTTTTGTGCAAATATTTGCCACTATTCTTCGATGTAAACGAAGAAATAATATTTATTGATCATTTCTTAATTCTGCAATTGAAAAATAGCTATAGGAATTTTAAATTGTACAAGTAAAATTTTATGATAATATTCTAAAGTTTCAACTGTGAAATTTTAAACCCCATGATTGAAAAATGATTGTTCAAGAATTTTACTCTTCTCGTCATTTAATGAAAAAACAACCCGTTTTATCTATTATTATACAATGTAATCTAGCTAGCTGTAGTATTTAAGTTAGGAGACAAGCAGCTTAAATAATGAGATATGAAAAATTTGAAAATCATATTACATATTCTAATACATAGCTTGTTTTTGGCGTGAAATATGCAGGATAACAGCAAACCAATATGCATATTTCATTGGGTTAAAGAATTCAACTCCAACAATTGCTTCAGCCATTGATAATCTAATCCCAGCTTTCACGTTTATCATAGCCGTACCCTTGGGGTAATTAATTTCTCTACAATTCCAAAGTAAAAATAATAAATAAATAGGTGTAAATAATTTTAATTTTTGTGGCTGCAGGATTGAAAAATTGGGGTTAAAAAGTATAGCAGGACAAGCCAAGTTTTGGGGGACAATAGCTTGTGTTGGAGGGGCAATGTTATTGTCATTATATCATGGCAAAGTGGTCATTGGCCAATTGGGATTCCACTGGAAATATGCAGAAAGTACAGGCAAAGATGTCAATTCTGCCCATTCCAACTTCTTTTTAGGACCTTTTCTACTTATAATGACCGGTCTCAGTTATGCCATTTGGTTAATCATTCAGGTAATACTATTCTTTTTCTTCTTCTTTTTTTTCCCAATTAAAAGGATGCTCTTTCTATTTCATTTTTAATTTTATTACAATTATCTTCCACGCTTGTTAAATTAAGCCTCCTAATGAAGTTCTCATACAACTTATATTTCTTATTCTCTATTTTTTTAAAAGTAAAAAGTGAGTTTAAATAATTTTTTTGTTGTTATTTTTGTGGGTTAAATTAGGTAAGAGTAAACGAGAAGTATGCAGCTTCGTATACAAGTATAACATTGATGTGCTTAATGGCAAGTGTGGAGAGCATCATCATTGGCTTTTGCGTAGTTCCTAAACTTTCTGAATGGACTTTAAACCCCATCAGAACTATCTCGATTGTGTATAATGTATGACTCTTTCGCTTATCATTCAACTAATATAAAGAATTTTATAGTATAATTTAAGATGCTAATAGTATGGATAACTTTTCCTATTATGAGATTCCTAATTTCACTTTTTCTTTGTTTTATTAAAGAAAGACTAAAAACAATCCTATTAATTTGTTTATGATGATGATAAGTTTTATCTGACGTTTGACTGCAGGGAGCTGTGGCTACATCATTAACATTTTTCCTTAGCTCATGGTGTATTGAGAAAAAAGGTCCATTATATGTCTCTATGTTCAATCCGTTGCTGTTAGTTATTTCGGCATTTCTCAGTTGGATTTTGCTTCGTGAGAAATTATATCTAGGAGTGTAAGCATATATACCCTGCCACTTTCCTTTCATATTATATTGCAAGCTCAACACAATTTCTTAGGATTCATTTTAATGAAATCATTTGTTGATATATATTTATCTATCAGAGTTGTAGGGTCAATCATCGTAGTGGCTGGGCTCTACGGTTTTTTGTGGGGGAAAAAGATGGAGACAAGTGCAGAGGATACTATTGAAGTAAATAAAGAAAAAGAGCAGCCCATTAAATCCGTTGATTTGGAATTGCAATTACCCAATTCGAAGCAGATATCATCAAATTTTGCCAAAGCTAGCTGAAGTATGATTGGCCAAATTATGATTACTTGAAATAAATATCTTGCTATTTGTGCATAAGGTTATTTATTATGTAGAAAATATATGAAAACCATTTCCCTTTCAGATCATATGGAGTATCTGCAATTTGTAATCCTTTATAAATATAATTTTGTTTTTATGTCTAATTATTTACATGATATTTAAAAATAATACATGAAAATTTCTTATAAAATTATCTTTTTTTATTCAATTTATAAAAAGTTATTTATTTAACCTCATAAAAGTCGCTATTCAATATCACTTGAATACAAGGTATACTTGTTCGATATAATTCATCCCGATGAACGACCCCACTAATTTAAATTAGATCAGTAAGAAGAAGAATGGGACTCTTTAATAAATGGATTACCAACTTGAAACTAAATTTAAATATTTAATACACTTTTCTTTAATTAATGCTGTCTCATCATGTTTGCCTTGAACGTCCAACTTTAATTATTTAAAACATTTCACTTGCCCTTATTTTTATTGAGTTTGATGGGGAAATTATAAATTTTATTAAACTCTCCGGATCGACACATTCAATGAAGCAGCAAATACGGTAGATAAGTTATTTTTTTATTTGAAGCTCTTGCTTGCTGTTTGTTGTTTACTTCGCAAATTTTTACTGTCCCATATTTTTAAGATTTAATGTACGTGTATATACACACACCCACATATATATAAAATATAATTTTTTGATAAAGAACATTTAATTAATTTATTTGCTATACATAAATAGGTATACTCGCCATTGAACTGAGTTCCATTTTGAAGTACACTTTGTTTATTGATTTACGTTTTGCCTGTAGTATTTCTTTTCTTTTTTTCCAAATATTTTTGTTATTTTAAAATAAGTGATATTTTTTATTGATTCTACTCTAATCACGGGCGGATCTATGTATAGTTCAGGGGTTCACCCAATCCCCTTTATCGAAAAATTACATTATTTATATAAGATTAAATTCAAATTTTATAAGTATATATTCTATAATGAACTCTTGTGAAACAATTGAAAAGTTTAGTATAGTGGTTATGGGGGTTTATACTTTTTTAAGGGTTGTAGATTCAATTGACCTACAATATTTCTTTTCCCCTTTTATTGCTTTGTTACGTCAACACCGCACTTTTTAAATTTTTTCTTTTCTTAGCTGTCACTATAATGATATTATTTTTTTTCTCTTTTTTTCTTTAATTTATTCCTTTTTAAGTTAATTTAAGTTTTTGTTACTATTTTTTGATCTTTTCTTTTTGTCTTTTTGTTTTAATTTTTTAATAAATAAATAAATAAATAAATACAGTAGCTAACTATATTTAGACTAATTAAATTATAGGAAAAGTAAATAATTTGATTACAAAAAGAAGTAATTTGCAAAAGTACTAAAATCACTAGCTAATTTATTAAAATCAAAATTAATACAAAAATTATTTTTTAAAAATTATTATTCTTATTTTTTTCATCATAATGTAATTTCATGCTCAAATTTGACTTCTTTTTTTCATTGTTCAATTTTTTATTTCTCTAATTCTTTTCTTTTTTGTTTTTCTGTGCTCTTTATTTATTCTTTATCTTTTTTCTCTTATTTTATTAATTTTTTTTCTCAAATTATATTAATCCTTTGTCTTTCACCATAATCTAATTCACTCTCAAATTTGGTTTCTTTCTTCTTTGTTTTTCTTTTCTTTTTTCATCTTACTTATTTCCCATGTTTTAAATTTTATCTAATTCTTCTTTTTTACGTAATCTAATTTCATTTATCTTTTTTGTTCTTTTTCGTTATTCTTCTTTTGAAAACTTTTAATTTCATTGAGGTATCCTTTAGTCCTCCAGTTAACACACTTCAGTCCTCCATGATACCATCACAGTGCATAGTATCATGGAGGACTACTTCAGTCTTTCAATAAATCTCTTTTCAGTACTACATGATACCATCACAGTATATTTATATACTAGTGTGAAATCATTAAGGTCAGCTTCAGTCCTTCAGTCCACCATGCTGCTAGCAGATAATATAACTAGGCCCCACGGGGCCAACAACGCACATCATATCACATGTAGGCCCCCATACAACCAATAACGCACAACTAACCAAGAACTGTAGTGTGCAAGCCTCTAAAAAGTAAAATAGGGAAAGGCTCCAACCTACACAAAAGCTATACAACAAAAGGTAGTCAAACCTCTAACGCTGGCAACTCCGGAAGAAATGAGCTAGCATGTCTACTAGATATGAACAGCTACTGAGAAGGTAACTAACCCTGTCTCTCTGGACCTGCAGGAAAGTATGCAGCGGCCCATGCATAGGCGTCAGTACAATATGTACCGAATATGTTAGGCAGTAAATAATAATAGAATGCAAGCTGATAAGGAACTGAAAGTAATCAGTTTAAGGGCCCGAAGTCAACTTGAATAACCTCACAATATGAACTATAGCTAAAAGGTAAATATAAGAATAAGAACTTAATCTATCCCTCATATACCTAGAAGATACAAACAGCATAAAATAACCTACCTGGGCTTCCACAAACCCCGGCAAGTGCAAGCAATCCTTACTCTTCCTATCTGTACTACTATAGGCCCGCAAGCAAGCTGTAACTAAGGTATACTCGACCTCTGAGACTATAACTGAGCCTTTTGGGCTCCTGTAAGTGTGTCTGAGCTGTCTGGGCTCCTGTAATTGTGTTTGAGTTGTCTGGGCTCCTGTAACTTTATCTGAGCCATTTGGGCTCCTATAACTATGATTGAGCCGTATACTGCCCTGTTCCAACCAAGTATGCTCAACAGCTAACCAGCAACCTTTATGGCTTCAGTAAGACAACAACACATCACTAGTCTCTCTAGATTGTAAATGAATGAATAGGGAAATCTCTATGTTGCTTCTAGCGATAGCCAGAATTGAATATAATCTTTCACGACAAGGATACTATATCACAATCTCAATTTATCTTGCAGCAGCTAATCGCAACATATACAACCACAGGCTACTACAAGGTATAAGTCATATCAACTATACGGCAAGAATAACTTGCCGAATTAGGTTAAACTTAACATATCTCAATTGCCGAATTCTTATTTAATCAATCCTGCTTCGATTCAGAACATGTAATCCCTCCAATTTGTAGCTTTCACACCAAGTGAATAAGCCCGTTCTAATTCAAGAAGGCAGCCAACAACTTTACTCAAACAACATAATATCCACAAATCATAACATGTCCAATTCGGCCAAAAAGCTTACTAATTTAAGGAAATTCAGAAGGTTGAAACACTTACTTATCGCCTATAGACGGTAAGGACTTAATTAGAAGTAATTTCTATAACTTCTCGGCGGGGCTCTGATAATTCGGGCTAATTGAAGATATAACTCCACAGATATGTTCTTCGTAAGCCCCGAACTCATTACCCAAGGTGAATTTGCGAACCAACGACGTTTAGCAGCGTAATCCGGCTTCAAATTCGATGAAATCTTCATAAGAGAGTGGCCCAATTCGATAGCTTCTATTTGAAATGTTTTTAAATGAATTAATCACCTCACTCTTAGCACGCTCACTCGCGCGCACGCGCACACACATACACACACACAAAGATATATATATATATTTGAGGTGGTGGGAAGGGTGTGCAACGCGCCCTTCATCGCGCCATTTTACAGGCGCGATGCGTCAACCCGTGCGTAGGGGTGGGCTATGCGGCGTGGTGCCTAGTGCACCCTGCCTCTGGCCTCGACCTTATGCTCGTTCAACAACTCGCTTGTATAATCCACCTCTAAGCCTTCTCCCGCACGCGTCATACCCTAAACTCTCAACATACGTACGCGCGCATAGGTTAAACAACAGAAACTTACGGGGTGTAATAATATTGTCATGGTATCATTGAGGTCTTCTTTTGTCCTTCACTGGAACACTTATTTGTCCTCCATGATATCATGATAGTATATCTATATACCAGCATGATATCATTAAGATCTGTTTCGGTCTTTGTCTTTCAGTGAGAAATTTCTCAGTCTTTAATGATACCATCACATTATATCTATATACAGTTATGGTATCATTGAAGTTTCCTTCAATCTTTCAGTAAAATATATATATATATATATATATATATATATATATATATATATATATATATATACACATATACTAGCATGGCATCATTGAGGTCTGCTTCAGTCCTTTAGTGAGACTCCTCAGTCCTCTATGATACCATCATAAGTATATATATATATATATATATATATATATATATATATATATATATATATATATATATATATATATATACGAGCATGGTATCATTTAGGTCTGCTTTAATTCTTCAATGAGACACTCCTCGACTCTCCACGATACCATCACATTATACCTATATAATATCATGGTATCATTGAGGTATATTTCAGTCTTCAATGATACTATCACAACATATTTATATACTTTCATGGTGTCATTGAGGTCTTTTTCAGTCTTTCAGTGAGACACTTGTCATTCCTCCACGATACTATCATAGTATATCTATATACTAGTATGATATCATTAAAGTCTGCTTCGGTCTTTCAATGAGAAACTCCTCACTCTTCAATGATACTATTATAATATATCTATATACTGTCATGGTATCATTGAAGTATGTTTCAGTCTCACTTATACTATCATAGTATATTTATATATTGTCATAGTATCTTTGAGGTTTGCTTCAATTTTTCAGTGAGACACTTCTCAGTCCTCTATGATACAATCATTGTATATTTATATACTAGCATGGTATCATTGAGGTTTACTTCAGTCCTTCAATGAGACTCCTCAGTCTTCCATGATACCATCACAATATATACTGATGTTTGTTTGAATGAGACTCCTCAGTCTTCCATGATACCATCACAATATATACTGATGTTTGTTTGAATGAGATACTTTTCAATTCTTTATGATACCCATATGATATATATATCATATACTGTCAGGATATCATAAAATGAATAAAAGAATTGAAAAAAATAAGATAAAACAAAACAAAAAAGAAGCTAACAAGAAAAACATAAAAATAAAAAAGGAGCCAATAGAAAAAATAAAAAAAGACAACAAAAAGAAAAAAACATAGTCTAATCATTTAATTTTTTCTATTTTGTTCATCTAAAAATTATTAATTAATATTTTTATATTTTAAAAAATAGAGAAAGGAATAAAAAAATAAGAAGATAAACTAACAAAAAAGAAGAAAAGAAAACAAATTAAAAAAATAAAAAATAAAAAATAAAAAAATTAGCAAATGACATTTATAATAAAAGATAAAATGACATTTAAAAAATGAAAAGAATAAATGAGCAAAAGCAAAAGCAAAAGCAAAAGCAATAAATGCAAGGATAAAAGAATAAAAATAATAAATGAGAAAAAGATAAGAGTAATAAATGAAAGGACAAAAAGAAGAAGAAAAAGAATAAAAAGATAAAAAAACAAAAATAATAAATAAAAGAAAAAAATTAGAACGAAGAGAGATCATCACATCCGAGTAATTAATTTGAGGCGCCTAGGTTTTTTGAAAATAAGTACAAAAGGAGGCACTTTTATGTAATTAGCTTAAGTTTATGGTTTATTTTATGTACTTTTTCCTTTGTTGCCCACATTATATATGCATATTGGACTGAGTTTTTGGACTTAGAATCAAAACCCACTGAAAAAAACCTCATTATTTTTGGGTTCAATTGACAGTTTTATTTTTCTTTATTTTTCTCTTCTATTATATTTCTCCTTCTCATTACATATTTATCAGACATTTTTTTTTAATTTTTACATTTTGTCCTTCTTATCTCTATTGCTCATTTGTTTCTACATAACTCTCTTTTCATTTACTAAACTTGAAATTGAGATAAATTTTTCTTAAAGGAATAAGGTAAATTCAATTTACTCGAATTAGGAAATTTAAAAGTTGTGAAGATCCTTTTATGATATCTATTTGATTGAATTTACTTTCTTTGATTTCATAGTATATCTTTCTTAAATTTTTCAATTGTATTCTTGAGAGAGAAAAAATGAATTAAACTAAACTTATTTGATTTGTTCATCATTTTTTTCAAATGAATAACCTAGTAGATTGATTAACTCAAAAATCGGTGATGCCATTTGTTTATCTTATGAATATGTATTATAATATTAATAACTCAATTCTTATATCTTTTTAAAAAATTATGCTGATTTAAAATATAATATTATTGTATGGACATTAATTTGAAATTAAAAAAGCTTTAAATGAAGTAGAACACAGCAAAATAAAAATAAAAAACACAAGAAATTTTTAAAAAGTTTGATGGAACAGGACAAATGTAGGAAGAAACGCTAAATGGGGTATGACAAAACAAGTTAAATTTAGCAGGTTAAGATTAGTCTTTCTCTTTTCTGCCTCACTTCGTTTTCCGTCCTGCAATTTTCACATATTTTCTTTTTCATATTTTGGACCCCCTTAATAAAAATGTTACCTCGCCATTGATTCTAACAGCTTGATTCATGTAAAACCTTATTGCTACGTGATATATTGGCCTATATGATGGCTTGCTACCAAGGCTCCCGAATATCGCTATGCATTACAGTACTACACCGTCTGGTACACCACCCAAATAAGAAAATAAAAAAAGAGCCTAAATTCTCTTAAAGAGAAAATAAAATCTCATGGACTTTTATAATTCAATTAGAAGAAAATGATTTTTTCGGCGTTATATCACAATTCATTTTCAAGCATAGCTGTTCACAAAAGGCAGCATGAGACATTTATCAGCGGCGAGAGTCTTATATCCGAGCGAGAGGTCAGATCTATCCCATTCATCCTGGTCTGATCCGAATAGATATTGTTGAATGAATATTTGCCCTTACAATAGAACAGGAAGAGCAATCATATATCCTTCAGTCTCTTTAGACATGAAAATAATTTCATTATTCGCATATCAAGTTTTTCATATATTGCCAGACTTATGAGGAATCTCAAAATAATTGCATCCACCACAAGAAGACCTCTCCATATAATAATGTCAGAATTTACGAAAAATCTTTATGTCACAATAATCCATTTATATCCACTGTCATTAAACTTGAATTGCGTATTTTTAATTGGTCAATCATTTATTTGTCCAAACTTTTTGACAGATTTGAATTCAAGATCCTCGTCAATATTTATAATATTGAGTGCTACATTATATCAATGGTATCGTCGACAATCATTTTGATATCAGTTGCAATGCGACATAACTTATTGAGATCTCTTTATTTTTCATCATTTTCAGGTACCTGAACCTTTGCCAAGGTTTTATGAAGTGTTATATCGTGGTGCTTTCTTAAAGCACTTGCCTCATCATTATGACCATCTTACATTTGCTCCTCTCCTTCTTCAAGAGATTCTATATTTGGAGCCGTCTGGTCTATCACGCTTCAGACGTCTCATAGACCCTGTCCTTCAAGGACCTTTCATTTGAACATTTGCAACTGAATTATAAAATAGAGTTAGCAAATATATCTGGCAATTGATTTGCAATATTTTGCATGTGAATTATCTATTGAACTTTAAGTTCACTTTTTTTTTTCTGAGGATCTAGATAATTCATCCACACTCAATTTTCAGCTGGTAATCACTTCTCCCCCTGATGTTAGAAAAACTAACATTTACCCCCAAGCTCATTTGGGGACCCATCTTTGTGCGTTATGGTGGAGCAATTGAATCATATATCGCACATTCAAATTTTTAGATGGAATCATTTGGTTCCTGACCCTGAATCAATTGTGATAGGGGAACCTTGTTGGCTTGGTGCATTCAAGTGTTGCTATATGTTAAATAAACATATCTCATACCAAATTATATTTGAGAGTTTTATTCTCATATCCAATGATTTAGCTATAATTGGAGGCTTACAATTTTTGCTAAACCAACATAGATATGAATCAGCATTATCAACATGATTTTTTAATTTGGAACTATGCTCTTAATTTAATAATTCGAGCAACAACCTTACAAAAATCAGTTGCAAGTTGATATCAAAACACATGTGACCATACCATAGATGTATCTATTAGCAAACGGTTCACATGGTAGGTGAATGAGCCCATACTCACCCTTTTATAAGTTCCAAAATTTCAGGGAATCTAATTCCAATCGTAACTGATCAAGATCATTCTATCATGAGAACAAGCAACACAAGAGAATTCTTGAAGAATCTTTTATTTCTTCAACATATAACCACGTGAATTCTCAATTATTTTTGCATCACATTTGAACTGGAATGGACAACCAGTTATGTCAACTTATCTTTATTTCAATAAACTTCTAGTTTACTTTCGTATGTGATTTTGTCATGATACTCATATTTATGTACTACAAATAGAAGAAAACGACGGGTAATCTTTTATATAAATATTTATAACCCGCTTCAATTGTAGTAATATGAAGATATTAGATCTTCTCATATTTTATAGTCTCAATCCTTTTTCAATATCTTTGAAACTTATAAGTTTTCTTTTGAGATTTACTACAATAATTTCATTCTTCAGGTAGTAACACATTAGCTCTTCCAGAGCTCTCAATTAATTTTTTGTTCTACCACATATTCAATCATATCAACATCATTAATTGTCTCTCCACATAATTTTAACAGAGAAACAATTCTAAACATTGCAGAGTTGTACTCATGTACAGACTTATAGTCTTGATTGATCCAATCATATTGTGTCTTTGAGTAGATGACCATCTTCAGGTGGTCATACATTTCTTTTTGGCTATTCCATAAAACAAGTGAATTCTTAATCGTGAGATATTCAGTTTTCAGAATTTCGTCAATATGATGATGCAAGAATATCATAGCCTTAGCATGATCTTGGTTTGATGCTTTATTTTTACTCTTAACGGTGTCTCCAAGACCCATTGCATCCATATGGATTTCAGCATCTAACACCCATGAAAGGTAGTTCTTGCCCGAACTTTGAAGGCAACGAAATCTAGTTTCGTAAGGTTAGCCATATTAAAAGAAAGAGAAAAATAATACCCTGGCCTTCAAATTTTGAGACAGTAGAGTCGTAGAGCAACAATATCACCAACGGAATATCACTCTTGCAAAGTGAGTGCTCAAGGCAGAGACTCGTGCTGATAACGTGTTATGAAATAATAAAGAAAGAACAAGAATATTATAGAGAAAGAGAGAAGGAGAGAAGTTCTTATTTCTCTTGATGGGATGATATACAATGAAGCAGAACCCTCTATTTATAGGGATAATTTCTCCTAACTTTTCTCCAAAAGATAGACTTTCACTATAATATAAACACATGTATCTACTACAATACAAATATCTTTATAGACATTCACTATAATATAAATATATTTATAACATAAAGATTTTAAAAAATTCAAACTTTCCCTTCAAATTCGAACAACATGACCGTGAAAGTACCCTTTACCTGGTGCGTGTAATTGCAATTCGTAATGGTGGATAATAACATTTAGAACTTGCTTTATTGACCAGGGCCACATTTCTTTGTAGTGACGGCATATGTAAAATTTTTCTAAAGTGATATCAACATTTGAAGGACTGAACAAATAAATAAATTACTACTATTTTTCTCGATGAATTTTCACTTTCTAAATACATATTCATAGTAGACTCATTAAAATTATTACTAACTACTGAGAGGGAGAACATTAAAAGTTATTAAGAGAACCTATAATAGAGTATCATGTTTAATCTCTAAAAATTTTAAATTGTTGAAAAGAATGAGTAATTCTTTGGAAGTTAAGAGTTTTAACATTATTTGAAACCAAATTGGAGAATGATCCAAATAAAATGTACTACTAAAATGTATTTGGCATATCACGAACGCGAAAAGCTGTTGGTTCATTTGGTTTACCCTACACAATCTTAGGCCACGAGTTGAAGGATCAAGACCCGGTGACTGCAATGTACTTGAACACTTGACCCGCAAGACATTGATACCACTTGCCTGTGTAATATGAAAAATCATATTGTATACAATCAAATTTTGTTAAAATTAATCTATCTATAATAGCTATACTAAAATATTGTTCAATAATATTTATAAGAAATATATTTTGCATAAAAAAAATAATAAAATATTTATGACAATCATCACAATGTCATTTATATAGTAAATTCTAGGTAGGAATATCTTAAACAAAAAAGTTATATTCAAGTAATGCCCACCAATTATGATCATAACTTCATAAGAAAAGACTAATGTTTGTTTTAATAAACATTCACACTCTTTCTATTTTTTAAGTTAAATTGGTTAATAAATACATTTCATCTTGGTACACAAAATCATTAAAGTAGATTTAATGTATTTTTATTAATAACAATTAAATGAGAGCTAAACGTCAAATATCCGTATGCATATATAATAGTAACATATTATAGAAGTCATAAAATTTTCAGACAAATATTATTATTATAATAAGATTTAAATATATATAAATAAAGAAGTATATTTTTTTCACATAATTATTATATAAATCTTGAATATCTTTAATAAAATTTTTAATTTTGCAACAGTTTTTACGGAAAAGGCAACAAAATTTCTGGCGTTATGTTTCAAATTGTAGTACTTTGAGTAACTAAAGAGGATTATCCCTTGATTTTCGGTTATAAATATCTTTTGACCAGTATGCTAAAATTGCCCTTATTATTGCTCCTTCTTTTAAACCTCTTTCGCAAAAAAAGATTGGCAAATTGGGCAAAAGTTATTTATTTATGTTTTTCCTGTGACATGACGTTGGGGACTCGTATTCCACTCAAGAATTCATCAATTATTTAATTTCATCTTCTAACTTTACGATGGTCTTTTATTTAATAATTGGCTGCCTCCTTTTTCCAATAAAAACGTTTCTTGTGTTATGTTATAACCTCAACGATCGATGAGTTTAAAATTTGAGTAAAAAGGATTCAAAAATATATTTAAAATATTTTAAATTTTAAATTTCATATTTGAATTATTCGATATATGAGTTTTCTGTCAGAATTATCCCCAGTTATTTATCAAAATACATCTCAACTATCAATTATTCTACTTTCCTACTAAATGCAATATATAATTTAGACATGCTTATTTAAACTAATAAAATTTTATTTTACACTAAAACAAGAAATTAAACTAAATACGTCACTTCAGAATAACTTCAATTAGACTATCCCAAACAATTGAAAAATATGTTGTGTGTTAAAAGATCATTTAGAAAGTTGTAATCTCACAACTAGATAATACCTTCAAGTGATATAATAATATGTGGCTTATATGGACACTAGTAGATCATTCTCATCTCTTTTGCGTAAAGGTCAAAAACTCAATTACTTTTTTTCTCCTATTTTTATTTTTTTATTATATTAAAAATAGATGTTTATTCTAATTTATTTAATTTTAAAAATAAAAAATAATTTATTATTTTTTAAATAATCTATCAATTATTATTAATTATAATTATTTTTTAATATTAAATTTATTATATTTATAAAATAATGTAATCATTTTACCATTTTATTACTCCTTCTGTTTCATTTTAATTGTTAGGATAAAAATTGCACACCCATTAAAAAAAACTAATATGAATGGTAATTGGACTAATATAACCTTATTAATTTTTTGAAAACATGCAATAATAATTCTTTTCACATTTTAGAATGACTTTAAGTACTAAGGGTTGAATTGGGAAAACATGATCAATTATCTCTTGAATAGGACCTATTACTCCTACATGTTCCATTAGTAACATTCCCTTGAGATGTTATTGCGGATTTTGCTTGTGTCTAATCTTCCTCAATTAGAAATCATATAGGAATTTCTTATAAAATGAGCGAATTTATTGAATTAATTTATTAATAGTCAATTTTAAAAGAAACAAATATTTTAAAATAATTATTTTTAATATACCTAATAATTAAAATAAAACAGAAAAAATATTTTACTTTTTTAATATAACTAACCATTAAAATGAAATGAAAGAAGTAATTTACTTCTAAAAGAACGTATCAATGCGTAAAAATGGACTAAGGGAATAATGTTTAATTATGTGCTTTAATTTCTAAAAGAGAATCATGAGTGAACAATTCCACCTGCAATGATCATTGGTGGGGTTGGCAACCCCACAAATTCGTGAGTGCGCCTAATCAACGTCCATTTGTTTCTTTAGCAAGCAACAAAATCGAAAAAATCTAATGCATATATAGGGCCTAAAAGCTACCCAATTTGATTGCGGAAAACAAATTCTTTACCTAAAACATTACAAAAACAAATTTTTTTGCAGCAGATTTAATTTCTCTCTTTTTATAAAAGAAAACCATATGACTCGGGCCTTAATATCAATTATTGAGTTTGTACTTCGAATATGTTTTAGGCTTATTTAACGAAGGACGGGCTGATAAGGATGAATACGTCAAGTTAGATTGATAAACTTTTAGATTGGCAAAATTCTAAAAAATGAGATGCATGAGAAAAATTTAAAAAACTTTATAAACAGACATAAGCTCACTTGGTACACACGTTTTGAGAGTTCAATGTGATCTACCCTTAAAGAGTAACACGTAGATTCTAGGTCCAAAGTGAATAATACATAGGAAAGACTTAGATCGTGACAATTTTTTTATGGATGAAAATTAAATCATCATCGATCTTGTCAAGACATTCATGTAAAATCATGAGAACAAACTAAGAGTGTGTTTTCTATGATGAAAAATACTTTTCAAGTGACTTCTTTCTATTCTTTTGTGTCATGTATATCAATAAAAACTATATATGCCAAGACTATGAAGATGGGATGAGAGTTTTGGGGTATGATGATGGATGTAGTATGTGGCTGAGGAGGTAGGGCATTGTGGGGGAGTGGGGGTAGGGGTTGGGATGAGGTGGGAAGGAGATATTATGACTTGCTTTACTTAATTTTTACTGGGTAAATGAATTTTCTTATTTCAAAGAAATTTATATTTTTAAAGAAAATATTATTTGAGAAAAACGTGACTTTCTTTTCCGACTTTTATTAGTAAGTTATTTTTCTTATTTTCAAAAAATTAATTTTTTAAAAAAATTTAACTAATAAGACATAAAAAAAATTAAAAAAATAATTTTGTTTCATACCGAAGATGCCTAAATTTCTTGCTCAAGACGTATGAGTTTCAGAGAAAACTTTATTTTATCTCTCACGATAAGATACCAGGAAAAAAGGAAACATACTTATCATGATTTGGATACCATAACTCCACTAAAAAATGCAGAAATTTATTTAACTTTAATTTTGATGCATCATAATCAAAAATAAAACACTTAACATATTAGATAATTTGAATCACTTTAAAATAATTTATCAAACTTTTAATGATGACAAATATACACTGTACACATGTCTACTTGGTCGTACAAGGTATCAGACACCGATCACCATTCACTTCACCCATTAATATATATATATACAGATCCCAGCCCAACCCATTGAAGTGTTAATATATATCAACAAGAAAGAATTTTAAAATGGGAAATGAATTGTTGATTTTTATGGTAATGGTGATTGTGCAATTTGCATTTGCTGGTATGATAATAATATCAAAATTGGTTATGGATGGTGGCATGAATGCCTTTGTTCAGTCAGCTTACAGGCCTATTTTTGCCACTATTTCCATTGCTCCCTTTGCTTTCTTCTTCGAAAGGTATATATCCCTTCTTCTTACCTACAATTTTTAGAAGAAAAAAAAATAAAAATTTAAATTGATGGTACTTTAGTCATTTGATAGAATTAAAGCAATTTCATTGGCTGCGTAAGTAATGTACGGTAGCTGTTTCATAAATGTTTATGTTTCTTTTGACAATTTTAACATTTTGCATGAGACAACCAATTCACTGTTTATTAATTAAATCAATGATTTTCTACTACTCCCGAATCCGCATTATAATTTTAGTTACAATATATTTTTTCCCAAGGATGATTAATTAATAAAATGAAACGTTTTTCTTCCCATTGCAGACCAAAATATAAATAGTCAATTGAAATTCCCTTTTGTATCCTGCTTTGGAAGTTTACATGGAGATGGTAGTACTACTATGTATCGGATTAATTTTGGCTCATCATAGTTGGAAAAATCTTTTATTTGACATATACTCTAGAGAGTGTCACTTTTGTCGAAATGTTCTATCAAAGTACGGATAGCTTAACGCAATCGGCATAAATATCGAGCAATAATCATTCAGTTTTTTCTTCTTTCATATTTTTCTTATAATTTTGTCATGCATCTTGACAGGAAAACTAGACCCAAGCTGACACGCTCTATTCTGTTCCAGATATTTTTGTGTTCTATTTTCGGGTAAGAATTTTCTTTCGGTTCAAAAACATATATGCAGTCAGCTGTTGTCCAATAAAATACAAATATGTGCGGATCTTTCAATGATTTTTTAAAATAACAGAACTATGTATTCATGTGATATTATTTATTAAAAGGGATGTAATGTATTAAACTTTCAAAATATTTAATCAAATTACTAGATCTACTATTAGTTAACTTACAAATTCTCTTTCTATATAAGGCTTTTGGTTAACAAAGCATTACAAGTGCTTTATTGTATTTATTATGAAAATGAAAAGAAATGTCTCATAACAGAAGTGGAAAACAGTAAACTAAAATTCATTAATATTTGAGTAATGTTGTAAAGGACGTCCAGTTATAATAATAAATGTTGTTACAGGTAAAATATTGTGATAGAGAGATAAAACATACATAAAGAAATCGATTAAGAATCTAGTCTTTATTATTGTTGTAGTTATATTCTATGTTATAACTCATTTTAACTTCTTATTTTTTTAAACCGTGAAATATGCAGGATAACAGCGAATCAAAATATATATTTCATTGGGATAAAGAATTCAACTCCAACAATTGTTTCGGCCCTTGATAATCTAATCCCAGCTTTCACATTTATCATAGCTGTACCCTTGGGGTAATTAATTTCTCTATAATTCAAAAGTAAAAGTACAATTGAAACATGATCAATAAATAGGTGCAAGTAATTTTAATGTTGTGGCTGCAGGGTTGAAAAATTGGGTTTAAGAAGTATAGCAGGACAAGCTAAGTTTTGGGGGACAATAGTATGTGTTGGAGGGGCCATGTTATTGTCATTATATCATGGCAAAGTGGTAATTGGCCAATTGGGATTCCATTGGAAATATGCAGAAAGTACAGGAGAAGATGTCAATTCTGCCCATTCTAACTTCTTTTTAGGACCTTTCCTACTTATAGTGTCCAGTCTCACTTATGCCATTTGGTTAATCATTCAGGTATGCTTATGGCATCATTCATTTTACTTACCCACTATATTAAAAATATATGTTTATTTTTACTCGTTCAACTTAAAAAATTAAGATATAATTTATAAAAAACATCAAATTAATACTGGACAAATAAAGATAAACGGAAAGAATACTACTTCATTACTCCCTTTTTCTCTCTCCTTTTTCTTTTTTCTTTCCGATTTAAGTTGGTTTCACACACCATAAAATATGAAAGCAAAAGTGTTTTTTTTCTCATAATTTACGAATATCGTGCGTGGCTACATAAGATATTTAAAGAAAATTAATTTGAAGGAATAAGCTATATATAGTATTAAGTGTAATTTAACGCAAGCAAGGTTAGTTATGGATTGCTAATTGGTCAAAGTATCTTCACTTACTACTCTAATTTCTTCCATGCATATTTAATTATTCAATATCTTCATCAAAGATGTTTTACACTTAACGAAGCCTCCTATATCGAAGTTCTTACGTAACTTATTTTCTTATTATTGATTCATTGAAGAAAAAAGATGCTACCACTGAAATTAACCTTAACAATTAACAAGTACAGTAAAAATACACACTCAGTTATGATTTATTAGGCATGTGTGTGTGCACGATATATATTTTTTATTTATTGATTTGATGTAAATATTGTGTGCAAATAATTTCTTATCCGTCCTCACGTCGCTTTTCTTTGTTTTTAATTTTAATTAGGCAAGGGTAAACGAGAAATATGCAGCTCCATATACATGCACAACGTTGATGTGCCTAATGGCAAGTGTGGAGTGTGTTATTATTGGCTTTTGCGTCGTCCCAAAACTTTCTGAATGGGCATTAAATCCCATTAGAGCTATCTCAGTAATCTATAATGTACAACTCTCAGCAATTTTATGTCTTTTCAATATTTTATGTTGTCAATTATTGTGACCAAAAAGTAGATATACGTACTAAGTATTTATTTGTTTATGATGATAATTTTTATTTGATGTTAACTACAGGGAGTTGTGGCTACATCATTTACATATTTTCTGAGCTCGTGGTGTATTGAGAAAAAAGGTCCATTATATGTCTCGATGTTCAATCCATTGCTGTTAGTTATTTCGGCATTTCTCAGTTGGATTTTGCTTCGTGAGAAATTATACCTTGGCGTGTAAGCATATATAGCCTAACACTTTTTCATATTGCATGCTAATTATAATTTCTTAGTAAAACATTTAGGATTCATTTTAACGAGATCATTTGTTGATATATATTTTTATATCAGAGTTGTAGGGTCAATAATAGTAGTGGCTGGGCTTTACGGATTTTTGTGGGGGAAAAAGATGGAGACAAATGCAGAGCCAGAGGATATTAAAGAGAAGAAGCAGTCCACTAAATTACAGACTGATTTGGAATTGCAATTACCCAACTTTTGTAGTCATCATACAGAATCCAAGCAGATCTTATCACAAGCCAAAGCTAGTTAAATTATGATGGGCCAAATTGGAGTACTACTTGTAATAAATATCTTGCGATTTATACATTAACGTTATTTATTGGACAATAATGAAAACCATTTACTATCTTTTATATCATATGAGTATTTGTAAGTCGCAGTGACTTAGTCCATCGGCTTGACTAATTAGTTTTGTTAATAGGCCTACTAAGTGAATAAAGAGCTCTGTCTTATTCATTTTTGCTGATTCTTAAAAGAATAAATAAAATAAAATGACATTCACTGGTAAATAAAATTTTATTTCTACCTCCAATATTTCGAATTATTACATCTATCCAATCAATTTAATTATATCACATGATTGCTGTTTTAAGTCATTCGGAAATGGTTAGCATCATCCCGCTAATGATATTATTTCACCGTTAATTGAAAATTTATAATTACCTCAAATAATTTTACATATTGCTTCTGTCCAATTTAATTATCTCACACACTTAATATTTTAAATCACTCAAAAATAATTGGCATCATTCGACTAATAACCTATTTTACACAATTTGTAATTTCATTTTATCTATAAATTTCATATTACCAACCAAATATCATAATATTGATGTGATTTTTCTTCGATTATATTGACCTTTTGACTATTTGTTCAATAATTTTTCTACCACCATTCATATATTACAAATATTAAATAATTATTCAGATGGTGTCATATTAAGGGGAATATATGACTATTATTCAAAGCATTACTATCACTTTATGTTAATTTTTTTGGCACATTTTAAAAGTGAATTTAACAATTTAAATACAAAACATATCATTTAGTTATACATATATTACTTTTAAGTGTTGTGTTACCATTTTGCCTAGAACTTTCAAACTTTTAGAACTTAAAACTTTATTTCCCAACGGTTTAGAATAATAATATATATACTCTTTGCCTGCCACACCTTCTTTTCATCTATATATTTTTTCATCACTTGAACTAGTTTTTCTTTTTTCTTTCGGTACAATTTTCATTAGTTCTTTTGGTTGTGTACAGTTTCTTTTTTATTATTAAAAAAAATATTACACGGGGATAGAAAAATAAAATATAAGGAGGTAATTACAAGACGAGAAATTGAGTCTTCACTATCAATTCAAATAGTCAACAATAATTAATTTCATTTAAATATAGCATTCTTTAATTTGCTTGCTCCACTTTTTTTTAATCACTTTCACTGTGTTAGATTAAGATATGAATTGATTAATAAAGGAAAATAAAATTTAAAAAAAATGTATTTGTGTATTTTTCGCACATTAAATAAGAAAAGGAGAATTCTTGTGTTTATATAGAGAAGCATATTTTCTAGCTAATAAATAGTTGAGAAGAGAATCGGGCTACTGTCGTCACTTGGCTTCAGCGACCAAATACAGAAATAATTTTTCATTCTATCTTAGGAGGAAGTAACTTAACCCGAGTCCTTAAAAACACTGAGGTTTCAATTCTTTAAGGACACACAAAAAACTTGTGGGTTCGGAATAATTTTTACTTTCCTCTATATTTCTATTTGAAATATTATTTTACTTCCTTATTAAAAAAACAGAAATTAATTATTAAATAGCTATTCAAAACACAAACGAAAACACACAACAATCATTTTCCTTTCCTTTTTCTTTTTGCTTTCCTGGTACAGACACTTCCTACAATGAAGTATTTAATTGCTTCACTCATGTTCTTGGCTGCTTTCCTTTTTATAACTTTAGTCCTTTATCGTTTAGCTCTTTAAGTAGGGAATCCTTTTGAAAAAAGCCATATTTCGAGACTAAGATTTACTTCCCTTTCATCAAAGGAAATGATAGCGTGAATGATTCGAAATGAGTTATCATTTTTATTATGCTTTTCATGTTTGCTACAATATAGCTAGGTCCCTAAGAAAGAGTTTTAAATTTTTCAAACCTTTTCCTCCATTATGCAAACATAAGTTGTAAGACATTATTATATTATGATACATGGTCCAGTATTAAAGACCGGTCGAAATCTCCTTTTTATAAAATTGGTTATAATTATGTAGCATTATGTTGATTCCACCTTCATAAGTGATATAAAAAGTGTTTAGAAGATATGGATATGTGTGTCATACATATTTAATTGAATTTGAATCATCCAACATTATATTAGAAATTAGAATCTCCCTTGGCCAAGCACTAAGCACTAAGCAGGCATGAATCATCATCCACCTTATCCGACATCTCCACCAGCTTATTCGTACGTGGGGTTTTAGTTGGACTTGCAATTAAGAAGAAGAGAATATGGGATCATATGACAAGTTGGAATATTAAGGTTTCTATCTGAATACATATATATTTTAGTATTAAAATTTAAATACATTATCTGATCTACATTAAGATATCAACATCAAATAATTCAGACGGTCTGTTTTCTCAATATTTAAAATATATAAAATTTATTTTTATGTAAATTAGCCTAATATTATATCAATAAAATATTTTAAAATAATTATATGAAAATTGAAGGTGATAATGGCTAATGATGGTGATTGTGCGTGTCGTTTGGGGATTATGCTAGGGGGTGGTTCTAAATAGTAGCTTGTGGTGATGATGGTTGGCAGTCGTGATTAATAGTAGTTGTTGATCATGATGGTTTCTGGTGACAACTAATAATTGTGGTGGACGATAGTGATAGCCAAGGGTGTCAAATGGACGGGTTGGGTTGAAATTAAAAAGGCTAAATGAGCTGTACTAAATATTGAGTTGAGCCTTAGCCCGCTCAAATTTACTTTAGGCTAAACTGAGTTTAAAATCGAGTTGAGTCATGACGCATTCAATTTGACCTGTTTAATTTAAGCAATATTGACATATTAATGTAATTTATAAAATAAAAGAGATCATTTCATTGAAAGAAAAGCCAAAAAATAAGAGTTTCGAGATCCGATTCAAGCTCGATATACGATCCAACTAAATACGATGTAAAATATTTAGGAAAAATCTAAATTTAGCTAAGTCATAAAGCGGGTTGAAAAAATTAAACTGGATTAAAATTAAATTATTTTAAAATGGGCAATGCTTGTGGATTAAAATGTACACAGTTTTATATTATTTTAAGCCTAACTCATAAAAATCTAAACGGGTCATTTGTTTTTTTGTCTCAATTTGACACCCGTAGTCTTAGCTAACAACGGTGAAAAATGATAATGATAATGATGGCCGGTTATGATAATTGTGGTGGTGGTTATAAGTGGTAGACGGGGACGGCTAATAATAGTTGGCGGCAATGATAGCTAACAGCTAGTGATGAAATGAATAAAGTAATGATGAACTATATGTTAGTTTTGTACGAATCTTGAAATAGATATTTAATGATATTAAAATTTTATTTTAACTTTTAATTATTATGAATTATTCAGATATATTAAGTGATTGTAAAATTATAAAGATAATATGCTTAATGATTAAAATTCAAATTAAAAAATAAATAAACATAATAACTATGAAATTGATATAATTAATTACATTAAATGTAAACAAATGAGATGTAAATGACATAAAATAATATAAGTTTAGAAAACTGGCCTCAGGTAGCCTATAAATTTTTATCTCATAACCCAGTTTTTTTTTCCCTTTCAAGATAGCTTTAAATTTTCAAATTCATTCTCTCGTGAATCAATTTATTCAAATAACCAATTCAAGAAATCTAAATTGTCAATTCAAAAATTTTCAAATTCAAACCTTATTAAAGCAATTTTTGAACTTGTCAAATTTAAGACTATGCGTCTCTCAGTATTTGAATTCCATTTAAAATATCAGTCTAATTTAAACTCAAATTCATTCGCTTCTAAAAGTTTTATCTAATTACTTCTTCTTAAGTCATTTTAGTTGAAAGTGATATTCCATCCAAATACATTCCATATATTTCAATAATTGTGTTTCTCTCCTTTATTTTTTCATCCCTTGAAATTTCTTCAATCAAAATTGATACTGTATCAAAATATATCTCATAAATTTCGCACTAATGAGTGTATAATATTTTGAGAAAATATGAAATATTTTATTAGTATATATAGCTAAAATAATAGGTATACATATTAATGTATTTCAATATGTATAGCACCTATTTATTTGAGATACATTATGCTAATCATGTATATATAATTTATATCATTAGGTACACCTCATATTTTGAATTGAACTTGATATTCATTATCATATTTAATTTTCAGAATTATATCAAGAAAAATATGGAATATATTTGGCTATTACATTATAGTGTATATTGATATGTATAATATATATTTATTTGAGATATATTATGCTAGTAGACATATTGATCTGCAGCAAACAGCCCATTAGTAGATCCTTACGTGATCAACGAGAAACTGTCACTCGGTCCAAATCTTTGTTTCTCCGTGAAAAACATATAGATCAATTTAAAGCTGAGTATTTCGGTAGCTCAATTTTATTTTAATTTTATTAATAAGAATTTGATTCTTTGTTTTGCAGTCTTTTTTTCTTATCCCGAATATTTTTTAGAAAAAGGAGAAAAAAGGTCAGCTTAAAGCGTTGAAATATTAATTTTAGAGGAATTAGCATGTTTTAGTGACTAAACTTGTACGTATATGTGTACCTTGTATTTTTATGTTGCCTGAATATACTATGTTTGATAATTATCTTATTTCAGATTTCACATTTTATATGCTCTGAAAAATAGTGTTGCTTTAGCTTATTTTACACTCATTTAAAAAAAAATACAAAGTATTGCTTATTGAGTTATTCATATTTATTACATGTTTCTTGAGAATTGAACACTATTAAAAAGAAATAATTATTTAATTGCTATTTTTTATCTCAAATTTTTTAAGAAATAATTTTTATTATTGTTTAAACGATACTTATTTTAAGATAGAAAGTATATTTGCTAAGCTTTTACAAGTGCAACAATGAGCGGGGCCTAACTTTGTGTGTCTGTGTAACACGCAAAATCCAACGATTAATTCAATAAATAAAATTTTAATATCATACCTATGAATGGTGCAATATGTGTTGAAAAAATATATATATATACTGACAATAAAATTATTTTATACAAAACATACAACAAATGGACATGAAATTCTCCCGATAGAAGAAAGCCAGTTGAGCTGGGCTTTAATTTACCTTGACAAAGTTAATTGAAAGTCAAGACGATTGGTGGCTTGGTGCGCACCTAGAAAGACTGGTCGGCCCATCCAAAAGCCCAATATGTGCGAGCTTTTAAGAGCTTCTATTCACCGGCATGAATTTTTGGATTTGATTGCCCGGATACTTGCAGTTCCAAATCACACTTTGCTCCTAATTGCTGCTTCATTTGATCTGTTTTCATCTCAAGACTTTCTGTCTCTGACTTTGACTTCTCCTTATCCTTTCCCCATAGGACACCATAGAATCCTATAACTGTCAAGAATGATCCTACGACTCTAAAATTTACAAATAATAAATAAACAAAATCAGGAGCGGATTGGAGCTACAATTTCACTTACGAACTCGATAGAATTCAATTGTTTTAGCTCAAATATTAAAGTAGCGAAATAAAGACTCACGTTCCAATATATAGTTTCTCACGAAGCAAAGTCCAACTAAGAACAGCCGTGATGATTAGCATCAAAGGGTAGAAAACGGATACATAAAGAGGACCTTTTCTTTGTATACACCATGAAGTTAGAAAACATCCTAATGCAGTGCATACAATTCCCTGAAATTCATGAATGAATTAGATTAGGAATATTTATGTACATATACCAATAATGTTTAAATTATTTTTCTACAATTTAATTTATTACATTGTAAAGAACGGCGATAGTTCTCATGCGGTCCAGAGACCAAGCAGCTTTGTCATGAACGACACAAACACCAATTATCACACATTGAAAACTTGCCATTAAGCACATCAACATAGTGCTCGTGTACGGAGCTGCATACTTTTCGCTCACCTTTGCCTGTAAAATTTTTTTTTTTATTAAGTATAAAATATGAATAAGAGGTATGAAATGTGCTTTATTTTGCTGCAGAAAAGAAAGGGAATTACTTGGAAAATAATCCACAATGAATAAGAAACAGTGCTAACAATAAGAAGTAAAGGTCCCAAGATTAAGTTATCATGGTTAGTAGAATTGTTTCTCTCAGTATTTTCTGCAAATTTCCAATGAATGCCGGATTGACCAATGACAATAGGTCCATGATACAAGGACAATAATGTGGCACCACCAATACATATAATTGTACCCCACATTTTGGCTTGACCTGCCTTACTTCTAAACCCCACTTTCTCCAACCTGCCAAATTATAATTTCCATTTCTAGTAAGTTGTCTTGGATTAATAATACTCATATTGATTTAAAGTGGTAACTAAGATGTACATTACCCAAAAGGGATAGCTAGGAGAAAAGTGGCTGCTGGAATTAAGTTTGATAATGCACAGGCGATTGTTGGAGTGGAGTATTTTAACCCAACGAAATATGCAATCTGACTCACTGTTAACCTGCATAGTGGATATATATACGATGTTCAGACTTAATTATATAAATATCATTTAAATTTGTCAAATTTAATACTCCTTTCGTTTATTTTTAGTTGTCCGTTATAGTAAAAGTGATAGGCTCTAGAGTGCTCGTTTGTCAATCTGTAATGTCGATTTCCTCCCTGGCAGCAGGAATTATCTGTCTCGTTATGAACGTGTTATTTAATTACATTAATACTGTGGTGCTTGAAAGAGAGAATACTTACCCGGAAAAAGAACATAAGAAAATCCAGAAAATAATAGACGATGTCAACTGAGGCTTACTTTTCCTGGATGTATAATACAGCAAAGCTGATTTAGCAATTATATTAATGACTTAAAATTCTTCAACGATTATAGCTTAGAAATTACTCCGTTCCAACCTTTTCATCCGACGTTTAAAATTTCGACACATGGCAAGGAAATGACATCTCTTGCCCTTTTAATTAAACTCACTTCCGTGTATGTCATGACTCATGAGTGAGGGGTAGTGTAGTTAATTACCTCTCGAAGAAGTAAGCAAATGGAGCTAGGGAAATGGTGCCAATTATCTGGCGATAAGCAATGTGGACGAAAGGGTCCATGCCAGCATCCATTGCAATTTTTCCTACTATGTTCATCCCTGCATACCCAATCTGCACTATCACCATTATTAGCACTGCCAAAATATCGTCACTACTCATTTTTATTTTTTTTTCTCTTCTTGGTATCTTCTGTACGGCTATTTGGTACTTAAATCTGGATGACGGAGAGGGCAGACTAATTAACATGCCATGGCATAATTAGACAAAAGGGTAATTAAGCATTTTTATAGATGTTAAACAAGACAAAAAAGTTAGGAGAGAAGACTTTATTTATGTATTAGTTGATAATCACAAGAAAAGCAAAGGGGCCAAAAACTTATCAGCCCTAATAATACTTTTGGGTCTCTCAATTATTAGTAAACTCTTATTTAAGTTATTATAATATTCGATTAAGTAAGTATATCTATAGGGAATTAAAATGTATTGAATCGTATATCACAACTCAGAAATAATAATTACGATTCTTTCTGCTCCATATGTCATAATAATATTAAGAGGCTCGTGTTCAGCATTGGTAGACACAATTAAATACTAGAATATTCATCGTTAAAATCCAATTAGAGTAAGGAGTTGGCAAAATATTTCACTTCCAGTTTACAGCAGACAGCATATTCATGTATATACATACACTACAAGTTAGTGCATTGTGCATGATCTCTTTTTCCGATACAGCTTAGGGAATACTATTCTATAATTTTTCGTGTTTAGTTCCTGCAAGATTATATAAAGTACAAACAAACAAACATAAGAAAATGAACCAGCATGCCGGGAAAAAAAAAGAAGGAGAAACGGCTGATTCCACTTCTAAAGTTAATATTGCAATTTGCAAGCTTTTATTAATTTGGTAATTCCACTTGCCGTTGATATAAAATATATTTTAAAATTTAAACGTGTTTCGCAGTCCAAAATATTTGACATAACAAGGTCGCAAGATGGGCCAAGTTTTAGAACTTTTGGATGGAATCCAATACAATGGGCTTGGAGATGACCCAGAAGTCGTGCTGTTAGAGAGAATCAGGCCCAAACTTGAAAGGATATCATATCATCTTGAATTGGTAGAGAAAATTAGCAGCGAGGAAGGCGGAATGTGCAAATGCGAGTAACTTTCATATTTGTTTTCTTGTTTAATTAATTATGTGAGTAACCTTTTGTTTTGTTTTCTATTTAACTTCTCGGCCTTGAATTGTCATTTATAATTTGTAATTAAATTTATTTGGACAGTACTTGATCACTTTTTACTTCAATTTATTAAAATGTTTAAAAAAGTGCATAACATCACCAGACAAATGCCGTGTGGGTGTGCGCCCAAAGAAAGTCAAACATATAAACTGCTAAAGATGATGAAGTAGAGAAGAAAGGCAAAAATACTTCTTAGTAAGGGGTTATAATGAATGGAATGGATTTAGAATTATGAAATTTCTTTTTAAAATTTTAGCTGAGGCAAAATAATTAATTTTCTTTTCTTATTTATTTATTTTTTGACGGACTGTTGATGAAGAATAATAGATATTTTATAAAATTAGTCGGAGTATAGGTACATTGGTCCAGATCCTATAATTATAAAAAAATGATATATATTTTCTCTATTTTAGTTTGTTTGTCTTACTATCCTTTTTAGTTCATTTAGAAATGAATATCTTTCTTTTTTAATAAATTTTTAATTATAATTTTTATGGTGGGAGTAGCTTCAGTAGAGGATAAGATGCGGGAAGCGAGGTTAATATGGTTCAAACATGTGAAGAAGAGATGAACCGGATGCCCCGTGCAAAGGTGTGAGAGGTTGTCGATAGATGATTTAAGGAGAGGTAGAGGTAGGGCGAAGAAGTGATTGGAAAAAGGTGATTGGACAAGATATGTGACAGTTTCAGCTTACTGAGGATACGACCCTAAATAGGAAGTTGTGGAGGATACAGATCAAGGCAGTAGGTTAATAGGGAGTAGAGCATTATTTATCTAATCTGTCTATACTAGTAGTCATAGGACTATTATATATAGTGTCTTGCTCTTACATTTTTTATTACGTGTTGCGTCTTGTACTTTTTGCTTTAGTTAATGTTTGACATGTTTTATTTCATCCGCATCTTTCTTTCCTGGATTTAATTTATTTATCCTTAAGTCAAGAATATATCAGAAACAGACTCTCTGCCTCTAAGGTTGAGGTAAGGTCTGCATACACTCTACTAAATCAAGACGCTATTCTTTTTGGAGTTACACTTTGATATATTATTGTTGTTTAATTATAACTTTTCATATGATATATTTAAGATTATAAGATTAAAATGATATTTTAGTATGTTTTATATATCTTTAATTTAAGATCAAAAGATTTAAAATTTTTATTTTTTAAATTTTATATTAAAATTAAAATCAGATAAATAAATTAAAAGAGAGAATAATAACTTTTTAAAAAAAGAAAAAGATAAAAATAAAAAATTTATCGCATCGGCAAAAGAACAAAATGGGGACAACCTACCATGTCAATGGAGCCCACACATTGTTCTAAACTATTTTCAGGAACTGACAGCGTTTTACTTGTATACTACCAAAAAAAAAAGAAAAAAAAAGTTGAAGAACCGACTAGTGGCTACTGGCTACTTCCACCAAGTAAAAGCCAGGGCGAAATAACATGGCTTGGGTCTCATTTTTCCCACCATTTTTACAAGCTTCAGCTCACATTATTCTTCTCATTTCTTTAATTTTCTCCTCTGTTTCAAACCCAGTTCTATCTCAGTGTAGAACTCCACCAGTTATCTTCAATTTTGGTGATTCTAACTCGGATACGGGTGGACTCGTTGCCGGACTCGGGTACCCCATTAACCTTCCAAATGGTCGAACTTTCTTCCGTCGATCAACCGGCCGTCTCTCTGATGGCCGCCTTATTCTTGATTTTCTCTGTAAGTCCCTTCTTCTTTTTTTTTCTTTTCATTTTATGTGGAAAAGTTTTAGTTGTACATTGGGAAATGTAAATTGTACAATCTTAATGTGTATGTATGTAATTAAAGTTGGAGTTGAGTTCACTGCATGTACTGGTTGTTTGGTAGAGAGTCATATCTGTGAAAGATTGTGATGGATATTTAATTGGGTCCTACATGGATTTTAATGTTTGTAAGCATTTTGGATTTCATAAGTGAATGCAGCTTGACTACTGTGGACTATTCGTTGCAACCAAATTAGTGGCATTTCATTGCATAAGTTTCCAAAATTTAAGGTCCTTGTTCAAAGTTTGTGTGACATCATCCATTTGACTGGGTAAACTATGATCTCTATCGTACCTAATATAGATTATTCACTTTTTAATCTTAGTTGATTTATGATATTCTTTACTTGAGTCTCTGACCTTCTCAAGGTAACGGTGAGGCTACGTTCACAGGGGTAAAAAAATATGTGAAGTAAATTTTTAAAGCCAAAGTGGCATTTTTAAAATTAAAAAACTAGTTTTATGATTTTTTTTATAATTCAGTAAATATAGATCTATTATAAATATACGCTATTAGACAACGGTATATAACTATATACACACACCACCTTTTAGACAAGGGTATATCTGCTCTAACTCGCAAAATTGAATATATTTGCCTCATTTCCCTTCCGTTAATAAAAACTGAAAGGTAATTAGGACCTCAATTGTCACGAATCTTATGCAATGTGCAAAACCATTGCGATTATTATGTTTCATTGTGCAGAAAATAGTTATGGTTGGTGTTCACACATTCTTATCGCATGCGTTGGCAATATTTGATATCTTGGCAAATAAAAATGAAGACAAGCTTGAAGGTTTTAACGGGGATTGAGCTGAGGAATGTTTCCAATGTTCTCATGTCATTATTTTTCATAGAACTTCCAAAGGTTTTTTATGCCTTGCATTATTCTGGGATCTGTATGGACCTTCAGAAGCACTGCATCCCTTCCTACTACATGTGAATCAATCGTTTTAAGTTGGAGACCAACCAAGGTGCTTGGACACTTGTTTAGTTGGTCTTTTCCTGAAGCGGCATGTGACATGAACTTCTTTCTGCACTCATGGTGTAGGTTATAGAATATTCTACTTCTTAGTTTGTTATGGAGACATAATTTTAACTCTCGGAGTATCATGGAACACCACTGTATCTGAGCTGAGATTGCATTATTTGTCGGTGCAGGTCAAAGTGTTAATATGCGGTTCCTGAGCCCATATCTAGACTCTGTGGGATCCACTTTCTTGAATGGAGCAAATTTTGCTATAGCAGGATCTCGTTTACTACCTAAGTATGAACCATTCGCATTAAATATTCAAGTAATGCAGTTCCTTCGTTTCAAGGGTCGTTCAATTGAACTTGTTAGTGCTGGTAATTCTTACACTTCTCTTTGATTCTCAAAACAGATCTTGTCTCACTCTCACTTTATCCTGTCTCTTTCTTTTTTCTGATTTGGGTTTGGGGGGTATTTGGAGAGGTGGAGGGGATCATAAGGATCTGTGTGATACTAGAATCTTTTACATACCCTCGGATTTGCTGTATTAGCTAGTCTTTGGTGAAGTTCTGTTCCACTAAACAACTGAATTTACATGTGGTAAGGAATTGGAACCCAGCTTATTTATATTCAAGAAATTCGTAGGTATTAGAAGGATACTTTAAATCGTGTGCAACATGTTCGTTAGGATCCTATATTGAGACGGTGTATCTCTAGTTTCTTGGCTCTTTTTTGTTTTTTTTTCCTTTTCAGTGCTGATAAAATATAAATATAAAAACAAAAGAGACGTGTTCTCAGAAATGTGAATATGATCTTAACTTGGTCTCTTGTTGTTGCATTCAGGGTCTGGAAATTTAGTTGGTGATGAAGGTTTCTGCAGTGCTCTTTTTATGATAGATATTGGACAAAATGACCTTGCCGATTCATTTGCTAAGAACCTGTCTTACACGGAAGTAGTCAAGATGATCCCCTCCTTTGTTACAGAGATCAGGAACGCAATTCAGGTAATTTCTTCAATCACTAGTCGTTCACTTTTCCCTGCTTCCCCACCAAAAAGAAGGAAGTACAATGTGAACAAGAATATCAATAGCTTAATATGAAGAAAAGCATAGGATGGATGTAGTTAGTTAAGAAAGGTGGCATCACAAAGGTTAAAGATTTGCTGAAACTTAGTTGCTGAATTTTATGCAATAGCAGTTTTTCCCAATTTGAAAGTTAGAGCAATAATGTGAGTGAATTCTTTATTTCAAACCTCTTAGATGAAGTATACTTACAAACATAACCATGAAAGGACATGACACTTCTGGGAAACTTTGGGATATGAATGCAGCAACAACATAGTCAAAATATAAGGACATATCTTTTGGTTTGTAACTTATAGCATATACAATTCAAAAAAAGCATATGTAAGGAAGCATGCGTCTGCCATCTACACCCAGTGACATGTGTCATCTTAGTTATCAGGATTTTGATACTTCTATCTTCTTCTTGATTTTTATGAAGATTCTATCTTCTTCTTGATTCGTATCCTTGTTATAAAATAGAAAGTTACATTGCTAAACTGAACTAATTTGAGATTGAGGTGTGTTTGTTGTTATAGTTGTCGTTGCTGAAAATATCCATTCATGAACCTGTACAACACCCCTTAGAAGTCAACCATAATTGGGGAACCAGATGCATGTCCAATATGTTATCGAAGATTGATAACTCTTTAGGTTTATGGCCTTACTGTCTTCATGTGAGAATTTTGAGTGCATTACTTTTAAAAGTTCTAAGAAAAAGTTAAAGATGACAAGCATTATAGATTATGATATTCTCAAACTAATTCTTTTAGTTGGATGCATATGGCCTGTATTTGCTTATATTAGAATTAGATGAGAAGATATTAGTGATCCATCCTTTCACATAAATATTTGAGATCTTGATTATAGCTTGAATTAGATAGTTCTAGAGTTTGTCCATTCCATTAAACTTTCCAAATGTAGGTCATATATTCTCAAGGAGGGAGGAAATTTTGGGTCCACAACACTGGGCCACTAGGATGCCTGCCTCAAAAACTTGCTCTTGTTCAGAAAGTTTCCTCTGATCTCGATCCACATGGCTGTCTGTCAAATTACAACTCTGCTGCGAAACTGTTTAATGAAGGGCTGCGACATTTGTTGCAAGAGTTGAGATCTGAAATGAAGGATGCTACTATTGTGTATGTAGACATCTATGCTATCAAATATGATCTTATAGCCAACTCCAGTAGCTATGGTAAGCATAAAATCTTTCTTGTTTGGTTAATCAGCTGAATTTTCCTAGTTCTTAGGTTGTCAATAATCAGAATGAGTTTACTAAAGTTGGTACTGTAAGGCTGATATTAGTAGTAAAAAAATGGCGGGAGATGTCATTCCTTGCTCTTGTAACTTAAACTAAAAAAGCAGAAAATGAAGAATTTGGCATCTCGTGACTGAAATCCAAGGGGGGGTTCTAGGTACTTCTTGTTCGAAGTATGATGGCAAGCCTACATGGAATATTCACTTGTCTTATACACCAGTAACGTTTACTAAGATATCCATTACCGTGGAAACTACCGAAGTTTAATGTGGTGGACTATCTTTATGCAATTGTTTAATAACGTATATTCAAATGACATGAATTAACATTGAGTTGTTTAGCTTTCTTTGATAATTATGTGGAAAGATGAAATGCTTTTGCTATCAGGTACATCCACATCAAAGCACAGATTCCGAAATTGTCAGATTAATTCTCAAAAAAATATGTTTCCTTCTTTTCATTCCATCACATAGAGAGATTCAACATAGTATATACTCAAGAGCTACAGACTGTTTGAAGATAATCGGCAGCTTACTAAAAATTACTGTTCATATATGGTTATTCTACATTTGCAGGCTTCCCAAATCCGTTAATGGCATGCTGTGGCTATGGAGGATCTCCATACAACTACCGTAAAGGAGTGACATGCGGCCAGCATGCTTATCAGGTCTGCAGTGAAGGGTCTGAGTTCATAAGTTGGGATGGAGTTCATTATACCGAGGCAGCTAACAGAGTTATAGCCTCTAAGATACTGTCAATGGAGTACTCCACTCCACGAATTGGCTTCGATTTCTTTTGCCATTGATGGTCATTTGCTGGAATAAAGTGCAAGTAGTTATCTTAGTTGCTTCAGAGAATGATGAAAAATTTTTGGAAAAATTGAAAAAAAGAAATGATATATTGCTGGTTCTAGAAAGAGACCAAGCTGAACTCTTTGCTCTTAGTTTTGAAGTCAAGATTCCCCAACACTGTTTGTTTCAATCCACTTCTCCCTGTGATTTTAGACATCCATTTATTATTTTGTAGGTGAATATTATGATATTAAAGCCTTTAAGCCTGTTTTCTTTAATTTCTCTTGCAAATAATTCACATCATGATGTTTTCCAGTTGACATGTTTTACAATATTACATTTAATTTTATTGTTTTAAACTCTGTGTCAAACCATATTAAATAAACAAATTGAAACAAAGGGAGTGAATCCCTAAGAATGACATCATCCTTTGATGAAGTGCGTGCAAAAGCACTTTTTAACTGTTCAAAATCCTTACTGGCTTACCCAGTTTCTTTAAGACAGAATTGAGAGCAATTTTGTCAATATCAATCGCTATGGATTTAATCTCTATTCTTCTATATGCAACTTAAGCACTTATTTTTATCCGTATATATTTGAAATCATGCGACTTTTGACAAATTCAGAACTACCTGACCCTTGGTCTGGAAAAAATGACCAAATTATTTTTTTATGTTCCAAAATATCAAAAGATGTTAAACTAATAGTGATTGATTTTATTTTAAAAAATGCAAAGTATCATGTATAATGCAACGGGAAAGAATCTTTACTCCTATCTCATTTTTGTACGACATAAAATATTTAGGGAATCAAAAAGTTCTTTATTTATTTAACATTTTGACAATGATCTTTCTAACATCCTTTCAATACTTATAATTAAACCAAAAAAAAAAATCACTTGTTTATTTTAGACTATGGTTGCTATATTT
Organism: Datura wrightii; assembly: GCA_035772735.1. Lineage (NCBI taxonomy): Eukaryota > Viridiplantae > Streptophyta > Magnoliopsida > Solanales > Solanaceae > Datura > Datura wrightii. The sequence continues at coordinate 40,261,196 of JASDFA010000014.1, forward strand.
AGGCACAATATTTGTAGGGGAAACAAAACAGAGATAGATAAGTCAAAATTCACCCAACTTTTAGGGGGGTGAGTCCATTGAATTATCAAGCCAAACAAAAAATGAGGCAAAATGTACACACATTGCGGGTTTGTAGCAGAAATCTAAACACGACACTCCAAATTATCCTTCTTATCTCTTAATCAGTAAATCATTTGAATAGTCCTAGAAATAAAAGGAAGAAGAAGAAGAAGAAGGAGGTGCACTAACCACTGATGACTGAAAAATTAACATTTTCTAGGAAGAGTTCACACTTAAAAGGGTCCTACATATGTGGTGTAGCCACATATACCTCTCATATTTATTAAATCTTAAACATTTTTAATGAAATTTTTTATTTTGCCACTGTGTTACATGACATGAATTTGAATTAATTGGACTAGTAAATTCCACATATCATAAGATTAAACTTTAAAAGAATACATTACAGTGAAAGATTGAGGTCCAACATATTATGATTTTCCTCTTCTTCATTAGAATCTTCTTTTCTTCCTAAATCTTTTTCTTCCCTTTCTTCTTCTTCTTCTTCTTTGTGTTGTTGTTGTTTCTTGGAGTTGGAAGTGGAAGGAGCTGCAGCTGTAGAAGCATCAATTTCCATGAAATCTTTTGGATGATCCCAAATTCCAATAGCAGAATATGGTTTGTTATTATTGTGTGATGATGATCTGTGGTCGGCTACAATATGATGATTTCTTGCTAACAAACGGTCACGTATATCTTTAGTGCTTCTTATTAGTGCAAAAAACTTCTCCATTTTCTCATCTTCATCTTCTTCTTCTTCTTCTTCTTCTTGTTTCTCTAATCTCTCATTCTCCAAATTCTTCCTCTTCCTTCTTCTCTCTCTATCCATTGTATGCCTTAATGTGAAAATAGAGAAAGAATGAGAGCAAATATGAGAAGATAAGGTTTCCCCCGTGTTAAATAAAAACTATTCTCCTAACTACCTCCCCACCCCACCCCACCCCACCTCACCTCCTCCATTCCCTTACCAAAAAGGGTAAAGCACACGCACACAGAGAACCAACCGAAAAACAATGAAAAAAGGAATAGTGAAGGAAATTTCCCGTGACATTTATTTATGTGTCCCCTTTTATTATTCGAAACTGTAATTTTTTTTTTTTATATATATTATTACGGGTGAAAATCGTCTTTGGGCTCCCCAGCTTAGCTTTAAAAATCAAATTCCCCCTTCAACTTTAAACAATAGGCATTCACCCCTCTTTATTTTATTTTTAAAATATCTATTTTACCCTTACTATTTTTAATCCTCCATTTATATGATACTTCTATTATATAATATTTATTTTTAACCTAGATATTTATGTTTCTTATTTAAATTCACTAACATATAAGTAGAATAGTATTTCTATAAATTTGTCACAAAATCTAATGCTATTTAGTATTTTTTTATTATTGTTATTAAAATATTATATGCTAATGTATATGTGTGTGTGCATGCATGTGTGTGCATTTATGTTGCTACTCTTTCTCATCCTTTATTGTCTATATAAATAAATAAAATTTGATTGTTACTAATAGAATATTTCGTAAATTATAACTTAAAATTAATTTATATTATAAATAAATTATCTTAAAATTTGTCTTTATTTTATTAATTTTTTTGTATTTCATACATTAAAATATATTTATAAACTTATTATTACCTTTTATTTTCACTTGTATAAATAAATATTAGAGTTTTGATTATTATTAATAAAATTATTTTTTATTCTGCTAATGTTATTATAGAACGTCATTAACTTATATACGCAATTAGTATTTTTTTAATTTTCTTTTGGCTCAAAAGTTAATATTTATTTTTTTACTATAAAACTGTTGCATAGATTTAAAAATATATATTATGATTTTAAAGAAGTAAAAAGAAGACAAAATTGATAATATAAGGGTAAAATAGGTATTTTAAAAAGTCAATTAGAATAAAGTGGAAAAAATGTCTATTGTTCAAAGTTGAGAGGGGTGTTTGATTTTTAAAGCTAAGTTGGAAAATGAAAATGATTTTCACCCTATTATTACTAGAAAAATTATAATTTATAATATTTTTTATACTTTTTAAACATTTAAAATTTTAATTTTAAAATATAAAAGAAAGCTAATTCAATTTAGCTTCAAACTTTAATAAGATTGTGTTACACCCCATAAATTTTAAATAAATAAATAGCCTAAAGTCTTGTTGGTTAAGGGATTTAGAAAGAAAAAAAAAAAAAAAAAAAAAAAAAAAAACTTGCAAAGTCGGCTTTTCCATTTAAAAGCAGCAATTTCCAGCAAAAACAGGGCATCTTCATTTGAGAAGAAAACCCACGACAAATATAGATTATTTCTTTCCAATTACGCGTCGAAATGTGGTCTAAACTCCGTTCCGGCTTAGGTACAGGTGTATAAAGCTGCAGAGAGCAATCCTACGGAGTTGGTTTCGTGAAATTTGGCCGTCGAAACGTCGTGCTACCGAGGTAAAGTAAATAGAATTTCTTTAAATTAGTACCAATGTGTTCCTAGCGTTGCAGTGAGCATTTATCCCTTCTGGACTATCGAGAAATAACGAGTTTTTGATCGTTTTCCGAAAGGTTGAAGTTGGGATAAATATATATATCAAAAGTGATAATTTCTCCCGAATATTAATGTATTTAATTCTAATTGACGTGTAAATGAATGTAGTTGGGAGAAACAGCAGAAGTACCGACGGAAATCACATCGGTCAGTCGGGTACTCAGAAACCAGGTATGTAAAGTTATTCTTTCGGCAAGCCAGGAGGTATAGCTTAGAAAGTAAATAGAATAAAGGCTATTAACCGATACCAGCGTACAGGAACGATTTTAGTACAATGTCCAGCAAGCATGCTAGTATATTAATTACGTATCATGCGATAATCAGAATAATAGATATTCAGGCAATACGTATTATATCTGTTGAGATTGTATCCAGTAGTAGATGGTACATTCTATGTTATTGAGTTATATCCAGATATAATCAGATGGACAGATAAAGGCCAGGTAGTAGTTAGTCCAGCAATCAGAAATAGTGTAAAACAGAATATAGTATCAGTTATTTAATACAAACTGGCCTTGAGATACAAGAAGAGAATATGATTAGTATTTTTCATTTGAGCATGCTTGCTGTGTATGTGTTTTGTATGTTGAGACTTGTTGTGGCATGTGGGCACCCTTTAGCATTCCCACCGCCCCTGGGTTATAGCTGTGTCGATACCAGATTCAGATACCGCCACCAGCTGGGCGATGCCGTCTGACCAAAGGACGATGATGGCCGACCACCATGATAATACGGTCCAGACCACCCTGCTTGCAGGGGTAGTTCAGTTTACTCTGCGCAGAGCTAGCACACCCTGTTTACAGGGACAGACCACTCGGTGTGCACACCTGTGCCCAGAGGCAGGAGTCTTCGGACTCAGACACAGTTTATTGTCAGAGGCCAAGGCCTGAGCTACGTACCCAAGGGGGCCGGTAGGAGGAGCTCACAGTTATCAGATGAGTGGAGTGACTTGTTTTTGGTTGGTTTAGACCCGGGTAGGGGTAAATAGATTGCTTGCTTGGTTGGCACCTTCCGGCTTATGGGGGTCGGTCAGGTATTGTGTGTATTATTAAGTATATTGATATGTGCTAGTAGATACTGATAGACAAAAGGACGACACGTCTTCAGGTACGCTCAGTTAGTTACAGAATGTATAAACTCTCCCCAATTATCCTCAGCTAGATAGGCTCAGCTACTTCTTGCTTAAATGTCATGTTATTGTGCTATTCGTTTCAGTTGCATATTTCAGTTTGCTTTACATGCTCAGTACCTGTGGTACTGACGCCCAGCGGGGCGCTGTATTGCTTGCCTACAGGTACTCACGGACGAGGAGTCGATCCCTCGTGATTCCAGCCAGCCAGTGAATCATCAGCTCCTATCATCCGGAGTCTGATTCCCAGAGGTGTAACTCCTTTTCTCTTGTTGTGCAGTATGGGTAGGTCGGGGCCCTGTCCCGATCATTTTTATTAAGTTCTTACAGTATTCGTAGAGGCTTGCAGTCTGTATATATTCCCTGTGGTTAGTTGAGCCGGTCGTGTGAGGCCGTGCGGTCTGCTGTAGCTGTTTAGTATTTCAGTTTATGTTGGCCGTGTGGGGCCTTAATTTGATAGTAGTGGTGACCTTGCCGGTCACGTAGTTTTACAGCAGTCTTGTGTTGAGTTACAGATAACTAGACAGCATGGTGGCCTTGTCGGCCCGCATAGGTTCCTTGTTATAAGCCTGTTTCTGGTTAGCTATTGTTGCAAGTACAGATGGCTACAGGCCAGTTGGCCGGAGGCTGTATTTACAGCCGTTATATAGCCGATTTGTTTCTTGAAATAGGGCCAAAGCCAGCCAAAGCACCAGATGTGCTCAGGCTGGACCATTTAGTAGTCTAGAGTCTAGCAGGCACCAGGTGCCCGTCATACTCCCCAAGGTGGGGTGTGACAAACTTGGTATCAGAGCAGTTCGTGTCCCAGGGAGTCTGCAAGCCGTGCTAAGCAGAGTCTTGTCTATGGATGTGTTGTGCACCACATACTATAGGCAGGAGGCTGCGAGGCATGTTAGGATTGTTACTCTTCTTTTTTACTCAGTCGTGCCATAGAACGGTATAGTATAGAGTTGGTCTTTGAAACTCACCACCCTCTTTGCTTACAGATATTATGGCAGACCAGTGGCACCCAGCTACAGGTAGGAGATTAGATACAACAGCAGGCGAAGGCACCTGCAGGATGCCTCAGTTACAGCCAGATTCCGCCCGGTCTGAGAGCAATGCGGAGGTGTCATCTCGACCCTCCCAGCAGTCTCCGCCTCGCCAGATACCATTTGAGGCAGCACCGCCTTCCACAACTCCTGCACCCACTTCATCTGATCAGGAGCTGCGTAGTGCGGTGGTTATGTTGACTCAGATGCTAGCTGCTCAGCGTCAGCCAGCACCACCTACAGCAGCAGAATCCCCAGGGGGGCAAGGTAGTTCCAGGGTCAGAGAATTCTTAGCGTTGGGACCCCCTCAGTTTACTGGATCGGATTCAGCGGAGGACCCTCAAGACTTTTTGGACCAGATACAGAGGATCTTTAGAGTCATGCACGTAACCCCAGCAGAATCAGTTGAGTTAGCAGTGTTCCGGTTACGGGATATTGCTGTTTTGTGGTACAAAAGTTGGGAGAGGTCTCGGGGAAGAGATGCAGCCCCTCCTACTTGGTCTAGCTTTTCAGAGGCCTTCCTGGACCACTACTTACCCCGGGAGGTCAGACAGGCTCGGATGGACCAGTTCTTACATTTAGAGTAGGGGGCTAGGAGCGTTTGTGAATATTCCTTACAATTCGACTCCTTAGCCCGCTATGCTCCAGCATTTGTGGACACCATGTCGTCCAGAGTCCACCGCTTTATTATGGGCCTGAATCCAGAATACATAGAGACGTGCATGACAGCTACTTTGAGAGAGGATATGGACATAGCCAGGGTGCAGGCCTTCGCACCGACAATTGAGGGCCTGAGGCAGCGACAGCGGGGTGACAGACAGACGACTTCAGAGCAGCGCCGTAGGAGCAGACCCGCTGAGATTCAAAGGGAAATTCCTAGGGGGCCGAGACCACGGTTTTCAGATAGGCCACCCAGATCTCTACCACCGGTACAACAGCAGAGGGGCGGGTTCATTCGCCGGAGTCAGTCGGAGTCCGGTAGCAGTTCACGGACAGTAGCCTCACCTCAGCAGCGGAGGGTAGAACAGAGTAGATTTACATCCACCCCTTGTCCTATATGTCACCGACTACATTCTGGAGCCTGCAGACAGGGCTTCCCAGGGTGTTATTACTGCGGACAGGAAGGGCATTTAATGAGAGATTGTCCAGCCAAGGGACAGGGTAGTCAGGATGATCTGGACAGAGCGTCAGCAGGGCCACGAGTTCCAGCAGCCTCAGCAGGGCGCAGACCCTCAGGTTCAGGGAATAGGGGCCGAGGTAGACCAGGAGCCTCTAGCTCAGGTGCAGGCCCCAGCCGTACCTATGCATTACCGGGGAGGCAGGATTCAGAGGCATCTCCCGACGTGGTCACAGGTACATTGATTATCTGTCCGTATCCTGTTTATGTATTGATTGATCCAGGGTCTACATTGTCATATATCACACCATTTGTGGCCCGAAAGTTGGGTATCGAACCAGAATTGCTTCAGCAGCCCTTTTCAGTGCTTACACCAGTCGGTGACTCGATTACAGCTAAAAGAGTTTACCGGGGGTGTACGGTAGAGGTTGCTGATCGTCAGACCACAGTAGACTTAATAGAACTTGAGATGGTCGACTTCGATGCCATTATGGGCATGGACTGGTTAGTGCCATGCTACGCCGACTTAGAATGCTGGACCAAGACGGTCCGATTTCACTTTCCGGGGGAAGCAGTGCGAGAGTGGAAAGGGAGTACACCTACGCCGAAAGGTAGGTTTATTTCCTACCTTAAGGCAAGAAAATTAATAGCAAAGGGATGTATTTGCCACCTAGTTAGAGTCCAGGACGTTCGGGTAGAACCTCCGACTCTTCAGTCTGTTCCAGTAGTCAATGAATTCCCTGACGTATTTCCAGATGAGTTGCCTGGTATCCCTCCCGAAAGGGAGATAGATTTTGTGATTGACTTGTTGCCAGGGACTCAACCTATATCCATTCCCCCGTATCGCATGGCACCAGCTGAGCTTAGAGAGTTGAAAGAGCAGTTAAAAGATTTGCTCGACAAAGGTTTTATTAGGCCTAGTACTTCACCGTGGGGTGCGCCAGTTCTGTTTGTAAGAAAGAAAGATGGCTCACTCCGAATGTGTGTGGACTACCGGCAGCTGAATAAGGTAACAGTTAAAAACAGATACCCGCTCCCGAGAATAGATGATTTGTTTGACCAGTTGCAGGGGGCCAAATGTTTCTCTAAGATAGATCTGAGGTCCGGATATCACCAGGTCCGGGTTCGGGAGAGGGACATTCCAAAGACTGCTTTCAGGACCAGGTATGGTCACTTTGAATTTCTAGTTATGTCTTTTGGACTGACGAATGCTCCCGCAGTGTTTATGGACCTGATGAATAGCATATTCAGACCGTATTTGGATCTGTTCGTGATAGTATTTATCGATGATATTCTGGTATATTCTCGTTCAGAGACAGATCACCGGAACCATTTACGAACAGTACTCCAGATCCTTAGAGAACGTCAGTTGTACGCCAAGTTTTCTAAGTGTGAGTTCTGGCTGAACTCAGTTGCCTTTTTGGGGCACATCGTGTCGGATGCTGGTATACAGGTAGACACACAAAAAATAGAGGCGGTCAAGACATGGCCCAGACCTACCACTCCGACCGAGGTCCGCAGTTTCTTGGGCTTAGCAGGATATTATCGGAGATTTGTTGAAGGATTCTCCACTATAGCAGCACCTCTGACAAAGCTGACACAGAAAGCAGCAAAATTTCAGTGAACGGAGGCATGTGAGCAGAGTTTTCAAGAGTTGAAAGACCGATTGACCTCCGCCCCAGTACTAGCATTGCCAGAGATAACAGATGGGTATGCGGTGTATTGCGATGCTTCAGGTTTGGGACTGGGTTGTGTGTTGATGCAGCATGGTAAGGTGATTGCTTATGCTTCCAGACAACTGAGGAAACACGAAAAGAACTATCCGACCCATGACCTGGAACTGGCCGCAGTGATCCACGCTCTGAAAATTTGGAGGCATTATATGTATGGCGTCCATGTAGACATTTTCACAGATCATAAAAATTTGCAATACATTTTCACACAAAGGGAGTTAAATCTGCGGCAACGTCGCTGGTTAGAATTGTTGAAAAACTATGATGTAAATATTCTCTATCACCCAGGAAAAGCTAACGTAGTAGCAGATGCCCTGAGCCGTAAGTCAATGGGGAGTTTGGCGTATTTGTGGCCCGAGAAGCGGGAATTAGCCAAGGAAATTCATCAACTAGCTGGGTTAGCCGTTCGAGTAGTGGAGACAGAAAATAACAGAGCGGTGATTCAGAATTCTGCCGAGTCATCACTAGTTACAGAGGTAAAAGAACGGCAGTACGAGGACCCTGACTTAGTCCAGCTCAGAGATAGAATTCAGGAGGGTAAAGAGTCAGATTTCCAAGTGACTGAAAATGAAGTACTACGTTGTGGGGGCCGTTTATGTGTCCCGAATGTTCAGGGCTTCGCCAGCAAATCATGCATGAGGTACATTACGCTTGTTATTCCCTCCACCCAGGAGCAACGAAAATGTACCACGATATCAGAGACATCTACTGGTGGCCAGGTATGAAATCTGAAATAGCTGAATTTGTATCTAGATGTCCTAACTGCCAGCAGGTGAAAGCGGAGCACCAGAAACCGGGCGGTCTGACGCAGGATATAGCTGTGCCTATGTGGAAATGGGAAGCGATAAATATGGATTTTGTAACAGGATTACCCCGTACCAGACGCAGAAATGATTCTATTTGGGTAATAGTTGATAGGCTGACAAAATCATCTCATTTCCTGCCAGTGAAAGTTACCTTCTCAGCCGAGGATTATGCCGAGTTATATATCAGAGAAATAGTTAGGCTACATGGAGTGCCGGTATCCATTATTTCAGATAGGGGAGCACAGTTTACAGCTAGATTCTGGCAGTCGTTCCAGAGGGGTTTGGGAACGCAGATTAATTTAAGCACAGCATTCCACCCACAGACAGATGGACAGGCTGAGCGGACTATCCAAACACTCGAAGATATGCTACGAGCGTGTGTACTAGATTTTGGGGGTAGCTGGGATGAACATCTGTCGTTGATTGAATTTGCCTATAATAACAGTTATCATTCAGCTATCCAGATGGCGCCCTTTGAGGCATTATACGGGCGAAAATGTAGATCGCCGGTGGGCTGGTTTGAAGTGGGAGAATCAGCGTTGATTGGGCCAGACATCATTCAACAGTCAGAGGAGAAGGTAAAGCTTATTAGAGAACGCCTGTTGACTGCTCAGAGCCGCCAGAAGTCGTATGCAGATATGCGGCGTAGAAATTTAGAATTTGCGGTAAATGACTGGGTATACCTGAAGGTGTCTCCGATGAAAGGGGTGATGAGATTTGGCAAGAAAGGCAAGCTTAGCCCGAGATTCATTGGGCCATATCAGATTCGGCGGAGAATAGGCCGAGTTGCATATGAATTGAACTTGCCTCCGGAGTTAGCATCTGTTCACCCAGTATTCCATGTATCTATGTTGAGGAAATTTGTAGGAGACCCTTCCACAGTTGTTCCAGTTCAGGATGTCCAGGTCACCGAAGAGTTAGCATACGAAGAGGTTCCAATAGCTATCTTAGACAGACAGATCCGTAGATTGAGAACTAAAGATATTGCGTCTGTCAAAGTATTGTGGCGTAACAGGAACCGAGAAGAAATGACCTGGGAAGCCGAGGAGGACATGAAAGCCAGATATCCCCACTTATTCCAAGCATAGGCAAATGGGAGGTATATTAGAACTGTTTTTCCTTATTAATGCTTATACTTCATATATGAAAGCAGGCGATTGATTATAGATAGTTTTATACATGAATGTTATTATATCGTGTAGAGTACCTATATTGGGCTCTTCTGCTTTTCAGGAATTATGAGATAGTCCATAATACAAGGGAAACTCTGCCAAAAGTTTTCTAGAAACAAGTTGAGTAAGTTGAGAAAGTCCTCTAGACAGAAAGTCATTCGAGGACGAATGTTCTTAAGGGGGGGAGGATGTTACACCCCATAAATTTTAAATAAATAAATAGCCTAAAGTCTTGTTGGTTAAGGGATTTAGAAAGCAAAAAAAAAAAAAAAAAAAAATTGCAAAGTTGGCTTTTCCATTTAAAAGCAGCAATTTCCAGCAAAAACAGGGCATCTTCATTTGAGAAGAAAACCCACGACAAATATAGATAATTTCTTTCCAATTACGCATCGAAACGCGGTCTAAACTCCGTTCCGGCTTAGGTACAGGTGTATAAAGCTGCAGAGAGCAATCCTACGGAGTTGGTTTCGTGAAATTTGGCCGTCGAAACGTCGTGCTACCGAGGTAAAGTAAATAGAATTTCTTTAAATTAGTACCAATGTGTTCCTAGCGTTGCAGTGAGCATTTATCCCTTCTGGACTATCGAGAAATAACGAGTTTTTGATCGTTTTCCGAAAGGTTGAAGTTGGGATAAATATATATATCAAAAGTGATAATTTCTCCCGAATATTAATGTATTTAATTCTAATTGACGTGTAAATGAATGTAGTTGGGAGAAACAGCAGAAGTACCGACGGAAATCACATCGGTCAGTCGGGTACTCAGAAACCAAGTATGTAAAGTTATTCTTTCGGCAAGCCAGGAGGTATAGCTTAGAAAGTAAATAGAATAAAGGCTATTAACCGATACCAGCGTACAGGAACGATTTTAGTACAATGTCCAGCAAGCATGCTAGTATATTAATTACGTATCATGCGATAATCAGAATAATAGATATTCAGGCAATACGTATTATATCTGTTGAGATTGTATCCAGTAGTAGATGGTACATTCTATGTTATTGAGTTATATCCAGATATAATCAGATAGACAGATAAAGGCCAGGTAGTAGTTAGTCCAGCAATCAGAAATAGTGTAAAACAGAATATAGTGTCAGTTATTTAATACAAACTGGCCTTGAGATACAAGAAGAGAATATGATTAGTATTTTTCATTTGAGCATGCTTGCTGTGTATGTGTTTTGTATGTTGAGACTTGTTGTGGCATGTGGGCACCCTTTAGCATTCCCACCGCCTCTGGGTTATAGCTGTGTCGATACCAGATTCAGATACCGCCACCAGCTGGGCGATGCCGTCTGACCAAAGGACGATGATGGCCGACCACCATGATAATACGGTCCAGACTACCCTGCTTGCAGGGGTAGTTCAGTTTACTCTGCGCAGAGCTAGCACACCCTGTTTACAGGGACAGACCACTCGGTGTGCACACCTGTGCCCAGAGGCAGGAGTCTTCGGACTCAGACACAGTTTATTTTCAGAGGCCAAGGCCTGAGCTACGTACCCAAGGGGGCCGGTAGGAGGAGCTCACAGTTATCAAATGAGTGGAGTGACTTATTTTTGGTTGGTTTAGACCCGGGTAGGGGTAAATAGATTGCTTGCTTGGTTGGCACCTTCCGGCTTATGGGGGTCGGTCAGGTATTGTGTGTATTATTATGTATATTGATATGTGCTAGTAGATACTGATAGACAGAAGGACGACACGTCTTCAGGTACGCTCAGTTAGTTACAGAATGTATAAACTCTCCCAAATTATCCTCAGCTAGATAGACTCAGCTACTTCTTGCTTAAATGTCATGTTATTGTGCTATTCGTTTCAGTTGCATATTTCAGTTTGCTTTACATGCTCAGTACCTGTGGTACTGACGCCCAGCGGGGCGCTGTATTGCTTGCCTACAGGTACTCACGGACGAGGAGCCGATCCCTCATGATTTCAGCCAGCCAGTGAATCATCAGCTCCTGTCATCCGGAGTCTGATTCCCAGAGGTGTAGCTCCTTTTCTTTTGTTGTGCAGTATGGGTAGGTCGGGGCCCTGTCCCGATCATTTCTATTAAGTTCTTACAGTATTCGTAGAGGCTTGCAGTCTGTATATATTCCCTGTGGTTAGTTGAGCCGGTCGTGTGAGGCCGTGCGGTCTGCTGTAGCTGTTTAGTATTTCAGTTTATGTTGGCCGTGTGGGGCCTTAATTTGATAGTAGTGGTGACCTTGCCGGTCACGTAGTTTTACAGCAGTCTTGTGTTGAGTTACAGATAACTAGACAGCATGGCGGCCTTGTCGGCCCGCATAGGTTCCTTGTTATAAGCCTGTTTCTGGTTAGCTGTTGTTGCAAGTACAGATGGCTACAGGCCAGTTGGCCGGAGGCTGTATTTACAGCCGTTATATAGCCGATTTGTTTCTTGAAATAGGGCCAAAGCCAGCCAAAGCACCAGATGTGCTCAGGCTGGACCATTTAGTAGTCTAGAGTCTAGCAGGCACCAGGTGCCCGTCATACCCCCCAAGGTGGGGTGTGACAGATTGACTCTAGAAAAATAAAATATATCATATAAATTAAAATAGAAGGAGTATCTAGTAATTGTTACAATTTAGAGTATAATCCGCTTTGGCCTCACGGAACTTACGGATTCACCCTTTGAGCTAAGCTGCCATTACATTTAAAGCATATGTACCATATGAACTTGTGATATCCACGTAATACTTTATTCTTCTCTCCTTTTTTAATGTAGGATTTTTTTAAAACATCACTTGTTGATGTGCACATCTTCTTTAGAGACTGCACTACCTTTTGTAGGTACTAAAAAGTCGTTTGACAGTGGTTATGCAAAATATTAGTTATGACAAAATTTATGTATTATTTTATATATTAATTAGTTATATAAGGTTTAGTTATTTATGTATTAGTTATTCATGTACAACTTATTCTAGCTTTTATCTGCATAAAATAATGCATAGATTCTCTCATAACTAATACATGTATTAGTTATGTGGGTTTCTAATTACAAACTAAATATCATACTAATTTTATATAGAAATAATTAATTACCTTCTAATTAGCTATCAAAATATGATTAAATTACTTATGCAAAATTTAATACCTACATGAACTCACGTTCAAACCGGCTACCAAATGACACCCTATTAAATAACTTTTTTTTTCTTTTCTTATAGGTATCATATATGGGGTCTTCGAACGAAAGGTAAGGTAGTAAAAATTATATAATAAATTAATAAATAGAATATAAAAGATCCTTATAGACTCATTTTTTTCTGTTCAAAAATGTAACTAGACAGATGATAATGGCGATCAAGATTATTGGTGAACGACTCCTATTTAAATTGACTTCTTGGGATTCATAGTCTGAAAGCAATGCACTAATTAAAACTCCAAAAACACATAAATAATACTCATTTTTGGTACACTTTTATTTGTTTATTATATAAATTTTAATTTATTTAATTTGAAAAATAAAAGATGATTTATCATTTATACATATTATTAAGTACTATAATTATTTCTAATCTATTTTTCAATATATAATAATTAGAGATGATATAATCAGATTATTATTTTATTTATTTTAAAAATATATCAAGTTAAATATGAACAAATAAATATAAACGGAGTGTATAATAGTACTTGTTGTCGGCGGGAAGTGGTAAGTAAATTAGTCGAGATACGCACAAACTGGTCCGGACATCATAGTTATTTAAAAAAAAAGTAGTACTCGGTAGTCCAAATTGACCTTTTTAATAGAAGTTGTTGATTTAGCTCACATCCTTACGACCACGGTTAGATATGTAATTTGTATTGTGATTTTGAGAGAGAAAAATCTAGAGGTTGCATCATTCTCTACGACAGCCATTATGTCTATGACCGACCAGAATATATGCTACGCCCATATCGTCACATGTGATATGTCACATTTTTCAATCACTTCTTATTTCTTTCTCTCTCTCTCTTTTTTAAAAGAAAAACATTTCTGGCCCTCATCAATTCGTCTAAATTCTGTTGAATACAGTAAAATATCAATTCTGTCGAAAATTATCTTCAAAGTAAATAGAAATGTAAATTTAGAGTCGAAGAGAGTACAAATTTTGTATATTCGCACGACTAGTTTGACTCACTCGACACTCTGCTGCAGCCAGGATCAACAAGTGCGTGCTATTGCGCGAAGCGAACATAATTCATATTGTGTTGAAAGCAGTTTCGTGAAGCAATTTGCTCGATACGAGTCGACAGGTCTTGAGTAATGAATCATGTTATGTAATAATAAGTGACGGTTCCAACATACACAAACATGGCCACGTTCATGCGACTCAGAATCAAAAAGCTTAATATTAACTACTACAAATAGAGAATCGAACAACAGATTAAAAGAAAATATAAAGCAGATTCAGGAAAAGGTCAATGGCGTGTGAATGGGTTTTGCTTTTGCTTTAAGATATAATAAGCAGTAGAGGTACCTTTTATTCTGTTTAGGTCGGTGTCTTAACCTTTTTAACCAGTTTGTGCACAAACCCAATTAGCTATGTCCCAAATCCTAATTTAAAGTGCATCCATTGTAGCACTACATATTCCTTGGATGTCTAAAACTTATACAGTAATTCAATTAGGGATGTCCTAAGCATTGCTCTAAAACTTGGGCTTCATCTGAACCTTGTAATAGATTTTCAAATTTTGGGTTTCCGCCGGAGTCGGGTATCATTTCGGCGCTCCAGCTAATAAGTGGAATAATTTATTAGTACTCCTATTATTTTTATTTTTTTAATAATCTTGAAGCTCTATCACCTAGTGTTTTTTTATCTCTGAGGTTTGAACGTGAAACTCAAGATTCTCACTCACTTATTGACCACTAGGCCACACCCTTGGGTGAACGTGAAACTCAAGATTCTCACTCACTTATTGACCACTAGGCCACACCCTTGGGTGCAGAATAATTGATTATCATAGGTAAAATAATTCAATGTAGCACCACAGAAACTTCTCACTAGAGTAATCTACCGCACCTATACCTACTCCCGATGCATTACGTTCAACCTCAAAGACGTCATCCAAAGTTATGAAGTTGCCAAAAAGGAGCCGAAATTAAGCTTATCCTTCAACTTCTCCCAAAAGCCTTGGCCTATTCTAACCCCCAACTATGTAGTAGTGATCAATCCCTATAGTGACATGATTATTTGACTATATCAACCAAATTTATGGATGACGAAGTCCAAACAACAGCAATTGTTCACCGTCAAAGGGCTGACGATAGGAAGCAATCGGCAAAATGGTTAGTTCACTAATATGTCACTATGCCAGCTTGACATATCACCTCATCAAGTAAACAAACTCCAAAACAAATAAACAAGTGGCCGACAATACCAGCCCTACTTTCAAATGCTAGTGTCATCAATCTAAAGTCTGTATTTTTTTCTGTAGTGTGTAACGGGTGTGCAAATTTTTTTCCACTCATTCCATCTCAATAAATGACCATGAAGACCAAGTAAGGAGACTGGATTTCTAATATTTCCTTCTCTAGAACTTCAGTGTTTGTATGATTTAGAAAAATTGTAAGTAATGGCCTGATAAGAAATTCGCTAATCATCGAACCACTTGGCCCCATATTTAGCCCAGAGATTAGCGGCTTTATCTGGACCCTTGCTACCCAAGTTGTAACGTTCAAGTGTCACATTGCTATGGTCCAACTCACTTAAAACTGGAGATAAAATGTTCCATGCAGCTTCAACTTCATCGCTTCTCATGAATAGATGGTTGTCTCCATCTATTACATCATGAAGAAGTTGTTCATAAGAATCGGTTACATCAACATTGTACCTAGTATATCAACAAGGAAAATCAATAAGAAGGCATGGAAATGGAGATCCTAACATCTGACTAAATTCACAAAAGTTATGAAAATAAGAAAATAGAAAACATTACTTGTCCTTATAAAGCAAGTTCAATTCGGAAGCCTCCAAGTTCATGCCTAATCCTGGAATTTTATTATTGATTCTGACGAGTATGGCCTCATCAGGCACATCACGCAAAATCAGCTCATTAGTGGCAAGATTTTGCATATGCCCTCCATCTTTATGATAAAGGTTACCAGGAACACGACGAAATTGTATACGAATTTCAACTCTGCAATACATCAGTAAGGAAAAATTAGAAAGAAAAGACCTACTTGATGATAATCTAAAGCATGCATCAAATTCTCGCATTCTGAGAAAGATGAATAGTTTGAATGGAACATGTGAAAATATCATCACAGCGATCCAAATTCCAGATATGCATTATACTTGAAGAAAATGTGAAAAGGATTCACCTCCTTTGTGTTTATGCAGAGTAGGGTTTGATATTTCAAATGGTTGATGGTGAAATAGAGATACTACAACTAGAGAGCACTAACCAGACCTGTTCTTTTTTAGCCCCCTGCCAGCCTTAATAAGAAAAGGCACACCATCCCACCGTGCATTATCAATGTGTAAAACAGCACCAAAATATGTGGGCATTAGGTTGTCTGTATCCTTGAAGTTACTTCCAGAATCAGCTTCGCAATGCCCAAGAATTACATCAGAGGATTCCAGTTTTCGGATTGATTTCAAAACCTTAACCTGAAGAGTAAAGGCTTATCACCAATTTCAACAAGATTTACTGATTAATTTTTTCTTTGTAACATACAGGGATAGAGGCTATAGACCTTCTCATAACGAACATCTTCACCGTCAAGGGTGACAGGAGGCTCCATAGCAAGCAGGGCCACTGTCTGGAAGATGTGACTGTGTACAACATCTCCTAAAATCCCATAGCCATAAGGATATCTATTAAGTGAAGGAGGAAAAAAGAAGAGGGTCAGAATTAGGATCACATACTTGTAACCTACATAAGTTTAATGAAACCTTGGCTACCTTGCTGAGTTCTGCATGCCTAGCTCTTCAGAAAAAATGACCTGAAAATATATGTTCAATGATAAATTAAGACTGCTTGCATTATTCCCAAGGTGAATTGAGTGTCAATTATCCCAAGTAAATTACCTGTATGTTGTGTATGTAACTTCGATTCCATAATGGCATGAATACTAGATTAGAGAACCTTAGAACCGCGAGATTTTCGATTGTGTTCCTTCCCAAAAGATGATCTATCCTGGAAGATAGCCAAGTAAAACAGTGATCAGTAATAACTCAGAATACAAAGTCTTCTTGTATCACACGTCACAAATGCATTTTGAACCTGTATAATTGCTTTTCCTCAAAGTTTGAAAGAAGTGAGGTAGTCAACTGATGTGAAGAAAAAGAACCCAGACCAAAGGGTTTTTCAATTATTACACGATTCCAAGCCCTCTGGGTTTGGGCCTTTTCAGCAAGAGAGGATGCTACGTCGATAAGTGCATCTTGAGGCACAGAAAGGTAAAATATTCTGTTTGCTCCAAACTTTCCCTAAGGTACACGAGCTGTTAAAGAAAGTAACAGCAATAACATAGGATTGGACTAAACGAGCACTTACGTGCACAAAAAGTAAGCCTTTTAAGCTGTAGGTCGACAATCCTCAGTTGTACTTACCTCAACTTCTTCCATGAGAGTATTGAGCTTTGACATTCCTTCGCGGTTGTCATACCCTCCATAAAGATAGAATGTCCTTTTGAGAAATGCATCCATTTTTTCTTCACAACTTTCTCTGCATAAAGTAACTTTATAAAATTAAAATACACCATGTTACGCCAATGATTTTATTTTTAACATATGAAAATAGAGACGAGTTTATGTTTAATAACTCGGGATAATTTGACGTCTGAATCTAAATATACATCTGAATATTAATATGTGCATTAAAATTTAGATATTTGAATCTAAATACACATCTTAATTGTTAAGATGTTGAATTAAGATTTGAATACTAAATAATTAAGACTATTTATTTTCGAACACCTGAATGTATAAAATTTGTCTTTATTTAAAAATTGAATAAAATACTAGATTAATCTAATATTATATATCAACAAAATATTTTTTTAAAATTATATGGTGGTTGGTGATGGCTAGCGATGGTGGTTGTGGATGCCGATCAGGGATGATTGGCAGCAAAGGTTGATGGTCGTAGTTGGTGGTGGCGGTTGGTAGTTGTAGTGGATAATAGTGATAGCTAATGTTGATGGTGAATAATGATGGTGGTTGGCGATATATAACGTGGTGAGTGACGGTGGTGGTTGGTGGCTATTGTGGTAATGGTAAATGGTAGCTAGTGGTAGTGACAGCTGATTATAGTGATTGGGGCTGAGGATGCTGGTTTTTGGCGGTGGGTGGTGGCGCATAGCTGACAATCGTGGGCAGCCATTGGTAGTTGACAATGATGGACAGTGGCAGTGGCGTGGCGTGGCAGTAACAGTGAATTGAATGGATGGAAATGGTGAATTATCATTTTTAAAGAAATCTTTAAATATACATCTTAATGATACTAAGACTTTGTTACAGATTCTAATCATTCAGACTCATTAAGTGGTTGGAACATAAATAAAACAAACGCACTTAATGATTATGATTCAGAAAAACAAATGGACTTAATAATGGAGATTTGAATGATTACGATTAAGACATTTATTAAGTGCAAACAATTGAGGCCTAACTTCCTTTGTAATTTACAATATTAGGCTTGCATCTCTTATTTTTATTTTTCTGTGAGAATTATTTTAGTACATTTTATCATCAACGTAAAAACTTTACAATTTAACTTATTTTCCCTTATTAACTATAGTCTTTTGTTTAATTATTTCTATAAACATTTTTAAAAATCTGCAAATTCAAACCACCATCTCTCCCTCTCTTCAGCATCCTTTTGTTCTGAAGTTCACAATTTCTTTTTTCAATTTACTTTACATCTATTATTTTTTAAAATTTTCCTTTACCAATACATGGATTCTGGGCATAGTAATTTCAAGTTTGAACATTAATTATTTGTTCTTCTTCCTTCTTTTTTAAGCTTTTTTCCAGAACTAATTATTTTTTGTTTGAATTTGGGGTATTATGTGGTGTGCTTCCTTCCTTATTCAGCAGGAATCCTCTTCGTTTAAGTTTTTTTTTCTATTTCTTTCATTATTGTTTACCTCCTTTTTTCCATATTATTTCTGAAATTGTTAACAAATATGTTCGCTAAAAAATTCCTGCAAATTCAAACCACATATTTTACGAGGGGAAAAACCACACCATCTTTAAGGAGCTTCATAAAGAAGATCTTATCAGATTAATTAAACAAAAAGGCATATTAGCAAGGACAAATTCAAATTATCATTGTTTCTATCATATTAACTAAACAAAAAAGCATATTAGTAAAGACAAACTAGTGAAATTATAATTGTTTTCATTAAAGAAAAATGAGTTTAAAAATTTCTCTCAAGCTATACAAAATCCATCAGTGACAAAATCTCCACCCCTCCCCCCCCCCCCCCCCCCCCATGTGCATTCACGCTCTGTGTGTGTGTATATGCACATATTTCTAATGTTTCATATGATATAAACAGATAGATAGACATAATAAACATACAAGACAGAGGTACATGTTTATATATGCATTTGGAAGTTGAGGAACATACTGGTGATCAATGCGGCAACTTAAAGTTGGTGCTATTATGGCTCTTAAATCTTCTTCAGTCAAGTTTCTCCGTGAGTACCCAAATATACAAAATTTCTGCAGCAGTTAGAAAGCCAGTAAGCCTAGAAGGTTAACCTCATCTGTATATAACTTTCCAGTATTATGCTTCCTATCATTATAAAATAGCAAGTAGATGAAACTAGCAAGATACTTCAAATATTCCAATTCAATTTTTTAGCTTGATCTTTTTATTGGACTACCTTGTTAATAGTTTTTTCCAAAAAGTTCCAAATTTTAAGCCCCTCAATTGTTCTTGCGTGAATCTAGTTCAGATGATTCTAACAGAACAAGGAATTACCAACTATCATATACCTCAACTAAAAGTACCAAATTCACTTGTTTCATAACTTCATGATGTGGTCAGTTCTTCTTCACTTGTGGAAGCCCGGAACATTTCATACTTTACACTCTACAATTGCACTTGGCGTGGCACATGAGTCCACTCTTCGGGCATGAAGCTTGCTCTAGTCTTAAGTCCTAACAGTTGCAACTTGCTGCCCAATTACTTGCCCAGGTAACAAGTGTTATCATCACTAGCCCAAAAGCTTAAACGCAGAATGTGGAAGAAAACTAAATCTCATACATCTTTCAACTAGTTCAGTCCAACAAGCATGGCACCAACCCACCCCTCCAAAAGTTTTTTTAGATGTTAATCAAGCTACTATGTTTTATCTCAATAAAAAATATTATACAAACTGAGCTCAAGCTATCAAAGATAATTTCAAATAGTTACTTTCTGAAATTTATAATCTGATACCACCAATTAATGTGACTTGTGACTTGTGACTTGTGAGGTACAACAATTATTACGGAATAATTGAATTAGCATTATAGCTTTGACAGACGGTCCAACAAGAAATTAAATTCTTCATTAGTAAGAAATATAAATATAAAGTTAAGATGAAATTGTGTTCCACCCAGATTAGACATGAATATCATGGGTAATGAATAGAATAAAATTTTCAATACATGCATAGAAGTCAAAAGGAGCACAATGGTAGTTGATCAATGTACCTACCTCTGGAAGTTGACCACTGCAATACAAAGCAAATAATGCTGGAAAGATTTTCGTTCTGGCAAGTACACCAGTTGCCCCAATAACAGCAATGCTAAGAGAGGCTGAATCATCAGTTTGTGCATCAGTACTGGATGATTGATTCTCAAACAAAGGCAAAGGCAACTTTATGGAATTTGCCTCGATCCTGGAAGTGTCAACTCTAACAACTTCATCAACTGAAGTAGTATGTCCAGTTCCTTCCACATTAAAAGATGTAGACCTTATGGAAGATTGTGGTCTGTTGACATCAGGAGGTTGAACATATGCCACATAATTTATTTGTTTTCTGGATTTTTTTATATCCTGCCTCTTTGAAAAAAAAATCAGTCTCCAGGACAAATATTCATCATCACAATGGCATTGGCCAGAAAAGATGCATGAAGAATTCCCCAACTAACCCACAGTTTTATAAAGAAAAATAAGCTGTCAAAAGCCAAAGCTAAAAACATGATTCACCAGTTTCTTCTAATTTGAAGATGAAAAAGGTTACAAAGAAGTATCACACAAACTGAAATATTGCCCAAGGTTTGAATTCATCTAGGCAACCAGTTCATCCGACTAAACATAATTAAGAATTCAGGAGCATGCAGGAAGAAGAAATACTTCAATTTGGCGCATTCTAATACCGCTTCAACACATGCGGGACCCTGATTTATATGTCTTTCTGATGTTTGATCATTATCTTTTCTGATGAACACGTCTTGAAAGGAGCCCAGAAGTGATTTAGAAGCATGGCAGCAGTAGAACATGGATAAAGAAACTAAGTTTTTATTTAATCATTCGGAAACACAATCAGATGCAGGTTTTTGCAGATCGGTTATTGCTCTTATGCTTTCCATTTGATGATTGCTTCTTCAATTAGTGTAAAATGTATATACAAAAAACCTCACTTAATGTGTTGAGCAGAAAAAATCATATATTTCATGAAAAGGGTTAGCGTTGTGTCAATCCACCTTCCTGTCAAATTTAGCACATTTTACCGGGATTTCTAGAAATGTGCTATAACGGAAATCATAGATAGAGAGCACCATATAGCTCAATTTGGATCAGCAGAAAAAATATAAGAAGACGGATTCAAATCTGACCGGAAAAGTACGGACAACGACTGTCGGCAATACAGAAATTTTCCAATTAGGTGACCGGAAGATTGAGGTCTCCGATGAAGACGTTGATACCGATACTGATGAAAGCCACGCCATTACTTTGATTCTTCCGATCAATGTGTTTGGTTGTATTTTCCAGTTTATGTATCGTTGTTTACTATGAAGAACGTTGTCAAAAAAAACTTTGAAATCTGGGTTTTGAGTTTTGGTGATGTCTTGGGCTTAACTTCGGCCCGTCCATTTGATCTTCTTGATATTAGGCCCATGTGGAGTAAGCTCCAAAAAGGAGAAATTGGAGAAATTTTCTCATTCTCACAAGAGATCAGATCCCCTTTTCTTTTTTGGGGAAAATCAGCCCGCCATATATTATATTAATTTGGAATTTTTCTCAGTTGAAAGAATAAAATAAACTGATATTATGTCAATACTAGACAACATATTATTAAAATGATAATTTATACAGTAAAAGATTAGAGATTATCAATTCATTTTTCGAATTAAAATTATTAATTGTCTCTATTTATCATATATCCTGCTACTAGAAATAATCGGGTAAATATTTAATTTTAAATTTGTGAATATGTATGCCTGCACCAAAGTCACAAACATATAATCTTTAAGTTTAAATTCATTACGTCAATATTATCTTGAGTGCAAATTGCACCCATTTAAAGTCGAGAGGATTGGGCCCGTCTTTCAAAATAGTGCATGTTCCTACCAATTAGCTAGACTGGTAGAATTTTAGAAATACTCGTCATCAATTAAGATAAGTCTCAATCTCAATTCTCAAGGATTGACCTATATTAGTAACCAAACATCATCTTGAATGTATGTACATATAAAGTTTCTATTCTCACTAGAGTTGTTGGGTAGACTTACTATACCGTCTGTGATGCGAGAACATTAATTTTTTCAATGTCACAAGTTTGTCCAATAAAATACATCTCTTCACTACAAAAAAAACAAAAAAAGGAAAATCAATCTAAGCACGCTTGTAGAAAGTTGTTGTGAGTTGTGACAAAATATCATACGTGTAAGGGCCGAAAGAAGAAAGTGTGTTTGGTCGTGATTTTAAATTGTTAATCTAAAGTTTGAAATTTTATTTAAATATATATATAATTAGATTTTAAAAATTTATATATTTTTTATTTCACAATTGTTATACCCCGTAAGATTTTCGACACCTAGATGGCCTATTCGCACGGTGATTAAGCATATTTGAGAGTCATACGTGCTAGAGAAAGGCCCGGGAAAGGATCGGACGGATAGCCTGTCGAACCATCGCGGAAGGAGCCGAGGCAAAGCCCCTCCGCAATGGCGACGTGTCACGGAGGTGGAGCCTCCGCGTTGGCTCCGTGACACGTTGGCCCTGTCCAGGCTCAAGTATATAAAGCCCACTTCGGTTTTAATTCATTTAAAACTTAAGAAATTTCCAGAAAACGCAGAGGGACAGAGGAGGACGAAGAAGGTATATATATTTTCGTTCGATTACGCTGCTAAACGTTGTCCAAACTCAAATTAACCGCAGATACCGAGGTATTTAGCAGCAGAGAGCATTCCCACGGATTTAGTTTCGCGAAATACGGCCGACGAATCGTCGAGCTACCGGACTAAGGTAAGTGGAATTGCTCCAAACTAGTATCTATGTGTTCCTAGCTATGAAGTGAGTATTTCTCCCTTCTGGACTTCTGAAAAATAGCGAGTTTTCGACCATCTTTCGATAAGCCTAAGTTTAGGCTATAAATTATATCGAAAGTGACGTTGTTCTTTAAAATAAAGCTATATTTAGTATTAATTGACATATTTATGAATGCAGTTGGGAGGAATAGTTGAAGTATTGGCCGAGCCCCGTCCGACAGACGGATAGTTCGAGGATAAGGTATGTAAAGCTAGTTTCCTCGGCAAGTTAGTAATCTCGGTATAGTACAGTAATTTAAAGGCCAGTAGAATGTTCAGAAGTCATGTGTTATGTTTATTATGAATGTTGGTACGATATTAGAAGCATCATGTTATAATGAGCGCGAAACTTGCCAGCACGATATAGATTCTAATACAACTGTTAGGAACTGCACAACATGCTCAGTATGTGATGTAATACAGAATGTTAGGATATTATCATATTCAGTTAAAACCCAGTAAAGCAATGTAACATCTGTAAGGCATCTCAGAAGTAGAATGATAGGTTAAAATGAAGTTTAGGAAGCATGTTAGAAATAGTAAATCATGTTACTATAGAAACTCAGTATACAATATGGTTTTCAGCAGAAAGACTATATCTTGTTCAGCATTAGACCCAGCACAGTATGGCAGAAGATTATATTTATACACATATACTATTATCAGTCTCAGCATGTATTAAGTACGTACATATTACTATCGCTAGTTCAGCATACAGTATGTACAAATACTTTATAACTATTAGCTTCAGTATGTGAGATATGCAGATAGTATTACTAGTTGAGGCCATTGCATTGTTTCGGGGTTGGATTACCTAGCATCCATGACCGCCCCAGGGTTAATAGCTGTATCGACTCGTCCGCCAGAGGACGAGGATACGTCGCTCTACGGAGTGGCATGCAGTCCCACAGGGGACGAAGATGGGATGCCAGCTTTCCCCATATTGTGCCTTGGTCGGCCCTTACACACCCCTGTCGAGCGGATACGCCCGGGTGTTGATTTAGGAGTCCTCCGGACTCAGGTACAGTTATAGTCAGGGGCTCAGCGAGCCCAAGTGCATACCCAGGGGATCGGCAGGATGCTTATAGTTATTATAGGATATGGGATGACTGGGGTAGGGGTATAGATTGCGTGCTGGTTGTACCTCCCGGCTTATGGGGGCCGGGTAAGGTTTGTGTGTGCTATATTATGTTATGTTATGTTGTGCCATGTTACACTAGATACGAGTAGATCGACAGTAGAACGATACATCTCCAGGTATGACTCCTACTCCTTCCAGTACAATTAAGAGTAGGCATAGTTTTACATTTTCAGTCAGATAGTCTATTCCTTCCTATTTCAGTTCCATCGGTTGTGTTGTTGTTTTCAGATATTTCTTTCAGTTATTGTTTTACATACTCAGTACCAGTGGTACTAACGCCCCTTGGGGGCGCTGCATTACTTGCCTGCAGGTACTCATAGACGAGGGGCCGATACCTCGTGATTCCAGTCAGCTCACAGGGTCATCAGCTCCAGTCATCCGGAGCTAGATAGCTAGAGGTTTATCCCTTTTCTTTTGTTGTACAGCATGGGTAGGCCGGGGCCCTGTCCTGACCATCTTATAAGTATTCTTAGAGGCTTGCAGTCTGTATATATTTCCCTGTGATCAGTTGAGCCGGTCGTGTGAGGCCATGCAATATGTTATAGCTGTTTAGCATTTCAGTTTATGTTAGCCGTGTGAGGCCTTATCCAGTCAGTAGTGGTGACCTTGCCGGTCACGTAGTTACTCAGGATTCCATTGCTGAGTTGCAGGTAACTAGACAGCATGGTGGCCTTGTCGGCCCGCATAGGTTCCTTGTTACGAGTGTGTTTCTGGTTAGCTGCTATTACAGGTACAGGTGGCTATAGGCCTAGTCGGTCGGAGGCTGTATTTACAGCCGTTATATAGCCCGTTGTTTCCCTGAATCTGAGTTAGAGCCAGCCAGACAGCAGATGTGCTTAGGCTCAGTAGTCTAGCAGTTCAGGTCCTAGTAGGGCACCAAGTGTCAGTTATACCCCCCAAGGCGGGGTGTGACAACAATTTATAAAAATTATTTAAAAAAATTAATTTTGTTATTTTATTAAATGATCTTATCATTTATAATTAAAAGTATTAAAATATTCTAAAGCGCTATCTTTTTAAAAGAAAAAAAAATACAAGTCAATGACTAATTTTTATGTTAAAACAACTACCTATACATAATGTTTCGTATAGCACGTAAAAAGAACCAAAACTCAATTCCCGATATACTGCTCAATTGCCAATAATCTTCAAATGGTAATGATATTCATGTCAAAAGAATAGGTAAATGAGAAATGGCACGACATATATAATTATTATTACGTAATTTTATGAAAGCAACATGTTTCTAATAATTGTAATAAATATGATCGGTAGAGTAGGAAGTAAAGTAGATTAATTAATTACTTTTTTAATGAGTGATGGTTCTTTTTTAAAAAAAATTATTAGTCATATTTTAAAATTAAGAAAAAAAAAGGAAATCACAAATTTAGGATTGAAATCTTGCCTTTTAGCGAGATCTAGAATTTGAAATCAAAAATTTACATTGAAATTGAAGTTTTTTTGTAATTTTATTAACAAATACCAATTTTAGATCAAAACTTCAATAACACCTACTGGGTAAATTGCCTTAGGTTTATTTTTATATTTTTCCCTCTAAATTCTTTTTTCTACTGTATATATATTCATTATAGAATCTTTGAAAAGTACCTTAGTCTACAATGGATAAAATATATGTAAGATATAAAATTTAGGACACAAATATCGAAGAAAATTACGCTTAGTGTGTCTCAAATATTTGATTTTGAATTTTTTTTCTCATTTAATAAATTTTTAAAAAAATGACCTTAATTCAAAAAAATTGCTAGGAACTATTTAAGTTATCCACCAGACAAAAGTAATGTTTGCCTATAAAGCAGAATTTATGGACAATCAGATTGAATAAGTTCGCTGTCTTAAAATATTCTCAACATTTATCTTATGAGTTAAAGTTAAAAACTTATGTCTCACGGGAAATATACCTAAGTAAAACTTTTGCCTATAAGATAGAATTTGGAGTCAATTAAGTAGGTTTACTGTCTAAAAATATATTAAGCATTTGTCTTATGAAATTACTTTATTTAAAAAATTATTAATCAAGATCAAAAAATTAAGCACTCCTTATGAAAATTATTTTTTTACATAAAAAATAAATATCAAGATGAATTCATCTTCCGGGCATTTCTCCCCTAGATATTAAGACATAGAAAGAGACCCACCATTACATATGTTATAGTCTTGTATACTTCTAAACTATTTTAGTGGGCCTTCAAAAATATATCATTGAAATTGTCAAATTATTATTATTATTATTGTTATTATTATTATTACAGGAAAGACTAACTCCATCACAAGACTAAGACACCCTCTCTCTTTAATGGTGATTATGATAGAAGTTATATTAAGGTGTTAGGAATTGCATCTTATCATTATCTTGACATTGTTATAACTTTTGATTTATTTTACGACTCCGTCTTTCTAAGACTGATTAATTAAAAAAACTTATTGTTTTAATATGAATTGTCCTGAATAATATACGTAATTCCATTATTTTAATATAACATTAAAACAAAAAGTTCCATTTATCACTAGTTAATATTCCAATTTGTGATACGTATATATATAGTTGCACATTTAAGAAAAGTGACTTTTTCTAAGTAATTAATTAATATTTTTTATTTACGATTAATATAATAGGCCATAATTTAAATTTATGACATTGTAATTTGAATTGTGACCTCTCACTTGTTTGTCTACTAAATGGACAGTTGAAACATTCTGAATCACTAAACCTTGTCAAATGCAAAGCCTTAGGGAAGAAAAGGTGCTCACAATATTATAGCAACACATAAAAAGAGGAAAGTACATTTGGACAATAGATTGTTGCTATGATTAGAGGATTATGATTCCGTAGAAATCGTTTTAGAGTGTGTTTGGTACGTAAGGAAATATTTTAATTTATTCTTTATGTTCGGTTGAATTAAAATTTTTAAAAAATATTTTCTTCAGAAAAAATAAGTTATTTAAAGATGAGAAAAATGACTTCCTTAACAGAAGTAGTAGGGAAAACAAGATTTATAAATAGCATTCCACATATATTGTATCCTTCTCATCCTCCAATACACTTTATCTTCATCCCATCCTCGTCAGTCCACACCCCCACCACCAACTCTCACATCTCATAATATTTGTTTAGGTTATATATATAAATGATTTAAGGATAATATTTTTTACATATATTATAACGAATACTAAAAAATAAATAAGAAACACATTTATTTTTCTAAAAAGTAAAATATTTTTTATCCTACCAAATACGTTCTTAATTAGTAATTGGAAGAATAGGAAAAGTAAGTACGTAGAAAGAAAAAAAAACAGTGATGACATAACGAACATGAAAATTGTTTTCCTCGATCACCATTTTCCCTAGTTTTATTGCAAAATAAAAAATAAAAAAATCAAGGAATTTGCGGTCTGGTTGCTCATATTATGTGATTATTATTGAACTTGGCATATTTGTTAAAGTAGCATTTTTGTTCCTCCTCTTCTCCTTCTATCAAAGCTCTTAAAATTCAATTATGTTTTTTTATCAACTGCAGAATTATAAGCATGGAGGCTATCAACTTAGATATTTCTATTAAGTTGTATATGAGAAATGTTATTTTGTTTTATCGCAATAGAAAGAATTTTTCTTTAAAATTTTCTTATCATATAGGTTAATGTTACTAATTCATCCGCCTTATTTTTATTATTAAAACTGATCACATAGGTAAGTGCTAGGAATCCCTCCTTTTATTATTATTATTATTATTATTATTATTGAGTTACTCATTATGCTTCTCAAGAGAAGTATGATGGGTAAAAGAAATAAATTATGAAGTGCAAATGTGCAATGTTTTTTACACTTTTGATTGATGGTTTATTTGTTGTTCTTTTTTATTGAAGACGAACACTTGAGTTTCCTTTGAAGAAGGTTATTTCTTGAAAATCCTACGGCCTTAGGTTTATTTCACCAGCTGGAAAATAATAAAGAAACTTAAAAGAAATTTCTCTCTTTTCTTTTTCTTTGTTTTGTTTTGTTAGGAGGAAAATGAGTGAAAAGGAAATTTTTGTAGTTAAACTTAATCTTTCTTTTTCACATTTATCAGAAAAGATACAACCCATTAAATAAATTAAGAGGTGAAGCTACGGTGATTGAAAAGTGATCGGATATTTTTTATCAGAAAATTATATTATATATATAGGTTAAGTATTATTTAATATTCATATGTATAACATTTTAAATGACAAATGTGTGCACAATTATAGTATGCTCGAGTTCAATTCCTTATATCCACATATTTTTGTTATATTATTTTGTAATTCGTCTTTTTGCTATAAAATTGAGCCTATTAATTAATTTATATTAATTAATAAATACTTTTTAAAAATATATTATAATTTTTTTACTATTACAAAATAATTTAGATACTAAAAATAAATTTAATAAAATAATAATTTTAATATAACTATTGATAATAAAAAAGAAACGGAAGGAGTATTTGATATATAAAAGTAAAAACTCAAAAAGAAAAGGAAAATGATGCTCTCAGAATATAGCAATTTGCAAGTCTAGAAGCCAAAGAAGAACAAAGGAACAAAGTCATCACTGATAACACAATAATTACGTAGAACGTATTTTTAAATAATATAATTTCTTGATTTTCTATGATAACGACCCACCACTACCACGTCCTTTATCCCATTTCTTTTTTAAAATTAATTTTTTTTAATATTCTAAAATTCTACTCATCAATAAGGAGGAATCCCAATCAGTTCTAGTCTCCCATTATAATCACCTTTTGATCAGATAAGACCACTTGCTTCAGTCGTTTATTCTTTTGGCTCTCTCTCTTTCAGCTTTCAGGTAACAAAATAATGTTTCAATTCAAAGTTTCCTGCTTTTAGTCTAGACTAGATTTCTGGGCTTCTGATCCATGTGATCTCTTATTATTTTCAACTGGGGTATAGTTTTTGTGTTTATAATGATGACTTTGACTCGTTATTGATGAACTTTTTGGGGTTCTTGGTCTGTGAAATCATTCATGTTCAAAAGAATTGGAACGATTCTAACCTGGGTTCTTATTTGTATTGGATCAAAGTTTTGAGCTTTAATTGTTCTCAAACATCGTTTCACAAAGGTCTATTTTTGTTCTCTTATCCCTTTTTGCCATGTTATAATATGAAGTTTTGCTCTGTTCTTCTTCATTTATCACTTTTGGTGCAAAATTTCTACTTTTGCACCAGTTTGAGACAAAAGGGTTATGGGTTTGGTCCATACTGATTTGTTTGAGTGGTATTGGAATGTGATGGAAAGGTTATTGTCATAATTGGACACTGATCCATGGTGGCTTTGATGGGAATTTATGCTTTACATTCTTGCAATGAAATCTATTAGGTTTTTGGTCCATAGCTTCTGCTCGATGCAGGTCTTTAGAAAGTGAATCTCTTTTTGATGCTTTGAAATTTTTCAGTTTCATCTGACTAGGGGATAGATGGGGTCCGAAGGGCCTTCACCTGTGATCGTACACGTGACCGGTTTCAAGAAATTTCATGGAGTTGCTGAAAATCCCACAGAAACCATTGTAAGTAATCTTAAAGATTATATGAAGAAAAGGGGTATGCCCAAAGGGCTGATCCTTGGGAGTTGCAGCATCCTTGATACCGCAGGCCAGGGAGCTCTAGTTCCCCTGTACCAGACACTGCAAGCTGCTTTAAGTGGTGGTGACTCGGAGTCATCTAATTCCAGGAGAGTTATTTGGGTCAGTTGCTCACTTGGCTTCTTTTTACCTTTCATGCTCTACTTGTTCTGTTGTCCGAATGAGGTTAGAAGATGGTCACCTGGTCGGTAATTCTGTTGGACCTTAATATGACATAAAGATGGATTTTTTTCTTTCCAGAATCTGATAGGACCATTTTGTATCATGACACGGTAAGTGTTCCTTTTCTCCTGTTAGGAAAGGTATGACCTTTAATTTGGATGCGGTTGGTTACCTTAACAAAATGGGTTTGTTTCGTAGATGTAGGATAGTTATTAAATGAGTTATAAAATCGGGGTTGTATTCAGGTGTTAAGAGAAGAAAAGGGGAGGGATTAAAGTAGCAAAGGGGAAAGGAGAGGGATAAAGTTAACCAAAGAGAGAGTTATGTATTTGTTTACAACCAAATGACCTAATTTTTTCTTCATGCTTTTATCTTTTATACTTGCGAGGGGAAATGTAGTCCATTTTTCATTGAAATTGCCGAGTGTCACACATTTGTGTATAGAGATTACCACTAAACCTTTTAATTCCTCCAAGATCTAGAATACAGAGCACATAACATAGTTTCCTGGAGTATAGCTCCATGATGACATGAGGAGGGAGTGGAGTTTATGGTATTTAAGTGGCCAGAGAATATTATGGTTATGCTCCGGATGTCATTGTTGCAAGTTCTCTGGCACAGTCAAATTATGTATTGAGTATTTTGATGCCAAATATTTGTATTTCATATCCCAAGATAAATCTAATTCTTGGTAATTTGTATCCAGGTACACTTTGGAGTTAATAGTGGTGCTACAATGTTTGCCATAGAGAATCAGGCCGTCAATGAAGCTACTTTCCGTTGTCCAGATGAGATGGGATGGAAGCCTCAGGTCAGTTAAAAGACCGTCCAGTTTTGCTTTGTCCTGTTTCAGATTGTTCTGTTCATCATCTGAAATCAAGATTTTTATCCTGTTACTTGCAGAAAGTCCCTATTGTTCCAGCAGATGGGGCAATTTCGCGAAAACGAGAGGTATTTTGATTTCTTGCATCCATCCCTCATGATTTCTCTAGAATGGTTTTTAAAATTAATGCTTATCTTGTTGCCCAACTTTGAAGTCAACCAAATATGGTTGGTACAGATATGACAGTGTTAATGTGTTAGTTCATACTTCATTGAATTTTATTCTCCATCTTTTTAATAAGTTAAAGTTGAAGTGAGTTTGCTTTTAACACTTCATTGAATTTTACACTCCATTTTTGAGTTAACAATTTGTCTTGGTTTCCAAAGGGGAGCAGGAGGGCAAGGCCAAAGAAATTGATTGGTTTACTTCCTTTGGATGAAGTATTGATGAACTTCCACTTGTTTGGGAAGTAAACGTGATGTACTTCCTGTTTACGCTGTAGTTTTGAAGGGGGACCAACACTTCCAGTTTTGCTTCCTACTAGGCAACGACCCTTATAAATCACGATTTAAACGGCTGGTTAGTTGGGAGATAAAAGTACTTAGGTATAACTAATTGTAGAAAGGTAAATACACTTCTGGGCATTTATGGTGGACATAGACACAGAGCACTGGGCTGAGGAAATAAAATGTAAAGGCAAAGTCACAAGCTCTTAGGAAGCTCAAGATTGTTGTTTCACCATCCATGCTTATGCATGCTAAACCTCGAGTTAAATGCTTAATTTTCCAGCCTCAAATGTTCTCTTTCCTTTTTTGGTCTTGTTCACCAGGACCGGATAGAAAGATAGGGCCTTGACCTATGTGGTTCTTTCTTTTCCTAGGAATGAAGAATTTGATAAAAAAATTGTTTGTCTATCTCAGTTTTTTATTTTGTATATTGATAGATAGATAACATCGCAAACCACTCTTTCCAATCCTACCACCACAAGCAAAAAAGCTCCAAATACCAAGTGAAGAAAAAGAAGATCTTCTGGAAAGCGGCCCTTAGTTTCTACTCTTTATCTATTCTAGAACTAAAAATAGAACAAAAGAAGCAAAAATTTTATTCTGTGGACCCATTCCATTAGATTAATTTAATAATTGTAATTCATTCAAAAAGAATAAAGGAACTGATTAACTGAAGAGCTCTCAAAAGTAAATCGATACCTTCTTGTATATATAGCAACTGTTCATAGGTTGCCAATCGCAGAAGGCCCAATAACTGATTTTTGGTATGCTTGAGATTACCATAAAACCTTCTCCATTTTTGAAAGTGGCTAATCAAAAGGGGGCTATTTTTCCATTTTTACTTTTTTGAAATTTTTCGGTTTCTTGCCTTTTATTATTATGGGATTACAATATTTATGGATAGTATTAGGCATTGGTATTATATTTCTATCTATCATTTAGTAGAAATAAGAAATATAGATATTTCCATGGTAGGAATAGGTAGCTATATTTGGGAAGAGAGCTAAGGATTTAATACACGTGATAAACAAGGTTCTGGATCTGCCTTAAGTCTCAAATAAGGCACAATCTATGGACTTTACTATATGAATGAGTTGTCATCCTAGTTACATCACGAGCAATATCACAAGTTCCAAATATGAGGTGACACTATGCAGGTGAAATTCATGATGATTGATAATATTGAAAGGGATGAGATAGACCTAAATTAGTTGGATGGCTCTCATCTCAAAACACTGCATTCTCTAGGACTTCGTGTGCTCTTAGCTCAGTACAAAAAACCGTGGAAGTGAAGGATCTATGTATAGATGATGTCAACTAGTTAGAACTAAGGGTAAGTCGGTACTAACCCACTAACACCTGGTCCAGTGTTTGTCAGGAGTCCTTTTTAGCTTGAGTAGAGATTTATATGTTATTACAGGGGTAAGTGTGAAATTCAAAAAGAACCCCTAGCTTTGGAGAACCTCTAATTTGTCTTTATAGTGAGTATTTGAATAGAGTAAACCCAAATATAGCATGCTATATGTGGAAAATTTGTATTATCGATTGAACTAACTTGGAATTGAGGAGTAGTTGTTACTGCTGTTGTCTTAGTTTCGTCTTCACTCCCTCAAGAAGTTTGATAGCCTTTTCTTAAGACAGCAATGTTTCTTCTCTTAAAAAGGCAAGACCTTTGTAGGAAACAACAAAATGAGAAAGAGACAACTGAGTAAATAAGAAGGTTTTGTGCCGTGGTCAATAAATTATAGCCTATCTCCTTGATTAGTTATGGCTACATAAGTATAGCCTGGTGTTATTGTTTCTGAATGTTTTCCTTATCTTTTACTTTCTCTTTTCTCCTGTTTTTTTTTTTTTTTAAAAAAAAAAAGCGGGGGGGGGGGGGGGGAGGGGGGGGGAGCGGAGCGGGGAGCTTAACACTTGGCTCTCCCCATTCCCAAAAAAGAAAAAGCACCCTACATCTTCCTGAGGTTGGTCTGTTATTAGATTTTAAATCAGCAGCGACACCTAAGAAAACTTGTGTTACCTAACAGTTGCTTTTTGAATATCTCTTCTGCTTAAATAAAGACTAGTTCTTCAAAAGCTGATCCAAGAAAACTTTCATCAGCTTGATCCAATAACAAAAAGCTGATATCCTAAGGTGATGTTAATTTCTCAAACGAATCTCCATAACTTTTGGCCATGGCCGACAAGTAACCTGCCCATCTTATGTACTCTGTGTGTGTGTTGTTTGTGCTATGGTTCACAAGGATTTATAGGAAGTGCTTGGTTCTTGGGAGAGTTGACTTAACTTTTGCAGGGAAGTCTCCAAATTAGTTTTCTTCCAAATATCTAAGTTAAACTATTTCTAATGCACCAAACTCCAAGCATAGCCAACATTTCTTGGGAAAATATGTTCTGCACCAGTTAATACTTGGTCTTACTGAGAAGATTTAGTCTTTTCATCTTGTCCTGTCTGTCATGCATTTTTTTAGAGAAACTCTTAATAGGCTTCCTGGCTAGAAAACGGATCCTCCTGGGAACATTAAAGTTGGTTCTATAATGTATTTGTTTCCTTAAAGGTGCAGGATTAGCACGATTCTCTGTTTATTTCCTTGTTTTGACTTTCGAATGCCCAAGTATTCCTTTGTCTTATCTTTTACGTGCCTGATCGTTTCCTTGTGAGGGTTATTGATTCATCATTTCATGAAATACAATCTAAATCCAATTTCTTTTCTTAAAGTTTCAAGCTCGTGAACTTTTTAAAGATTTTTATTCATTTATATTTACTAAGAAGATATTATGGTTTCCAGGAATTAGGACTTTGTGAATTGTTACCAAGACCAACACATAACATGGCTTCTAAATTATTCACTTATACTCACATATTTCTTACTATCTAAGCGAGTAGCTTAGTGTGTGACTTCATTAAGGAGGGAGGAGCTGATTGAATAGTGAAGTGGTTTAATGCTTGCTTGTAATATATTTCCTATCTTGAATAGTTGGAGTTTGCCATCCAAGCTAACACTAATTTCCCCATCTTACATATGAGTGACCCTTGATATTTTTTCATTTCTATACATTTATTTGGTTTAAGTGGTGATCTCTGCATAATCAGTTTTTTCAGTTTTCCCAATCTGCCTAAGATCGGATGCTAGGTTTCTCCACTTCTTTTTTTCTCTCTTGATAAATAAGGTTTATGCTGAATCTTGGACCATGTGGTAGTATCCCTGTTCAAAGTGTCAGACGAACAGTTAGTTTTAAAAATGCGAAAAAGAAGAACATACTGTGGAAATTCTTTACAGTCGGAAGATCTCACTGATTCCTCTGAACATCTGGTTTCTGGCGTGGGAGGTTTTACTAGCACCTAATCTTTATGCAGATCGCACTGATTTCTGGAAATAGCTGCTTCCTGTAACTTTTGATCTATGAACAATTTATATTTGTTTGTCTTTGCACCTATTGGTGTGTTTACCACTTTGCTTATCCCGTGTTCACCTGTTGTCTAGACTTGTCTTCCTGTGGAGGAAATGACCAAGGTATTGGCAAAGATGGGATATGAAGTAATGACCTCTGATGATGCAGGCCGGTTTGTATGCAATTATGTATACTACCATTCCTTGCGTTTTGCAGAGCAGAATGGCATCAGATCACTATTTGTACACGTGCCCCTCTTCCTAACCATAGACAAGGAGACACAAATGCAATTTGCTGCTTCTTTGCTGGAGCTACTCGCTTCTTTATACTAGTCTTCCACATCTGTGTCCGGAAGTGTATTTGCCTTGTTATTTATGCTGTGTATGCAGAAGAAGGTTGATCTGGCTATACATGTAATGCTTTAATAAACAGTGAACTTTTAGTGAATGTCAAATGCATATGGTATTTACACATGTTTGGGTATTTAATCTCGTCCATCTACAGATGTTTCATGCTAATGAGCGAGCAAACTTGCAGCTTTCTGTATCTCCTTTTCAAATTAGTGGACATGATGGGAAGTTGGTCTTCAATTTTAGTGTCTTTCTGTTCTTGTAACATTAAATGATTCTTGTGGCTGATCACAGTAACGAAATTGGGCAGACAATTACACCCAATAACCTTGAAAATGGGTGGTCTTAAATTTTTGACCCCGTTTGCGTTATCTGGGGGGTCTGGACTAGCCCCACCCCCAATGCCACTCTCGTAAATCACCCAGAGTTGTTAGTTGTCAAGTACTACTTTTGGCATAGGATAGCAAAACAAAAATTGTTTTAAACGAATTTGTGTTTTTATGTGAAGAGATAGCAAAATAGAAGAATTCCATCACATAGTAAGCACGTGACCTTAAAAGAAATGGAAAAAAAAAATTAATAATCATTTGCAGTTAATATTGAAAAGAGAGAGTGATAAACTAGTAACTAGTACAACTAGTATAGTTGACGATCCCTCGTGCACCGGCCACTACTTTCTTTAGCATGCCCTCTACAGCAAAGTTAAAAAAAAGTACATTTTAAATTTGTGTGCTATACATGTAATGTCGTGTTTGAGAAGTTGGAAAGTGGATGAATTTGTAGCTGCAGCCCCACAGCCGCCTTCCTCCATTTGCTAGTTGGGACCCATCCTATTGTTTTCATTTATAGTGCCACTGCCACTATTCCCCACATTAATTATTGCATCTTCTTTAATTCGTATACATTCCAGCCCTTCCATTCGCCCTCCTCTGTAATAAAAATTTAAAAAAGAAGCTCTCAAACTTATGTAAGCCAATCACATTACATACATACACACAACCGAAAGAATGTGGGTTACTCTTATATCCACTCAATCTTCTCATGTCATGTGAGTGTAATCGCCTCCGCGGACACGAATTCAAATTAATCGAGATCTAATGAAAATTGAACCGGAAAAGCAAAAGAAGACGTTGAGTAACTAATTAGAGTCATTAGTATTTGCCTGCATGTTACCCAAATGGAAAAGCTGTTGTGCGTTTTCTACTCCCAGGATTTTCTAGTTGTAGGGACATCTCGAGTTAACCTACAGGCTACAAAATAATACGTGCACGGTTGACCTACCTGCTACTGCAGCTACCAGTACTATATTTAATAACTTTGTTAGGATTGAAATTACCACATGTTACGCACAAGCTAATACGTAATCATTAATGATAATAAATGAGATAACAAAAGAAACATAATTATTTAAACGTAGTTTGATCAATTGTCCTACCTTCATAACGAGAAAATAAACAATCTACTACTATAAAAGAAAGTATAAAAATATTAAAAGAATAACCTGACAAAATTTACTTTTAAAAAGATTTACATAAATTGCAAGGTTACATCTATATCTCATAAATTCTTCTCTAAACATGACTCTCCAATTGTACTCATTATAAAGAATTTTTATATTATTAATGTAATTTATGCATGGTACGTATCCATGTAGTGGAACACTAGCTATGAGATGTCTACACCGAAAATAGTTAAAAGTCAATTCTAACAAGGAAAATATGATCTCTTATTTTTCTGTTGAACCCATTATACTACATTTCTCTCCTTCCTAAAAATCTTATTAGCATGTGGTGAATTCAGGTGTGTGGTTAAGCTACTTAAATGGTTAAAAGGAACAAAATTCTTGATTCTTTTCCATTGCATTTCATAGACATCTTAACGTGCTCTAAAGGGGTCGTTTGGTTACAAGTTATCCCACAATAAACTATTCTGGGCGTAGTTATCTCAGAATTGTTATTTCATCCTCAATGTGGAATAAAAATAACACTATAATCTCGGAATAAGTTATTTCGAGATTTTATCTCAATCAAACTTGGGATAAATCCATCCAAAAATTAATCTCGAGAATATTTATCTCTTATCCCTCGTACCAAATGAGCCCTAAATTACTTTGGTCTTTTACCTTCACTAAGCTATTTTAATCAGGTAACTATATATTTACAACGTAAGAAATTTTACACTATTATGTATTTTAATTCGTTGTAGCGAATAATGTGTCTTATTTCTTATTTTCCAAGTTATTAGTTATATTTTAATACTGCATGCCACTGTACAGGAAGTAATTAAACACTTGCTACTACGACTAGTTAGAATACACGTACATTGATAGTTAAAGATTATTTTAGGAAAGAGGAAGATATTCCAAAACTGACAAAGCATTATATCATGGTTTAAAATATATTTATATCATTAACAAAGGGATACATGCTTACACTTAAAAAGTTTTTAGTCCCTCTGCAACAATATTAGTAGAACTAAAACTTTAAATACATATTAATTACTCCATCTTTACTATGCAAACCATAATACATCTTAAACAACTTTGTATTCTTGGCAAATCATCTATAAGCACTGATCAACATCATTACTTGGCAATGACTGAGGTGTGCCTTCCAACAAGCAAAAAACTGGTGGAATTGTAAGAGTCCTTAGAGCTCCATAAGCATTCCAACAGAATGGTTCCAAGATTTTCTGTCCTTGAGCTGGATATAACTCCACATCCAAAAATGTCAAGTTTGTGCAAGGGACACTGTTACTACAAGCCAAATGCATTGGTGGACTTCTCACATCATAAGTACCCTTTATGTTTGAATAAATCACATCAGATATGTACACTGCTGAAGTCTGATTTGCACAGCTCTTTGTGTTGCAGTAATATTGATCTAAAATTATCGGATTTCGGACACTTTCCATTCTAATGTTGTTGAAATTAACCTTGGATACTGCCCCAAATCCTCCTTGCCATGTCTTGATCCTAACACCATTGTCTGAATGTTTGATAGTTGAATCTGCAACTGTAATGTTGGACACACATGCCCGGGAATTGCGAAAGCCTAGGCTGCCAATGCTGAAAATTATGCAAAAACAGAGTCTTTATATTCAAGATTTGGGAAAAGGGAAAGAGTAGACATCTTGTTATGGGCTTAAAAGTGTTGTTCTTTTTCTTGTATAGTGGTAGGGCATACCACTTTCATTCTGGCAGTTTTGTTAGTTAATGTGTCATTTCTTTAAGGTTTATAAATGTGGTGCAGAATTGCTTGTTACTTTTTGACATAAAAAGATGGTGTGATATTCAGAATTGCAGCATTTGAATATACCTTATTCCATGACTTGGACCACAGGTCATGTTCCTTATATCAACATTGTAACAACCAGCTCCAATCGAAATACAGTCATCACCTACAATATAAATTGGTAGTGCTTACAAAGAGAATAAGAAGAATCATCTATCACTTATTTCCCAAGAATTTAAGATTTTACCATTGGAGATTATTGAATTTCTTATTGTGACATCATTGGTGTTCTCTATGTGAATTCCATCAGTGTTGGGGCTTTGAGATGGTGCTTTTATGTAAAGCGAGTCAACGTGGACATAGCGGCAACTGTCAAATCTTAAATGGAACAGTGGGCTGTTCTTGATTTTTAACCCTTGCACTGTCAAATTTGAGCTCATGAAGAACCTTATAGCCTGTAAAATTGAACATATTCTAGATTTTATTGAAAAAGGATAAAATAATTTTTTGTTCTAAAGGAACAAAATAATGTGTTTTTGAACTTACCACAGGGCTGTCACAAGGACCAGGGAGAGTTGTTCCATTTATTCCCTGTTGCATTGATGTTTTTACATTATATACAAACTCAAGATCCTAAAATCAAATTTGTAAAATGGGATCAAGAAAATTACTTTATGTGGTTTGCAGGGAAGATTCCACCATTTTTCTCCTTTACCATCTATGAGTCCACCACCTTGCATTGACATCCCATCAATTCTGTAAAAAACTAGCCATTGTTTCTTACTGACACTTTTTGGCCATGAATCAGGTCCATCTGGTGGCATAATGGTTCCTTCAACCTACACCAGCAAGCATCAGTCATCGAAGAACCTTTCAATTACTCGAAACAATTGAAATAGTTTGTGACATTACCTGAAAAATTAGTCCACTTTTGCAAGGACCAGTGAAGATTGTGGATTGGATCATGAAGGAATAGTGATTTGGAACTAGTAGAATAGCTGAATCAACTTGACAAGCAGCATCCCAAGCCATCTTAAACGCTTGTGTATCATCAGTCTCACCATCACCAACAGCCCCATAAGACAACACATTGAAAATGGCTGCAGAATTCTTCACATTGTCAATCTTTGGAGCACCTTCAGGTGCAGGGGAAGGAGAAAGGGAAGGTGGCATTGATATTTGTGACAATGCACGAAAACGCGACACTTTGGGGTAATCATAAGGCCTGCCATGAACTGAACAAACATAGGAAAGCAAGAAAGCAGAAAAAACCAAGAAGCAAAATCTAGTGAATTCCATAATTCGCGTCCAGCTAGTATAGCTTGCCAACTGAAACAGAGTATTTATAGAACCGAAAAAAGAAGTGAAGTAACACAATTTGGCTACTTGTTTTACTATAGACCCTGGCTAATACTATAGAAGAATAGGCTGAAATGATCATGCTTTTTTGTTCAGTAATTCAAAGAGCCATACTCAAAGTTCATGAGTAGGTTTTCTTGTCATTATCAGTAGGTTTTTCAGAAGGTGAAGGATATAAGGCGAGGCACCCACGTTCTGGGAAGTCAAAAAAAACAACAAAAATGAAGTTGTTTATGTGACCACCACCTAAAGAGAAAGCACTTGTAAACAAGTTGAAAGACTATATGCAAGTAGTTCAGTTTGCTGATGATGATATGAGTATGTTACAAGTTCTCAAAGTGAAATTCCCTTTTATACTAAGTGATTCTCAGTGGAAGAATGGTTCTTTTGCATGGTCGGCATTAATTTAATCATTACCAAAACCGACCTATTCCATTTGCAGAATGGTTTTTCTGGTTGAGGATAAAATGGAGGGTGTCCCTTGAACAAGAAGAATTTAACTTTTATGTGCTTATAGTATAAAAAATAATCCTTACCCTATGATCAACTTAAAAATAGGGGCTACCAACCTTAGAAAATAATATAGGTTATCATAATATAAATAATTTTTATATTGTTACTATTAGTATATATAAGTTAAATTCGAATGAAAAAAGATAAGGGCTACTAAGAGCCAGAGGCAAATTTATGGGGCACGTGAACTCGTGGTTTCTCCGTAAAACTTGACATTTTATGTATATATTTTTCAAAATTCGTATAATATTATATGTTGGCACCCATAATACAAGAAGGCTAAAGGGTCACTTGATTGAATGTTAAGTTAGACACTCAGAGGACTAGAGATCAATTTCCACTTAATATAAATTTTTGTATCTTTTTCTTTTAGTGTTGCACCCATGCTGTAGAAATCATAGATTCGCCTGTGCGAGCTGGTGTTGGGGTGAGGAGTGGGTAGGTAAGAGATAATCATAATAGTGAAAATCAAAAGAACCCCACGTTTTCATTCCATTACTGGCCACTTTCTTTGGTCCCAAAACTGGTGAGACTACCCAATTAGGCAATTCTTCTTTCAGTTATTCTGATGGAACATGTTATGGTTAATATGTGTGGTTATAAATCTCTCACAGAATGCTTCCTTTAGTTTTCAGTTAGGAATAATACTTGTATAAATTTGAGTCTCAATTTTTAGTGGCCAGAGCAAAAGGATTGCATTTGCATTGGTGGGTAAATTTCAACTTTGTCTGCTTGATTACGCTAACAGAAAAATGACTAATCTACTTATCTATCAAAATTGTCATAGTGCTTGCTATCTTTAGACAATACACCTAATTGATGAACTCGAACTTACTCCACCATGAGTGAGTCTTGTTTTCTCATGTATTAAAGCGGTGGCAAATTCAGAATTTTTACTAAAAGGGTACTAAACTTAGAATTTAAACTTAAAACCTCGAAATAAATTTTAAACTTCCTAAACCAATAAATCAACCTCTAGTGTTTTGTTTAGGGATTTAAAATTTGTATATGTACATAAAAAAAATTTAAAAAATTTACCTTAAATATATAATATAATTTTTTGTCGAGAGAATTCGGATGAACATCCTTCCGGCCCCTAAATCCACCCCTCGTGTTAAGAGGCATATTTGGGATGTTAGCTTTTGTATATGGTTCACGTAGAGTGAGTGCATATGAAAGTTAAGGGTTATAGTAGCTATTTGCAAAACTAATCACTAACTTAAGTTATGGAATCTTTTCTTTGAAAGAGGAACATTGAGTGCATGTGCAATGTAGCTATGTAGGTGTTTTAGATGGTTTTGAGAGGATACATAAAACCAATCTACAATTAGTCAACAATTCTTGATAGGTGAAAGACTAAAGGCGTTTGACACAACAAAATTAACAGATCAATCTTAAAGCATAGATTCAGTGGTTGAGAGTTCACCCACCGTTGGAAACAGAGATTTTTTCCGCGGCAAATCAATGAAAAATTTATGTTACAAAAATGCATGGTGAAAATAAATTCTCATTGAAATAGTAAAAAGTTTCTTAATTTTTTCACATATAAACACTATTATTATTTTTCCTCATCGATTCAATTAAAATATCTAAAAAAAAATAGTCAAGTTAATATTTTCTAATTAAAAAGTTCAATAAAAAAAATAATAATATTTTAATAGTCACAATTCGAATTATAGTTGCACAAGTTCGAGTCCCGGGATTTCTTGGTCGCTTCTCCTAATCTGACCTGTTCAGCCTCTTGCTAATTTTGCTAAGAAACAAATATCTCTCAAATCTTGACTTTAGGAAAAACTATTACTATAATTTTCGAAAAATCAAACTTTCATCTAGTAAAAAACTTCCTTTAAGAATTTCACCAAAGAAAATGGATCTTAAGATTTTAGCCAGCCGACTAAAAAATATATAATCTATAACTCTATAAGTTTGCAGTCATCGCCAGGGTATCAGAAGTGTATGATAAGTGTGTAATTAGTGCATAATATGTGTTATTTTTTTTAATTATAATTATCTATATTTAACTGTAGTTAATTATTATGTATTTAAAATAAAACTCATTTAGTTTATTTTTTATGATTAATTTAACCATATTGAAAGTATACGTTCGATCGGTGCGGGTAAGTTTCCACTATGAGTATAGGACCACTACTCTTTGCCTCATTGTTAATTCCCATTATCTCAGATTTGCTTTACAAAGTCAGAAGAAAGCATAGTTGAATGCTTACAAGAAAACAGATATTATATTACAGAGCATGCTTTGATACATATTGTTTTGGAATTTTATGCTGACATTACCTTATGCAGCATACATACTTTTGAGTTTTGGTACTACATATATAATGGGCAGCTTTACTTTGTTGGAGTGGCGGAGGTAGTACGTATAACAATTGAGATAGATAATGTTTTTTTCTTGGATGATAAAATTTGTAGTCAAAATAAAGTGGCCATGGGATGACTCATTATAGTAGAAAATAACACTTAAGATTACAACTTAAGCGCTTAAACCTTAACTCTAGAACATTCTTAAATTAGAGTAATGTAAGGTTCACTTTCAAGAGAATTAAGATACAGTTAATTAACCCCCAAAATCCACTCAAGTGCTTGAATCAAATGGGGAATATTCTTTAATTGATAAGTGGAGCGGGGGTCAATTTATTTGTTAAGATTGACAGTTCTTTTATTTTTAAAATGTTTAGCTTTTATTAAAAAGATTGTGTCAGAAATATTTCTTGAATTGATTTTGTGACTTTGCAAGGTGATATAACATTAATTGAGCGATATTTCTATTAGAAAATTTAAAAATAAAAAATCTTTTACTATAATTGTCATTAGGTGACCGTGTTAAAAACTTTTCTTTATTGTGGAGACTCCATAAATGATTTCCGTCAAGCCACAAGAAATGACATTACGTAGGAGAGTACGTGATACGGTATCAAAAATTTCGATTTGATAATTTTAATTTTTGATTTTTAAAAATATTATATAATTATTCTAAGAATAAAGGATGGTTTAG
The DNA here is from genome assembly GCA_035772735.1 of Datura wrightii. Classification (NCBI taxonomy): domain Eukaryota; kingdom Viridiplantae; phylum Streptophyta; class Magnoliopsida; order Solanales; family Solanaceae; genus Datura; species Datura wrightii. The sequence goes on from JASDFA010000014.1 coordinate 40,304,372, forward strand.
ATCAGGGAATGCATTTTTTGTTTATGAAAATTGGTTGTTCGGTATTTTAAATTTCATCAATATTTGCGATACAGTAAATCGAATCATAGTTCGTTCAACTTTGACTTACATATATTCAGATAATAGAAAATTATTTCCGTTTTTCAAGAAGCGTCTCAATTATATCATACTAACATCTTTTACATATAGAGATATTCAAAAGAAAGTACAAGGATGCAATTTTCTTGATTAATCAATTGCACAAAAAAGACATTTACATCAAGATAGAATAGTCAAAGTTTCAACATTACGATATGTCACGCCCCGCCTTGGGAGGCATGACTGACACCTAGTGCCCTTACTAGGATCTGAACTACTGAACTGACTGAGCCTAAGCACCTCTGGTGCAGGGCTGACTCTAACTCTAGAATTAAGAAAACAACGGGCTATATAGCGGCTGTAAATACAACCCTCGGCCGACAAGGCCTATAGCCACCTGTGGAAAGTAAACAGCTAACCAGAGACAAACGAATATAAGGAGTCCTATGTGGGCCGACAAGGCCACCATGATATCTAGTTATAGCTGAAAAGCGAAATCAGCTGCTAAACGGAAACATGACCGACAAGGTCATCAATCAACAACTAACAAGGCCCCACACGGCCAACACATATAATCTAAGGCACATATGGCCCCACACGGCCGATATCAACTATCCACAGGGGAATAATACAATCTGCAAGCCTCTAGGAGTAATAAGATGGTCGGGACAGGGCCTCGGCCTACCTATACTGTACAACAAAAGAAGTAAACCTCAAACACTCAAGCTCCGGAACATAGGAGATGAAGGCTCTGTCCGCTGACTGGAACTACGAGGGATTCGCTCCTCGTCTGAGTGTACCTGCAGGCAAGTAATGCAGCGCCTCAAAAGAGGGCGTCGGTACTACAAGTACTGAGCATGTAAAGCAATAACTGTAAATGACTGAAAGTAAGTAACAGAACTGACAATAACTGAAGTAAAGGGAAACGTACTGAAACTGACTGAAATAATGGAATCAGGGCTAAACATAACTATAACAGGAAGAGTAGGAGTCAGACCTGACCACGAGACCTCCTACTGTCTAACTATCAATAACTAAAGCAACGTACATACCTTACCTGGCCCCCATAAGCCGGAAGATACCATCAGCACAACACAACCCACTTGGGCCCCCATTAGCCCGAGTGAGTACATCTCAATCTATATACCCCTATCCAGGTCATACCACATCAGCTACTAGCTATGAGCATCCTGTCGATCCTCTGGGTATGCAGCTTGGGCCCGCTGGGCCCCTGACTATAGTTGTGCCTGATTACGGAGGACTCCTAAAATCTACACCCCGGGCAGTCAGGGAAGCTATACTGGAGAAACTAACTTGCCGAAAGGGAATACGTTAACATACCTCATTTGCTATTTACCGATTAACTAGCGAGGTTCGGCTGGTATTCAACTGTTCTTCACAACTGTAATCACATTAACGGAAGAATAGAGCTAATTTCATTACTAAATTAGAAGAAGACAATAACTTATATGTATATATACTGACTATACTTCAACTTATCGAAAGACGGTCGAAAATTCGTAATTTCTCGGGGATCTAGAAGGGAGAAATACTTACTTTAGGCCTGGAATTGTATTAACACAAGTTTGGAGCAATTCCAATCACTTTGGTTCGGCGGGACGACGATTCGCCGGGCGAATTTCACGAAATCAACTCCGTAGAAATGCTCTCTGCAGCCTTATACTTTGATACCCGAAACTAATTTGAATTTGAACGGCGTTTGGCGGCGTAATCGAAAAAAATTATATAAACCCTTCGTCCTTCCTCTGTTTCTGATCAATATATAATGGAAAATGACATAAAGTTTAAGGGTGAAGCCTATATATACTTGGAGTCGGATACATGGCAAGGTGGCATGTTGGCCAATGAGCCGTTTTGGCTCCGTGCCACGTTGGCTAACGCGGAGGTAGAGGCTCCGTGCCACCTTGCCCCTCTGGCAGCTCGGTTCGGCCTCCTCTCACGAAATCCCAACTTGGCACTCATTCGGCCTTTCCCCGGGCCCTTTCCTCGCACATAAAGCATTCTAAAACTTCCAACCAACATGCTAATAGGCCAACTACATGCTAGAAACTTACAGGGTGTAACACAATAATACTTTTATACTAATACTATTTTATATATTTTTTAATATTATATTAATATATATAAATTATATACGTAACTATATATTTTAGTATGATATTCAGTATGTCGATATTCTTCATATAAATATCGAATACGAAATTTTTAAAAATACATACTGTTACACCCCGTAAGTTATCATTGACTAACTAACGTGTGTGTGTGCTTGTTGTAAGTGTTTAGAGCACGGGACGTACGGGAGAAGGATCGAGGGGAATGCGTGAGCATGTTATCGAGCGAGCGAAAGGTCAGGGCCAGTGGCAGGGCGCAAGGAGCGCCACGTCGCACACCCCACACCTGCACAGGGAGCGGCTCATCGCGCCTCTATCTTGGCACGATAGGGGGCGCACCGTGGACCCCCTACATCGCCTCCCCTATATATATGTTAAGTGTGAAATGTTATTTCATTTTAAAACATTTCCAAGAGAGCTATAGGCTGGACGAGTGCTTCACAAGGTTCTCAAGTAATTGAAATCGGATTACGTTATCAAATCGCGTCTAATTGCAAATTCTTCTTGGGTAGTGATTTTTAAACCTACGAAGAACGTATCTACAGAGTTATATTTTCGAAATTGGCCCAGTTAGACGAAGTCCCGCCGAGTAGAAGTCGTAGAAATCACTCCTAATTAAGTCCTAAACGTCTAGAAGTGTTAAGTAAGTATTTCTACCTTTTAAATTCTCTGAAATTCGTAAACTTTTAGCCAAATTGGATGAATTATGACTTGTGGTCGTTGTGTTTTATGGGTGATGTTGCTGGCCGCTTTCTTGAATTAGAACAACCTTATTCCCTTGGCATAAGAGCTACAATTTGAAGGGATTATCGGTTCCTAATTGAAACAGGGTCGGGTGAGCTGAAGTCGGTAATTGAGGCATGTTAAGGCCAGCCTCTTCGGCAAGTTATTCTCGTCGTATAGTTAATACGACATGTACCTTTGTACTAGTTCGAGATTACGCGTGTTGTGGTTAGCTACTATGAATAAATTTGAGGTTATAGCGTAGTAACCTTTGTCGGGATTAACTATACTCAACTTGGTCTCCTGTTAAACGGTCTCGAGATTACTAAATTGTATCATTGCCTACGGGGCTACAGATTGCTCACAGGAGCTATATGATGTCTGAAAGGACTAGATTGGGGCCTATAGGGTCGTATCGAAGTCTACTCACTTATGGACTTCCTTTATGCCATAGCGGCATTACTGACTCTCAGTAGAGCTTTGTGTGCTCAAGGTGCAGTTACAGGAGCCCAAAGGACTCAGTTACAGTCTCAGAGGCCGAGTATGTGTTAGTTACAGTCACCTGCGGGGCCATAATGATATTATTAGGGGTATATATATTGAACTGTATTTGTCGAGGCTTATGGGGGCCCAGGTAGGTTATTCTGTGTTGTTTGTACCTTCAAGGCTTATGGGAGCCCGGGTGAGGTTTTTGTTTGAATAGTACTGCTAGTATAGTCCATAATTGTGAGATCGTACAGGTTAAAATCTTATCCTTATTATTGATTACTTTCAGTTCTTTTATCAGTTTCTATTCAGTTTTTATTACTTACATATTGTACCGACGCTCTCGCATGGGGCGCTGCATACTTGCCTGCAGGTTCGGACATATAGGTTTCGGGACCTCCTTAGCAGTTGTTCAGAGTCAACAGATCGGTCAACTCCTTTCTTTCGGAGTTGCCAGATAGTAGAAGTTTGCCTATCTTCTGTTGTATAGTTTTTGGGTAGGCTGGGGCCATGTCCCGATCAATAACTCACTCTTAAAGGCTTGTAGATTACAGTTCATAGTTAGTTGTACGTTGTTGGCCATGTGGTGCCTATACATGTTGGCCGCATGGGGCCTGATTATGTTATCTGTTAGCAGCCTTGTCGGCCAGTAGCTATATATATATGCGCCTGCCTTTCTTCTGTTATGATTTAGACAGCATGGTGGTCTTGTCGGCCCACACAGGATATTATTATTATTATTATTATTTCGACTGTTGGGTTAGCTATTTTACGTAGGTAGTATGTTGCTACTTAGTCGGCTCAAGGCTATGTATTGAGCCGAGATATAGCTGTTTGTTTTCTTGTTTATGTGTTGCTGATATGCGCTCAAGGCATATATGTTCAACTAGATCGGCTCGAGGTCCAGTGTGGTATTAGGTGTCAGTTACGCTCCCAAGATGGGACGTGACACATACCAAACACCATACTATCAAAATCATGATATCAAAAATTCCAATTTAGATTTCTAGCGACTACCGTCCACCCCTAACCTTATAGATGCCTTCAAATTTCACATGTCTTTCAGATTTTCAGTAATTGCACCAAAAACCAAAACGTGCAAAGGCATTTGCTTTTATCATAATATTAAGAATCTTAACTGATACCATAAAATATTTTTTACACCATTTGATAGTTTAACCTTCTCCGGCCAGTTAGTATCATTTATTAGATTATCAGATAAAGTTTACTGTGGAGATTTCTTCGATTTTATTATTATTATTATTATTTTTCTGATTACCAACTTGCCATATTATTTTATATTTCTATTGTTCTCTTCTTATATATTTTTAACATGACTTCTTTATTACTATATTTTCTTTCCATATTTAATTTATACTTTGCTTAAGCTGAAGATCTATGAAAAACGGCCTCTCTATTTTCACAAGATAGAGATAAGAGCACACACACCATTCTCCCCAAAATCCTATAATTTTTGCATACTCAGTGCACATAACTTAAAGCTCTAACATTAAACATCACATAAGATTGGGAGTACTGAAATGAATTGGCAACTGGTATACAAAAGCCTTTTTTCTTTAATTTTCCGCATAGCAACACATCGTTTTCTAAGTAACTCCCTAAGACATTTATTGATAATTGTTCAGCTTCTAAGTTTCTCCTCAATGACAAAAGGATGCCCAGGAAATAGGGTACATTCCTTAAGTTTTCAGTTGAATGCTAGGGTAGAAATTAGAATACAGGATTATGTGTTTAGGAAATGCCATCAACATAATTGACTGGCAAAGGAGGATAAATAAACAAGATAAGCTGGTCATGTGTATAATAAACCATCTCATGCCAGGAAGAATGTTGTTCACCTGCTAACCTATGTTATACCCAAGTTCCTCACAATGCAACCATCCAAATAAAATAAAGCTTTTTTCCAAGTTCAGCAGGAGAGTTGCAAAACTAGTAATAATAGGAGATGACATGGGAGGTATAGGAACCAGTTCAGCAGGAGAGTTCCTAAACTACTAGGGCATGCACTGTTCATATTCTCATTGTGTGTGACATATTTTGAGAAGAGGGTCATTTAACTACTAAAGCTTGCTGCATTTCTGGTTTCTTTAATAACCTCATCTTGGGTGTCAGCTTTTGGAGTAGCAGTTGTGCGATCTAACAGTTCTATCAATGGATGTACTGGAGCAACCTTTTCCAGTATATATGATGAATGCAATGACCTCAATCAATTTTTTTTTCCTGAAACACAACTTGATGTGGATCAGACTCAGTGCCCATGCCTCCCAGATAGCTCCTATGTGTGGGACATACTGGAAAAAGTTAGAGCTCTGAACCATGGAAGATAAATAACAACATACTTCTACCTTTTTGTCTCTGTCTTTGTTTTTCTTTTACTTGTCACACTAAAGCACAAATTAACATACCATGTGTAGAATAGTGATTTGCTCTGCTTAAAATGAGAATTAGAAGATGAAGAGCGCACTGCATGTGAAAAGGCCATTATAGAATATTAGTTACATGTCTCACACAGAAGTGTCCCAGACCAAGGTAGACCACCTCATGGAAATGATGGATCCTTATATGTAATGTATCAGTAGTAAACTTGTCCAACTAATCTATTACTAAGGACCCAATTTTATGAAATAAACTAAAAAGATAAAAAGAATATAAACATGAAATTAACTTAGGCTTAATCACAATACCCAAATAAATCAGTCTTCACCTAGTAGGACCAACTCACCTTCTTTACAAAATTAAGGCCGAGTGTGTCTCCTGATCTGTTCTGAAATTAACAATTTGTAAGCTCCAAACCCTACTGCTCAGACTCATCTAACTTGTAACCTTCAAAAAAAGCCACCAAGACCACAGTTGAGCTGTGCAACTAGTAATCCACATCTTGCACCAAAGGTAGACACTTAAACATCCAACCACTATAAACCATCCGAACTCAACATTAATTGGACTTAAAAGGGTCAGAGAGAAAAAGGAAAGACCTAAAAGAGTAAGAATAACCTTCTGCCAACCAAATATGCTGAGTATTTATTCCTGCCACCACACTAAAATTTCCATCTGAATAACAGGTAGGTGAAATCCAAATGATAAAAATATAACCCAGGTTATAATTAAATTAAAACCAACACGCTTGAATCTTCCATATAGGTTTCACTGGACAATTATCTCTAAATACTACATAGATAAATAGATTCTTCCATATAGATGAACGCAAAGACAACTACGTACTTGAGAAGGGAATGGTATTCATAATTTATCAGCGCATATTCTTTCCAATCCCAAATTAGCCTCAGTCATATAAATGAAAGAAAATTAGCAACCAATATAGAATGAGGATCTTTGTTAATGATGGTGTCAACAGCTATACTTACCAATATTCATTCAATTTTGTTGGGCTATTATATTTTCAAAATCAGGTGTAAATTCCACGATCACCAAAGCAATTATGACAGCAGAGCACAGCTAGAGATTAACAAAATTAATACCAGACATATTTAGAAGCATATAAGAATAATAATACAGCCAGAAGAGATCCCCTGTTTTTTCTAATTGTACATCACTCAACTGAAATTGCAGTCATCTATTTCTTCCATAGTCAATATAGTACTTATATTTTGGGAAAACTACATGCTCAACCAACCTACTCTAAAGCATATCTGACAAGAGTAGTAAATGAGGTGGCAGACCTATCCCCAGTCAACAAATGGGAGAGGTGGATAACCACCATCTGGCGGAGGTCTTAGAGAGGGAGGTAGATTGCCTAGCGATGCTCCGGCCTTTTCTATGAACAAATCACCTGTTACAACCAAGAACATCACATCAAATTTCAAAAAAGTAAAAATAAAAAACACACCACCAAGACCATCAGCAGATTAATTGGGGAATTGGAAAAATCACAACACGAGACATTTTAAACAGAAGATGTTAAGTCATAGATGGCCCGGATATTAATGTTCATATAGGAGAAAATAGATGCAAAAGCAATACTTGCCTGGAAAAGAGGCCGAACCAAAAGGTTGACGACTTGAGTGAAAACCCTCTCTACTATTTTCCCCTGAGAATTGGATAAAGAAAAAGAAATCAAAAGTTGCATGCAGTGTATTCTTCCATAGCTATTCAAATTCATAGAAGATGATTTTGCAATCAAGTATGCTCCCAATTCAAGTGTATATCCACATGAAGAATTTATACTCCGCAACTTAAAAAACTAATTCAGGTCACTTAGTTTTTTAGGATAACTGCAAGAAATGTAAACTCAAAATAACAGCACAAAGAACTTCATAATAGTTGAAATTGTAGCATAACAAGATAAGTCCCTTGACAAAATGCACATAATAACTATTAACAATATAAAAAAATGCAGAGAAAGCTATTTGTACAAGTGACTTCTGCAAACTGCCAATTCCAAGAAATATAAAAGATTGATTTCCCAGGTCTTCTAAAAGCCCTGACTTCCCAAAAGTTAGATTACCTTCCTAAGATGTCCCTTTGACAGTATTATAACATCTGACAAAAATAGGACATCTTTTGGATGAGTGACAAGGACAATCATTTCACGAAACAGTAAACAACAGAAATTTTGACATTGACTGCATTATACCAGTTTTCCAATTCCCTTCCAGAAAGAAAATCTAAAAACCGTTAGCGTTTCAGGATGTATTGGTCCACATAGCTGTAATTCGAATCCAGAGAACTTTCTGGGCAAACTTTCTTAGACAGGCCTTTCTGATTTCTTGGCATCATCAATTGTTAAATGAACCAAAAAAATCCATCAATTTTTTGAGAATCATCAACAGAAATTGCATAGTGAAAAGCACTTTTCATTCATCAAGGAAAAAAAGAAAAAGTTAAACTTGACCTGCAATACTCTTTCAGGACTCAAGTGACAAACGAAATTAGATTAATATCTGGTTCATTATGAATAAAGCTGGTCATTGATAAGTATGCAACAGTGACAGTGAAAATTTGCCTTGTCCAGGCTGACACCCAGATTAGTCTAGGGTGCAAAATTCCCTAGGGGTTGAGGATAGTTAATCTTAATTACTCACAACTTGCTTTATAATAGTTCCACTTTGTGATTCACCTAATAGCAGGCAGTCTCTAAACTAGTCCAATTATTCCTAAAAATAAATAATTTCTCTGTGCATGGCTACCCGGGCTCATCTTCCAGCAAACTAGTCTTCTCAGACAAACACAAGAACGTCTCTCAAAATAAAAAACGAAAACACTTTTTGAGGCCAGTAAGTTTAAATAGTTAGCGTGATACATAATATAGTTCTAGGTTTAAGGCATTAGTTGATTAACAGTATATACTGAATATGAATATACACAAAACTTACAAAAAAGATACCTGGAGGAATTCCCATTTGGTTCACATTTTGAGAGTTTTGCTTAGGATGATAATATTTGCAGGAGTCCCCATACTGGCAATACCCCTTTGATGCATGTAAAAGATATGATCAACAGTATTATCCAATAAAGGGTGTCAACACATAGAATTTCTTTAAGAGTTTAGACATCACCATCCCCTATCCAATAATGTTGCTCCTTCAACATGTAAATGATGTGTCACATTGAAGTGAACAATAAAAGTGCCACCAGACCTTGGGCAATAAATTCAGGCGGATGAAGTAAAGCAACATTCAGTTATGCCCGCTTACTTCATAACTTTGTGAATGAAGGTATTACCAGTAATGTTTATCATCATATTATTACTTACTTTTTTCAGCCATACTGATGTGGATCTGCTATAATTACAGCTTAAGCTAAATTAGCAGATTATGAAACTCACCTACCACAAAATCAACCACGCTCATCAAGTTGGAGACACAATTACACTATCAACCCATTAAGGGAAAATCCAATCACCATGTTACTTGACCTTCTACAGTAAGTTATTCTTAGAGTTACCAAAGGTGCGTCTGTGTAGAGTACAATACTCAAACGCCAAAGCTCTAGTTACAACTTGGTGGTATTCTGAGATGCTGATAGTCTTAGAAAACCTTACATATAAAAAAAATGCCTAGAAAACCTTAATTGCTATTGCAAATCATCTTAAAATTCAATCTCTCTTCTTATTTTTATGCTAATTATGAAATGCATCAATTAAACTCCTAAGCGTAGCCAGTCCAATATCCCATTCAGGATGAGGATCACACTAGGTTAGCTATGGTATAAGGACTCAAACTATGATCAATCCACTGAACAAAGGAGACGGATGATTCATATAGCTCACTCCAACTATAGTTGATTGAAATGCATCAATCTGATTCATTTGTTACTTCTGGTTCTTCTTACATCACACTAATTGAGCATTGCGGTGAAATGGACAACCAGAAAACCCAAACAGGCTAAGGAAATAGTGCAGAATTTTTGCATATTAAAACAAAGATAAGAGCAGTACCGTTCGAACAAAGTGATTGCAGACTCCTTTACCAAACGAATCCGGATCGTTAAGTAACTGAGGATCTGCTATCCAGAAGAAGCCTTTAACAACACTTGCAGAAGCAACACTTGGAAATTAAGAAGAAGCAAAAGGAGAAACTTACTGCGCAAGGAGTCGTACCAAAGAGCTTTGGCTCTCTGATGTTGAACGCCTTGAAGATGTCGCCTCCGAGCCGCTGGAGTATCCTGAAATTCCTTATCGCAGTAATCGCAGCGGTATTTTCCCAACGGCATTTTTTTATCAAAACACTAACCAATTTCCCAATGCTTGAGGGCTTTAATACGTTTGCCTTCGACTTCCTGGGAATATAAGAAGTTTCCAGAACTCGTTTAGCCTCCGGTTGGGTTTCTTTCTTCTTCTTTTTTCTAATTAATAAAATCACTGTTTTCTATCTCAAAGAAATCGGCGAACATAATTTCATGAATAAATAAAAATAATTTTTATAATACGTAGCATAATTTCATGACGTCAGTGGTCAGCTAAATCTGAAGAATCATGTATGGTTTTTCCCTTTTCCAAGTTTCACTCGTTTTGAAAAATTTCTCTAAGAAAAAAGGTTTAAAGAGCCTCGTGAAATTATTTTGTATAGTGAATGTGGAAAGACTTCTCTCTTTAATAAATCCAGTGCATAGAATAATGTAACACTACTTGTATTTTTCCTTGCTCCTATTTCCTAATGCACTTTGTTAAGAATGTATATTCCTTCATTCCAAGTTTCCGTGAGATTAAATTAAACTCGGCGGGTTCAATTTCATAACACAACTTCGAAAGATTGAACTGGGAAAAACGAGCGGTAGAGTTCTTACAATGAGCAGCTGAAAGCTAAAGAAACTAAAGGTTGCACTTCAATGCACATTCTTCTCCTCATTTCCCAATTTCCCTTTCTACTGCTGCTACTAAGAGGCGCAACGCAGTTCGTACAACCTTTTGTTAACGGTATACCAGTGTGGAACTTGTATCTAATGCAGATTTACATTTTTGTAGTTAATTAGGATTTGGAAGCCATTTGTGATGGAACCATAAAACCACGTATCCTACAGATAAAGAGAACACTAGTGATAACAAGAGCCAACAGAGAATTAGACAACAGACACATCTCCATTTTTCTCCAATCTAGGGTCTGTTTGAGTACTCCCCACATCAGAAATATTACAAAAGCTTAAAGAGATAACCATTAAGAACTGAAAAACACAAGAGAAACTCGATACTTCCTCCATTTTCACGTTCTACTACCATTGTCGATGTATTAAAATTAAACGGTCAGCAGTCTACACTGAAAATTGTCTCACCGAGGACAGCACAAATCAAAGGCCAGTAGTCATGCAAATACCAAGTGTTTCGGGAGCCTACATATGCCAATATCACAAGCGATAAACAGCCATAACAACAGTCACCCTATCATTAATTGAAATCCCATAATAATAAAGTTCACTCAAATTGTTAATTCTCAACCACATAATGTTACAAGAGTAGGACATATCAGAACAGGGTAAAAGGAACACAGGTTGAAGATCGGGTATTTGTTAAAGAAGAATTCCCTACATCTGCTTTTACAAAACAAGATAATAATAATAATACAAGGGACAACAGATACAAGGTGATAAGGGAAAGAAGGAACAAATTGATACAGAGAAGAAACACAGCTTCAAAGGGTACACTTAAATTATTTCTATCATGAGGCAGGAACTCATAACCCAAGAGAAGGGCACTGTTTTCTTGCATGCTCCGGAACCAACTTCAATGATATCTCTGCATGCACATTCTTCAACTCTGGTGACAAGAAACCCAGATTCAATAGATTTAGTTGCAACTTTTGGAATGAAGCTAATCTTAAAGAAGTCTTATCAACAACATACCATGAGCCTTAAAGTTAAACAAGGGAGGAAGAAAGCGTCCATTAGGCAAGCGTGTATTGGGATCACGAAGCTCATCAAAAAAGGGGTGAACCAAGGCATCCAACTGCATTCAAAATTTACACACCTATCACAACTTAGAACTAGACATAAATAATCATACAATTGACAAATTAAACTACAATATGATCACCAAAAGAACTCTAATATCATTGTAACAGTACGAGACTAAATTAAAGATTTAACAGACCAACAAAATGAGCACAGCTATCCTCAAATATGAAATCCATAGCTTCAACCTATAAAGTTTCACTGGGAGAATTACGCAAGGCGAATTATGCTATATATTATCATCATACACATTTAGACTAGTAAGAAGTATCAAAATGAGCAAGCGAGAAACAGTGCTCATGACGCCTGAAAATAAACTGGTAATACCTAAAAACATGTGCGCCTTATACTCGGTTGGTGAGATTTTAAGATTAAGTAATAAACCAAACCACAATAGCAGGATCAAGAAAACAGATAGTCGATACTGTCATAGAGCCCAAATTGGGAGAAGTTGTAATCATACACTGCCTTCAAATGCATGCACTGCATCTACCTCAAATCGTTGGATGGAGGTAATTCGAACCTGAAGTCTCAAAAAGATTTTTGCTAGGAGTAACCATAGCATTGCGCTTCAAGAAATTCGATGAAGCCATTAAGACAGAGAAGAAAGAATGGCAGGCTATGTTGAGCTAAAACTTAGGCAATTTTTTAACAAAAATAACAGTTCGCATTCATCCTTTTAAAAGAACATCACGATATGTCAACACTGAACAGACGCACAGAAACCCACGTATATCCTCCGAGTATACATAGGCATAAGAGATTATGTCAAATAAATAAATTTTGCCATACTTACAGCAGCGCAGCGCAAGTTAGGAGAGTACTGCAGCAGTCTTGAGACCAGATCAACAGCTTCTGGAGGCATGCGCTTGTGAAATATCTGAAAATCAACATTAGCTATCACTTGTTGCCTTGTGTATACTAGCCAGTTCTATGAAAGGGTTGGTTATAATAAGTAGTATTTCAAGTACCTTGTGCCATGGATGAGCTTTAATTTGAGGAAATTTGAACTCATTATAGTTGGGATTCATACATTTAATTTCTTCCCTTGTAGGAGTGCCCAAAACCTGCAAAATGTAGTAGGAGATATTAGTTTGGGTAAAAGAAAAGTCCACATAGGCCAAATTGACAACAAATTAAGTAACAGGGCCATGCAAAAGGCTGTGCAGCTTCTTAGCCACATTTATCAAAGACAAACAATTGAAATGTTAATAATAAAGATCTGTCTTATTACTAAAATGATTCTTCTACTTCTCTTTCTTTATCAAAAGAATGAGCTTGTCTTAGTTACAGAGTTTCCTAATCTGAAACTGTTACACAAGAAGAAAATGGAAACATGTTGCACCACAGTGCTAATTGCTCAACATTCCAAAAAAAGCTTAAAACAGTAGGAGAAACTGAACTTAGCACAGAATCAAGGAACTAATTTCAAGAACCGACCAGCGCAGAGGGAAAAACCATTAGGCATTTGCAGACTATTCAGGTCAGAGTCTCATGTTTCTAGAATTAGATGCGTTTACAGATTATTAAGGTCAAGAATCTCCTGCTTCCAGAACCAGACTCCAAAGTTTTGGTGGGATGACCATTTATAGATTGTTCGGGTCAGAATCTCCCACTTCCAGAACCAGACTCCAAAGTTTTGGTGGGATGACTCACATCCCACTAAACTGTAATTTCTCAGAAAAGCCCATCCCACCATCTCTCAGGTCTATTTGATTCACAAATCATAAAAATCATAAGCTTGGTTGAAATGGCAGTTTGAAAGAGGTGGATCTTCACCTAACATCAAAACTTGATCGCAACAGCTGAGAAGCGATACTCAAGCTGAAAGCCAAGTTAATCTGTATGTATATTGACCTTAGCCCTTATCTTTTCTTTTAATTTCCTTTTTATTCCCCTGTTACATCTTGAAGAAATCTTATTGCTAAAAGAATCCCTCACATGATTAAAATGACAGGAATGCTCTAGAACAACCACTAGAAAGAGCAACTATCTCCCCAATAAGATGCATTCATGGAAAAAAAGAACCCTGAGAACACAGAAATCACACAAGGGTTGCCCCAGAATATTGAAAGACATGTAGTAAACAACGCCAAAATAGAAAGGCATGAAAGGAGGTCTATAAGAAGACTACAACTGAATGCAATAAATTGAAAAAAAAATACAAAAATAACAATGATGAAAGAAATCAACGCGACAGGAAAAGGGCACAAAGCTTGAGAAAATAAAGTGGTAAGGAACTAAAGACAAGAAAGCCAAATAGACAAGATTACCTTAATGATCTCAACAAGCTGATCAACTCCACTTTCACCTGGAAACAATGGCTGAAAATGGAAGAGAGAAAACAATAAGATGCAGAGAATTGTCAATGTAAAACAATGTGATACAGAATATTGTCCACTAATAAGCAAATATTTGGAGAAAGTAACAATCTACCTGACCAAGAAGTAGCTCAGCTAGGACACAGCCAGCAGACCAAACGTCAATAGCAGTAGTGTACTCTGTTGCACCAAATATGAGCTCAGGTGCTCTATAATACCTGGAGCAGATGTAAGAAATATTTGGTTCTCCTTTAACCTGCCAATAGTTAGAGCAGTTTATCCAATCAGAAAACACATCAAATAGACTCCGATATGTTAGGATGGACAAGAAGCAAAGAAATAAATGTAAACACACCAGAACTTTGGCGCTTCCAAAATCGCATAATTTAACCTGGTGGGTATGTGGGTTTACCTGCCAAAAAAGGTGTCACGCCATGGCTTCTTAGTATCCAAAGAGAAATGTGGATGCAACAAATAGTTCTTATAGCATTTGCTAACATGTTCAACGGTCACAAGCCACGAAAGTAAAACAAAATAAGTAACACCCTTTCTTTCAAATTGTGAAGAAAATTATCCCTGTGTGACACTAATATTGCAGAGACATCGGTTCTCCTGTTACATTTTGGGTCGCATCAAGAACTTCCTCTTTCATTGTCTTTCTAATATTCTTTAGGCCCAACCCTTCAGGAGCCGTTTATGAAGGCAATTGCAAGCAAGTTGATTAATTTTTTTACAATTATACATAAGCAAAGCAGAATAAATTGACTGTCGAGGTTAAGACTATAGCAAGTTCACCAAATATATCAATATCAGTCCCTCATATAACTATCTTTGTAATAGAAACCATAACCCAATTGAAAGAAAGGATGTCAACCCAATATGTGATGAAAGCTCATATCAGCACAGCAAAACATATTACCACAACACAATGTCTGCTGACAAAATAAAACGCAGAACAACAAGCTCATAATGGGTGCAAAGTTACATTCCTATCTATCATTACATACAGTACATCGATCCAGTTACATCCTTTAATTTCTCTGAGTAGATCAAGTAGTTTAAAGCATTTATAAAATGCATGATTATCTACAAGATTATAAGAAGAGTATCGAGCACATGAGGAAATAAATTTCTTTCTCCTTGAAGCAATCACCCAAATTTATTCTTCTCCGTACACCAAATCATTGACAAACTTAATACATATCTTTGGTACATTTTCTTCCATACATTTGGAGCAGATATTCATACTAATATCTAATATAACAGAATTGCAGCCAAAGAGTCTCCGGCAACAATTTTTTTTTTTACCAAAAGCTAAAAGGAAATAAGCAGCAAAGTCAATGGGATAGATATGCATACCAAAAGATTCTGAGGTTTGATGTCCCTGTGACACACTCCAATAGTACGGTGTATGTAAGACAATGCCCTGAAAATCTGCCAGACAGAAACAGCATCTTGTACTTCAGGCATGTTAGACAACACAAGAACCTCAAGAAAATCATTAGCTATCAAGTGTATTAACATGAAAGTAATTGAAGTGAAACTAGTTCCTCATAAATTTTTAAAAATGCAGTTGGATGGACTTTTCCAAGTTCAGCCCATCCTCAAAATAAACTAAAAAACTAAAAAGAATATCTCTTGTCCAACATCACACATTATGAAAACAAAGGAGAAACAATCGCTAGTACAACAGAATTTGCAGAGGTCTCATCATACGTTGGGAGTTCTTAACTAGAAGGAGCTATATAAATGACAACTCGCTTAAAAAAGAGTATAGTACCTGATATGTATAAAGCTTCACAAGTATCAATGGCATCCTTTGGTTCAGCTTATTATAGTGTTTGATAACACGGTGAACAGTTTCAGGTACATACTCAAGAACCAAGTTAAGATACAGTTCATCCTTATCAGTTGTGGAAAAGAAGCAGTGTTTCAGAGACACAACATTAGGGTGGTCAAGAAGGCGCATGGTCTGCAACTCTCGGTTCTTATATCTCTTATCTTGAAGAACCTTCTTTATAGCAACAGTTTCACCAGTCTCTAAGCATTTTGCCTGAGTAACAAAATCAGAAATTCACAATTATGCACATTATAGCTCTCTCAAGTGTAAGAAGAGAATATGATGGGCATGCATGAACAATGGCCCTTGTAATGAAGAAAATAAAATAATACCTGAAACACCACTCCAAACGATCCTTGTCCAACAACACGTTCAGCCATGTAACTAATAGTCTGCAATGAAACCCACCACACAAAATGCCAAGAATAAGAAAAGCAACTAGTAAAGCCCAAGGGAAATTAAGCAACTAACAATTTGGCCAATAACAAGAATATGTGTCTTCCCATAATCATTTTACTTGTCAACCTCTGATCAATTCAAGAAGAGCAAACGCCAGAACCATCAAACTTCTCAACAGAGCGACAGAACAAAAAAGGAATAAAAGTCTAAGTGAGAGACATAGCATATTACCTGCTTTGGCTGGCCATTTCTTCCACCAATAGTTGTCACTATTATGTGGCCTGTCTCAGTCCCATTACCATCAACAATTGCTGCTTCCATTTCCTACAAATGAACACTTTAAATCTGATGAATAAAGTTGACAAGGAGAACGAAATCACCACAAAAAAGAAAGGAGGATCCTATTAAATGAAGACAACAAGCACAAAGCCTACGCTCTTCAAAATACAGACCTTATCATCCCTGATTCTCATGTCATTCATCTCCTCAGGCAACCTATCTACCCCAGCATTATGGCAACTGGATTCTCTCAAACCAGACGTAGGTGCTAAGCCCACGGAAGCCATTT
The DNA here is from genome assembly GCA_035772735.1 of Datura wrightii. Lineage (NCBI taxonomy): Eukaryota > Viridiplantae > Streptophyta > Magnoliopsida > Solanales > Solanaceae > Datura > Datura wrightii. Next base: position 40,321,343 of record JASDFA010000014.1, read on the forward strand.
CCAGGAAAAGTCTGCTTACTAGTTATCACCTTAAAAGGTCATTCACCTGAACAACATGACCATAACGCATAAAAAACGGGAACATCAAACATATAAACAAGACATTATCCTACAAAGGATTTAGATTTGTCACACATCATATCATAGTACATACAGTAATATTTATGTGTTCAATTGAATTACATGTTCAAATACAGGAGAGCCCTACAGACTAAATGTGTTTCCAAATTGATTGTTCTGGAAATTTCTGACTAAAAAGGAGTTAAGCTGATTGTCCAGGTAGAACTATTCCAAATATAGCTTTGTATTTAAGCTAATTCCAAATTACCTCTTCCCATTTCCTTCTTTATTATTTTTCTCTACTTGCAAATTATCATCTTTTCCTAATTGTTCGATTGAAAAGTAGGGAATTTTATAATTCAAGCTCTAGAACAAGCTTGTCTACTTTTTTGCATACACGTATAGCAACTCGGGCAACAGAAAAACAATATTGAAATATCACAATAAGATTAAATCAGATTTCATGAGACAAAAAAGCATTAGTTTCAACAGCATTTAACCAAAGAAACATTCCATTTACTGCCCAAAAAGTTCAACATACGCGACCTCGGCTCAATATCAATGCCCCAACACGATCATAAATACAAGGACAGAAATATCTCCGATTCAAAATTACGCACCAGGCCAAAATCCAACAATTATTTCTCCGCAAAAATAAAAAAAATCCTAAGCGTCTACGAAGAAAAAAGGAACATAGATTTGAGAATTAATAAAGTCAAAATTTATCTTTTCCGAGCAAGAGAAAAATCGAAAAAAAAGGGCAACAGTGCGAATATTTTTCAAGTATTGGTAGAAATTAAAAACCACAGAAAGTAGATAAGAAGAAAATCACTGAAGTTAAAACAATACAAATTCCAAAAGACGGCTTCAAAATAGGTAAAAATCAATAAATAGATTACACATCGAGTATTAATAATTAATAAACCCACGAAGAACGAATTACCAAAATTTACATAAAGATCTAAGCGGATCCATCAATAACCCGATCCATACGAATTTAAACGGACAGGTAGAACACGGATCTACGACGAAGAATAACAGAGCTAAACTTTCCACGAACCCAAAAAAAAAGAGAGAGAGAGAGAGACAAACACATGAATGAGGAAAAGATGAATACCGAAAGAATCAAAATGTTGAGGAGACGGAGAAGACACCGATCACCGGCGGCCCTCCGATAAAAATTGTGGCGGAGATGATACCATCACCATGAGAGAGAAAAGAGATACAAAGAGAAAGAAAAACCTGATATTGATTGAGAGAGAGAAAGAGAGAGGGGTGTGTTTTTATTTTGCTTTTTGTGTGGACTATTTATTTTATTAATTCTGTAATTTTCTTACATTTTGTTCACAATTTTTTTGGGTTGGTAAATGCGAGAGTGTGACAGTCAAAGCTGAAGCAATATAAAATACTACTCCCCTGTTATATTTTAATTAATATTTTAAAATAATTATTTTTAATATATGAGTATTATATTTTCATTGGTCTAATTCCCTGATGATTTTTTTAGACACAAGGTTTAACAAAGCTTTTTAAATTTATATATTTTATTAAGTAGAAAGAAATAAAACAACTTTAAGCAATTAGTTTTAATTGATTGTAATACGTTTGACGCTAATAAAATTACACAAATACTTTTTCAAGTTTTTTTGGATAACTAATATTTTTTTAAAAATTAATAAAATTCTAAAATCAAATATATAATGTGTTTCCTTGGAAATATCTGATAAAATTGAAGAGAAAAAACAATATTCGAGGTCACTAATTAAATTAAATATCAACTTAAATTTTAAAAGATAATAATCTAATAATTTTAATTATTGAAAATTACGAATAAATATAGTAGTGACTTCAAAACAATATGGCACGTCCCACAAAAAATGTCACATGAGGACAGAGAGAGAAATTATTATTTAAAATTAAAGTAGCAGTATCTTATAAATTTCAGTTTACTTGTATTTTGATTAGGATATTCAAATCGATTTGATACGATTTTTTAGATATCTTAGCCTGTATTTTTGGCAATTAATTTTTTAAAATATTATATTACTATTATGCATAATTAAATTTGATATAATATGGTTTGAACTTTTTTTCTTTCAATTTTCTAGAGAATTATAACTTCTTAAAAATTTTAAGAGGTAAAAGTTTTTGGATAAAAACATTAATTCAATGAATGTATTTTTTTGAAATTATAATATTTTTGGAAGAATGTGAATTGAAAAAATAATATACGTTATTTTGTATAAATTTTTGAAGTAGACTACTATAAATAATAAATATAAAAATCTAAAAGTTAAAGCAAAATAATTTTGTAATCGATTAAAAACAACTCAAAAAGTTTTAATTTAATTTCTCAACATCGAAATATTTTATATTAATTTCATCAAATAATGACATGAGAATAACATAACTTGTTTTTGATATCTCTATTTAATTTAATATGACAATTTATCTATGTCAATGTTAATATAGAACAGTCTAATTTTTTATGATGATAGATATGACATGTTATAGTTTATTTATGTGTTTTCCATAAGTTAGTATGTATTCTGATTTTTTTAGATGTCAATCATATTTAAATAATTATTTTTTTTTAAATATAAACTAAATATCATATTAAAATTTCTTTGAAGATTTCATTTCGATGATTTCGGATATACTATTTGACCGTTCAAAGAAAAAAAGAAAAAAGGTAGTGTTTATTTAATTAATTTTTGCAATTAAGAAAAGAAAGACGCAAATGATTTCGGCAACACTGTCCGTAGCAGCTTTGGACAACAGTGTATTCCTGAGTTGTTATGGGAGCACACCTCATGCTTAAGGGAAAAAGCCAAAAGACCCAACAACAAAAAAAAAAAAAAATATATATATATATATATATATATAAGGTATAGGGTGTGGGTGGGGGGAGCACCTCTCCTCTCTTTTTTCTTTTTTCTTTTTTTTTTTTTTGTTGGCAATGTAAATCAATATTTTGTTAATTACACTCTTTTTGTCAAAAAGAAAAATAAAAGATGATGTGGATGCATTGTGAACCTATTTAATTGTTATTTTAGTCCAAAACAATATATAACTAAATTTAATTCTTTTTCATTTAAAAAGTCGTTTTTTTTTTGTTCAATATGGGATAAGTATGGCCGACTCACTTGAGTTGAACTCTCATTTGATCTTTTCATTTTTCTCGTCTAAAAATGTTTTAGCACTATCATATTCAAAAATTAATAAATGGGGATTCAGGAGTGTTAGAAATGAAAGTTGGATTGGGTTATTTTAGATTTTTTTAATAAATAATTTTTAATTATTTTTATAATATTTAAGTAAAATAATTAAATATTTTTTAATATTTATTTTTAAATTAAAATAATAAAAATAAATTAAAATTTTAACTTATAATCTTTGATTTATAAATCATAAGTCCTGAGTTATAAATTGAAGCTCTAATTTATCCTCATTATATGTCATGATTTTGAATGTGATTGTTTTTCTTATTCTTCGAGTGCTTAATATTTAGGATTTAATGAGTCATAAATTATTTATTTTTTAAAAAACATAATATTTGATCATGCAAATTTCAAATCCAATTTGAAAAGTGTATTACAAAATTCATGACATCGTTCCAAAAATTTTATATAAAATTATTTTCTTTGTTCATTTTTATTTCATCTTTAGACTTTGTATTTTTAAAAAAAGATAATATTGATATGAGTATTTTATTACTATATTGATATAATATTAAAAATAAAATATTAAAAAAATATATAGTACTTTATAATGTGCATAAATAATAAAATTAATGAGTTTGATTAACTTAATTGGTTAACTTAGCATTCTCATTTATTGTAATGTGCTCGTTGAATTAAGTAAAACTTTCGGGAAAGTCGCCACTTTTAATCTCTTTGTTGACCTTTTAGTAATTGGTGAGAAAATAGGCTTCATTCATTTCCCAACATCTTTTATCTCAAAACGAAATGGTTGGTAGTAGTACTGATTAATTTACTATTTAAGGTAATTATAATTTGGTCGTACACACTAAATTAAAGAAGACTACCTAACTACTCATTTAAATAAACAACTTCATTTATGAACAATTAATGAACGCCTATTAGTCTTTGTTTCTTCTTCGTATTTAACCAATGGATATGTTCACATCTCTCACCTATACGAAAGATAATAGTGTGTTCGGTATATAAAGAAAATTATTTTACGTGAAAAAAAAAAGTTTTTTGAAAGCAAGTGGGTTACTTTTTTATTTATTTTTTTATATTTTTAATATATATATATATATATATAATATTATCCTGAAATAAAATACGAGATAAAAATAAGGGTAGAGATGAGATTATAGAAATAAAAGTAAGAATAAAGTGTGTTGGAAAGATGAGAGAACACACTTAATATAGAATATCACCGTAATTCTGTGAAACTTATTTTTCAAAAAACGATGATTATAGAGAAGTTTTGAAGGCAAGAATGATAAGTATTCAGGCCTCTGAAACAAGAGTAAAGTGTTCTCTTGGATAAGAAGACCTAAAATGAGTGCCCTAACTAATTTTTGGATTTGATGGGCAAAGGTAATTTTTTTTTTTTTATTAGAATTTTTTTTTATATTCTTTTTAAAAAAAATATCTAAAAAGATATTGATCAAACTAACATGAAAAAATTATTGACACATAATTTATACAATCGTTGCTTAAACATCTTATCTTTATTAACTATATATTATATAAATAAAGTTGACATAACTAACGTCATCTTGTATATTTAATGTATGAATTAAGTGTAAAAGAATTGACGGGTGTTCACATTTTATTGAAATTTCTTGTTTGTGAACTTGTTTTGGATCATAGTCTGATTCTTTTAATTCACAGTTTTTTTGTATTACTCTTGGTTATGGAGCACTTACCATTCACATCTGATAATTATTTCATCATAATTATTATTGCAGTAAAGTGGTAAATAAATTTTTATTCTTAGTTAAAATTTTAGAATTTAAATTATGAATATGAAATCGTTTTTAACAAAAGTATTTTATTTTTAAAATAAAATAATTTAAGTTCCAGAATAAATTTTGAACACTAAATGAAAAAAAAAAAAATTACTTCGTTGTAGAATCTGATCTCTGGTCTGAACTGCTACGGTGATTCTTCAAATATGATATGCTAATTTTCGCCTTCACACAAAAAACTTTTCTATATTTAACTTTATTTTCCCGGAAAGAAGAAACAATAAAAGATTCCAAATAAAAGGCAATGACATGTTTAGCTCAGCAAGCAGCATCAAGTGTTTAAAAATATTTTTAGGCATTAAAATTAATTTTATAATAAATATTGATAAATATATTATAAATTATAGGTAAAAATAAAAGAAATAAAAATAAATAAATATCATAGATATCTCAATCTCTTTAAGGAGATTCAAGTTTACTGTGAAATAATTTTCATCGATTCAGCAATAATACTCTTAACTTGTCCGCTTCAAAATACAACAATACAACAACATTGTATGACTCAAACAACTCTGGATTAATTGAAGTGTCCAAAACTCAAACCAAAAGAACACATTCATTTAACATAAAATTACTCTCTTTTTGTATATTGAATTAATTGGAGACTTAAAATATTATTTTTTGTCTCAACTTTCTTTTTTACTACACTCACTTCAAAATATAAACACAATACAATATAACTTTTCATCTACAACGGGATATTTCTCATCTCATAACATACCACTTCTCTGCTCATCATCCTTTATATAGGTGTAGGGTTTCTTCTATCTAGTTTAGAGAGTAGTTGGATCTTAAGTGAGGCATAGTTGGGTAATTATTAGGAGATAATAACATTAGTGGTTACATAAGTTATGCCAAAAATAATTGACGTTCTTGTTAATTTATACTCAACTAACATAAAACCATAATATACTTTAATATTATGATTTTAATATTAAAATACACATACTCCAATAATAAATAAATATGTATTAGAATGAAGGTACTAAAATTAATGCATACAGTATCTAATAAAAAAAAAAGCGTAATAAGAATTTAAGTTCTATTAAATATCCGTAAGTTTTCTTGCACAAAAAAAAAAAAGTTATCAAGCTGAAATGCCTTAATTAACAAGAAATTAGCAAACTATTAGTATTAAATCAAACAATGTTAGGAAATTGTTTAGTTGAATGGTTGATTATCTAAATTTTTATTTTATTAATAGATTTCTCACCATATAATTTTTTAACTTTATTTTTAAAAAATAAATAAAATCAAACAATGTTTATATTATAAAACTGTAGATTTCAGAAGGTTGTGAAGGCAGGAATAGAGGTGGAGGTGGAGTGGATAATTGCTAATTTTAAGTTATAAATAACTTTTATATTTATCAAACACGTAAAAAGTAAAAAAATTATTTATAAGTTAATTTCGATTTAAATTTACTCTCAAACTCTCTTTAGCAGGAAAAAAAATATAATCCAACAAACCATATATTTGATTATTGCGGGTTCTATTTGTCATATATTCAATTACTTATTACTCATATAAAATGAAATTTAATTATTGCGAGACGATTCATAAAATAAAAAAGCTATAGAGTCTATTCGATCTGAGTGGTTAAATTATACTTTCTTCATTCACTTTTACTTATTCATAATAGAATTGACATACCCTTAAGAAATAATAAATGAAATGTATATTTTATTATGATATACATATTAATTAATATATCATATCATCATATCATATTATACTAAAAGTAGCTAGCTCCTAACTTCAAAGTTGGATTACCATTTTACCCTTTCACTGAATAAAATAAATAAATAAATAATAATTATATTATAATAAAATTGGAAAGCTCCTAACTTCAAAATTGGATCATCATTTTGCCTCTCTACTAAATAAAATAAATAAATAATAAAATATTATATTGGTAACTTTCAGAGAAATATCATTCCTATATAATATTTGTGTACAAAAATATAAACTTATATTATATTAAATAAATAAAAAATAAAGAATTTATAGTAAATAGTATCTTTTAGTAATTATCACTATTGTGTTTGAGTCTCTTCAATTTTTTAAAATTTTGTGCTCTTTTACTACTTGACCAAGAAATTGTAAAAGACTACAATTATATTTATTATCTAATTAAATTATAAATAAATGCATATTTTAGTATACATTTTTTCATCTTAGATGCTAATGCAATGCTTCTGGTCTTCCTAAATTCTTTAATGAGACGTTTCAATAGTATTAAAAATAATAATGAACAATTAAAGATATAATAAATGATATATCCAAAATATTTAATCTTTTATTCATTTTTCATGCATAGAAGAAATAATATAAATACACTCAACATAAAAGAATTTATTTGAGCAGAAAATTAAATATGTTAGAATTTCGGCCAGAACTTCAACAAAGTCTTCTATCTTTTTCTAATATATAAGGTTTATTTCGTTTTTATCTCTTTCATTTTGAATAATGATGGGATTACATAATTTGCTTTAAATTACCGTAAATGATGAATCTTTTTTCTCTTTCACTTTTTGATTTAATGGGTTTAAGTGATTTGCTTGAAATTTACTTGAATGTGGATCAATTTTTTTCTAATATAATTGTCTTGATTGTTGCATTTGATATTCGTATGTTGATGATTAGGAATATATGGAGACATTATACAACTTATGAGGGATTTTAGTAGTTCAATTAGTTATTAATACGAGTATTTATCTTTTATTACATTGTAATTTCTTTCCTCTCTCCCAATTTATTTTTTAAAACTTAACAATTTTCTCCCAAATCATGTGTTTATACTAAAAAATCACTTAATATGTATAAAATAATTTATTTAAAATCAGTAATCTGAAGCAAAAATGAAGATAATTTATTAACAAGAATGTTAGATCATAAAAATGTTATTTTTTTTATAATTTAGAACTCATAAAGTTAAAATTTTAGCCTTAAAAAAAATTTGCACGAACAATTTCATTGAACCTATTCAGATGGTCATATCTTCACATTTTTTTTAAAAGAATATTTTTTAAAATTTTAATACATATAATATAACTTTCAGAATTAGGATCACCTATCATCACTTTAAGTTTGTATATTTTATTCTTTTATTTAATTTATATCTCACGAGCATATTTTATTAATATTATTTATAAGTGAAAAAATATTATAGCATTTAACATGGGATATAGGTGCAATGCGTGTGATCAGAAACTAGTTATATTAAAAGTGTGAAGCAACAAAGTTAAAAGTTGAATTACTAAAATCCCTATAAAATTTATTGACTATAACACCCTTTGAAAAATATAAAATTTGAAGAATTTGAAGGGCTATTTAATCATTAATACACTAAATTCAATATGTGAACCATATTTATCTACTAGTGCCTCTACTTGGTGAAAGATGAAAAGAAAGACGTTTGGAGACATTTTATTTCCCCTCATTCACTTTCTTCCATTTAGTTCCTTTTAAATTTTTATATGAAGGTTCAGTTGCAATTCTTCAATTTAATTAATCGTCTTTATCATATTAAAGACCCATCTTTATTACAAAATAGAGGTTTTGTTAATTTCATTGAAAAGAGAAGTCCTGATAAACTCATTTCATATTGAGTATCCTAATTTCTGACTCTATAATATGTCTTATGACTTCTCTATGCCGGACATCTTTGTAGGTACAATTGATTGGAAAGATGGCTTACAAAAAATTGAGAAAAAGGCAATAGTTTTTATGATATATAGTGCATGCATGAAACTGCAATTATTCTAATAATTGCTTGATGAATATATATATATGCAAGATATAAATTAGCTTTTGGGAAGATTTATTTGCAGCAGCGAAACGTAAAAGGATTTTGAATAAACTTGTAGCACCTATTGTATGAGTTTGATAGTCTTACTAACTTTGGCATGTAGAAGAGTGTTAAGTCATTAGCTGCCATTATCTTTCTTTATTTTCATAATAAAAATATTTGCTAACTCACGATAAATCATTGTGTAGATAGATTAGGAAGAAACAAGAAGGGTAGCAAGCTTTATTATTGGGGCTATCAATAGACTATCTGATTGATTACATCCACAATTTTTAAACATAAGCCCGAAAATATATTATCGATTGCATTCAAAATTAACCAGATTTTTAAATACATTTTACTTTCTTGTGATTCCGTTGTCAAATATGTGTGTGTATGTCTGTGGGTGTATATATATCTTATGCTTTATTAGAAAATATTTCTCATAAAAATTTTACATGTGTAGGTTGACGCACATTTATTACTGTTTTGATCATTGTGATGATCGTCAAACTTTATTTCTATAAATAGGTTTAAGAGTTTTTGAAAAGTATTCCTAAAATTAGCTTCATAACAATCATATGATTAAGAAAAACTACATGTTTTGAACAGAAATCATATTCACACATCATGAATCAAATAATTAATATTTCAAACTCAAATAATCAGCTAAAGGCAGAAATCCTATTGAAAGCCTAAAAACTGATTTTTCTCATGCATGTAATGGTTATTTTCAGGGTTGATGCACCCGAAGTAGTAGACCAGTGGGTAATTGTCCTTATACTTTTTATTTTGAAAAGATGTATCATAGCGGTTTTCTAATTTATTTAACAAACAAATTAACTCTACAACTATTCAGCGTTTGATTAATATAGGGAGTATTATATTATTTTATATTTGATTCCAACCACGTAGTTTTAATCTTTTCATACAATTTGTAGGTAACAAGATTGTCAAGAACATACTTATAATTATAATTGGCATACACGTGCCACGTACGTACTAGAAATTATTATATTAAAAATGAAAAGATTTTAAATTAAAAAGTTGAATTATCAAAATATTCATCAAATATTGAACAATCATTTTATCCTTCACTTAAATACTACTCATATTAATAATTTTGCAAAAAAATAAATTTAACTTCTAATAAATGATAGATATCTAGAAAAGAAAATTAAATATGATCAATTAAATATCCATTATTTATGTCCTTCAGAAATAAATTAATTACTACTTCAAAATATCTTAAAACCAAATCATTCATTAATATCAATGTATAGAAACGTAAGAGTAAACTTTCCACAATAAATAAATATTACAGTAATAAACTCAAAGATCATCTCATAAATTCTATGTTAATATTCTTTTACCTATTATCATTGAACAGTAAAATTTTTCTTAATTAGTAAATTAACAACACTTGAAAAAATTATGATTTTATGTTCAACTAACTTAAATAGTTAGAGCGTATGAAGAGACAGAGGCTGAAGCATATGAAAAGAGTACTAATATATCATACATGTCGAAGAATGTAAAATTACTATAGACTTATGGCTTAAAGTTTCATAATTAATCTTAATAATGAATATTTAAGATAACAAGAGTCTCTTAATTAAGTATGGGGAGACTAAAAGACCATGATTACTTAGTTCTATCTAATTTTTCCGAAAAGCGAGAAGCAGTATTCTTTTAATAGTAACATTTTCTTCAATGTCTTGAAATTGCTTGGTTGCCTATAATACTCTTATTTCTTGAAAAAGTGATCATAGTGTGTAGATTGTTTTTTGTTAAGTTCTTTTTATGTATATATACTTTAATAAATTTGAAATTATGTATTAATTTTTAAATGATAGTTTCTCCTTTAGGGAAATGTTGTACCTGTATATATATTAGGATATTATTTAGCAATATGTTTCTTCATATCATGTGAAAGATGATTATTTAATTTGTATAGTTATGACTTTTTCGAAAGTGTAAAATAAGTTAATCTTATTTAGTTTTCAATCATCTTTTTACATATATTTGTAGTATCATCATTTAAGGATTAAGGAAAAGTTGGCATATATGGTCATACAAACATATACTTTGAAATTATGAAGAGGAACCAAATCATTAGTAATAGATCCCCCGCCCTGTTTACCATGAGTAAATCTATAACAATGATATCTTATTAGTTCATGAAGAGGAACCAAGTTTTTAATGTGCTTTTGAAAAAATATTAGTCCCTTTTAATTAATTTTTTTTAATTAGGATTTGATATTCCTTCTATAAAGATGTTTATCGTTGAGATTTTTTAAACACTAATCCTAACAATAAGTTTCAGTTATAAATTTAAAGTTTCATCATCATACTCATAGGTGTTGATTTAAGATTTAAGGTAGTTTATAACATGATAAATATTTTCAACAACTATATCCTTTGCAACACATGAAAGCATTGATTATTAAGGAATATCAAATTTAAACTTTCAATTGCACTCCATATGGTAATTAATATAATTTTAACAACGGTATTTTTGAACTCAATCTTTTCTTATTTATTTCTTTATCTAATTATCTTTAATTTACTCTTCCAAATCCGATTATTGGTCTTAAATCTTCCTCTTCGCATCAATAAAATTGATGTTTTCTTTTATCATAATCTAGGAATATTTTTGTTTATATTTTTATTTGAATACCCATTTAAGATATTCTTTGATGGGTAAGATAATAAAGTTGATAAAGTTTAATGGTTTGTTTCTTTTAATCTTCATTGTCATTTGGTGCTAAATTTTATTGTATTTAATTAATACAACAAAATGAGATAACATTTTATTCTCATTTTGAGCTTGCACTTTTTACTTTCAACTGTTGTTTATGCTTAAAACAAGTGTTTTAATAACATGTAAATTATTTCTAAATGTTTATACCCGTTAATTTGAAATACACGTGTAATGCACGTGATCAAGGATTAGTCTTCTAAAAGTGAGAAGCCTCATAGTTAAAAATTGAATTACTAAAATACCGTTTAAAAGTTGACTGACCATTTTATCCTTTTAAAAGAATTTACTCATCAATAATTTTACTTATATTTAATTGAAAGAAATGTTTCATCTCCCTATTGACCTAATACAGATTATTTGAGCTCAATTTACAATTTTATCGTTTCGTATTTCACATTTACTATTTTTTTCCTTTGAGCTTCCGGCAGTTCTGTGAACTTTTCATATTCTTTATCAAAGAGAAATAATATATAATGCATCTATATTTTAAGTCACTTTAATCTCTAATCCGATCCTTAAGCTTTATGTTAAAACATTATATTATTTTCTTTCTCTTAAAACTCTATTGCTAATATATAGATCAACAACTATATGCAATGAAGGTATCTTGATCCTCTTCTTGATAATTGGAACGAAGTAGTTTTTTCTTGTCTTTTGATTCTTATTTTAGTTTATCCTATTTGAGTTCAAATCACTATATCACAATTATTCTTAAGAATATGATCAAGAGCTCTTTAGTAGGTATCAGTTATTGATGTTTTAATTATTCAATTTTAGAGGATAATCCATATACTAATGCTATACAGACTATGGTTCTGATATATATGGTCTCTTACTATTTTGTTGATTCATTAATTGTTTGAGTAGTATTTACTATATTTTTTGTTTTTTTAATTAGAATATTTATTTATTTATGGTAAGTTTAATTGAAGGTAATTTTATTTTTCGAGGAAGGATAGAAAAATTGTTCAATATTTAGTAGACATTTTAGTAATTCTAACTTTTTGACTTAGAATTTTGTCCATTTTTAAAATAATATGATATCTGTTAAATTATTACTTTTGGGTTATTTTTGTTTAGAAAGAACATAACTCTTTGCCCCTTCTGTGCATGATCTTTTTACCTTCCATGAATGAACAATTCAACCATGTAGTTCATAGTTAAGAAAACTTAAATGGATTACAATAAAATTGGTTGAAGCAAAGAGAAAATGTGAAAGGTTTGAAAAAGAAATTCAAAATTTTAAAGTAAAGAAAGAAACATTTAATATAAAAAATTGAGGTACAGTTTCTGCATTTCTATCAAAATAATCCAAACACTTTTGTGATACATGTGCAAAATATATATCCAGAGAATAGTAATCTTAATAAATTCAAAAAGTTGTTTAAAACTAAATAATTAATGCTAATACTAAAATATGAAAAAAAAATTAATGTTTTTCTTACTAAATAAGTAAAAATTGATGGAGGGAAAGTAATGAACACTTCCAATCAAAGTAAAGATAGTTACTATTCTATCCCAAACCAATGACGTAGTTCTCTGGTGACCACTAATGCATTTAATTCTTTTTTAGTATAATTTCAGACTTCAATTTCTTAATTTGTAATAATAAAATTTACTCATAGAACAAAAAATTCACCGGATAAAAAATGTCTAGAAATACTATAATTTTTGAAAAAGAATATTATTTACTCACCAAGCATGTGAATATTCATAAGATAATTTCTTGATACAGTTAAGTAACATCATTAAACTCTAAAAGATGAAAATCTATTACAAAAACAGTTTGAGTAATGATAAAAGGATGATTTCTCATTATACAGAGTAACGCTGAAAAAGTTGACTCAGAATAAGTACTGTTTCCGTTATTTTTTTAATATATATATATATAAATATATATATTAAAAATAATTATTTTTAAATCTTTAATTAATTTAAAAAATAAGATAAAATTATTTATATTTTAAAATTTTCATTCAAAATATTAATTATTTTAAAATTAGAAAAGACATTAATATATAAAAATTAATAGAAAATATGTTAATTAAATTATATTCTTAATTAATTTTTTTTAAAGAATTATATAAAATTTTATTTTGATAATAACTAATACTCGCAGCTAACTTGTCCAATAAATAGTTTCATGATTATTAATACTATATATTTCTGTTCTAATCAAAACAGCAATGCTTAGCTGGCTTGTCTGAATTATCCACGTTCAAGAAATGATTACACAGTCAAAATCTGTACATTATTAAAATGATTAACAATTATGCATATGTCAACTGGTCCACTTTGTCATGCCACATTAGCCAATTTAGCCCTGTTCCTTAACGTGGATATTAGTAATTTTATATATGCACAGCTTACTTATTGATCAGTTAATAAATATAACAGTACTTCTGAAAAATTTTATATTTATATAATTTATTTTAAAACCAGCTATTAAACGATTCTTAGTATAAGAGTAAAAATCTGACTACTTGTACAAAAAACATATGAATGCACGACATATATTTCTATATATATACGTATTGATTACTTAATTATGATTAAACAATATATCATTAATTTAATTTGTAGTTATGAAAATTAAACAGTATAGTTTGCTGTAAACTCTAAAGTGGCCAAGTATGAATAAATATTTTGCCGACTATATCTTCTATAAGTAAAATCTTTTCTCTTTATTTTCACTCTTTCGTTTTCTCATGTTTCTCTAGTAATTATTTATTTTAAGACTGACAGAGTGTTGATTTGACTTAAAAACTGGTCAAATTAGTTTAACACACTTAAAAGACTGAACCATCAATGAAAAAATATTTAAAATTTCAAGTTTAAAATTGTACTCTTTTAGATAATCTAAGGAAAAGAAAGAAAAAAAAAGGAGTTGAATTTTATAAATTTAGCTAAGACGATTTCGAAAATTATAACTTTGTTCTATTTTTTGTTTGGTGTAGTACTCCTCTATAGAAGGTTTAGAAAGAAGAGCATTCATCTTACAAGTTATAGCAAGAGTTAAAAACTAACTTGAGATCGTGAGTCACTATAAGAGTTCTCATTCTGAAAAAACACTAATCCTTTTAACGAAATTAAATAGCAAGGAATTGATAAGCACGAAAAATATCATTAGCCATCTTCTATGCATTAGAAGATATTCATCACATGGCACTAGCAAAATTCTATTATGGATAGCTCAGTACGTGAGATAAGGATAATAATTTTAAAATAAAAATTTAGATTAACTTTATTTCATGTCTGATTTGAAATATTAACTAATCTTAAATTATTTTATCTCATCATTTGTATTAAAATGATGGGATAATGAAATTACTATCCCATATCGAATATGAAATAAAATAATCTCATAAAATATTTTATTTATTACATCCGCATACTAAACACGCTAAATTTAGTTCTTCGACATAGGCCTTTTTTTAACCTTAAAAACTGGGATTAATTAAATAGTGAATTTTGTTAGAGAAAGTAGAGAAAATGGTGTTAGATTTCATGGAGCTCTTTCTTTGGAGCTAACAAAGAACAGAATAATGGTGGATTTTGTTAGTCACGTGGGGTCCACAGTTAAACTTTAACAGTTTCTTGTAACAAATCTGTCGGGTTTAAGATAAAAGATCAAAATAACACATTTTATTATACATTAAGGATCATTTCAATCAGGTGAGATATATTAAGGACCAAAATAAAACAACACCTCTATATTAAGGACCATTTTGATCGTTTTCTCATACTACTTTAATCAAATTTATTACCCCTTCTGATCATCAGTTGACATTCGTAATTAAGAAAATTTGTACTTTTTTTCATGTGTGGTGATATTAAGAGTGCAATAAATATACTCTCAATTATTTAAGTTCTTAAAACGACAGAGAAGTGGTAGATTTAATAAAAGATCCCAACTTTTCTGGTCACGTTAGAAAAATTATCTTACCATTTCACAAGTCTTTTTGGTTAACACAAAATTCATTCTACAAAAGTCTTTTTGAGCAATACAAAATTTCATTATTTTGTCGAATGATATAGGAATGCGTTGATTTTTCGATTCCATTTCTGTAGTTTCAATATAGCATGAAATGTGATTGCAAGTGATATGTTCCATACCAAAACAAAAAGTTTATTTGTCATATAGTGAAAACTGTGATTATTACGGAAAAAATGAGATTTTTTGGCCATTTATAAATTAAATTAAAAAAAAAATCTTTACAGATTTCTTATAGAAAAAACATAAACGGCCCATAAAGCCAATTCTCTCTGGGACACTCCAAACTCATAAGGGAGAAAAAGAAGACGAAGTGTCAGCCCCGGTGGCTAAATTATATTCGTTGACATTCAAAGTATTTCTTGAATTCCTCAATTAATGGCATTATTTTTGAGTTGCCTCGATAAGTGGTTCTTGAATTTAAAAGACACAGAAAAATGGTACACACTTCATTCCCATTTATGTCGAAATTATGTGACATAGCAAAATTTTGAGAATTAAATTTTTGAATTTTCTTGTTTACTCGAAGATAGACTCTTCATATATTTTGAAAGAAAATTTACATATTTGAAGGTGTGTCTAAGTGATTCCGTTTGTTATAATATAATGCCTTGTGATTAATCTTCCGCTTATAATAAATGAAGTTAGATATTAGCTTATGCCATGGATCGACTTGGGACTTCTTGGGATTCCTTGTCCCGTGTTACAATTTGAATCTACGTTCGAATCGTGACGACGAGATTGTATTAAAAAAATATTATAAATCTCAATAATTGACAATTTAGAATATTACAAGGGATATGAAAAAATCACAAGGTAGGTCGGGGTACAAGGTTGGAGTAAAAGCGGATATACCCCACTTTCCTTATGCTCACTTGTGGGATTTCATGATGTATATTGTTACTATATGGAAAAATTACAGCCAAAGGATAACTCATTGGACTATGGAAATTCACAAGTTCCAACACAATGTAGTTTATATTCACAAAACATATTGAGAATTTTTACATTTACTTCACAAAGTAGGTAATATCGGACCATCTGATCATATATTTTGTCCAAGAATTTCACACTCAAAAGTAAAACCACAGTGCCACGCCACACTGGCCTAAGATAGAGAAATAGCAGTAACATGATATCAAACCTTGCCAAACTAAATAAAGCTCAACAAGAGCATATTGTTACTTTCTGCACTTGCTGCAAATTGCATTGCGCTTACTTTCTGCGGCACCCAAGTGATAGCTAAGCAATAGCTCAATGCAATCCCTGTTACACACAAGTTAATACTCATTTAAGCTCGTAAAGTAGTTCAGCTAACAATTGAACTAGCCATTCAATAAGCAGAAGGGTTGTAATTCTGATCAGTTATTTCAACGGCAATACAATGAAATGACAACAGTCAAACTAGTAACCACACTTCCAATCATATCTTAAACCAATGACACAGTTCTATGATGACTACTTAAGCATTTAATAGTTTCCAGTATAAATTCGGACATCAATTTCCTAATTTTGAATAATAAGACTTGCGCATACAAAAATTTCATAGAACACTAAAACTCACAAGTTAGAAAGTAAAATGCCATGGTTAAAAAAAACAACATAATTTATTCTGCACGAATGATAGCCGTCATACTAAAAAGGCAGAGGGATATCGAACAAATACTTAAAAAGAAAAAACATATTTTATTCTACACAAATGATAGCCGTCATACTAAAAAGGCAGAGGGATATCGAACAAATACTTTTAAAAAAAACATAAATTATTCTACACGAATGATAGCCGTCATACTAAAAAGGCAGAGGGATATCGAACAAATACTTTACACTTTTCACTTATGATCAATCATCAGTGTCTTGACAACATAGCATTTCTATAGCATAATCAGATACGAAGAGAAGTTGCAACAAACATGTATAATTTGGCGGTACATGCACACTTACCGCAACAGCCATTTTATGTCAAATTAGCCTCCACTTTGCATCGAGAACTGAGGCACTCGACCTAGTGGAATGATTAAATCTTTCATGATCTCATATTCCGTAGTGCTTATCTGAGCACCATCAAGCACCTGTTTAGCCAAAGGGCACAAAAGGGAATTTCAGTTCACCCGGTAGAGTCGAGAAACTATTACCATCTTATGCTGGAAAACTAGGAAAGATACAAAGAAAGAATACTTCAGTGCAATAATGTACTAGAATTTTAGGTTACCTTTACCTCCCAACATGATAAGTAGTCATTTTCAATCCTAAGAAGGTAAGTAAATACTCCATCCACTACTATGTTAAAAAAAATTCAACAGTATCAAAGGGAATATCTTACTTTACTTCACTGAATCTAGACACATAATATTGTTAATTCACTCGACTTTCAAACAAAAACATATGTCAACCATGTCTGCTCGAGTATAACTAATTATACTGCATTTTGTTATCTGCGGAATGCTAGCAAATGAAATCAGGTTCTCTTGATTTTCAACAAAAACATTTCGAACCATGTTTGCTCACATATAACTACTAGTACTGCATGCTTGTTAGCGTATCTGTGGAAGGTTGGTAAATGATATCAAGTGTCATTGAAACTTTTGGACAGCTTGCTTTCTTAAGCTTATAGCATTCAACCAAGCCTCAGGAGCCGAGGATGCCTCATGAAAAATCCAGCAAAAACAAGTCCAATTATGAGCGGAACAAGTATATCAATTCACAAAACATTTGGAAAATTGAAAAGGAGACATTTATTGGAAGTTATCAGTGCACCACCCTAATCTTCAATTTTCAGCTTAATGAACAAGAGCAGCCAAAATAAAACAACTATAATACAATCAACTTCTCACTGAAAGCCATCCACGAGACATCATCACAATTTTCTATTTTATCGTTGACAACTTCAACGCAAACTGATCAAACAACTTCATTCACTACCCGAAGGAAGGAGTACACTTCTGTTTGCCAGCAACACTGTTATTAGTGTGCTCTCAGTAATGTTTTCTGGCAAGCAGAAGACGTACAAAACGGCAAGTCTACCACGTAATTAGGTTTTCTTTTCCCTACCTACAGGTGACCATTTTGAAGCTGCTAATTATATGTCCTTTCACTTAAAACACAATCATTTTTTTGCTTTCCAGTAAAAGTAATAGGGTTAATTAGACTCTACCCCACATAATGGAATTTAGAAGTCCATCCAACCCAAGCTCTACATTTTTGCACCAAATCTCTTCCCTGGCCTTTTGGTTTCTCTTGCAGACAAGGACGACCTTGTCCTGCACCTTCTTGGAATTTCAATAAGGTATCCCATCTCCCATCATAATTGTTTCATTAAGAGAAGGAACAAATTGCAGATCAAAAGAAACGAGTGAGTAGATGGTCAAGGTGAGCTTCCCTGTTGCCTTGCAAACTTGGAATAACAAATAGAACAAGGAAGAAACATTTTTTTAGAAAAAGAAGACTTAATCAAAATCCCTGAGGTCCAATAGCACATGGTTCGAAACTGAAGTCGCCCCTCTAACCTTCTCCACTTAAATATCAAATTACAAGGCTTGAACTCATGATGTGCACCTAACCCGCATATCACGCGTTGTACTCCTATCACTAGACCAAAGCCCTGGGGCTAAAAAAAGAGATGATCTTAATCCTGAAAGGAGCAATAGGGGAAAGAATTGGATTTTTTTTTTTTTAATTGTAGCTTCTAGAAAAGGGACAACAAAAACTCCCGAGCTAGCTCTACATGTTATTTCACTTGCATCAATAAGGTCTAACATCTGGTACCAGCAATTTCCTCTGCTTTTTTTATGTGCATCTTAGTTATTTATTTAATAAATAGTGCTCACATTTAGAGCAAAATTTACATAGTATTTATAAGCTGAACAAGATTTATATTGCATCACAAGTAGGCCTATTTTCTCATTCTTCTTTCTCTAAATGTGAGCAATATCACTTTAAGAGGTTTTCCACAAAAGAAACTGCTAAGAGAAAATCTTTTGTCGATGCAAGCAAATGTACGCAATTATGCTGCTTTTACTCAGTTACCTCCATTCCACACATGAAACCTTATCTCAGTAGTAGATTTCAGAGCATAATGCAAGCAAAAAACCCTGATATAGTCTACTTGTGACACTTATGATAACAGCTTTGTCAAAAACTACTGTTGTCAGGAGAAAGTTTTCCCGAGCAATTTTTTCCCATTTAGCTACTATCCCACCCTACAATACTTGTCAAGGAGCATCTGTTGTATAATAAATAGTTGATTATGGAGCATCGTGTTTGAACAAGTATTTTTGCCTGCTCACAGATAGAACATTGGGTATAATTGCGTCAGGAAGGTGGGTGCATAAACAAGTTATTTTTCCTAACAAACAATATCGCCAACATTTAAAGAACAGTTAGTCCTTTCTAAGTAACATGAAAAAAGAACTAAAAAACTAATGTCTATCAGATATAAAGGCTTGGAGCCCTAATAATTGCATCTACTGAAATATTCAAGCTCAACTTAGTGAAAACATTTGAAAAGAAGTAACTAGATCGGGGTGGAAAAGAGGAGGGGGGTTCCCGAGAACATATATTAAGAGTGAGATACAGGAGAAGAAAATCACAAGAGAGGAATCAAAATACAGCTTCCGGAGATGGGGAACCAACACATTACCGATCAAAACAATATACTACATATGAAACAGGACATGAGCATGTAGAAGCTTATGATCCCAAAATTCTACCTTTGGAAACGAAGTCCTTCGCCCTGTCATATATGAAGTCAGTGTGGGTATCCTACATACAGAAAGAGCATCAAGAAACAGAAGTACAATAAGTTGCCACTGCTTCATCCGGAATGCAGGGAGTGGATCCACAAAAGACATTGTATCTAAGAAGAGAACCTGCATATATCAAATGAAGAAGAGTCATCCTCACTGATGATGATTACTGCATTAGTCATGACGTGCAGTGATATCCTTAAAACCACAAATACCCTCTTTTACCTAACTACGCCATCACAGCCAACACACCAATAGGAAAGTGTCAGTAGATAACCCCTAAGCACATCAAAGAACCTCTAGCTTTTGAAAGTGCACATCAAACCTCATTTAAAAGTATAATGGCACTAATGAGAATAATAAATCACACACGCTTATTTCAGCAACTTCAAGTCATAGCCAACTTCTGTAATTTGTTTGTAGTAACAAAAATCCATCCCATCACCTGCCCCAGCCAATTACATACTGCTCGGCAAAATCTTTCCACCATAACGACTGGGTGGTACTTGCACTGACTTCCTCCCCACTCCCGTCATTAATGTCGATGCGTTTGTTTGTGGCTGAGTAAAAAGAGAGGACCATAATTTGGACTTTTAGGTACTCTAGAAAATCCTTTACAAGCTTTTTGTATTCTGCAACTTCATGCAATGCACAGTACTGGTAACATATAATGGCATACTTAAAGTATCCCCTACGGGGAAATGAAATCCTAAACCAAAACAAACCATGAGATAAAATTGCTTCCTAACACCAAACCAAAACAAAAGAAACTAAAATTAATTCCTAACTATACAAAAAAAAAACCACTTAAAGTCTCGTGACAGCATACAGAAGTCATTGACTTAACTTCCACAGTTGTGCTAAAAGGGCTTTGGGAAGGGGAGGGTAATATCTTAAAGTGTAATCATACCATTCCTTGCTCTAAAGTTGATATTGGTACAGGCATCCTAAGGTCAGCAACCAATCCTGGCAATGCTCGAGCAAGACAGCCAGCAAGAGTCTTCTTGATCTCAGTTGACCGGCCATCAGATAGCACAATTTTGCGAGGATATTCTCTTCCATTGATCGACAAATACTCCTCATTATTGCTTTCATCATGCCCGTATATAAATGCCAAGGATGATGATGATATCCATGTGAAGAGGGAATTAAACATTGTAGCGAAAGGTGACAGCTGAAGAAAATCAGATCCACACACACATCAAAAAAGGTCAAGAAAGGAAAAGGGAAGGGGGTGTGGGAGCAGATATGACGAGAGAACAAGAACATTAAGCAGTGAAAGTAAGTTTCAAGCATGTAAAAGGTTTGACGAGCAACTTACAGTCATATTAAACCCCTCGGGTGGACTATCATACCAAGAGTCCTCTAATTCAAAAACATCAGAATTTGGCATCCCGGGCTTTCTTGGCCATTTTAAAGGAGCTGGTTCTATATCAAGCATCTCATCATTCTTCTGATGTATTGCTTCATCAACTTCTTGTGGAGGTGGCAATATTATAATCCCGGCTTTGGACACTAAATATCACATGCAACAGAACTCAAAAGCAATTAGATGCCAAGACTGTATGACTTACAAAATCTCCTAATAAGGAGGGTCAATGAAATTGTTACCAGCATCAGGGACATCAGAACCTGAGGCAACAGCCTCTGCCGCTTGGCTTAGTGCTGCTGCACAGTTTTCTGCAGACTCAAATCGATATGAATCATCATCCTCTTCCATGTTTATGGAGCCTGATCCCCCATAAGTTTGGTTTTCATATTCTGATATTTTGGATGAACTCTCTGTTTTCTTGCCAATGCCATCATCTATATTTTCATCAGCCCAAGTAACTGACCGCGCCATTTTCTTGGAATTTGAGGATTTTAGAGAAGATTTGAGCAACTGTTTATCACGTGAACCATCTGATGCATATTTTCTTCCAGCACCCGACATATTTAGCACCTCAACACATTTGCTCTTGACATCATGTTGCAAAGGACCAGAAGACACTTCTCCAGTGTTAAAGGTATCCACCTTAAAATATCTATTATCCTTATTTGATTTTTCTATTTCCCCAGAATGCAACTGCAAGGCATCAACTTGCTTCCCTAATATAGAAACATCATCATCCCTAACTTTGTACCTTGTCTTCGTTTGGGCTTCTTTGAACTTTTCACCAGAGACAGCATTTACAGGAGCTGGAAACTTTGAAATGCTATAATCATCTTGAGTTATTATAGTGCTGGAAAAGTTAATCTCATTAAGTATCGTGTTTTTCTCATTTTGGAGTCCAGTATGTTTACTCTTGGATCCTGCCAAATTACAAGTATTTGTCATGATCAACAAATAGCTAGAGTATGAAGTCTTTTATATTCTAAAGTTTCCAAAGAAGTGAATCCAGCAAGCATAAGCTAGAGAACCTTTCCCCTATCAAGTACAGATACCTGTTTAGATCGTTGAAATTTCTCGTACCTCTGTTAATAGTTTTCAACAGTGCTGGATTCACACGTCGATCTCTCTGTGGAACATAGCCTTCAATTGCATTAGATGGACCCATCCACTCTTCCAATGAAACTTCACCACCCTTTACATCCACTTTTTCCTGAATCTTCAACTTGGAAGATACTAGATCTCCATTTTCCTTCACACCCTCCGTGGAATGCAAATGCAATCCCTCAAATAGATTCAGGACTTCATTAAGCTTTGCTGGGTTCAGTGTAGAGTTCCTCCCATCTTGCAAGCTACCAGCAAATGCCCCACTATTGACAACACAATTTGTTGAACAGTACATGTATGTTTCATGAAGATCATAAACTTTATGCTCCTTCAATGATATTCTGTAATGTCCTTTCCGAGGCCTTTCAGAAGGCAGAGAATTGCTGCAAAGAGGATAACCACACATGTTTGCTATTGATCGTTCAGTTACTACATCCTGATAATCGCTCCAAGACAACAAAGACCCAGCAGCAATGAGCTGGTTTTCATCTTGAATGCCTTCAAGAAGATAGAGTTGCAACTTGTGGACAGCATCTTTAACAGCGACGGGTTCACCCTCTGCCATTAGAGAACTCTTCCGATGTACTGATAATAAACAAAAGTTTTTTCCATAAGTTGATAAAATACATGATAGGATATGGATAATAGATATCAAAATAAATCTCACTTATTCTGCATGTTACTCACCATAGAAGTCCATGGACACCATAGCATATAAGAGAACATCTAATATATCATCTAAGATCTTACATCAATAAATACAACAACATACCTAGTGTAATCCCACAAGTGGGTCTGGGGAGGGTGGCATGTACGAAGCCTTACCCCTACCTTGTGAAGGTAGAGAGGTTGTTTCCGACGAGGAAAGATGTGGGCACAAAATCTAAGACAAATGGATTTATTGGCCTCAATTAGGCACTCAAGATATCGGATTAGAGATGCAAACTATTGATGATAGATATAACTTCTGTTAGGCCTTTATGATGGAACACTTTGTATAGTATAGATTCCCAATATAAAAACTAAAAGGATCATTAAAATAGGCAAGCTAACTTTAGGAATCTCAGTTTAGACATTGAATCAATCATGTACCCACCATGCATTCAATAGGAAGCTGAAGTCTCTGATCAAACCAACCTCAAAATTAGGCAATCTAGCCTCAGAAGGAACCAAATTGATTATAAAATCCATATAAAAGAACACAATATAAAGAAGCATTTAAAGTGACCTCTTGATGTGCAGTACGTTTGAACTTCTCTGTCTGCTCGACAAAATCAGGCATGTGATGAGGGAAAAGCCAAGAGTAATAATGTAAAGGTAGTGATTACCACAAAACAGGTACTATATAATACAAACACAAATAACAAAATGACCAAACCAAGAATTTGTAAGCGGCATACTATCAAACATGTTACCTGCAGAAATCAGCATGACTACCTAATACTAAAAGGTATAGTCCAGAGATAGTTATGTGAAATTTCATTGGTACTGAAATTTGGGCAGGATTTTGAACACACATATGCCTCAAAGACTTGCTTTCACTCCGCAACCCTACTTCTTTATCAAAGGTTCAAGACAACAGCGAAAAGAAAAAAGAAAAAAAAACTTGGACAGGGTTCCAATCAAGATTTTAAGGCTATCAGTCATTCGTTTAATGTGATGCTCTTGCCTTGTAAAAGAAAAAAGGCACTGGTAATTTACCAAAAACTATCAGCTTAATTGTCTCCTACCGAAGTAAATTTGTTGAATATCATATTACTATCTCCTAGAAAACCTAATACATGTCAAGAAGATTCAGGAATAATTTGAATCTATACAGCGCCCAAGAACTTCGAAGTTTCAACCAAAAAGTTAGCGGCGATTATTTTTACCTCTAGCCAAAGTCGGCTGCACAGGCTTTGATTTGATGGGCAATGGGCAAGGCAACTCTTTTATAACTACGAAAGCAGTCTGCACAAAAATAGTTGGAAAAGGGTAAAAAATATCCTCAGTATATTAGCTAATTTTATCTTGATTATATTACACAGTAAAATATAACTCGTTACTAATAAAGTAAATATAATTATCTCTTAATTGAATGAAATCCCCTAAATTAATTTAAAATACCCAATTTTAATTAAATTACTTATTTTCTCCTTTAAAACCCACTAAACTAGATAAATTCATTAGGATTTAATTATTCAAAATAAAATAAGTTCTCAGATTATTCAAAAGAAAAAAACCTTAGAAATAAAAAGAGTTCGATCATATAGTTATTTCTCTTCTGAATATATTAGAACAAATAAAATAAAAATTAAATATTTACCAAATCCCTTCGTATTAAGAACGATGAAGCCTGATTTGAAAAATATTAAATTACGTGAATTTCAACCGTCCTACTTTAATGGTCCATATTCAATTTCAACAAAATATCTCTACATTAATTACTCATTAAAAAAAAAAAAACCACACAGCCCCCACAAACCGATCAGGTATGGTTCTTTACGCCTCTCATATCATTTGTTATGCATCTACCCCAACTGCTTACTTTTTTTTATCTTCATTGTTTTTCAATTATTTTACAAACATTGACTATTGTTCAACAAACAACCCAAAAGTAATTGTTTCTTAGGATTACTCCATTTTGGTGAAGTTGGGAAGTTGATGCAATGACTTAGAACAACACATTTATAGCCAAAATTAAGCTAGCCAAGTACCTATATGTTGCTGAGAAGAAACTATCACATTTAAGTTATGCAGATCAATAACATGGAAAAGAGAATCTCTATAAATGCCCAACTTTATTCTATATATAGCGTCTGTATCAGTTAACTAGGTTGATTTGATATAAAAAAACTTACAATATGAATAGTTCAATGAAATTAAATCTTGAAATGATGTCAAACATATTAAGACGACCCAAATGGAGTCTCAAAAAACGTATCTAAGATGTTGATGAATATAGTAATAGGGGAAAGCTAATAATCTGTTAGTACTGTACATATATATGACCCAATAACCCATCGCATATCAAACTAACACTGATTGAAAAATCAATAGTTTCTTACATAGTGCCTTTTTATCATGATTTAAAGAACTTTCTCCTACATATTTTTATCTAAAATCATCAAATATCCAACTTGATGTGAGCAAGCATTGGCTGAATTTAGATGCAAATTCAAGGCGTCTGAACTATACATATTTTATATAACAGGATTTTGAACTTGGAGTGACTCATAGTTTTTCCATCTTGATCTTTTACTGTGAATATTAGAAGAACCTTCGCAAATATGAAATTTTTAATTGAAGAAGAAGATGAGATTGTCAAAGAAGGCGAATAAAGGAGTTTGAGATCATAAAAATTGGTCTTTGAGACAATAATTAGGTTCTGACTGATCAGGAGTGTATTAGGGGGTTCAAGCATGGTTAGAGATCAGAATTGTTTCTTTTCTTACGGTACTTATTTTTTAGTGTCTCTATTTTTGACTTCCTTTCCCCACTCTTTCTCTGTATTGTTTCTTATATATCTTTTAATTTCATTAATGGGGCTCCTTTTCAGATGCTCAAGTGGGTTTTTAAAATTACATTCTCTTTTGGTTCTTCAGAGATCTATATATAATCAATTTTTTTTAGAGTTAATGGTCAAAAATACAGCTGAAGTATCACGGTTTTTTGAGTTTCATATCTGAACTATAAGGTGTGCGAGTTTTCCACTTGAACTATTACAAAATATTTATCAAAACACACCTCAACTATCAGTTATTTACTTTTATCCTTCAAACCTTCACTTGTTTTTTTAATAAGTGTTTGGTCTATTTATAAGTTATCAATACATGACGCAATCCTTCTCAATTTTCATTTAGGATCTGTTTGGAAAGTCACTGTGTAACTGAAATTGGTGTAATTACTAGGATAGTAATTAAGGTTGGCAAGGAAATCGGTCAAACCCGGTCCGAGACCCGGTTCCGATAGGTTTCGGTATAATCGGTTAAGGGGGGTACCGGGAAGGGAATCGGTGAGGGAAGGGGGCTTTTACCGGTTGACCCGGTACCGGTAGACCCGATTCCAATTTCGGTACCGGTAGACCCGGTTCTGGTTTCGGTTTCGGTACAGGTTAACGGTCAGAATTTTTAATATTTTTTTATGACAATTTGGCAACGGGCAGTGGGACCCACCAACGGCTCTTAACAGATAATTTTCTCCCCCAAACACCCTCTACCCCTCTAACACCTCTACACTATAAGTATATCCCATATTCATCCTATTTTTCTCACAAAATCTTCCATTCTCTCTATTATTTTCTCAAAGATTCAAACTCACAAATTCTCTGTAGTTTCTACTCTCTAATTTTTTAATTTTATATTTTGTGGTATTAGCTAATTGGAGTTAGGAGATTTTTTTGAAGCCATTTGCAAGCTTCAATTGTCATCTCTCAGTTCCGACTTTTAACGTTTGCGTAAAACGCAAACATTCGGTACATTCGTTCCAACTTTAATCTCCGTATTTATTTACTTCTAATTTTTTTGTTGTTATATTTATAATTTTATATTGCTTATTAATTTGTTATTTATTTAATATCTCTATTTGCTTATTTTATATTTTAAATATGGTTGTCGGTAAACAAAGTAGAGGTAAAAGAATTATGGGTGCTACTAATAGGAGACGTGAAAATAGTTCTAAATCATTACCACCACCGTCACCGCCTAGATTTAGTAATGTAGATGAAACTTACTTACCACGTCAACAACCTTATGATGTTAATTCTACTACTCAATTTAGATGATTTAGACAATGATACGCTTGATAGAATTTATACTAATTTTGAAGAAGACTTAGAGGATTCTCAAGAGGTACAAGAAGAAGAGTTAGAGGAGACCCCTACCCCTACTAGTCCGGTTACAGAATTACCTACATTTACTAGGGTCACTAGGGTCGAACGTCCTAAAAGGTCATTAGTTTGGCAACTTATGGAGCAAAATAGTGAAAAAAACTTCTGCTACTTGTTTAAAATGTAATTAAGTATTAAAACATTTGACTGGGGGATCAAAAGGTGGGACGGGGTTGCTAACTAAACATTTGAGATCGTGTAATAAAGAATTTACTCACCTAGAAGTTGTTGCTAAAGCTAAAAAAAATGGTACACCTTTGCTTGAAAGATCTATAGGAGTAGGAGGGTCAAACATGGTTCAAACTGTTTTAAATAGGACTAACCCAGCTGGCCCAAACACAAACGTCACATATAGTCAAGAAAAAAATCGTCGAAAATTAGCTAAAATGGTAGTTGTTTGTGGTTTAACTTTCACTTTTCCTTCACATCCCGATTTTATTCATTATATTCGAGAGGTTTATAATCCATCTTTCAGAGTTTTTTCTAGAAACACAATTAAAAATAATATTTTTAAAATATCAAGCTGAACACTTTCATTATCTTCATTGTCTCTTTGTATATTTTGATGGTAGAATATCTATTACTTTTGATATGGGTCGTAGTATTAATGGTAATGATTATTTTACTGTTACCCTCATTGGATTGGTCATAATTAGAATATGCAAAAAAGAATAATATGATATAAATATGTAGAAGAAAGTAAACTCGGTTCTTACATTGCTTTTACAATAGCAGGTATTTTACAATATTTTAATCTTTATGATAAAATAATATGTGTCACTTTAGACAATGCTTCTAATAATTTAAAAGCAGTTGATTTTTTAAAACCTAGACTTTGTCCGATTGATAATGATGTTTTTCATGTTAAATGTGTTGCACATATTTTTAATTTAATTGTAAAAGATGGTCTTGATACTTTTGAATTTAGTTGTCAAAAAGTTAAACTTCCTTGTGCTTGAATTTTTAAAGCAAAAATAAATTCTAGACTTGTTGAATTTAAAAATCGTTGTGTAGGATGTCAACTTGAATATAAAAAAGTTCCAAAAGAAGTGTCTACTAGATGAAACTCTTTATATGAAATGCTTGAAGTAGCTTATGTTTATCGTATGCCTATACAATTGGTTTATAATGCTCATAATGCGGATACTTATTCAAGACTTTGTGATGATGATTGGGCTCAAGTTTATGAAATTATTAAATTTTTGAAAACTCTTTATACAGCTACAAATGCAGTATCTGGTCAATATTATCCGACCATTTCTTCGGTGTTAGTAAATATTACTGCTATTTCAAGGGAATTTGCAAATTTTAAAAAAATTGAAATTTTTAAAGAGCCTATTCAATATATGATTGAAAAATTTTAAAAATATTTTTTCCCTGTTCCCCAAATTTGTTTGATTGCTACTTTATTCAAACCTTTTTATAAAGCTCAAGGTGTTGAAAAAATGGTTGAAGCTATTTATAAAAATTTAGAAATTCAACCGGAGAAATTGTCAATCCTTTAGATGTGTAAGAGTAGTGTAATACCTAAAGCTAGAAACTTATATAATATATATAGAATAATCGAACGAAATGTTCCACCGACGCGACCTGTTAGTTCTAGGCTTAGAGTAGACGATGTTGATGACTTGATGGGTGATTATCTTGGTCTCGAATCGTCTAACAGTAATGGCTTTGATTCATATATTTTGCAGGCACGAGATAGCATCAGAGATGCAAATGGACAGCCCCAACTTTTGGCGTGGTGGAAGAACCATAGGGAACAATATCCAAGGCTTTCAAGGGTGGTTCGAGATGTCTTAGCCATTCAAGCGTCTT
This sequence comes from Datura wrightii, assembly GCA_035772735.1. Taxonomy (NCBI): domain Eukaryota; kingdom Viridiplantae; phylum Streptophyta; class Magnoliopsida; order Solanales; family Solanaceae; genus Datura; species Datura wrightii. The sequence continues at coordinate 40,350,862 of JASDFA010000014.1, forward strand.
CAGTAGCTTCAGAGCAAGCGCGGGAAGATTTATTATTGGAGACCACCGATATTCTTTGGCAAAAGACAGTTTAGAAATATCGGTGTTATTCAGAGATTGGATAAATATCGAACGAAGAAACTTTGGACTGCCAAAGTTATCGACCCAAATTGAAGATGAAATATTTGGGGAAAATAGTGATAACGACATGGACACAATGGAGGAACAAGGAAGAGTACCAATTCCAGAAAATATTACAGAAGACCTGATAAATAAGTTACATAAACAACATTTTGGAGATTATAGATTTTAGTTATTTAGTATAATAATAGAGACCTAATTGAAACAGAACCCTTCCTAGAAGGTGGCTGCGTAGATTAGGTACTCTTTTAGTCTTCTAAATATTTTGTAATACATGTACGATTTTATTTATTTGAATAAATTTTTTGTCTATTCGCCTTTATTTTTTTTAATAATTGTCTTTTATTTAATGCAACTCATTTTATAAATACTTAGTATTACTTACTTAAAATTAAATTTATATTTGATTTGTTAAATTAGTAACTTTTCGAGTTACTTGATAAATTTATTACTATTTACAATTTTACCAAAACTTTAGTAAGCTATAAATTTAATTAGTTTTGACTTTTGTAAAAATAATTAGTTAGTTTTGTTACTTTTATAAAAAAAAGTTCATAAGTATTAACTTTAAAATATTTTATAAGTTATTTAAAATATTTAAAAGTTCATAAGTTATTAACTTTGTAAGTTATATTTATAATTTTGAAAAAAAAATCAGAAGATATCCCCAAAAAAATGGTTAACTTAAATTCTTAATAGACTAATAATTATACTAGTGGACTAATATTAAAAAATTATAAAAACTTGAACTTAAAAAAAATAGAAATGAATTAAAAAAAAAAAGAAGGACCCGGTTACGCACCGGTATTACACGGATCGGACCGAACCATGTGGAATACCCGGTAGACCCGATACCGATAAACCCGGTTCTGGTCAAAGTTTCGGTCAATCAGGTCTCAGACCTGATCCGTTTACGGGAAAAATTGGTCTGAAGGTTTCGATTCCGGTCTGTTGCCCGTTAGTAGTAATTACACAATCTAGTAATTAAACAGTATAGTAATTATGATAACCTATTTGTTTGTCATGATGTAATTATAGTGTAATTACAAGTGTACTGTTTGGCTGTACAAGTGTAATTACACAGTTAAATTAATTTTTAAGAATAAAAGTTAATTATCAAAAATTAATATTTGACAAATATATGTCTTTATAAATGATATTAAATTAGATATTTAAGATACATATTATCTCAAAAAAATAAAATAATTAATAAATACATATTTTTAACTAATATGATTTAAAATATAATAGTTAGATTAATTTTTAAAAATAAAAGTTAATTATCAAAAATTAATATTTGACAAATATATGTCTTTATTAATAATATTAAATTAGGTATCTAAGATACATACTATCTCTAAACACTAAAATAATTAATAAATATATATTCTTAACTAATATGATTAAAATAATAATAGTTAGATTAATTTTTAAAAATAAAAGTTAACTATTAAAAATTAATGATATTAAATTAAGTATTTAAGATACATATTTTCTCTAAAATGTATAATAATTAATAAATATATATTTTTAACTAATATGACTAAAAAATAATAAATACATATTTTTAAATTAAAATTATTTAATTTAATTAATTATAAAAACTAAAATTCATAATTTTAATCGAGAAAAGTTCTGTTCCGGTGATTTCAAGGTCGGGTCTAAGGTTGAGTTACTGTAGCATCGATAATGATAAAAGCCTATGCTTTGCACGGTACCCTGCTGAGCCCGTATTAGCCGTGTGGAAGGCGTTGTTAGGGCGTTAAGGGGTGAGTTTAGGCTCTTGTTATTATCATGAGTTACAACAGCTTGTAAAAGTGCCTCTAGACTGTAAAGGTTCCTGTGGAGTCACCGAAGCGATCCTGCCCCGATTATGACAAATAATAATCTATCAATTCTAACTAAAAAAATGAATGGCATGTAAAATAACAAGTCAATACTACTAAAACAAACAAATTAGAACTGAAAATATAATATAAATTCAAAAAAAGATAAATAAACATAATACTCTTGTGTCAAATTTCAACATAACTTAAATTAAGTTCCAATATAACTTAATTAGATATAATTCAAAAGAAAATGAAAACAAGTCTATAACATAATTAAATAATGAAATTCTATGTTAATTCAAAAATTAGAATAATAATGTATTTTTTAAAATAAAAAATATAAAAAAATACGAGCAATTACATAGAATCACAGGAAGTAAAGGCCGGGAAATGAGAAGAAGAAAATAAAAGATAATAATATAAAATAAAAAAATATTTTAAAAATAAAAAATTAAAATAATAAAAATAAACTAGAAATTAAAATGAAGAAATAAAGAAAGTAAATTAAAATAATAACAAAAATGAATAAATTAAAAAGTAACTTTATAATTACACCATGTAATTACCTGCAATTCTCACCTACCCCCTAGGAATTGGAGAGTGTAATTACACCCTCCCAATTACACTCAATTTCTTGTTGACCATGTAATTATCTGACCAAACAAATATGTCAAACTGTGTAATTACACTCAAATTCAATTATCAGGTGAGGACTCTTAGGGTTGATGGCCGTTGTTAAATTTTAAGTTTGTCTTTAATACCTGAGTTTTTGAGTGGGAATAAATTGCAAAGTATTGACCAAGTATAAACAAGGAGAAGGCAGCAAGATCAAGTCATAAGGAAGAGATGCAGGAATCCATTGGCAGTCGAAGCCTAAGTAACTTGCTTCTCTTTTTTGAACAGTAATATTTCTTAAAATTTTCAATATTTTTACAGCTATTTCTTTTACAATAGTGAAATAGCTTCTAAAAGTGATTGCTTCTGATAATTGTTACTTCACTTAATAGTTGTAATTTAAAAAATTGACTAATGCACCACGAAGCCCAGACATATTTACTAGTATATAATTGAGACAGGTTTTGATTGGTATAAAGACAAAATTTTCAAGTGCATGCATTCAAAACTGTATTTTATAAATTGATTAAATCATAAGTTTAAAATATTTTTTCAATACTTTTAATATTCTTCATGTTACCAATTTCACATAACTCAACATGAACAAAATCAACCACATCATAACACACACACATATATAAAGCAATTAATCCAACAAAAAAGAATGATATTGATTGTTAAGATCCAACCTCAAGATCATTAACCATTTTAAATTTGATTTTTGGAAAGCATGTGTATCTACATCTTTGAAAATTGTATACTATGAATAAGAGCTAATAAAGAGATGTAATTATATGAAAGAATAATCACACTTTTTATAATTAAAAAAAAACATCATTTGCTACTTTGCTTTGGCGAAAAAACTTCTATCAAGAGCTAATCATAATTCATACACAGAGACTATTCATCTTGTTATTTAAATGTTATTCATAAATAATACTAATTTTTAAGAATAATATTTATTAATAACTATATCGAGAGATTTTTTGAAATTTCTAAAATAAATTAAATAGAAAAATAGGGTAAAAAAAATACATATTTGTTGTAATCAGACTGGTGCCTCGCTACCTTCTAGTCAGTCCATTATATTTTTGATCCTCTGCTCAATTTGTTAGCAATCTTACTAATTACAGCTTTAGATATCAGATATTATTCTCTTATTTATTTAATCAGTGTTAAAGAATAAAATTTTAAAAATAGCATAAATAATATTTAAAGATATGTTAATATAATAATACAAGAATGTACAAAGAAAATTATGAATTTCAAGTTGAAAAATAATTACGTTTAAGAGTTTGATCCAATCCATTAGTTCTTTCTTCAGTTTGTTTTAATAATTTTTTTTTAATATAAAAATATCGTAGAAATAGCATTTGATCGAAAAGTAAAAAAATTACTCATTTTTATATTAAGAGATTAAAATTTAACATAAATATTAACATTACGAAGATGCATTGTAATACATAAGTGTACAGTTAATAGAACAAATAGTATAAGTTATTAATTTAAATAATTAACATTAACAAAATCGTATTGTGAGTTATTACTACTTCTTTTGGCACTAATAAATTGATATCGTTCAAACACATTTATTTATTTGTAATTGCTCATTCAAACTAAGAAAAATTCACCGAAGTAGTGAAAATCGCCACTTGCATTAAGGTAGAATATCTATATTACACTCCTTGAGGTGCGATCCTTTTCCGAGCCCTGTTAATGCGGGATGCTTTATGCATCGAGCTGCCCTTTTTTCAAACTATATTTTCAGAAGTCATAAACATAAGATTGATTTGCATTATAAGTACAATTTTATTCAACGTGTAATTATTTTTTAAAAGATAAAATCTTAATCGCTTTTAAATTTCTAAATATTAATATTTTCTATATATTTTAAAATCAGGTAGGATTTTACATAAAATTTAGTTAATCTTAAAATCTTAAATATTATAAAAATAATCAAATAACTATTTTGTCAAGCGTGAACTCTATTTTAAAAGAGTACAAAGGTGAACGATATTTTGTCATGAGGTTTTTAAATATTTAGCAATAACTTAATTTTAATTTTTTCATTTTACCCTTTATGAGATGATTTCAGCTTGATTTTTTATTCTCTCTTAATCTATATGTCTAGTCAAATACTTCACATAAATTGAAACTAAAGAAATAGTGTAGATTGAACTAAAGAGAGTGAATAACAAGAGCACTCGATTAATTGAAACAACATAAAATATGTTGTGTTTATATATATATATATATATATATTTTTTTTTATTATAGATTTTTTTTAAAAGAAGGAATTTATAGTATTAATGCATCATAAAATTACAATTTGTAATTTATTTTTTTATACTATGAGTTCAAAATTTGTAGTGGATAATTAGTTAGTTTAATAATAAATGATTGATATATGTTAAGAGAATAGTAATTGATTTTAAAGTCTTAAATGTTAGGACTTTTAATATAGTTCAAATAAGAAAAGATTTAAGAAGTAAAATTTTAGTTAATTTTAAAATATTAAATATTAGTGTTTTACTTTTTACAAATAAGCAAAAATTTAATAACTATAACTTTAATTAATTTTAATTTTTTAAATATTAATATAATAATTAAATAATAATTATTTTAAAAAATAATAAATAATAATTTTATCTATTATATAAAAAATTCAATCAACATTTATAAAAATCTTTATATTTATAATATAGCATCTCTAATCGAACCAAAAAGATAAAATAAAAACATTCTTACACTCTTTTTAAACAAAAAATTGTCATACAGTATATGATCTTTTATATCAGCATGCGCTAATGGCTGGAACTTTTCGAGCACTTAATGAATACTTTAATGGGGGCGCCATTTTTTACCACCAAATTTCTAGTATCATATTTTATTTTGCAAACATTTTCTTATAATTTGTAGGTATCAATTTTTAAATATCTAGATTTTATTCTTTAAAAATAAATTAAAGTACTAACATGTCAAAAGAATAATTGTCAATTCCAAAGCAAATTGAGATTCACTTATATGAATTCTTATAATTCATATGGCTCCTTTCAAATTCGTCCTAAAATTGATTAGTTTGGGTCGAGGATGAATTTAGCATAATTCTTTTCAATCATTATTCTCAGTTTGTGAAATTATAAAGTATTACAAATGAATAATGATATAACAAATATATTTATTTATAAGTAAATATTTTTATAATATTATTATTCATTTGCAATACTTTATAATTTAACAAGCTGAGAATAATGATCGGAGGAGTAATAAATATTCATTTATTTTTAATTAGAGAGTTGTGGTTTGAGTCTTTAGGTATAGAGTTACATTTGTTGAGAAACGTTTTAATCTTTAATGTGAGATTTTTAAATTCAGCTGGGACTTGAATACGAATACAGAATATTCAATTGAAAACAAACATATAAAGAGATCGTTTGGTAGTTAATTTAGATATGAGTTATGTAAGTATTAAATTTCACATAAATACTACCATATTGTAAGTATTAAATTTCACATAAATACTACCATATTTGGTAGTTGATTAAGAGATAAGTGATACAACAACAACAACAACCACCCAGTGAAATTCAACGAAATGAGATCTGCAGAGGATAGAATATACGCAGACCATACCCCTATCAAACTAGAGCGACTTTTTCCAATAGATCCTCGGCTTGTAACATATAAAATAAAACTTAAAAAGAAAATAAAAAAATAAATTGGAAAGAAAAGAGACAAAATAAAAGGAAAGACAAAGAGAGAAAAAAAAAAGGAAAGAAGAGAAAAACAATAATCAAATATTAATCATGATATGACAAACAACAAAACACGTTGCACGAATCAAGATACAACAACAACAATAACCACCCAGTGAAATTCAACGAAATGAGATCTGCAGAGGATAGAATATACGCAGACCATACCCCTATCAAACTAGAGCGGCTTTTTCCAATAGATCCTCGGCTTATAACATATAAAATAAAACTTAAAAAAAATTAAAAAAAAATAAATGGAAAGAAAAGAGACAAAATAAAAGGAAAGAAAAAGAGACAGAAAAAAAAAGGAAAGAAGAGAAAAACAATAATCAAATATTAATCGTGATATGACAAATAACAAAACACGTTGCACGAATCAAGACAGGAGAAACAACACATAGTAACGGCACACAGACCAAGCAACTATACAAGCAATACTACGCGGAAATACAAAAGCAAGGCAACACATTCCTACATACTACCCTACTACCTTAATTCGTATCTTCCACACCTTCCTAACTAAGTCCAAGTCCCCTGTAAGCTGCAATTGTGACATGTCATGTCTAATCACCTCTCTCCACTTCTTCTTCGATTTACCTCTACCTCTCATAAAATCGTCCATGTCCAATCTCTCACATCTCCACACTGGGGCACCCGTGCATCTCCTTATCATATGTCAAAATCACCTCAGTCTCGCCTCACGCATCTTTTCCTCCACCGTAGCCACTTCCACCTTGGCCCGGATATCATCATTCCTAATCCTCTCCTTCATAGTATGCCCACACATCCACCGCAATATCCTCATTTCTGCAACATTTATTTTATGGACATGGAGTTCTTGATCGATCAGCACTCCGCCCCATACAACATAGTCTGTCTAACCACCACTCTATAAAACTTGACTTTAAATTTTATTGGCACCTTCTTATCATATAAGACTTCGGATGCTAACCTCCATTTCATACACCCTGCATCAATACGATAAGCGATATCCTCATCGAGTATAAAATTATATACGATATTTAATTTCCAATTTAGCATGTATAAATTATATATAAAAAAATACATTATTTTATATACATAATAAGATAAAAAATAAAATAAATAACTAAATCTTGCGCGACCTATCCCAATATTACCTCATAACTAATGGAGAAATAACTAACACATTCTCACTCTAACCGGCTAGCAAACAGACTCCACACTGCATATTGTGGTATTACGGATCCTCTGACCGTAATATATTCCAACTCGAAGGATAAGGAAAGTCATTATGCAAGAGTATATAAGCACAAGGAACCCTGAGTCCCCATCTTCAATCACTCTCTGAGACATATATATCTTCTTCCTTCCTTCAGAGTCCTTTTTCTTCTCTAAATTCCTCCATATATTATCTTCTTCGTCGATCCTGTTCAATATAAGGGCTCCTAATAGCATCAGATCTATATTGGTCATCGCAAAGCTGGATTTATGTAAGATATTCCTCATTTTCCCTTTCCTTTTTGCTTTTAAATGTAATTGTCGTCGATTTTTCGTTTTGTTATTCAAACGTAGAATTTGGAAAACGTTTGATAATTTCTGAAATATTGAGCTGTTGTACGATCAGGAAATCAGAGGATCGGAGAAAGCTTCATTCCTGAAAAGCAGAGTCAATTGCAAAGTGAGTTTCTGCATTTCTGGTGCTAATTTTCCATTTTCCTCATTGAGCTATCGGTTCAGATAGTTACTGCATGTGAGTTGATTTCTGGTATAATGAACAACTTTAGCTCTTGTGGATATTTGGAAGTTGAAATTGGAGATTTATGTTAATTAGTTGAAGGTTTTCAACTCGGAGATTGTTCTTTTGTTTATATTTCGTATTAGAGTAGAAATCATAGCCGTGAAAATGGAAGTGTTGGCTCGCGAGAAAAATGAACTCTAGTGTAAGTTTGTAGAAGCTCTTTTGTCCTTTCTGAATCTTGCAAAAAAATTTCGGGCCATATTTCAGGTGTTGCTGTTGTAAATTGGCGTTTCTCAACTTCTATATCGGAATATGTTATTAGGTTTGGATTGAACCATAGCGACATGATAACAAGAATGAGAAGGATGAAATCTACTTTTTTCTTTATGAAGGAGAAAATGCTAGAAAGTTTTGGGTGGACTCATTAGGATTTTCAAATACAGTAATTTCCTTCTTACTTTCCCAAGTCCATTTCTGGTTGAGTTGTTAATTTGATTCAACTTAAGGATATATGTGAAGCAAGTGATTTCCGTTTCCTGGCCTGTAAATGCATAAACTGGTTGTGCCCAGTTTCTTCTTGTATTTTGGCCTACGATTATTTGCTAATGTTTTAACTTCATTTACAATTGTTTATCTTAAATTCTTCACATTCTGTGTGGAATACCATTAATGTAGGTATTAGGTAGTTAGCTGGGTGAACTTTCTGTGTGGGTGGAGAAGGAAATCATAACTTCTGTTGCTTTTTCACAGGTTAGACACCTGGCTCTGCAGTCTGCACTTTATCGAGGGTTTAAGGATCTTTATTCGTCCTATTCGATGGCTGATACCCGGAATGGTAATATCAAGGTTTCTAATGACAAAGCATCCGGAACAGCCAATGCTTATGCCATCAATCAGGAGAACTTTGGTAAAAGATTGAAAATGTTATACTCACACTGGACTGAACACAATGATGAACTTTGGGGAGCTTCTGAAGTTCTTGCCATAGGAACTCCTCCTCCATCTGAGGATCTGCGGTATCTGAAGTCGTCAGCTTTAAATATGTGGTTGGTCGGGTATGAATTTCCTGATACTATCATGGTTTTCATGAAGAAGCAGATCCATTTCCTTTGTAGCCAGAAGAAGGCATCCTTACTTGAAGCTGTCAAGAAAACCTCTAAGGATGTTGTGGGAGTGGATGTTGTAATGCACGTGAGGGCTAAAAAAGATGATGGAACTGGTGCAATGGATGCTATTTTTCGAGCTATACAAGATCAGTCAGAGTCAAGTGGTCACGATATGCCCGTTGTTGGACATATTGCGAGAGAAGCTCCTGAAGGGAATCTTTTAGAGACATGGACTGAGAAGCTAAAGAATACACAATTTCATCTCAGCGATGTAACTAATGGATTCTCTGACCTGTTTGCTGTCAAGGACACTGCTGAAATTATGAATGTGAAGAAAGCTGGTTATCTGACTTCATCAGTGATGAAGCACTTTGTAGTACCAAAGCTGGAAAGAGTTATCGATGAGGAGAAGAAGGTGTCACATTCTTCACTAATGGATGACACTGAAAAGGTCATACTGGAACCTGCAAAGATTAAAGTGAAGTTAAAGGCAGATAATGTCGACATCTGTTACCCTCCAATTTTTCAGAGTGGAGGAGAGTTTGATCTGAGACCAAGTGCATCAAGCAATGAGCAGAATCTTTATTATGATTCGACAAGTGTGATTATCTGTGCAATTGGTTCTCGATATAATAGTTACTGCTCAAATGTTGCTCGGACCTTTCTAATTGATGCCAATCCAATGCAAAGCAAGGCATATGAAGTCCTTCTGAAGGCCCATGATGCTGCAATTGGAGCTCTGAAACCAGGAAACAAGGCCGGAGATGTCTACCAAGCAGCACTCGGTGTGGTTGAAAAGGAGGCACCTGAATTGGTTGCAAATTTGACAAGATCTGCAGGAACTGGAATTGGGCTTGAGTTCCGTGAATCAGGGTTAAACCTTAACGGCAAGAATGATAGAATGCTGAAATCTGGCATGGTTTTTAACGTGTCCCTTGGGTTTCAGAATTTGCAAACAGATTCTAAAAACCCAAAAACTGAAAAATTTTGTGTTTTGCTTGCTGATACAGTTGTTATTGGTCAAAATGCTCCAGAAGTGGTGACTTCTATGAGTTCTAAAGCTGTAAAGGATGTGGCTTACTCATTCAACGAGGATGAAGAAGAAGAGGAGGAGCAGCCGAAGGTCAAAGCTAAGCCTGTTGCCACCAATGGACTCTCATCCAAGGCTATGCTTAGATCAGTTAACCATGAGACATCAAGGGAGGAACTAAGGCGGCAACACCAGGCAGAATTGGCCCGCCAAAAGAATGAAGAAACTGCGCGGAGGCTCACAGGAGGAAGTTCTGGGGGTGCAGATAGCCGTGGTGCTGCGAAAGCCACTGGTGAACTGATTGCATATAAGAACATTAATGATCTGCCACCTCCAAGAGAGTTGATGATTCAGGTTGACCAGAGGAGTGAGGCTATTCTTTTACCTATTCATGGAACCATGATTCCATTCCATATTGCCACCGTGAAAAGTGTATCTAGTCAACAAGATACTAACCGTACCTGCTATATCCGAATAATGTTCAATGTTCCTGGCACTCCATTCACCCCTCATGACACAAATACTCTAAAGTTCCAGGGATCAATATATGTTAAAGAAGTTTCATTTCGTTCAAAGGACCCAAGGCACATCACTGAAGTGGTTCAACAAATAAGAACCCTCCGCAGGCAGGTTGTCTCTAGAGAATCAGAGAGAGCTGAGAGAGCAACTTTAGTAACACAGGAGAAACTTCAAATTGCTGGAGCCAAATTTAAGCCAATCAAACTGTCAGATCTGTGGATTCGTCCAGTATTTGGTGGTCGTGGGAGAAAGCTTCCTGGTACTCTAGAGGCTCACACAAATGGATTCCGCTATGGAACTTCAAGGCCAGATGAGAGAGTGGATGTTATGTATGGTAACATCAAACATGCGTTCTTCCAGCCAGCTGAAAAGGAAATGATTACAGTCCTCCACTTTCACCTGCGCAATCACATAATGGTGGGAAACAAGAAAACCAAGGATGTACAGTTCTATGTTGAAGTGATGGATGTTGTGCAGACAATTGGAGGTGGAAAAAGATCTGCTTATGATCCTGATGAGATTGAGGAGGAACAACGTGAAAGGGATCGGAAAAACAAGATTAACATGGAATTCCAAACATTTGTGAACAAGGTAAATGACCTCTGGTCCCAGCCTCAGTTTAAAGGGCTTGATTTGGAGTTTGATCAGCCCCTGAGAGAGCTTGGATTCCATGGGGTACCCCACAAGTCAACAGCTTTTATAGTTCCAACATCTAGTTGCCTTGTTGAGCTTGTAGAGACACCTTTTGTTGTGATCACTCTCTGTGAGATTGAGATAGTCAACTTGGAGAGGGTTGGTCTCGGGCAGAAAAATTTTGACATGACAATTATATTCAAGGACTTCAAAAGAGATGTTATGCGTATTGATTCTATCCCTTCGACTTCCCTTGATGGCATCAAGGAGTGGCTTGATACAACTGACCTTAAGTACTATGAGAGCAGGCTTAATCTGAACTGGCGTCAGATACTGAAAACAATTACTGATGATCCGGAAGAGTTCATAGAGAATGGTGGATGGGAATTTTTGAATTTAGAAGGTACTGATTCGGAATCTGAGAACTCACAGGAGTCTGATCAAGGATATGAACCTTCAGATGTAGAGCCTGTCTCGTCAGACGAGGAAGATGATGAAAGTGAATCACTAGTGGAGTCGGATGATGATGAAGGAGAGGACTCTGAGGAATATTCTGAAGAAGAAGGAAAAACATGGGAAGAGTTAGAAAGAGAAGCAAGCAATGCCGACAGAGAGAAAGGAGCTGAATCAGACAGTGACAATGATAGGAAGAGGAGGAATATGAAGGCTTTTGGGAAAGGTCGTCCTCCAGAAAGAAGAAATCTTGCTAGCAACATTTCCAAGAGACCCAGGTTTAGGTAAAGAGTGTGGTAGCCTGCTATTCCGTCCTGGGACATTAGTTTAGGCTACATAAGGTCATGATAAGCAGCTGTAAAGTATTTACCGGAAAACTGAGTCTTCCTTGTAGAATAGCTATTCTCGTGTGTTTGCAAGATATTAACTCGTGTAAAATCAGACTTAAGTTGGGTTTGAGTTCCGTTTAAATTTTGACTGTGTCTTTTTGTTTTTCAAAATTTACTCAGTTACTAATCAGCTGCACTTAAAGGACAAGCAAGGCAATTGCTCGCCTATTACAGTGCGGAAAGGTCTTGTTCTAGCTATTGCTTAGTGTTACGGCAGCACCCGGGGCACGTAGCAATATTGCATATACTCTCGGCTTGTAAATATTTTGGATACGGATATTATACCTAGGCTCTAAAGCAACTGCTGCTTGAAGTGAGAATGACACTGCATGGTTTAAATATTTTGTTAGATGATGTTTAACTGGCACCAGTTGATGAATATATGTGGCTGACAAGTTCCGTAATTGTCTTCCCGAATTCGCAAATTACCACCACAGTACTATGTTTTGCAACATCTTACCACTTCATTTAATTAGACGAAACTAGAACACTATTGTTATTTAAGTGTTTTACGGTTCCTGTAGTTCTACTTTCAGTTAAGCTACTAAAGAACCAGGAGCAACAAATACTAATCGGAAGATGTGTTCGTCTTTTTTTGTTTTTGTTTTCCCCTTTCTTGGGGATAGGCATAGCCCCGATTGAGAAAGGCGATCACTGATTAGACAACTGTAAAGTTGGAACGCGTTATGAGATCCATGGTTGTCAATCAATGTTAACAATGGAATGAAAATAATCATTTATCCCATTGTCTTCTATTGCCTATAAGATTCTACTCATGATCATGTCTGCCCTGTATAGTGGGAGCAAGTCTATCGAACTGGGGTTTTGGGGAGGAGTGAAATCTCAAATTTCCTTCAACCTCTACTTATTTCTCACTTTTCTGTGCTCGAACATTAAGCATATGATGTAGTAAATTGTCTTATTGCTATGACAAATTCATAAATCTAGATACACGAAGCTTCAAATATCTATAGATGGAAATTAATAGCTTAAAATTGGTCTATAGCCAGCAATGGAAATTAATAGCTTAAAATTGGTCTCAAGACAATTTGCCAAATATATGCTACTTCCAGAAAACAATCAGCAGGTTCTCACAGGCAAATCAGATGAGAACATTAGAAATACGTTTCCACAGATCTGAGGCTAGCAATTTACAATAAGATCAAAACTACCACCTAATTAGAGAACCAAAACCTGCAAATATGAAACAAAATAATAGTTCTGCGCATCCTGAAGGAACATAATAAAGCAACAGCCTTCTAAGTTCTAACCCATCTACCTGAACTTCATTCGTTTGCTGGCAGCAGAACTAGGACCAGCTCGTGACTTGCCAACATTCTTCTTTCTCCTCCTCCTCTCATCCTCGCTATCTGATTCATTAATCTCCCTGTCTGCATAGCTTGCTTCTTTCTCCAGCTCTTCCCATGTTTTACCTTTCTCTTCCTCTGAATCTTCATCTTCATCCTCTTCCTCATCATCTTCTGACTCCACCAGAGATTCACTATCAGACTCTTCATCATCAGAGTCTGACTCAGGTTCAGCATCTGAAGGTTCATAACCTTGATCTGACTCTGAATCTCCAGATGATGAGTCAGTACCTTCCAAGTTCAAAAATTCCCAACCACCTTCATCGATAAACTTCTGTGGTTCATCAGTTATGGTCTTCAGTACTTGACGCCAATTCAGATTGACCTTGCTCTCATAATATTTGATGTCAGTTGTGTCCAGCCATTCCTTGATGCCATCAAGGGATGAAATAGGGATTGAATCTATCCGCATGACATCGCGCTTGAAGTCCTTGAAAACAATTGCCATATCACAGTTCTTCTGCCCAAATCCAACTCTCTCCAAGTTAACAATCTCAATCTCACTTAGGGTTATCACAAGGAATGGTGTCTCTACCAGCTCAACCAAACAGCTGGAGGTTGGTACAATGAAAGCTGATGATTTATAGGGCACCCCATGGAACCCAAGTTCTCTCAGAGGTTGATCAAACTCCAGGTCGAATCCCTTAAACTGAGGCTGGCTCCAAATATCATTCACCCGGTTCACATAACTCTGGAAGTCCATGTTGATTTTGTTCTTCCGATTTCTTTCCCTCTGTTCTTCCTCAATCTCATCTGGATCATATGCAGACCTCTTTCCACCTCCTAGCGTTTGGACCACATCCATTACCTCAACATAGAACTGAACATCCTTTGTCTTCTTGTTCCCCACCATTATATGGTTGTGCAGATGAAAGTGAAGAAGGGTAATCATCTCCTTCTCTGCTGGCTGGAAGAATGCATGTTTGATATTACCATACATGATGTCAACACGTTCATCTTGTCTTGTGGTTGAATACCGGAAACCATTGACATGAGCTTCCAATGTACCAGTAAGCTTTCGTGCACGACCACCAAATGTAGGACGGATCCACAAGTCAGGTAGCCTAACTGGCTTGAATTTATTCCCTGCAAGGATAAGTTTTTCCTGTGACACTAAAGTTGCTCTTTCAGCTCTCTCAGACTCCCTTGCCGTATAGTTACGTCTAAGTGTTTTAATCACCTGGACCATTTCACTTATGTGCCTATGATCCTTGGAACGAAATGAAACTTCTTTTAGGTAGATGGCACCTTGATTCTTAGCATCAATAGGTGAGAAAGGGGCACCAGGAACATTAAATATGATTCGGATGTAGTCCTGTTGGCTTGAAACAGTCTTAACAGTAGACACATGGAAAGGGACCATATTACCATATATTGGTAAAAGGATGGCCTCATTCTTCTGGTCAACCTGAATAATCATCTCTCTGGGTGGTGGTAGGTCATTGACATTCTTATAGGCAACGACTTCAGTTGAAGTCTTAGCACTCCTGCTATTCCCAGTTGGGGTTTCTTCACCAGCAAGACGTCGAGCAGTCTCTTCATTCTTCTGACGGGCAAGTTCTTCCTGGTGCAGCCTCCGCTTCTCTTCTCTTGATATCTCATGATTGTCAGACCTAAGTGTTGCCTTAGAATACACAGTATCCCTACCATTGGACTTAGCTTTCACCTGTGGCTCCTCTTCTTCTTCATCTTCATTGAAGGAATAGGCCACATCCTTCAAAGCTTTGGAGCTCAAATGGGTGATCACATCACGACCATCCTTTGTGACAATCACAGTATCAGCTAGCAAAAGCGAAAAATTCCGGCTCTTTTCTTTGTTGGTCTCATTCTGCAGATTGTGGAGACCAAGTGACACATTGAAAACCATTCCCGGTCTCAACAGTTTATCATTCTTAGCATTAAGGATCAACCCTGACTCTCGAAACTCAAGACCAATCCCGGTCCCAGCAGATTTTGTCAGGTTGTTCACCAATTCAGGAGCATCCCTGTCAACCACAGCAAGAGCTGCTTGATAAACAGCACTAACCTTGTTACCAGGCTTCAATGCACCTATTGCCGCCTCCTGGGCTTTAAGAAGCACTTCATAAGCCTTGGTCTGCATCTGAGTGGAATCAATTAGAAATGTTCTGGCAACATTCGAACAGTAGCTGCTGTATCGTGAACCAATGGCACATATGATGGCACTGGCAGAATCATAATACAAACCATCATCGTTGCTTGTAGCACTAGGTCTAAGATCAAAAATACCACCACTCTGGAAGATTGGAGGGTAACATATATCAACATTCTCAGCTTTCAGCTTCACCTTGACTTTAGCAGGCTCCAGAATAGCCTTTTCTGTCTCATCCATCAATGAGGAATGAGTTACTTTCTTCTCCTCATCAATTACTTTCTCAAGCTTTGGAACAACAAAGTTCTTCATAGCAGAAGCAGTCAGATGTGCAGCTTTCTTCACGTTAACAAGCTCATTTTGGTCCTTCACAGAAAAAAGGTCAGAAAGTCCATTTGTTATATCACTAAGCTGAAGGCCAGAATCTTTTATCTTCTTAGTCCATGCCTCCAAAAGCTTTCCTTCAGGGCCTTCTCGTGCAATATATCCAATAACAGGAGTATCATAAGCATCTGATATTGACCGCACATGAATAGCATGGAGCACATTGTCCATTTTAGTAGTTCCATCATCACTTTTGGTCTTCACATGCATGATAACTTCCACTCCCACAGCCTCTTTAGCAGTCAATTTCACAACATCCAGCAATGAAGCTTTCTTTTGGCTACACAGAAAATGGATCTGCTTGCTTCCAAAGACCATTATAGTCTCAGGGAACTCATACCCAAGTAACCATATATTTACAGCTGAGGATTTCAAGTATCTCAAGTCCTCTGAAGGTGGTGGAGTAGCTATAGCGAGGACATCAGAAGAACCCCAAAACTCATCTTTATGTTCACGCCAGTGTGAATATAAATCCTTCAGTCGCCTACTGAAAGTAGGCAAGTCAATTGTATAAGCATTTCCACCTGCTGTATTCCCATTTGCAGGGGGGCCATTTCCTAGTCTTTGTTCTGGCATCGTGTCGCTGTGACTTGTCAAATAATCTGGACAAGAAAACACAAAAATTACCAAGTTAATAGAAAAAGAGAAAAATGATAAATGCAATCTTAAGAGATCCCCTATACAAACTCCAATAACTCCAGTTCCAACAATCTACAACATGTTGCCGAGAGTAAGCATTGTTAAATTATCATCTCTTTAGAATCTCATAAGGATTGAAACTCATATGGACAATCTCACAGTGTTTCATAGTTATATCCATGAGACCTTCACTAACCAGAACCCAATGTCTCCCCAATTTTTTCATTAAGTACTGAATCAGTTATCAGTTGCAGAATTGCCCATAACAAATAGAATGTATGAATTTATTTGTAGATAAAAGAGAACAAGTAAAAAATACTACTACTCATTGAGCAAAAGAATCCACAAAATACATACTACTTTACATTGTTAAGGATTCTTTTACTCAAGCCCCATGCAATTTCTTAGTATGCAAGAAAAGAAGTCCATTGATGAACTGTCAAGCAGTTGAATTAAAAAAAATAAAAAGAACTGCCAAGTACAGCCCTTCACATTATGATAAATTAAAATAACAAGATATGAAGAGACTCACAAGATTATACAATAACTTGGAGATTGATTTTTAAAAAATACGGAAAGAAAAATGTGAAATTACTATGATGACCACCATAATCCGTGATTTTCTGAAAATTTTAATTTCCAAGAAAGCATATATTAACTGCTTGATGCACATCTTCCTGATAAAAACAACGCTAGACCCACCACAATCATCAACAATTCATAACACTAATTGATACATAATTTACATGTTTCTTTTTTTCTCTCTTTTGTGAAGTTGATACACAATATACATAATCCTTTACTGGTTAAAAAAAAAAAGTTGATACACAATATACATGTTCTCGTGAATTATATTTTCCCAAAACTTGAGGAACATCACCAGATTCCAACTTCATCTCAATATTTTATAGTCTGAACAAGAATAAGGGCTATATCTTACATGGAGAGACATATCAAACACTTAAATGTCAAAAACTTGATACAAACTATGGTATCGCCTGAATATACCAAATTCTAGTAAACCTGGGGCTTTATGAAACCAAATAGTAAACAATACAAAACTCAGAAAACAGTCTTAACCCAAACTTCCCAAGTGCGTAATCAAATAAGGTTCACCAAAGCTATTGCATAGAACAAGAAGCTTTCAGAAATGAAGATAACAAAAGTATAAGGAACAACAACTATGCCTCAGTCCAAACAAATTGGGGTCGGAACAAAAGTCTAGCCAATATACGACATTTCAGACAACAGACTAACCCCACCTAAAACACAAACAAATTACAACCTCCAAATCGAGCCCCAATTTAGGGTTCAAACACATGCTTCAAAACAAAATCGAATAATGTCCCACCAATACATCACATTTTACACATCCACAAACCCCGTAAACACCACTAAACACAATCTTAGACTCCCAACATCAAAATTGGGGTTGACAAAGTACTAGAAGTGACAAATGCTTCCAGACGAACTCGAATAACGTCCCTTCAATACATTCCATTTGACAAAGCACAACCCTCCCCCGGACCCAGTAACAAACTGAGATTCCGAGACGAAATTAGTATTTCGGAAGGCACATGCAAAGAGGAAACATGCTCAAAATTAAAGAAACAAAGGAAGGAGGAAAACTCACATAGTTCTAAACCGAGGAGCAAAATTTTGGAACTGAGGGACCCTATTAGGGTTTCAAAACTCAACTGGGAGTAGTGCGCCGCGTAATGAGTCGGGTTAAGGGTTTCGAATACTATATTTCATAAACATGTAAGTTGTTCAAGTGAGCACTGAAAAACGGATCAAACAATGAACTAAAAAGTTCAAAATCGAAGCACGAGGAGAGAGGGTTCGAGTACAGTCGAAAAATCGATGAACCAAAAGGGGAAAAGCGAATTTCTAAGGGAGAAATTGAGAGGAAACGGAGCGAGAGAAAGAATTTGGAGAATGAGAGCGAATGACTGATTTGAAAATCGACGAGCCTGGGAATTTGATATTTATATTCATGACTGATATGAAAAGAGTCTTGGATTTTCACAAAATTACACTGATGCCCTCCGGTGGTGTTCGCGTAATGACTATCCTCTCCCTAGGGGAAAGCAAGGGCATTTTGAATGCTCTGAGGTAATTCTACCGGTACTTATTACTTATAGGGAGGTAAGTAGGAATTATGTAATTGTGAAGGGTAAATTGGTACTTTGATCTGTATCAGGGAGGAGCAATGAGCTGTCAATTGAAGTGCTTGCTGTTGCGTGGCATATAATGAACGACGCCGTTTGTTCCTTTTTTTCCTCAACCAAATGGCGGGAATAAAAGAGCTAGTTTCCCACCAAAATCAGCCCATAAAAATAAACCCCCTCTCAATTTTCTTTATTTTAAATGTATTTCTAAATAACATAAATCAAAACCAAATCGAATGCTATTGGAGAGTATTCTATTTTGGCTTTGGAATTGAAAAAACTAGTTTCACAATGGAAAAGATTTTTATTGGTCTAAGGTTTCAAAAATAAAGTAATTAAAACTTCAGCAATTTTCATATTTAGCACTAGATAGTAAAATAATTACATAATAATTTATTTTATTTACGTAAAATAATTTTTTTTTTGATACGGTTGATAGAAAAGCATGATTAGTGTATCTAAAATTTGAACTCTAACTAATTTTCTATAATTGTGCTAATTATTAAGTAATTAACATATGCAGCGTGATTTGGGAGATTTAATAATTCTTCAATTGACTTTGGGCTTTTATTTTTTTACCATATCTAAAAAATTTGAAACAATTAATTCATATCAGAAAAGATTATCTCCTTAAAAAAGGCACAGATCTTGGTGAGAAATTATTTTATTTTTTAGTGTATCATCGATATTTATGAAAAAATTGAAACAATTAATCAATATCGAAAAAATTTATCATCTTCGAAAAATCGCAAATATTGAGCAGATTTTTTTTTGATGTATCGTTGTTGCGGGTTTGGTAAAAAAAGAAATTTGGTGTATCATCGTCACTATCATTTGAAAAGTATATCCTTGTTTATGGATGTATCAACAATATACAAACATGTCACTGTATATCATTTTTGTATTGTAGAAATTAAATTGATACTTATGCATGTATCAAAAAACATTGAAAGATATTTTACTGGGTATGTTTCGTATATATCACAAGTATCATTAGTAAAACATCAACTGTCATTTTTTAAATTGATACAAAATAATGCTATTATAACGTGTTCAATATATATATGAATCAGAAATAAATTAAAATAGTTTTTTGTATATCAGTTCATTATCGATTGATACATTTAGTATTGTATTATTAATATGAAAGCGATATTATTTAAGTAGTTGGTTGTATTAAAAAAAAAAAGAGAGAGAGATTGATATATTGTATCACTAATATAAAAAATCAAATTTGTATAATAGAATGTTATAACTCAGATACAAGATGAACAATGTCTACATCATTTTTAATCAGTCTATTATCGATTGTACTAACATTAATATAAAAACAAACCTTGTATCAATTGTGTATCAGTTCGAGGTTAAATTTTCAAGAATCCTGGAGGAGAATATTTCGTGAGAAAAAGAAAATAGTAAGTTCCATGGAAAATAATTTTTGGAATACTATTTTTCTGTGCAACTTCAGATGTCCATGACATTCTCATATCATAAATTATGCAGTTTGGCTTGGGATTTAGAGAGAGAGAGAGAGAGAGATGAAGGAAACTTACTGTAGGATTTCGCCGGAGAAAATAGACGAAGAGGAAGCAGTTTCCAAAAGAAGATCGGATGAAATTTTGAGAGATTTGGGAGAGAAATTTTTGGGCAGTTACAATGAGAGAAAAAATGGATTAGTTGGAGAGAGAACACAGTAAGTTGGAAAGATAATATACAAAATTTGATACAATAGTAATTGTTTTTAAAAAGAAATGGTAATTCGTTATTTCTGTAATTATTTTATTATTTTTATAATTTTTTTAAAGTGTTGTTATATAATGTAATTATGTAGTAAGATTTGCTTAATTATATAATTTTTTTTCTTTAAAATATTATTTCTAAATTATGATTATCAAAAAGTAACAATGAATTTTTACCAGTGGTGGTAAATGATTGATTTTTTCTATTTCTTCAATCTTGTTATTTTTGTGGAAGTAAGTAAGAAAGATTGAGAAATAAAATTAAATTATCTGATTTAATTTATTCTCAATACATTTTTCGGAGGATCATTTTATCAACATATATTCTTACTATACTTGTAGTCTCTATCAAAACAAACTATCTTTAGATTAAATGGTACTAGTTTAAATTTTATTTGTTGGAGTTAAATAACGGATGTAAATTGAAAAATGGAGGAAAGAGAAACTTAAAATTTACTTTAAGAAGGAACTTTGTCCCACATTGGTAGGGAAAAGGGAAATGTTAATACTTATACTGAGAAGCATGTCTTCTAACTATTAAAGAGTTGAGAAGAAGGTATCTTCTTGCACCGTCGTCGTTGCTCAGCTTGGATTTGGATTTGAATTATCTGATTGATTGACAATATTTTTGAATTTGGATAAGCCAGGCCGAAATATTTCCACACCAGTTAACTTCAGTTCTTTGGCTATAAATAAAGGCCTTTTGCCTTCATTTTTGAATTATTTTTTCGAGACTTTTGCTAGCAAATTTAAAGATCATTTTGCATATTTTGAAAAAATCAAAATTCGAGTCTATTGTGTGATTCATTGCCGTTCTTCGAGTTCAATGAAGTTATTGGTGTTTGAGTTACCGCTACACCATTAACGGGTTAATCCATTTTATCCTGGGAGAAAGTAATCCAAAACCTCAAGTACAGTGAGGGGATTAAATTCGTTAAGGACGCACAGTGAATTCTGTTGACTCGATATTCTTTTTCTTTGCTTTGCATGTTTGAACACAGGACGATAACATTCTCACCCTTTCTGAAGTCATTTCAACTAGTAATTTGATGAACTTATTCTTATCACAATGTAGCATTAGTTAATACTCTTTATGAAAATGGTTAAAGCACTCAAATTAAGGCGGCTCAAGTATATTAGTGACCTAAAATCAAATTCGAAGGGAGACTTTAAACTTTAAAAAAATATATATTTCTTTTTACAAAGTCTATTTTTCTAGTTTATTAAGATACAAAATTGTTAATAATTTTTTTGTAATAAATTTATTCTAATAATTCTTTTTTCAATTGATAATATAATCAATCGATTTTAACTTTTCTTGAGACCTAGTATTTCAAATATGTCAAACTTCTCCCAATAATATTTTCATTTTATATGAAAAGTTTATGTTTTCTACAAATAGTATTCAATATTTTTAAAGAAAACATCTGTCATTACTAAAAATATGTGCCCCTCAAATTTGGAGACCGACGACACTTGCCTTTTTTAATCTTGTAGAGCCGGCACAGACTCAAACTCGTGAAGGCCTGGGTGGCCGTCGTGAATTATCACGCGAGTCATTCGCCAAATATCCTTATTTCATGATGATTTTTAATTTTTTTTCCTCAAATTTATAGTCTTTATGTTTTGGCTTTCGACTAGGGGTGAATATCATATGGTATGAAATGATATTTAAAATTTAGGTTCAATAATTTCAATTTTCAATTTTTAAAAAATATCATTATCATATCAAATTAATTCAACAAAAAAGGATCAAAATTGCCCCTGAACTATGCGAAATGGACCACATATACCCTCCGTTATATTTTGATCTCAAAAATACCCTTGAAGTATAAGACCATAAATACCCCTAAAGTTAACAACACTTTTCTTTAACTGACGTGGCAAGCCACGTAGGACTTTTTTCTCCACCTAAGCAAGCCAACTAGGACTAACACTACATGAAATATAATTTTTTTGACAACTTTTAGTGGCGACTTGAAAAACTTGTCACAAAAGGTGATAGCTTTAGGAATAACATTAATAGTTGCCACTGAAAATAATATTAAAAAATTTATTTATAATAAATAACTCTATGTATTTTTATTTATTTATACAACACTATAATATAATTATTAACACTTTTAATATATTAGAAATGAGTATTCATGTTAAATAGTAACACTTTTAATAAAAATTATTGTTAAAAGTAGAAATAGTAAAAATTACACTTTTAATTCATGTAAAAATAGTAACACATTTTATTAGTAATAGTTAAAAATACATGAAGTTAGCAATAACTTCTAATAAAAAATTATTATATATAATAAATAACTCTATGTATTTTTATTTATTTATACAACACCAACGTATAATTATTAACACTTTTAATATATTGGTATAGTAATTATATATGTTCAAAGTACTCTTAAATACTTATTAGCAATAATTATAAGATCACACATAAAATTTGAATATACATACAGACAAAACAAAATAATCAGTGGCAACACAAAACAGTTTCTTTACTGTTTTTACTTTTACAATATTTTTTCTTAAAAGTATTACTATTTTTACATGAATACTCATTTTTTATATATTAAAAGTGTTGATAACTATATTGTAGTATTGTATAAATAAATAAAAATATATAAAGTTATTTATTATAAATATTTTTTTATATCATTTTCAGTGGCAACTATTAATATTGCTCCTAAAATTATCACCTTTTGTGGCAAGATTTTCAAGTCGCCGCTAAAAGTTGTCAGAAAAAATTATATTTCTTATAGCGTTAGTCCTAGTTGGCTTGCTTAGGTGGAGAAAAAAGTTTCACGTGGCTTGCCACGTCAGTTAAAAAAAGTGTTGTTAACTTTAGGGGTATTTGTGGTCTTATACTTGGACGACGAGGGTATTTTTGATACCAAAATATAACGGAGCATATATGTGGTCTATTTCGCATAGTTCAGGGGAAATTTTGATCCTTTTCTGTTAATTCAATAGAATTTGGTTTCAAAGTTAGATTTCGAATATTTTATGGCGATAAATCGCTAACCATAATTTATTCAATTTCGACTTATATATATACTCACATGATATAGAATTATGACTTCGGCTTTTAATAAACGTCACAATTATATCATACTAACACCTTACCCATGTAAATATATTCAAAAGAAAGTAAAATAACTCCCGTTGTGAATATATTACACACAAAAAAAATATTTCAATCAAAATAGAATAGTCAAAATTTCATCGTCTAAATAGCTAATTTTGCACTAATACTATTATATATCTTGGCTAGTTTTATAATAATAATAATATGTTTGAATTTATATGTAAATATATACTTTAGTATGGTATTCGGTATTTTTTAAATTATTTTTTTATATAAATAGTAAATACCATATCAAATAATAAAATATTTAAGAGCATATTAAATACCATAATATTAAAATCATGGTATCAAAAATTTCAATTTGATATGTTATTCAGTATATACCATAACAATGTCACCCGTACCTTCAGTATTTAGGTGATAAAAAAAGTGATGGAAAATGCCCATAATAGTAAAAAAAATAACAATTTTGTAAGGCAAAAAAAAATTCCAAGAAATCATAAGTATTGGGCAAGTTATGCCTCAGGGCATACGTTTATGCAAGTAATGACTCAAAGTATAAGTTCAATAGCATGAACTTGTGCCTTGGACATAAGTTCAGTAGCATGAACTTGTGCCTTCCAGGAGTAACCTGTGTTTGACGATATTTTTTTTTTAAATATCAAGAGCAAAATTTTGCCAAGCAAATTAAATAACATTTAACTTATGCCTCCAGATAAACATTCTCTAAAAAAAATTTATCTATCAAAATTAAGTTCTACCTAAGAATATTTTGAATAATAAAATTTTATTAAATAGATGATAATGATAAAAGTTAAAAATGGAAACAGTCGGTACAAAAATCCATTATCACGCTAACTTAAAAAATAATCCATTTCTGTCTCTCCCGAAATAGTCATTATTCAATTGCTATATTATATATAGTAGCTAGGAAAAAATAATTGTATAATTTGGAATCCTAATTTTTAATGAATTTCTCCAGATCAGGATTAGGTTGGTTATGTTTTTATCTGGGACATAACTTAATCTAATTATTATCTGATTTTTATATTAGAAAAAAAGAAAAAAAAATTACTCCAAATTAAATAAATCAGATAAATTCATTCAAAACCCTAAAGTAAAATTACTTTCAATATGATTTATCCATCCTCTACATAAATTAATCGCTAAACAAATAAACTTATATTAAATAATCTAATTTAGATCTATACTGACGGATTTTAATATGAATTGTGGTTCATTTTTATTTAGTTTAGCATTGCCGTAAGAGATTTTGATTTTCTTTGACTGATTAGGAATAATTGAACTCCAAAATTTTTTGCTAATAAACATAGTTAATTATTAATTTATTTAGAAATACAGTTCAAACTTCAAATAATGTCAATAATATCCATGTATTTCAGGAATCACAGTGTCATATAACAAAATTACTCACTTGTGAGTGACTGGAAAAAGAAAAAATCAACAATTGCATTACCTAATTACATTACTTTACTATAATTAGTGACAGAACTAAGGTAAAAACATGTATTAATCAACTATATCAAGTGAATTACGTGAAGATACATGTATATATATATATATATATATTTTTTAAAAGCTGATATGGATAAAATTTTTATTAAAATGCACCTTTTATTATCTAAAAGTAGAAGTTTTTGCACTATCAATCATAAAAAGTTTGTATTTTCATACCTCATGTTTAATAAAAGTATAACTGCGAAATATGTACTATTATTGCATATGTTTATTACTTAATTATGATTGACTACTACTATATATTATTTTTTTGGTAATAAACTGTGAAATATTACCATCACCAACAAAACTGTACAAATACAAAAATTTACATTACAAACTCCAAAACAAAAACAACCAAACTACTTTACTCCTTACTAATTAAACTATCTATCCATTCCCTACATCTTCTAGTTTTCCTTGTGCTCCCAATACCATCCAATCTTATTTTGATTTCCTGTTTGATCTGCACAGCAGCGTAGCTGGGATTAACTTCCTTTTTCCCTGAAAATCCTCCCATTTCTAACTCTCCAAGTATGATAGATAGCTGCACTCCATACTGCAACAACTATTTCCTTCTTCCCCTGTCTCCATTCCATTGTCTTCTTTTGATCCATCTTACACATTCTTTAACATTTAGACTAGGCAAACACATCTCCAGCCATCTAGCTAAATGTCCCAACACTTCCTTAAACCATAAACATTCAACAAATAGATGAACATGAGTTTCCACTTCCTCTTGTGAACACAGACAACAATAAGTAATATCCACTCTAATATTCAATCTTACCATTCTATCCTTTGTAAGTAATCTGTTTTGGTGTGCCAACCAAAAGATTACTCTATGTTTAGGCATCATAACAGAGTTCCATATTAAATCAGCACCTGCCAGCTTGTTAAGTTCACCCAACATTACAACATAGCTTCTATATATTATTATTGTTACTTAAATTTTAACTTTTAAAGTCGAACTATTTGATTTGATTAAAAAATCAAGTGCTTATAAATTATGTGAACTTGATCTACTAATTTAGGTTCCTAAAGATATTAAAAATTAGATCAATACAATTAATGTATAAACCATAAAAATAAATAATATCACTATGATGATTCTTATAGTAGAGTGAAGAAATTGAATTTTGTTGTTTTTAGAGGTGAAAATTTATTTAATTTTATTTTTAATTATTTAAAATTTTAATTCTAATTAGATCACAATTCTCTTTTATCCTTTTCTCTAGTCAAATGTTTCTAAAAAAATGAATTATATTTGTGAATGATTGACAATTTGAAGATAAAAAACTGTTCTTGCATCGAAATTTGAGAAAAATTAGATAGTTAGATTCAATTTTTCTTTTTTTGTGAATTTCTTAATTTTTTGCCAAGAGAGGATTTTTTATTATATCAAGTCTTAAAGCCAGTCATTATCAAAAAAGAATTTTAAACTGAAAAAAAATTAAATTTTTAATATAAATTTTAAACTTTTAGATAAGATTTTTAATTAATAGAAGGCATATGAACAAATAAACAAAGTTTAGGGGCAACAATAACATTATCAGGAAAAATAAGTGGATTATGAAATCAGCCAGCATAATTCCCAATGACTCCCATTGTTAAAAACGCCCAACTACCTACTCCCCTGTCCCTACCTCAGCTCATTCATCTCCTGTCGCTTCTTCTCTCACCAGTTGTTGCCTGTTTGGTGAATACCCACAATTCTTTTCCCTTAAGCTAATTTCCCACATTTCCTACTCTCAGATCTGTCTTTTTCTACTCAACTATATACCGATCAGGTGTTTGTATAATTGTGTAAGAGAGTAGTCCTTTGTTTTACTTTGGATTGTAAAAAACAGAGTAATATGGCGAGGAAGAAGATCAGAGAGTACGATTCCAAGAGGCTTCTCAAGGAGCATTTGAAACGCCTTGCTGGCATCGATCTTCAGATCCCCTCTGCTCAAGTACTCTTTTTTTATTTCAACTATTCCTACATAACTATGTTATTGATCTGTTGCTATCGAATTGTAATGGAAGTTTCTGTTATGAGTTCTTCTATTGATCTTTTGCAAATGGGTTTTTGATCTATGCGTCTTTTTCTTATCTGGGTGCTTGCTTTTCTTTTATCAGTTCAGCTTGAATCTGCTGTCCCCTGCTTCCTTTTGTTCCTCAGTATTTTCTTATTCCCTATTTTTTATGTAGTTCCGACCATTAAGGTTGAATTATTGCTTCGCCTTTATGACGAATACATTGTGCTTCTGAACTTCCCTAGAGGTCATGATCTATTTCCCATTGCAAAAGAATGATCCTTTGGTTTGTGCGGCGGAGCTAGGTGGTTTGCTGGAAATTTACACTGTGTATTCAAGGTGAAACGTATTTTTATGTATATATAGTAGATGTTGAATCACGATGGCTTCTTTGTTTGATCACGTTCTTATATTTTGAGTTCCCGGTGAAAATCTGGGCCTGACTACTGCTTTGTGGAGCCTTTCGTTGACTAGACAATCGTGACTTGGAAGAGTGCTCATCTACCTATCATAGATTTACTTGGAAAGCACCTCTTAAGCTACCATAGAGTCCTTTAATTAAAATGAGAACCACTTTAAAAGCTGAAAGAAACCGGTGTGCATCTGTTTTTTGGTACAGGAAAATACTTTACATGAATATGTGATATTTAGTTACAAAAAAATTTTCCAAGTTGATGATTTGAAATATGAAAGATCATTTCTTGTCATTTTTCCACATCATTTTTCTTGCCAGAATTCTCATATAGAATTATTTGGTTTTTAATAGGTGACAGAATCTACTGATTTTACCGAGTTAACAAACAAAGAACCATGGCTTTCATCAACTAAGTTGGTTGTAAAACCAGACATGCTGTTTGGTAAGCGTGGAAAGAGTGGCTTGGTAGCATTGAATCTGGATCTAGCAGCAGTTGCTGAGTTTGTAAAAGCACGACTTGGTGTGGAGGTGAACAGAGGGTTAAGTGTTTTGAAATCTTTTACTGCTTCTTATGTGTTATAGTCATCTTACATGTGAATTTGTTTCTAGGTTGAAATGGGTGGCTGCAAGGCACCTATAACAACATTTATTGTTGAACCATTTGTTCCCCATGACCAAGAATATTACCTTTCCATAGTCTCTGAAAGGTTGGGGTGCACAATTAGCTTTTCAGAATGTGGAGGCATTGAGATTGAAGAGAACTGGGACAAGGTTAGTTGGTCCAAAAAGTTTACTCTTTTCTCTCCTCTAACAACTATTTGTTAGGTTTTGTTTTTGTTTTTTTGACAAAACTGGTTAACTCTATTTATTCTGGTAATATCCAGAAAGTCAACTTTTTATTTTTCTGTAATAACAAGATTTTATTTTGTTTCTATAACATAACAGGTCAAGACAATTTTCCTTCCAACAGAGAAACCTATGACCCTAGAGGCATGTGCTCCACTGATTGCTACTCTGCCCTTAGAGGTGATCTAAAATTTTGTTTTTTGTTTTATACTTCTGTTTTCATTTTAGTCATCAGACTCGATCGAGCCAGCATTAGTCTGGGAATGCTTTTCTTAGCTCAAGGTCTTGGATAACATCCATTAAAAAGTGTGTTATCATATTGTGCATTGCTGGTAATTCTTAAGGATTATTATTTTAGGTTGTATTATTGTGTATCTGTTATTTTCAATATTTAATTATGAGGGAAATTGTTTATATATTGGTCTACCTATTGCTGCTTTCACATCTGTACTGATTAATATTTTGATTTCGAAGATTAAAACACTTGACTACTAACATCTCATCAACCATCATGATACTTAACCTAAGTTTCTGGTTGACTCAGGTTCGGGGAACGATTGGCAATTTCCTAATGGGTGTTTTTAGTGTGTTTCAAGGTATGCCATGCTTTACGACGAGACATCTTTCTAGCATGCATTTATGGTATACTTTTCTTTTTCTTTTATATTTTGGTCCTATCTTTTAGATAAGTGCCAGTGACTATACGTGGAAAACATAATTTACTTTATTGTCATATAAGCAGATGAAGATGAAATTAAACTTCCTGTTGGTTTATGTTAAACTTGACCTGTTCTTAGGAGCTAGTTTTTTCATTAAATTGAAATAGTTTTTTTCACATCATTTTTCTCAAAAATATTATTTCATTGATTATGCAACATTGTTGCTTTGTCTTTGATATTCCCCAGATCTCGATTTTAGTTTCATAGAGATGAACCCTTTTACGCTTGTAAATGGGGAGCCTTACCCATTGGATATGAGGGGAGAGTTGGATGACACAGCAGCCTTCAAAAATTTTAAGAAGTATGTGTTTTCACTTGTTTTCCACATGTTGAAGGGCCTGTTCTCGCTTTACTTTTTTTTCTTTCTCTTCGGAGCGTCTGAAGAAGAAACGTAGTGAGTATTTCCGGATTTATTAAACAGTTTGCTATTGTCTCATCCTCTATGACTTGTCAGGTGGGGAAGCATCGAGTTTCCTCTGCCCTTTGGAAGAGTTTTGAGCCCTACCGAAAGCTTCATTCATTCTTTGGATGAGAAAGTAAGTTCAGTTATTTGTCTCAACCCAAGGGTGTTTGATGCCAGAGTTATCAGATTGACTTGTTTATTCTTGTTGAAAAATTATTTTGTTAGAGAAGAAACTTTATCTTGGATTTACTGTCATGAACTATTCTGGAAACCGAACTACTGGAGGAATTTTATGCATTGCTTTCGAGATCCACTATAATCCAAGAAAATTGTGTCCTTAACAGTGTTGAATGGTTTATCAGTGATAATTTACATTACTCACCATTTATTCTGAGATGAAGGCATTGCACCATATGGACTTGCGGGCTGGGGGATAGATAGTCTCTGGGAAGTCATCTTTTCTGAGATGCTGCTTGAAAATTTTCTAAGTCTTGAATGTTTTTGAAGGTTAAAAAGATTTATCCTTGAACATTGATGGCAGGCTATCATTCCTGCCAAGCTTTTCGGTCTTCCTGATGATACTTGCTCTACTGGAAATGGAGCATATTACCTGCAGCCTTTCTGTTAATTCTGTCTTGTCTTGACATCTTGCAGACTAGTGCCTCCTTAAAATTTACAGTTTTGAACCCAAAAGGCCGTATCTGGACAATGGTGGCTGGAGGTGGTGCAAGTGTTATATATGCTGATACAGTAAGTATATTCAGACCTTGCGATGCAACAACTTGATGCGAGGAAGCATTTTCTATCTTGTCATTATACCTCCTGCATTCAATGTCAACACTTATAGCTCACTGTTTATATACTCTGTTTTTGATATCTTAACCAGGTAGGGGATTTAGGCTATGCCTCTGAGCTTGGTAACTATGCCGAGTATAGTGGAGCTCCAAATGAAGAGGAGGTTCTGCAATATGCTCGAGTAGTTCTAGATGTATGAACTTGACTGTTCTCTCTCCTGGTCAACATGCCTATGTGGTGTTTGTCCTATTTTAACTTAACCGGTGTTTGCTTTGATGTTTTCATAGTGTGCTACTGCTAATCCTGATGGCCGTAAGAGAGCTCTCATTGTTGGAGGTGGTATTGCTAACTTCACTGATGTTGCTGCTACTTTCAATGGGATTATTCGGGCTCTCAGGGAGAAGGTTGGCTGTGCGCTATTATTTACACTAAAAGGATTTTACTTTTCCTATAGATAAAGGCAGTAAACTATGTTTTTCGTTTAAATCCGAACAGGAAGCCAAGCTAAAAGCGGCTAGAATGCATATCTATGTACGGAGAGGTGGTCCAAATTATCAGACTGGTCTAGCAAAAATGCGTGCCCTAGGAGAGGAACTTGGAGTTCCCCTTGAGGTATGAAATCACACTTGGCAAAATATTTTTTCCCTCCTTTATTTTAGGGTTACTGTGACTACAGTCCCTGAATTTCGATTATAGCATGTAATCCTTTTAACAATTTTAACACACATCACGAAAACTTGTCATAGAATGGAAAAACTAACAATGGAACGCTGCAACTATTATGGTGGAAGTTTTACATGAAAACTAGTGCTTGTAATATTAATTGAATGACTAACGAATGAAATCTTCGATGCTCATTGCTCAGTACTCGCCGATCAGAGCATCCTGAAAACGGAATGTTCAGAAAAAGGTTTATGTGCCAATGAAACTTGAGGATTGAAGTTGTTGAAAATTTTTGGATCAAAGAACTTGAGGATTAAAGTTGTACTAACCTATGTTGCTTGGATATACGGGTGTGGATCTAGATGTTGGGTTTGTCATCATATAGATTACAGGATTCAGGGGTACGACTAATGAATATATTACAATAATTTATATGGCAATCAGGTATTTAAGAGATGATGAATGTAATTTGACTCGTTTCCTACTTAATTAAATGACGAAGGATTATTGTGTAATTATTTTATTTTTAATGCTTAATTAAATGACAACAATTATTATGTAATTATGACTTAATGATTTAGTGCTGGATACGGATTGCATTTTAGGAGGATCCTTCATAGGTGTGAGGATCCAAGCAACACAGATACTTACCATATGACACAGAAGAAAGGGATGTAATTCTGCATCTCATACTGTATCTGAATTTGCTTTTATTTGATCATAGGCATTTTCTTTTTCTTGTTGCATCTTCCCAACTACTCATTTAGCCCAACCATGGTGATGTTAATTGTGGTTACATTCATAAGTAGTTTGGTCCATCTTTATTCCATTTCATATATAACTGAGGATCATTTGAGGCATGACATCTAGACTGCAACAGGTTCCAGTTTGAATCTAGGAACATGAACATCCAAAGATGCTCTTACCTGTATTGTAAATACCATATGTGCCTATTTCCTAAATTTTCAGATCCGAGGAAAGTAAGAGATAAGGTATATAATTGGTGTCGATTCTGCTATTGCAGGTTTATGGACCAGAGGCTACAATGACGGGCATTTGCAAACGGGCAATTGATTGCATTATGTCTGAAGCATAAGTGCCAAATCAGAATTGTGCTGCATTCTTGAAATTTCCTGCAATTAAGAAGAAACTTTGTTGGATTTTTCATTTGCCTTCTGATGTTTTGTTTAAATTGGGACCTTGAAGAATAATTGAGATCTTTTTGTGTTACCTGGCAATTTTACACTTCTCCAAATTAAGTAGAATTTTATAGTGAAAAATTTGGTGTATGTAGAGATGCACCACAGTCCACTAGTGGAACTGCACGAAAGCATGTGCGTGTTCAAGCAAACACATTTCTTAAACTAGCAAACAGTGGGAATCCAACATCCTCCAAGGACACAACTTCAAATCCTATAATAATACTAATTGTGTCTGCTGCGTTTGTAGGTGATCTTACTATAGTATTACTTACCCCGCTACATGAACAATAACTTTGATGGCGTAGCCTAGAAGAAACGTAAATTATTTGCATGCCTTTTTTCCCATTCATAGATGAATTATTTGTGGCATCGTATTTTACTAAGTTAAAGTTGATTTAATGCAAATTGAGATGTAACTGTTTCAGTGAAGGGATGATATGCAATATTAATTTTATGGGGGCGGAGAGAGAAGGGGGAGAGGCGAGCCACAGATTAAGAGAGATTATCTTCTTTTTTAATTATAAAATATAATTATAAATAATAATTATTTTAAATGTTTGCAGTTAGTTTCTCCGTTTTAAAATAACTGGTGTTTTAATTTTTTGATTTATTTTAAAATAAGTGGTGTTTTACATAATCAAGAACATTAATGTTCTTTCAATTTTACCCTTATTTAAATGAAGAAAGTTTTACATAATCAAGAAAATATTTAAAGAGTTTGTTATGAAATAATAAAGAAAGAACAAGAATATTGTAGAGAAGAGAGAAAGAGAGAAGTTTTTTATTTCTATTGATGAGATGAAATACAATGAAGGAGAACCCTCTATTTATAGGGACAATTCCTCCTAACTTTTCTCCAAAAGATAGACTTCCATTATAATATAAACATATGTATCCACTACAATATAAATACTTTGATAGACATTCAATATAATACAAATATATTTATAATAGAGTTATATTTTTTTCAATATATTTATTAAGGGCAAGTGGATAAAATTTACTTTCTAGAAATAAGTATTTTTTTAAGTGGTGTGCCCAAACTAAAAATATCATTTATTTTGAAACGAGACGTAATAAATACATAATATAAGTGTATACTCCATACGTAAAATTTCTTAATTAAAACTTGCCTCACTTTTTCTTAAATTTTAAAACTTTTTTATCCTTGTTTATTT
Organism: Datura wrightii; assembly: GCA_035772735.1. Taxonomy (NCBI): domain Eukaryota; kingdom Viridiplantae; phylum Streptophyta; class Magnoliopsida; order Solanales; family Solanaceae; genus Datura; species Datura wrightii. Next base: position 40,384,292 of record JASDFA010000014.1, read on the forward strand.
GGTACGAGTATAAGGTATAAATAATTTTAGTATTAACTTTTGGATAGATTTATCTCAATATTTGATTGACATAAAATAAATAACTTATTTCAAATTTAGTTATTTAAAAATTATAATATTATTTTTATCTTAAAAAAATCAGAATAACTAATCCCGAAATATTTATTTCGGAATAAGTTATTTTTTAACTGCTCATACCTTTCGGACTTAGCATTCGCCTGTCACCCGTAATCCAAAAAGATTGACCTCAATAATGTTCGCAATCATACTTAGTTCAGGATCTCCCTACTTATATGTAGGAGGAGCTACTGCCTTCCTTCTAATCGGTTCGAAGAGAAAAAAATAAAATAATAAAAGTTCACTTTTATTGGTGCTCCTCTGATGTGTATATTGGAGGGAGAGCCACGCTAGCTTCCTAAACAAGATTTTCTATAAAATAGAGACTGAATTTTTTCTAACCGTTGCTTGAATGAAGACACCCGATTGATTCAACTTTCTCAAATGCCCACCGCCGACTCTTCTCCTTTAGGGTCTGAATTTTTCGTGTTGTTTCAGTCGTTGTGATTAAAAAAATGAATGAATATTCTTTTGGAAAATATATAATAATACACCTACGACAGGAAAGTCAAGGTGAGTCTTCTGGGTGGACGTATCCAGCCGAAATACCCCTTAATTTAATTCAATGGCCAACTTTCTGGAAAGCCCCTCCTCATTTGAGAAAGCCGCTCCCCATTTTCCATAACTTATCTTCCCTCCAAACTTTGCAACTTCTTCTCCAGCCGCTTCAATGGTTACATAAATCCTCCATATCTTTTACTTTTATCCTTTTGCCACTTAATTTTGTGAAGCAATGTCTATTTGGTTGACTCGTTTTGTTTAAAGTTTCAGGAAAAACAAGCTTCAAGTAGTGGGGCATCATCATCATCATCCCAACCGCAACCTCAACTACAACCTTCATTAGATGATTGTTTGAAGCTGCTCAGAGGAGAAAGGGATGAGCAGAGGTTAGCGGGTCTACTTCTAGTTACCAAGTTTTGCGATAAAGATGACCACACTGCCATTCGCAAGGTTTATGATGCCGTAGGACCTCAATTCCTCCACCGGCTTCTTCGAACTGGTAAAGGGCGTAAAGGGTCTATTTGTGCAGCGAACTTTTAGCATATGAATTGGTAGTTAAGTGTATCAATGGATAATCCAGTGGCCAAGAGGTCACAATTTTATTCTCAGGTGGCCTCACCGTCATTGCTTTCCATTGGGGTTTTCCCTACTCCCTGTAAACTATATGCAAGGAAAAATTGTAGTCAGGTGTCTTTCTTTTTCTCTTTTGGGGCAAAGCTAGCAAGCTTGCACTTTTAGAATGCAAGGTTGCTCCCACTCGATCCTCAAGTTTGTATTTAGGGTTCGTTGTCCTGATTTGCCTTAAAAGATAAATTACGTACCAGTTTGCGATGAAATGACCTCAGTTATAAGGCAATATGTAGAGGATTCAAGTTGCGGCCCTCAGTTAGTTTGGTATTGAGTTGCGGTTTGTTGATTAGATGGAATTTTAATCTGAAATTGGTTCTTTATAGGAATGGGGAAAGGAACTGATGCCGGGGGAGATAATCGTGATGCCTACTTGCAGTTGTCAATCACAGTTCTTGCAGCATTTTGTAGAGTTCCCCAGATTGCAGCTTCTGAAGATATGGTTACTAAGATTCCTCTCATTGTTGAGACAATGTCCAGAGAGTATGTTTTCTGGCAAATCATTTTGTTGGCAATTTCAGTTCTGTAGTTTATGTTGCTGTTATTAATTGGTGAGAGATTCTTTAGTAAATGCACGGTTGGTTTCTGTTGTTTCTGGAGTAGTTTATGTTATTGTGGTAGAGAGCTCAGTGATCCAGTGAGATGTTACTGTGTGGTGCATTTGCTTAATTACAAGTACATTTGCCTTCTCCTTTTCTCCTTCCAAATGTGTAACATTTGGCGTTTTGTTTACTCTTCCAGAGTAGGATCACCTATCATTGAAGAATGCTACGAATATTTGTTTTTGGTCTCAATGGCCAATGAAGAAGGGGTTAAAACCTTGTACAAATCTGGTGGTTTGAATGTGCTAGCTTCACAAATGATGATTCTACCAGATGGTATTTACTTTAATCATGTGAAACATGTTACTTTTCTATGGATCACAGTGTCACCTTATCGCTACAAGCTTTCCATTGTCTCTACATAGATTCGACCTGATTTTGTTTCTGAATTTGATCCTTCCTTATTTTAAAATTGTTTTCAGGTTCTCATATGATTGAACTTTCTATGAAACTTGTGCAAATCATTATCATTAAGCTACCGTCAGAAAATGTTTATCATGAGCATCCAACTGACCTGTCAATGGTGGTGAGTCTACCAGAACTGAGTCCCTCTGATAAAGTTTTTTTGGTGCACTTGCTGAATGCTCAATTTACAGCATATTAAGCGTTTTCATGTATCTCCGTCTACACAAATTTTTACACCAAATTTATATGCTATATTTGTTTGTGGTAGGTGGCTGCAGTGGCAAAGCAGTTTGCTGTACTGCAGAATGCACTGAAGTTTGAAGCACTTCACCTTCTATCAGCTATCCTGTCCAACAGATATTCAGTATGTTAGTTACTTCATTTTAAGCACATTTATCTGTACTTTTGGTGCAGTATGGTCATGTATCCTGAAGTTACCAATTTAAAAAAAAAATCTGGTCATGTATCCTGACTAACACCCTATCAACTATATTAAAAATTTCAAAATCCTCAGTTTTATGATTATCCTTGTTTTGGATAGTCAATAGACTGATTCATTTGTAGTTATCAGTACTATATTTGCTAGCAGTCCCTTCTCCATCAGGCAACTTCTCTAGCTTTATTCTTTATGTCTAGAGAAATTCCTTATATTTTATTTATACATATTAAAAAGAAAGCTTCGAAATGAATGTATTGGAAATACTGGCATATCCTTAGAAATAGCATTGTGAAAGAGTACAGTGGAAAAAACCAATTAAAATGCATGGTTATATATAGAATGAAAATTGATAAATAAACCGATTGATGTAGCACAGTCCTACTTATTGGGATATGCTCCTAGTGATCTTCTACAATATACAGTTGACCATTTGAAGAAGGTTTGATACATTTTATCTTGCATTCAGTTATAAGTTCCTTGTTTTCCTTGAACCCCATATATTCTCCTTTTGTCATATCTCTATCGTTTGGAATCTGACTGGCTTTTTATACACAATTTGTAGGCACCTGTATATGATGCTCTTCGCTTAATGGAAAATGACGTTTGGTCGACAAACATGCGGATTGGTGTTGTGGCTATCTTGCAAAATCGAGTTGGTATGTTAACATTTGTGTATAAATGTATTTCCTTATCCATTTTGCATAAATTCATCAACTTTAAATATAGTAACATTTTTTTCATTTTCCCTGTATCAATGACAAAGATTTTAATATCGGAAATCAGATGTCGCATTAGTTATGCGGAGTTTCATATCGGAACTAAACACTGTATTATTTATTTAGCAGTTGCGTTGGTAACACAGAGATTTATGTTACGAACCAACTGTTGTTTAGTTATGCAGAACTGTATTTTGGGATTAAGTGGACTAATAAACCCATCCGTCAATGTTTAGGATCAAATGTGCTTTATGAATAGCCCTTACTATAAGAAGGTTAAGTTTCATTTTCACTTGTTTTGCTGTCCCTTCCATTTGATATTGCTCTATATTTTTAGAGAAAATTAGTTGTTGAGTTGTTGGAGTTGGAGGGCATATCACCCATATTCTTGTTCATTAATTGTTGTGTCAAACTCTCCAGTTGCCACCTCAATGGCAATTGTGCCTTTTGGTCAATATTAAGTTGCTTTGACCCCCCCCCCCCCCCCCCCCCCCCTTTTTTTTTTTTTTTTGGGGATGGTAATTCTCCTTTCTCCTCATTTCTATGCAGCACCTTCACATAAGCTTCAGGCTCTTGTTCTGGCTGAGTCTGTCATATCTATTGTCGGTGAAGGGTGGCTTATTGGGGAGATGAACTTAACTGGTTCTCAGGATTCCCTGCCTGCTGACAGGTAAAACAGAAATTCATGGTGTTGAATTTGTCTTCCTCTTGCTCAATTTGCCTCCTTCCTGGCTTATCTTTGAGTTGGGACGTGGAAACAATTAAGTGTCTTTGCATCTCTTCAGGTGTATTCTGCTTGTTTTGGAGTCATCAAGGGTTGAAATTGCTGTTCTTCTAAATGACCTGGCATACTTAAAATATGAAGCCTCCAAGGCGTCCTCAAATAGAGAGAACATTCTTGTGAAGCAGAGGAATCTTGGTGTAGCCTTCTCTTTGGTTGAAAAAATAATTAAACTTATTTCCAGTTTTGGTGGAGAAGGTATGTGACAATGTGATAATATTTGTGTGGTACAAAAATATTTCTTATATTTTCTGATACTTTTCAGAAAAATATATTACTGAAAAAATTAACATGGAACCCGATTTATGCCGGTAACAGTTAAAATTTTAAAAACTGAGGTCATCTCCAATTGCACTACCCTTTACCGTCAATATTTGTCAAATAGGAAGCCTGATTCTGGGACAGAGGGTGTGTTTCATTTTCATGTTATGGTGTGCTGTTATATCTTGGTCCAGCAGTAAAGAAAGATGTTAGGAGGCGCCTTATGAGCTGATTAATTAATGAAAATCATTTGCAGAGTCAACTGTCAATGCAGTTATCAGTGAGAGCACTTTAACAAAAATCATTTCTGGGCTCAATGAGACAATTGGTGTTGTTTTGGACTATCTACGAGATGCTAAGGTACTATTTTCCATCAGTACATAGGAGAATATTATAGCAAGTCTCATGCAATAATGATTCTTCGCAGGAACATGGACAGATGAAAGGGAATGATCTTCTAGCAGCAGTGCGAGTAATTGGAAAGTATGAATCTCACCTTTCCTTCTGTGTGGATGTTGAAAAAATAAAAGTAGAAAAACTCCGGCTGCATAAAAAATAGTCCCTGAAAAAACTGTTGATTTTAGCACTGTAATTATTTTCAACCATACCCGTCTTTACAGGTGATATTCTTGGAGAAAAATTAAGCCTTCCTATGAACAGATTTAGCAAAATCTGTGCTAGACAGTTTTCTAGTTTTCCGTTCTTCAAATTGGGATCAATTGCTGCTTCTGCTTGTGTTTGAAGGCTTTGTTGTAGTTGTTCTCTTCAATGCTTTTCTGCTATTGTGAGTTAATATTTTTTACTTGTATGTACTTGTTTCTCTTTTCTTAGGATATATTGGGTCATAACTATATCTGTTGACAAGTTTTTTTCCTGATTTCCTGTTCATTCAAATAGGATATTCTTTTACTTCTAATTCAACTTCCTATTGTAAATGGATGCAATTGCATATCTGTGCGTTGATGACTTGAACTACAAGTCCTGGTTTCATCTGCTAGCTGGAGAGTTGTGGATATTTACTGCCATCTTGAAATTTGTTAGGAGATGGATTTTAATTGGTTTCCAATAAAGGCCTGGTGCCATATTAATGTAATGGAGATTGAATTTGGCCATATTTGCGATTGGAGTTTGATTTTGTGTGAATCAAATACCTGGGAAATATTATTAAGATGTGTTTTACATTATTACACTGAGCCCTATTTGTAGACACTACATTATAATCCCTTTTCACGTAGGACACTATTTACAATTCTATTTCTATTTTAACACTCTCCCTCAAGCTAGTTACAGATGTACTGAGCTTGTTACGGATGTAACTAATACGAAGACCGGTGAGCGACTTGGTGAAAATTATCTCCTGAGAGTATCTTTTTTATGATAAAGTGACAGTCAATTTCAATGTGCTTAGTTCTCTCGCGAAATACCGGATTCAATGCAATATGAAGGGCTTGATTATCGCACACAAGTTCATACACAAGTTCCATCTGATGGATTTCTCCAAATTTTAGTTCTTCGAGCAGCTGTTTGATCAACCATTACTTTCATTTCAAAAAGATGCTCCTAGGCATGAGTTTCGAGGAAAGAGTCTAAAAATTCTTTCCGAAGTCTCTCTTGCTTTCTGATGGCCTCTCCGTGGTTACAACTTAGTTTATTCATCAATCATTCATCTGGGATTGCTTTAGAAACTTTGTTTAGATTATAGTTCCAATTTTAATATGATTAGCATATTTTTTTCAACTTAGGCGAGAAATCTTGACATTACAGAAGTCAAAGATCATGTAGAGGTATGGTACGAGTTGGTGGAGCGCAAGAAATTTTTTGACAGTAAGAGGAATCTTAGCCAGAAAGTCTATGTACTGGATCTGCATTTTACTGTGCAAATCTTCTGAAAGTAGAGGGAATGAACTCATTAGGTGGAAGTCAAGGGATCACACTTCCTTTTGTGCAAAAAAATTCAACACCTATGGCACGTTTCATCATCTTGGTAGTAGTTCAAGGTGGTGAGTGTGGGGCTGTGATTATTCTTCCTGAAATTGCATTCAGTGTGGGGTGGACTATCGCCTTAAAGATCAAAAGGTTCTTAAACAGTGAGCCCAGACCTATACAGAGACCGGTTTTTGCAGTGAAGCAACCAGATTGAACCACAACTATCTAGATGCTTTCATAATGATAAATGTAAAGGGAAAGGGGACTCAAACTCATCTTCATCTACATCCCATCCTATTGTAGTAGACGACCCAGAAATCTCTGATCAGGATGTGCTATCCAGATGTTTGGTTGGGAGTTTAAGGAATCGAAGGAGCTACCCCTCTTTGGCGGATGTTCGTTGATCGACTAATAACATATGGAATGCATTCCCAGGGTTACATATGAATGACATGCATGGCATAAGAATTTTGTTTGAATTTCCTTCAAGCAGGACAGCTGAACATATCAGAGTTGGGGAATGAAAATGCAGAAACCAAGTGATGAATTTAGAATAGTGGTCGCCAACAATAGGTTTTTTTCTGGCTGAAGCTCCACCTCGATTTGGTCTGGGTGAGGCTTTTGGGGGTTCCCCTCCATTTATGGTATCATGATATCTTCAAGTTGATTGTGATGGTGGTGGTGGTGGTGGGGGGTGGGCTTGAAGCCGAGGAGACTTCTCTAAGAAACCATATGAAGTGCGCTTGCATCAGACAAGGGACCTTTTGATTAGATCCCTAAAATTATTGAAATCGAAAAAATGTCACCGTCTACACTATTCTGGTGTGGAGGTGCAAGGTACCGGCAAGATGGGATCTGGTCGGACAAGGATCGAAGATAAAAATAAGGTCCAAAGAAAGTAGCTTTTTACCCGGGTCTTCAGCAGAGGGGGTACAACACACGTGACCGTTAGAACACGTGGAATCAACTTTACTTCAAATTCAAATCAAAAGAGGATTTTTCAAGGGGGCCAATCTTAAAAATGCTATGCCCTTAGTTGGGTCATTGGGGTCCAATATGCGGAATGTTAGAAGCTCAAAAATGGGTTTTAATATCAATCTTTCGAAAAGCTTTTCAGCTCTGACTATTAAAGATTACTCCATGGTGGATGAGATAGGAGCAAACCACTTGCTAAGTGCCATAGATATTCCTCCTCTCTTTATTACTATCCCCAAGATAACTGCAAACACTTCACCAGCATAGGGACCATAGTGATGCACATGCAGGGATTGCGAAAAGACGACATGGAGACAATTATGACGGTGGACATCGTCCTTTTTCTCCCATCACTTCTGATGCTTTGCAATTCTCAGATTTCGAAGAGCATAGGAATTGTCAGATTGGTTAACCTGAACCTCTGGACACTCAATTCCTAGATGCAGTGATGGTTGCATCTTCATGGGTCCACAAAAACATTCTTAAATTGAGCTAGTCATATGGTATTAATTTCCAGGGATGTGAGGAAGAAGCTCTGTCACTTTTCATGAATATTGACAGACAAAGGCAAGATAGGAGACTAGAAGCTGCTCCAGAATCAGCCTCTACATCCAAAAAAAAGAAAGGGATCTTGGAGATTCAAGATCTAGCTTTCAACATTAACTTCCCAGAACCAAGGACAAATTCACCAAATTCTGTCATCCATGAAAGTAAAAATTGTTTCTTGGAACTTTAGGGGATTGGACCAATGGGATAAGAGATCGGTAGTCAAAATGTTAATCGAAAAATGGAAGGCAGACATCTATTGTTTGCAAGAAACCACATTGGAGGGGGACATTAAAGGGTTCATGAAACAACTTTGGGGAAATAGATGGTAAAATTTGGATGCTTGGAAGCTAGTGGGCAGAATAGAATCCTTACTATGGGGGACAATAGGGTCTGAAAAGGAGATGTTATCAATATAGGGAGCTATACCATCACTTGCAAATTCGAGTTGCTTATGCAGATTTTCTCTTGGCATCTAACTGGGTTTATGGGACACAGAACAGAGTTGAAAAGAGGAGTATTTGGTGGGGAAGCTTCTGCTTCTAGGGCAATCCGCTCTGGACCTTGGGTCCTTTGTGGTGATTTCAACATAACAAGATTCATGGATGAGAGGAGAAATGGATTGTCTATTACCAGAGCCATGTCGGATTTCTCAAATTTTATTGAAGACCTGGAACTTTTGGATCCTCCAATGCTAGGGTTTATTGCACATGGACCAAGGAAAACTCTCAGATTGCCTCTAGAATTGACAAAATTACGTTCTACCCAGAATGGGATGAAAGTTTAGGTGCACCAGACAGTTAGTGCTCTCTAAACTTGCTTCAGATCATACTTCTATTGTTCGCAACTGTGGTGACCGGGAGAATCTAAGTCATATTCAAATTCGAAAATTGGTGGTTAGGTGTTGCAGAATTCAAGACAAGGTGGCTAAATGGTGGTCCTTTTTCAACATTCAGGGCCATCTGGATTATATTCTGGCTCAAAAACTCAAACTTCTCAAAGGCAAGATCAAAGATTGGGGCTCTTCTCAAGGAGATAATCTTGAATCCAGGAAAACATATTGCAAGAGATATCATGCAGACAGAAATCTAGAGTTCAGTGGCTGAAATAGGGGGACAAAAATACCAAATTTTTCCAAACAACTGCATCTGAATGACTATCGCAAGGAAAATCTATAAACTGACTTATAACTCTCACATGACAAGAAATGTCGGGTCTAGTTACTGTGAGATAATTCAACTTACCTACCAGGGCTATCTATATCTTCCAAGATCATTGAGTGGCTCACCCTTTCCTGGTCCATAGGCGTGCAAATGGGTCTACATCCCATCATTCATGTCTCCTCAAGAATGTCTAAGGCATACTTCCATTGTGAAATAACAATACCTGATTTGAACTAAGCAACCTCAATACCTATAAAATACTTTAGTCTGTCGAGGTCTTTAGTCTAGAAATGCAGATAAAGATGTTGCTTTAAATTTTGATACTATCCTTATCATTATCAGTTAAGTGATAACGATATCGTCAACATAAACTACCAAATAAATACACAAAATATGGAGCAAAATGTCGAGAAAACACAGATTGGTCAATTTCACTACGAGTCATGCGAAACTCCTAAATTAATGTGCTAAACTTTTCAAGGCAGGCTTGAGGAGACTCTTTCAGACTATGGAGTGACCGACACAATTGGCATACAAGTCTACTAGATTCCCCAGAGCTACAAGGCCAGGTGGTTGCTCCATATAAATTTCCCCCTAAAGGTCACCATGGAGAAAAACATTCTTAATGTCCGATTGATTAAGTGGCCAATTGCAGACAGCAAACATGGATAGAATAAGACGGAAAAATGCTATTTTAGTTAGGGGAGAGAGTATCACTGTAATCAAGTCCAAATATTTGAGTATACTCCTCGGCAACAAGGCGAGCCTTGATCGATAAACTTTTTTCTCCGGATCAATTTTGACTGCATAAACCTAACGATAACCAACAATAGATTTACCTGAAAAAAGAGGAATAAGCTCCTAATTACCACTTGCATGTAAAACAGACATCTAGTCAATCAAAGCTTGTCGCCATCGGGGATGAGAAAGTACTTCACTTGTAGACTTGGATGGAAACAACGCACAAAGATGATACAAAGACATAATTGGGTGATGAAAGACAATGACAACTTAAAAAGGTATAATGGGGGTTAGTTGTCACACCCCGCCTTGGGGGGTATGACTGGCACCTGGTGCCCTACTGGGACCTGAACTGCTGGACTGCTAAGCCTGGGCACCTCTGGTGCCTGGCTAGCTCTAACTCATATTTCTGGAAACAAAGGGCTATATAACGGCTGTAAACACAGCCCCCGGCCCATTGGCCTATAGCCTCCTGTACCTGTACTAACAGCTGACCAGAAACACATAAATTCAGGAAAACCTATGCGGGCCGACAAGGCCACCATGCTGTCTAGTTATCTATAACTCAATCATAACGTACTGAAAAGCTACGTGACCGGCAAGGTCACCACTACTGGCAAACTATGGCCCCACACGGCCATCATAATAGAAAGAAAGAGTACTAACAACTATACAACTGCACGGCCTCACACGACCGGCTCATCTGACCACAGGGAATATATACAGACTGCAAGCCTCTAGGAGTAGCAATAGAAATGATCGGGACAGGGCCCCGACCTACCCGTACTATACAACAAAAAGGAACTGAAGTACACCTTTGAAATTCAGCCTCCGGATGACAGGAGCTGAATACTCAACCGCTGACAGGAATCACGTAGTATCGCCTGCTCGTCTATGAGTACCTGCAGGCAAGTAATGCAGCGCCCCACCGGGCGTCAGTACCGCTGGTACTGAGTATGTAAAGCAATAACTGAAGCAAAGTCTGAAAACAACAATGTAACTGATAAACTGAAGTAGGAAGAATTAGATTAACTGCCTGATACTGTAAGTCATACCTTTTCCTCATTTACACTGGAAAGAAATAGAAGTCATACCTGGAGACATATCCCTCTACTGCTGATCTACTCGTGTCTAACATAACATGGCATAACATGAAATAGCATAACATGGCACACACAAACCTTACCCGGCCCCCATAAGCCGGGAGGTACAACCAGCACAGAATCTACACCCCTACCCCGGTCATCTCATCTCCTATAATGGCTGTAAGCATCCCGCCGGTCCCCTGGGTATGCACTTGGGCTCGCTGAGCCCCTGACTATAACTGTACCTGAGTCCGGAGGACTCCTGAATCAACACCCGGGCGTATCCGCTCGACGGGGGTGTATAAAAGCCGACCAAGGCAAAATATGGGGAAACTGGCATCCCATCTTCGTCCCCTGGGGGACGGCATGCCACTCCGTAGAGCGACGTATCCTCGTCCTCTGGCGGACGAGTCGATACAGCTATTAACCCTGGGGCGGTCATGGATGCTAGGTAGTCCAACCCAAACAATACAACGGTCTCAACTAGTGATACAATACTGTCTGCATATCTCACATGCTGAGGCTAATGGGGGTAAGGTATCGTATATACTACATACTGAGCTAATGATAGCAATCTGTACGTATATAATACGTGCTGAGACTGGTAAGTATACATATGTGAATATAGTCTCCTGCCAGACTGTACTGGGGCAAATGCTATACAAGATAGTGTTTTTGCTGAAAACTATTTTGTTTACTGAGTTTCTGTATTAACACGATTTACTATTCCTAACATGCGTTCTAAACTTTATTTTAGCCTGCCAATCTATTTCTGAAGTGCTTTACGGATATTGCATCACTTTACGGGGTTTCAACTAAATACAATAATATCTTAACATGTCATATTACATCACATACTGAGCATGCTGAGCGGTTTCTAACACTTGTGTTAGAATGTATGTCATACTAGTAAGTTTCACGCACGTTACAACTTGAGGCTTCTAACATCGTATCAACATTTACAATAAACGCAATATTTAACTTCTGAACATTCTACTGGCCTGTAAATTACTATACTGTATCAATATTTCTTAACTTGCCGAGAGAACGAGCTTTACATACCTTATCCTTGAACTATTCGTCCGTCGGACGAGGCTCGGCCGGTACTTCAACTATTTTCTCCCAACTGCATTCATAAATACGTCAATTAATACTAAATACAGCTTTATTATAAAGAGCAACGTTACTTTCGATATAGTTTATAGCCTAAACTTAGGCTTATCGAAAGACGGCCGAAAACTCGCTATTTTTCAGCGGTCCAGAAGGGAGAAATATTCACTTCTCAGCTAGGAACACATAGACATTAATTTAGAGCAATTCTACTTACCTTAGTTCGGTGGCTCGCCGATTCGTCGGCCGTATTTCACGAAACTAAATCCGTAGGAATGCTCTCTGCTGCTAAATACCTCAGTATCTAGGGTTAATTTGAATTTGGGCAGCGTTTAGCAGCGTAATCGGACGAAAATTATTTAGTTTCCTTCGTTCTTACTCCTCTCTGCCGTTCACCCTCTGTTTTCTGGAAATTTTTAAAGGTTTAAATGAAATTAAACCGAAGTGGGGCTTATATACTTGAGCCTGAACCTGGGCAACGTGTCACGGAGCCATCGCGGAGGCCTCACCTCCGTGACACGCTGCCATCGCGGAGGGGCTCTGCCTCGGCTCCTCCCGCGATGGTTCGACAAGTTTCTCGTCCGATCTTTTTCCCGGCCTTTCTCTAGCACGTATGGCCTTCAAATATACTTAACCAACGTGCGAATAGGTCATCTAGGTGCCGGGAATTCTACGGGGTATAACATTAGTATTACGAGTGGATCATATACCTTTTAGAAGGAGACAAAGTCTGCGGAAGGTGCATGGTCCGGCACAAGATGTGAATCATCTAGGCTTGATGCTGGACGTGAACGACGATGATAAGTAAGGAGTGATGACATTGTGTCTCGAGATGTAGAAGTAAGTGTAGATTTCTCAAAAGTCGGTATAGGTAAGACCTCAGAGATATTAAGATGATCAGATGAAGATGTAAAGCAAGGTCGGGACTCAAATGTGACATCAACTGACATAATGTACCGACGAAGATGAGGTGGGTAGTAATGATACCCCTTTTGAACCCAAGAATAACCAAGAAAGATACATTTGAGAGCGCGAGGGACTAATTTATCTTTCCTAGAGGCTAAGCTATGAAGAAAACATGTTTTCCGAAGACACAAGGGGGAAAAAAGTGTAGAGATGATTGAGGAAACAATACTGAACAAGGAATCTGATTTTGAATGGAAGATGAGGGCATCTGATTAATTAGATAGCAAGAAGTGAGAATTTGAATCACCTAAAAACGCATCTAAACATGGGATTGAATGAGAAGAGCGCGAGTAGTCTCAATGAGTTGCCTATTCTTCCTTTCTGCTATCCCATTCTGCCGGGGCGTCATTTATTGAGTTGAAGTGAAGTCTTTCCGTGTATGGACAAGATGTCTGAAGAATAATTCCCTGGTGAGTCATAAACTCATGAAACTGAGACGATAAGTATTCTAAGACATTATTACTATGAACAGTACAAATAGAAACACCAAAATGTTTTTTATTTCAGCACAAAAACTCTTAAATATAAAAAACAGTTGACAATAATTTTCATTAAGAAATCCATGTACATCTTGAATAATCATCAATGAAACTCACAAACTAACAAACCTGTAAGGTTGAATTGACTCTACTAGTACCCCAAACATCAGAATGAACTAATGAAAGAATAGACTTTGTACAACTCACAGCACTAAGTGGAAAGGTAGTGCATGTATGTTTTTCAAGTTTACGACTCACAATCTAATATGGATAGACTATAGATTAGGCACCATCCTCCGTAGCTTGAATAAACTCGGATGTCCCAAACCGTTGTGAATCAAGTCTAGAGGATTTGTAACTAGACATGTTGTGGAGGAATTAGGAGAGATAAGGTAGTAGAGGCTGTGACATTCAAACCCTGCCCAAACGTCTGTCCCGTAACTATGGTCCTGCATAACAAAAGAATCATCAAGAAATATTATAGATTCCTATTCCTATTCTAACAGATTTGATTCCATTAAAGATTTTTTTTGTAGTAGTGAATGTCTTTTGTTCTTTCAGCTATCTTGCAGAAGCACCAGATGCATGTAAAGATAAGGTCACAGAACTCCTAGGTTATATGCTTTTAATTGAAGGGGAAGATGAATTGAGGTTTGGCATTTCTGTTACTGTTTTTCTATTAGCAAAGATTCTGTCAATCTCTTGAACATGCGGCTGACATGGAAATTCTGACATGGTTTCAAATGGCAGGCCTTTTTATTCCATCTGTTTTTTGCTTCCAATGTTGTGTCAAGCAACTCTCAACACTGGAGGATGTAAAATTTTAGCTTCCTCAGGTGCATTTAGAGAAGTGAGTCTCAATTTCGTTCTGATTTCTAGATTAATACAGCATACTCACAATCTCTCTATGAACCAATATCTTGTATGATAGCTGGCAATCCATTTATATGCCCCCTCTTCGTCTCTTGATCTTCCGAGGGAACGTATTTAATTTGCAGGTTGTTGGTTGCCTCATTGCTTTGATTGACCAAAAAAATTATACATCTGAGGATAATGGTTCTATATTCTTGGCTTGCGATACAATTTTGAATCTTCTTCTAAAGGTAGTTTTCATGCTGCAGGCTGCTGCATCTTAATTGAGGAACTAGTTATATTTGTATGATATTATTGACAATCTTGCCTTCTCATAAACAGCGGGAGCAAATTAAATTTCCCTCAGATGATCCCAGTTTTATCAGACTTTTAGTAGCATTGTCACATTGGGCAGGTAATATCATTAACTCAGATTTTTGCACTTGCCGAGCCTGATCTCCTTGTTTCAACTGTTGAAATTTCTTGGTTTCCTCTGCATTCATATTTCCTATCTGTGGCATCATCCAAAAAGATGAGCAATTGATACCCATCAACTTATAGCAAAGAGGTGTTTAACCTTTAAATGACCCTGTCCCTAGCTGCAGTACATTGGAGATAAATTATAGATAGATAAAAGAATGCTCAAAGTCTCTCAAAATTGGTAATGTTAAGATGCTGCTTGAAGGCAGGTTAATGACTTAGTACTGCTTAATATCATTTGAAACCAATGTGCTTCTCATGTTGAATTTGTAAAAAGTGGGAAAAGGGTCTCTTTGACAGAAAAAGCTTCAAGTATGTTATATTTGCATTATATGCACAAATAGACACATAGTTCCAAATATGTTGAGTGGCCCAACATAAATAGCCTTTTAGTTTCTTTAGATTCAAGTAAGTTTCCAATGGCCCAACATAAATAGTATATTATTTTCTTCTCACATGAAAGAAAGGAAATTTAGAGGAAGGAACATGAAGGGGTCACATTATCACATAACCAAATATTATCATTGCTAACTTCTCCCAGTTCCTGCTAGCACGCTTTTCAGCACTTTGTGAAACATCTATAGCTCTAAAACAAACTAATGCAAGTGGGAGCAAGAGTGGAGAAATCATAATCTTATTTTTAAAGAAGAAACCAAGCAAAAAGTGAATAGAACTCCACTAGCTTGTCCAGTTTGGAAATTTTGAGTTCCTTTTTTTCTTTTTTATAAAGGAAAAACTCACTCTAAGGCACATTTCAAGGGGCACAAATCTACACAAGTTTATCTCCCAGATTTTGCAGCCGAATATTGAGAACTGCTAATACTATAAGTACTCTTTCTTTCTTTTTCTTAATTTTAAATACATAAGAGTTCACTTCCTTTTTTATCAGGAAGTTTCTTCTCATTTATGTACAGATTTTTTTTTTCCCAAAATGATACTAAACCAAACAATTGATACTAAAAGTAACATTGCAAGCTAAATAACCATTTAAATCTAATTCAACAGTTTTGGTCAGGTTTCTGGGACATAAGTCATACCAACTAATGAAAAACTTTATGCAGGTATAGAAAGATTATGCTCTGTAGTTTACTAGAAAGCTGGATTTACAATTAATTGGTGTGTGTTTTCTTGTCCAGAAAAAGATAAATTGTGTGCAAAGAAGTAAATTAACCATTAGGGGATCCTAATCCGTATCAACAGGTAGGTGACACAATTTTTTTAACAAAACCAATGAAAATATCTACTATCTAGAGCACTAATGTTTGTGAGGACTTCAAAACACAAGTACAATATCCCTCATAACCAGACCGAAGAAAGTGTCAGCCAGTATTTATTCAATCCAAAAATAAACAAGGCTGACATGGGAAGTCTTAAATAGGAAAACAAAAATTCTTAGGAATGTAATCAAAAGATAAATGTCCTGAGAGCTAGAGCAGAAAAATGGAACCTTGATCTCTCCAGAAGCAGACCTTTTCTGCTCCTTCTTCTGCCATCTAACAGCTATAGATGACTCTGGACCTAATGGAAGTTGTATCTGAAAAATAAAAGTATGAAGGAGGCCCACGGGGTGTCATAGTTCCTCACTCCTAACCTCCTACTTCCTCAGTTTAAGGAAGCAAGACTGGAGGAGAGAACTTTTACTATGATTAAACTATGAAAAGGTTTCTGTTCATTGGTGGGTCATTGCTGCTTCCATTGAAGGAACTTCTGCTGCTTCAAAGTGCAGCACCTAGAAGTATTAAGTCTCAGCTATCCGGTTGTCCCTCCAATATGCGAGATTGTGAAGCTCTTTTTTGTCGATTGCACGTGAGCACACGAAGAAAATATCAAAGGCAAGGGAGACAGAGCTTGTTGAAATTTATTTTCTATTTTCTTGTTTCCTTGTGATGCATGTGTTCGGCATTACTGCAAGGATTTGTAGATTCTTCAAGCTTAGATGCTGCAGTTACTAAGGATAATGTATTATTTTTTAGGGATGTCAGAGAAACCTTAATTAAATTCTGGCTTCATAATCTCCTGGATGGATTTCTGACTTTATTTACCAATAAAACCAGTGGCGTGGATGTCAATCTGAAATATATTTATGTTAAAATAAATGAAGAGCCATGCTTGAGTAACTAATCGTTCCTCCATGTCATCACTGAATTTTCAGTTATTTGAGACCACCAAGAATAGCACATATATGTATCTATAAATTACTGATCCTAACAAATTGCACTAGAGGTGGTCTATGTTTCTCTCTCCTGAGACATTGTCTCAACCACCTTTTGCTTTGTTGGTTTTTGGCTTCTTTCCAAAGGTTGCTGAAATTTATGTATTTGCATTCCAGAGGATATGGATGATGCATCTATTATCATGATGGCATCAAGCATCTGTGCACTTATACTTGATTTGACATCAGAGGAAGCTCTTCTAAATCATCCAGACTTCATTAGTGGAAATATTGATAGTCTAACGAAGCTCATTGGACGAAGCTTTGCGATGTGTGGTCAGGTAATTCTCTGGCTTATGCTTCAACCATTCTGTTATTGCCTAAATCTTCTTTACATTGATATCTTTTTCCATATTTTGGGATTACTCATAAGCAATCTCAGCATCATATCTTCTCCACCCTCCCCTCCCCCGCATTTAAATGGACGTGAGAAAGGAAACGTGCCAAATAAATGATCTGTTAGCTGTGGTTTCTGATACTCCAGTTGACAAATTATTGTTCTTGCTGATTTCAGGACTTCATATCAGATAATGCTAAAGCTGAAATAGATCTTTTTCAGATAATTACCTCAGGTTCGTAGTTCTCTTATATTAAGAATATTAGGCCTCATTTTCTTGTACTTCGTGAAGGTCTTAATGTTAATTCATTTGAATCTGTCATTAAGTCTGATTATTTTTGGGTCTAAATCCTGTCTAAGGATTCTACAAAGATGTCAGTTCACCACTGCCCCATCCACTTTCATCGCTAACATTGTCGTCATGGCCGCTTGCCATTATCAATTACCACCACTCACAACCATCCTCATCCACAACCTCTACCATGGCCCATCACCACAGTCAATCATCACCACCACTAGCTACTATTTACAATCATCACCACTACCGCCAATACCACAACATCCATATATCAATACCATCAACTACCACTATATATCGCCTACCACCTTCGTCATTCGCCACCATCATTAGCCATCATTATTAACGACCACAATTATCAACTACAACTAGTCACCATCACCATTAGCTACAACCCACAACCACCACCATCCTCAATAGGCATCCACAACCATCACCACTGGCCACCATCATCAACTGCCATATAGGTTTTGAAATATATTGTGTTGATGTAGCTCTTTATTAGATTAATTTAGTATTTTATTTTTATTAATTTTAAAATAAAGACAAGTTTTATATACTCTGATATTGAAAAAATAATCTTAATTATTTAGTATTCAGATCTTAATACAACATCTTAATAATCAGAGGTGTATTCAGATTGACACCTAAATCTTAATGTACATCTTAGTTTTCAGATGTTTTAATTTTAATAAAAACAAATAAGTCCTAATATTTCTATGTTTTATATTCTCTTTCTTCTTAGCTTTGAAAAAGTTGAGAGGCTGTTACTTATTCTTCTTGTGTTGTCTAAATTTGGTATAGCATATTCATCATGGGCTGATCGGTTTCCTCGCATTAAACAAGCTGTCGAGAGCTCAGGGCCTTTAAGATTTCAACATGTTTCATAGGACTCTTGTTCACTTGATGAGGTATAAGTGTGACTTGATTGGAATTTGTGGTAGTGATCAATTGAGTTGTAATGCACCTTAGATGAAGGGTAATGTCTTTCTGCAGTCACGGCATTTCATTCCTGCATTCTGGACTTCCCAACGCTCCAGGAATCTGGAGAAGTAACATTTACCTATATCTTTTAACGGAGTGAGTTTGTGCACTGGCCAACTTTGCAGTACAAAGACGTTAGTATTCCCATATATTGCCTACTGAGTAAATCTTCTGAAGGGGAATACAGTTGAACATTTTGGACGGACTGATGATGAACAGTGAATCCAAGCTTTTCCTAACAGCTATATGGATCCAAGCCCGCACAATGATTAGTCAGATGGTTTACTAACATGCACAAACTTGCTGCATTACAGTCGTTTCTGTTCTTCCAACTCTGTGCATGTGTTAGCCTCCTGCACGGCCTTGCTCTCATCATACCCTTTTTCCTTGAGGAAGATGGTTGCTGGACATGCACAGTGCTTATCACGTAGTACTGGAAGCAAGTTGTATAAATTATTACTTTTTAGTTAAATTTCCTTGTACCAATTAAGTGTTCTAATTAGATCTCTCAGCATATCAAAGAAAGAAAGGTGATTGGGTGAAACACTTGATGCCATGTGCCAAAAGTGTACCTTCCAAATTAATTCATTTTCAATCAGTATTAGAAAAAAAGTATAATGTGCTGGTTTGCCCTCTCATTCATAGTAGTAGTTGTAATCATACTACTAACTCACCCTCTCGGCTACCAGAAAAGTACTACTACAATTCATCCTAGTGCAAATGTTAAAATTGTAATGAACATGAGAATCATCTATACTAGTGCAAAAATGAAACTCCTATGGAAGTTGAGTTGCAAGATTTGAATCTGGCCGTCGTCTTTTAAAAGATTTGAATTTCTTTATAAATCTCCTCAAAATGTGCTAATGTGGGCCAGAATTCTTTTTGTTTGCTCTCAACATTTTCAGAGTACCTAATTCAAATTTCAGAATATGGCAAAACTCAGAAAGAATTCAAAATGCAATACCAAAAGGTTAATCCAAAATGTACAAGTTATAGCTCCTACCATCACAACAACCACGGCTTTGTTGATCCTAGTCCCTTATTTATCATCCTCACCCAATTCTTTTCCAACCACAATTATACAGAGCTGCAGAAATCTTTCAAATTAAGAAACTGGGTTTTCTTTAAATATTTAAATTTACCTTAAAATATACTCAAGAGGACAAAAATGCATACGGGATCATTGATTTGAATTTTGGGGTAAAAACTAGCTGTGACAGAAATACCGATTTTGATGGAGAAAGTTTGGTTTTCAGTTGAAGAAGAGAAGAAAAACATCAATTTTGATGGGGCTTTCGGCGAATCTCCAAATTTACGCAACATAGCTCATATTTTAAATTTGTTATTCAATAACTCATATTTAAATATTAATATTTTTTATGCACTATATACCATTAAAGTCATTTTTAATTATAGTGAAATAAACTATATGAACTACTAATTTGATTAGCTGTGGTAAAAAAAAAAAAAAGAGCGCATCATTTTTACTCTTTTGTCTTTCTGTGGAAGCAATTTTGATTGGTACAGGGTTCAAGACTTAAAACTTTTTTCTAAGCTTTTATTCTTACTGGTTAGTGTACGCGCTTCGCGCATGTCCCTCGTATTATTAAGAATAGAATTTTAAAAATAACATAAATAATATTTAAAAGATGTATTTATACAATAATATAAGAATTTAGAAAGAAAATTATAAATTTAATATTAATATATTATTATGTTTAAAAGTTTGATTTAATCCAGTAATTTTTTCTTCAGATTGTTCTAATACTCGTTTCAATGAATAAAACATCATAGACATAGTGTTTGATTGAAAGATGAAATATCCTTTATTTTTTCATGAGTACTTAAATGCATGCATTATGTGTATATCTCATGTTAATAATTACAAAAAAAAAATTTATATTACTACATTATTAGCATATTAACATATTAACATTTAATATAAATATTAACATTACGAAGACGTATTGTAATACAAAGTTGTATAGTATAATAGAACAATGATATGAGTTATTCATTTAAACAATTAGCACTTGCGAAATCGTATCATAAGTTATTATATCACAACTCATGACTTGCTTTGACACTAAAAATTGATATCATAGCACAAACGCATTTATTTTGTTGTAATTGATCATCCAAATTAAGAAACTCATAAAAAATAGTGAAAACAGAACTCTATTTTTAAAAGGATAAAGAAGTGAATGATATTTTTCTATGAGGCTTCGTACTTTAAATTTAGTTATAATATAATTTTAACTTTTTTATTTTACGCTTTATGAGATAATTTCAACTTAATTTTTTCTCTTGGTCTTAGTCTATGTGTTTAATCAAACACCTTCACATAAATTAAAACGAAAAAATAGTGTAGATTTAACTAAAAAGAGTAAATTATAAGAATTGATTGAAACAACTTAAAGTATGTTGTGTTTTTATATTTTTTTCTTTTTTTCAATTATACAATTTTAAAAAAATAAAAATGAAAAGAAAGAAATTCAACGTAGTAATGCATAATAAAATTATATTTTTTAATTTATTTTTTCTTACCGCGAGTTAAAAAATTGTGTGGAAAATTAATTAGTTTAATAAATAAAGGATTAACATAATTTAATAAAATTACAATTAATTTTAAAGTTTTAAATATTAAGACTTTTAATCTAGTTCAAATAAGGAAATTAGATTTAAGAATAAAATATTAATCAAATTTAAAATACTAAATATCAGGAGTTCTTACTTTCTTCAAATAAGTAAAAGATTTAATACCTACAACTTTGATTAATTTCAAACTCCTAAACATTAGGTTAATAATTTAATGATAATTATTTAAGAAAAATAGTAAATGATAATTTTATCTATAGCAATGTCTTTTAATGAAGAACAAAATGTTCAATCAACATTACTAAGGGCCTTCATACTTGAAGATCTTAGAACTCACAAAGATGTCAAGTATATCTACAGAGAATATTTCTTAAGTAAATAGGAGTAAAATATTATGCATTTATTGAATGTTAGATTAGTTGATGAAATCTAAATAAATTACCAAAGATTGTTTCATCGAAAGATTGTATTATATCTTCAAATGAATTTTGTTTTAAAAAGTATCAGTAGAAAGGTGACTCAATCTCCTTGTTTACTGATATAGAATTAGTTTTAACACTACTAATGCATTCGTTTATGATGTAACTGATCTTATCTTGTTATAAATATTTTTTTTCACTTTTCAATATAATTATTGAAAAGATATACGAACTTTTGTGCTCTGCAAAAAATAAAACTTTAATGGTAAAAAAATAATATATATATATATATATATATAATTTAAAATATAAAAAAAATAATAAGAACTCAAACTTATATGTAAAAATATAAAATATAAATATAGAATATGAGATCACAAAGAGATTACTTTACCGAAATAGATGAAACTTGAGAATGAGTAGATGAAGAATGTCAGTTACAAAACATAAATTTAAAATTACATAATATAAATATAAGACTCAATTAAAGGGTATAACATAATATCAATATTAGATTCAACGAGACAATCTAAGTTCTGACATAACAATTATTATTGTCTTTTTCAAATCCACAATATAAAAAAAAATCACAACATAAAAAAAATATAGATTAATATGAAAATATACAAGGTTGGAGACTGAATCAAAAGTGATGATGTCGAAGAGTTGATGGATTAAATTTTGTAATTATAAAATTTTCTATAAAAGTAGAAGGATTTATAAATTAGGACATTACTATCAAAAGGGGAAAAAGATCAAAAAAGAAAATAAATTTAATCAAATTTTTTTTGTCATAAAAAAAGGAACAAAAAATTTTTCAAATAAAAAAATTTCATGGAAGAACTTTTTATTTTTTTAAAGGTTGATACTATAAATAGAGTTATACCATAAGTAGAAAATTCAATATAATAAAATAAAGTAGAAAAAAATTCTTGACTATAAAAAAAAGATTCAGTGAATTTTTATTTTTTATTTTTTTTAGGTTTACATCATAAATAGAGTTATGCCAAAAATAGAAGGTGATGGAATAATTTAAAATAATAATTTTAAATAATAATTGTGTAAATATTATAAATGACAATTTTATCTATTGCAAAGTCTTTTAACGAAGAGCAAAAAGTTCAATCAACATTTTTAAGGGCTTTCACGATTTTAATATAATATATAGATTGATTTTCATAAATTATTTATCAATTTAGGTATAACACAAATATTGACCAATAAAAAAGACGTCAATTTTATATTGTTATTTTTTTAACTAGATGATTCACTTTTTTTTAAAAACATATATCATCAACTTCTGATATTATTAGTATTTAAAGCGAAATATTGTTCGGATTTAAACAAAAGGCCAACCCAGTACGAAAATTGATAATTATTTACTCTACGTTTTTTGATCGTCAAGCCAGAACAACTAATAGGAATAAAAGAAATGTAACTTAGATTCTTGGAGTATTATTTATAAGAAAATGTTATGTGAGATATGCTTTATTACATGTTTGCATCTCATAAAGTCTAGATAAGTAAAAAAATATAAAATAAAATGTATTTAGTTAAACTTTTAATTATTTATCTTTATAGGTTAAGCTGATAACCAATTATTTTGATTTCGATAAACAAACCACCATAATGTTATTCATAGAACTTGTACTTTATGTTTTCAAATATAATTATTTAGTCAAATATCAAATCGCACACTATATGAATTTAAAGTTTTTTTTTTTAAAAAAACTAGAGTACTGTTTCAAAAAATAAGAGATTGTTTCTCAAGCTAAAGTACTAATTTTGCCCACTAGTGCAAAGCTAGTCTGCAGGTCAATATCTTGATTGAACAGCATGTTGGTTAATATTTCTTACTCGTTAATATATATAGAGCTACCTAACACACGGCAAGAAATACAAATATCACAACCAACAATAAGTTAGTAATTAACTTTCTTGCATTTTCTTTTTATTTTTTGGTTCTTAATTAGAGGTGTTTCGTGGTTGTCAAAATAATTCAATAATATTAATTAACTATGATTAATTCTTTTTTTAATTTATGTATATTTAATAGATGTTGAATTTGTTTGATTTATTCGTGTGTTTACTTCTTATATTTTAAACTTTCTTCGTAAAAATTCTGACTTCTCCACTACTTTAATTGAGAGATAAAATTGGTGCACAAGGACGATGATGCATACAAATGAGAAATAGTCCGTTTATTCTTCTTCTTCTTAATTAAAAAAGGTCTGTTGGTTACGATATTGGAAAGAAGTTCAATTCAAATTTTATTTGAAGATCAAAGGCTGGAAAATGGAAAGAGAGACCATTTCCCAGTTCCCACTAATTAAGAATACTTCAAAACGTAAGAATTGTTTTGAAGGCTTGAAACTATATTAGTATCTCCTAAGAAGCAGCCGTCGCTATTGAAATTTACGCGTTAGCTAGCTAGATCTTACCAAGTAAAATCAATGACTTAATTAATTTCCTATAAATACTGTGTATCCATCTCTTTTCCCCTTCATCACTTCCTGCTAACTTCTTCATTTCCTTAATAATTAAGCAACTATTACTCCACTGATTATCAACTTATTTATCTCTTCAAATCCCTACTTCTTCTAACACGTATATATATACAAGATGATGAAGAGTGACGACGGAGCTAAATTGTCAACTTTGTTGATGTTATATTTCTTCACTGTTTCTACATTGGCAAATGTTTCATTACCATCTCTTAAGATTGGTTACTACCATTCAAGTTGCCCACATGCAGAAGCCATTGTGAGAAAAACAGTGAGCAAAGCCGTTTCTCGTAACCCTGGTCTTGGCGCTGGTATCATCAGGATGCATTTCCATGACTGTTTTGTTAGGGTACCATTCATCTCATGATTGTTACTGTTTGAAAAGTCAAATTATTTTTTACCTCAAACCCCGTTTAAGTATTTCGAATCATTAACCGTGTTAACTTATATAGTACTATATTGGTATATAGCTCTTTTATGTTTTCCTTTTACCCATTTTAATTAATGAAAATAATATATGCATGTGCGTTAGAATTAGTAAAAGGTTGGTTCAACTAACATTCTGAGTTCAAATTTTGAATAATTCAGGGATGTGATGCCTCGATTCTTTTGGATTCAACCTCAGGGAATCCAGCAGAGAAAGAACATCCAGCAAACAATCCGAGCTTACGAGGCTATGAAGTGATCGACGAGGCAAAAATGGAGTTAGAATCTCTTTGCCCACAAACAGTTTCATGTTCAGATATAATTGCATTTGCTGCAAGAGACAGTGCTTTCAAGCTAGGAGGCATTAGATATTCAGTGCCAGGTGGTCGTCGAGACGGAAGAGTATCCATTAAGGACGAACCAAGGGAACACCTTCCCCTATTCACTTTAAATGCTAGAGAGCTTGAGGAAAATTTCGCGAGGAAAGGACTTTCTTTACATGAAATGGTTACACTTTCGGGTGCACATTCTATTGGAAGATCTCATTGTTCTTCCTTTTCTGATAGACTTTACTCTTTCAATTCAACGATGGATCCTACATTAGCCCAACAATTGAGGAAGAGATGCCCCGCTCCTTCTAACTCTACTACTGGGGCTGATCCAACTGTCCCACTTGATGTTATTACTCCAAATAGGTTGGACAATAAGTACTATGTCAATTTGAAGAATTACAGAGGACTATTAACCTCAGATCAGACTCTATGGACCAGTCCTTCAACGGCTAGGATGGTGAGGAGTAACGCCATTCATGGTGCAAATTGGGCTCGTAATTTTGCAGCTGCAATGGTGAAAATGGGATCCATAGAGGTTATGACTGGCACGCAGGGAGAGATCAGGAAGAACTGCAGGATTGTGAATTAATACTCGAGTGATTCCTTTTATCTTATTTATTTATTTTTTTATTGATTTTTAACTGTATCATCACATTTATTTTTTCATTTTCGATGTCAAGACAGGTGTAACTGATTCTTTCCAATTGTAATTTAAATTGATGTAAGAGATTTTGCTTATTTTGATGGTAAAAATTATATTGGACAACTTCCATTTATTTGCCTAAGTGAAGTGCAAAAGGCTTTTTCAGTAAAAGAGAGAGAAAATGAAACCGAATAAATCATGTTTATCATATTTGTGATTAGGTTGCAACTGCTTCCAATCAATTGCTAAATTCTTTAGGTAAAAATCATTTTGCCCGTTAAATTTGCTCTAAAGGTTATGTGAAGAAGTATCGCATCAATGATTAACCGGACGAGTGGTCTCTTTCTATAATTTTGAATAATTTTTTTTGATAAGTTAACTTTTGAGATTAAATTAAGTTCATAATTTATTTATTTAACAGATTAAATGTAAATAAGTATTTAAAAATTTGAAATTCTCATCGTCCCCTTATTGATTTCTGATTGACTTTACATCACGCAGTTGACCGGCATGTGATACCATATTGTACTTCACTATTGATTAAAACTAGATAAACTATGTTTTGAAATGTATTTAAAATGAGGCAATCGTGATCATAACTCAGCAGTACTTAATTTACTTTTGCAATTTTTAAATCATACGATTTTGATCCCTTTAAATTTTATTATGTTATTGTTGTTCAGTTTCTCCTTCTTTTCCGTAATATTTTATTTTATTCATTTATTTTGCCTTCTCGATCGCGTGGTAAAAATAAAATTGCATGCATGCATCCAAGCATTAACATAGAGCTTCTTTTATGCTTATATTAACATATTATATCGCACTCTTAAGAAAATATTTATTATTACTGCAGTTTATTTTATTTAAATTAACCTTATTAATTATGTTTTAAAATTTTAAATTTCACTCCTAGTATCTTATATAGTTATTATGATAAGGATAGCATGCATCGGAAGAAAATAATAAATTTTTTTGAATTTGCTAAAATTGATAATGAAAAAAAAAGATATTTTTAATTTAAGGACCAAGTAAAATTACACAGAGGGAATAGGGAGTACTATTTAAGATATTCAAAAGAAATAATCATTAATGTCATGCACATAATAAATTTTAAATACGAATATCTAAAAGAAAAAAATTATATTTAAATAGTGTCCATCAGTTATGATCATATAACTTCACGAGGAAAGACTACTGGTCTTTGGCCTTTTTACATTCATATTTCTATTTTTTTTTATTAGATTGGTTAATAAATACATTCTTTTTTCTTGGTACGCAAAATTATTAACCTAATTTTTTTAAATAGTTTTATTTTACAACGATTAATGAGATATAAAAATCAGATGTCAATATATATATATATATATATATAATAATATCTTATTATAATAGTTATAAAATTTTCAAACTAATACTACTATTATAGTGAACGGAGGAAGTACACTGCTGGTGCATAGCTCTATCCCAATTGTTTGAAATACCAAGATTTCAATTCCGTTTGTGAGTCAATTGTCAAGTGTTTACCATCGGATGAATGTAAACTAACATTCAGCATAACTTCCAGAGTTTCGAGTTGGGTAAAAGATCTGTCCTTTCAAATGGGCCAATTTTTACAATATATCATTACCTATTTATACACATAATTTTGTAAGAACTCATCAGACAAAACAAATTAAACATAAATGTCAAAAAACTTATATATGAGATTATGTAATTATTCCTATATTAATATGAATATTGGAGTCTATTCATTTATACTATATTAATTTTATGTCATTATAATAGACGTAGAGTTATGTGCTATATATCTATAATTGAAATCAAATGAAAAGGAATAATTAAATGTGAAAGAAAGAAACTAAAATTACACAATCGATCCATATTTTACACAAAAGGAATTACGTTTTGGAGAAAAAATATTAACCACAAAAAAAAAAAAAAAAAGAAGAAGAAGAGAAGGAGGTGGAAGAAAAATATAACAAGGTAATATAAATATCATAACACCATGCAAATTACATGCCTAGAATTAATTAGAAGCCATGAATGATTCTAGAGCAAGTATGTTTGAGCCAACGATAACCATTCTTAAAAGATCTCTTAACTTTTCCTTCCATGGAATATATTTTATATTTGGCCACCCTCTTCTTCCTATTAAACTCCGGTGTTGAGTACCATGCCCGATTCTTTCCTCCTCCGCCTTTCTTATTATTATAACTCGACTTTGACATTTGGTAGCTGTTATTATGAGACGATGATTCCATCATATTCGTCGCAAAATTATTATTATTATTATTATTGTGTGCTCGAATAACATAGACGTTGTTAACCGCGTAGGCTTTGTCATCGATGATTCCTATCCGTTGCCCGCTGTTTACATATCTCCGGTGAGTTAAAGTGAAATCTCCCATTAGTTTATTTCTTTCTTCTTCTTCTTTTTCTTCTTTCCTCGTTCTCTCTGAGTATGGTTTTGTGGTAAAAGAGACAGAGAGGAATGGAGGAGAGAATGGTTTTGTGGTAAAAGAGACAGAGAGGAATGGAGGAGAGAATATTAAGGCTTTACAAGAGGAGTAGGTTGAAATTAAATACATTGCTTACGTCGGGCTGATGGCTAAAAGGGTAAAAAAGTAAAGTACAATTCAAAATAAATTGAGTCTGATATTTCAGTGGTAAAAATGGGTCGCAAATTAAAGTGAGTAATATTTTTGACTTGAAGGAGTACTTCCAACTTTCATTGGAGATTTGACCTTTGGACCTCCGGGTTTAACTGTAAACTATAGGTCTTAAATTCTTAATCATCAATTTTCAAGGGGAGTTTAAGGTGGATGGCAAGTTTTGTTACACTCTTAGGATACCAAGCATAAAAAAAATGATAATTAGACAGAACATATTCCAGGTTTTTAGTTTTCAACCAAGCAATAGACCTTCTCAATTAGACACGTGTCATAATGAGGAAGTCCTTGGTTTTGTTTAATGCGTCAATAGTTACTGGAATAGCACTCATTAATCACTTTTCTACCATTTCATTATCGTGAAATTTCAAATTTTACCATTAAAATTTCAACGTTGACTATTTTTTCAATTATAGAGATCGGAAAAATGACTATTTATTTATTTTACTCGAAAAATTACAACTTTTACATGTATTCCAACGAACTCTGAAATTTGGAACACCGATTATGAGAACTACAATATACCAACCTCAACATTGTAATTAACTGATGTAGATTTTGATTTAGAAAATTACAAATGTAGATTTTGATTTAGTTTTCTAAATTTTGTATTTCAAATCTATATACTTAGTGAAAATACATGCAATTAGAATCTTTATTGGTATTCGGCCTAAGGATGGTCAAGAAAAGCCAAATAAGCTGGCAAAAGTTTCCTCTACATTGGAAATCAATAAACTACAGAATAATACATTGATGGAAAAAAACCTAAAAATGGACAGCAGTTCTAACCTGCCACTGGCCCTGCCCCATTTAATTTTTTCGAAAAATAAGTTTTGCCCCGCTGCACCCCATATAGGGTTTGGCCGGCCCTGCCCTACCCCCGCCTTATCCTATTGCCATCCCTACTCAGAAGCTAGCAATTACAACAAATTAGTAACTGAAACTTTGCCGTTCTATATACACACGCAAACCTGCAATAGTTTTAAGGCTTTAAGCTGTAAATGTATCTCTCAGATGAAAAATACTTACATCTGAGTAAAACTTACGAGTATCATAATGTTATTTCCTAGCTTTAAGTTTAAGTTTGTTCAGTAAGCTCCTTAGTCTCGAGACTTTGTGGAGCTTTATCAGTTTTGGCCTTTCGCCTTTTAGCTTCTTTTTTGGAAATCTTCGAATTATCAATGTGGGAAACCTGCAAAACACCCAGCATAAGTTATGAGCATACGAAAGATTTATTGATAGAAGTAATACACAGCAAAAGAACACTGAGCCTGACGAAAATAGATGACTTAAGAGGAAAAAACAAAGAAAAGGCGAGAGGTACTCTATTCGTACAATGTGAGACTTCCACTCAATTTTGGAATGCCCATCCTGGTCATCAGCAGGTTGTGTGTAGCCACGAACATGACGAAATATGTGAACAAGAACAGCAGCATCAAGGGCAGCATATTCTAGCTGCATAACAATACAAATAAGAGGTATTACTATCAATTACTACAGAGCCAAAAACCAAAATAATGCACAAGGACCAGATCATATCATTCACAAGGACAAAGCCACTAGCTTTTTAATCTCATTTCTTTAGAAAAATACAGCAATCCAACACTACAGAAAGTATAACTTTATAAAGAAAAATCCACATACAAGATATGAAACATATGCGGGAGCTAATTCACATTCTAGCACTCCTCTTTACCTGTGATTCTATCAAATGTATAGCATTTAGTACATATACCTGAAACTGAGTTAAGGGCCGTTGCTCCCAGTTGCTATTCCTTCTTGTTTTATTCAATCCAGTACCCAATATTTTCTGTATCCAGAAAGAGACCAAATAAAAGCAAGAATTGAAATTCATTCATTGTTTTTACTATTAGTATTGCATCTCTTTTCACTACAAAACCAACAAGAATTCATATTCGGCATATAAATATGAATACATTATACATGCGACGACAAGCAGGAATGCAGAATACATGTACCTTTGCCAGACCAGAGAGACCACCTCTTGGTTCCTTGAACACATTCTGGATATCAAGTAGCATGTCATAGTGCTTGAAGCATTGCAACTGCCCATAAGATAGAGCAAGCTGCTTCACATCACACTGGAAGTTGTAACCTGAAAACCACCCGATTGTGACTGCAGAATTTTGTCCGCAAATAACAGATCGAAAATATACTGGTACACTAAAGAAAAGCAGGAATGTGTTCCATACAAATATCTCGTTATATCAGTGGCCCCCCTTGACCACGCCCATCATAATATATGATAAGTTTCTTCGAAGTTGATATTTAATTTGAATCTGTCGTCCTCTATTTAAGACAGTCAGCTTATTTTGTCAAATTTCTATGACGGACTTTGATCCATTTTTCCGGTCTCTCAATCTTAAATTTTTCATAAGGCCGATCATGTGGTAAAGTGGTCAATCAAATTGAAAAAAATTATGTCTTTCAGAATGCAGAACTTAATATGAAGTTTATAATTAAAAAAAAATAAAAATGAAACCCTCTCAAATTGATCGGCCTACATTCTCTTTTATTCCGTCCTAATCTATAGAATACTTTATAAAAGCAACAATGCAAATGATCCACAATATTAAACATAACACATACACGGCCTAGAATATTTGGACCTTAAAGTGACATCCATTCATCTTTCCAAATTCCAATATATAAACGAGTTTAGACAATTGAATTAGATGTATATATAAAATTAGTGATTGTGTATCTTAAAATGATTGTAGAGAAGTTATCTAATAGTGAAAAGATCATTAGTTCAAACTGACAATTGTGAAAGTAGTATAAAAATGGATAATGATTTCAAACCATTTTGGAACATCACAAAATGAAAAGTGTGTGATTTTTTTTAACCTTCTGCAAAAGGATTGATCACAGTATTTGTACTACTCTACAGTGTTAAGGATTCTTTTACTCTAAGCCCCATGCAATTTCTTAGTATGCAACAAAACAAGTCAAAGTAATAAACTGTACTCAAACGCAGTCCTTCATGCTATGAAAAATTAAAATAACAAGATATGACGAGACTCTTTAAAAATATACAATAGAGGTAAAATAAAAAATATGGAAATTAACACATCTCAAATATTATCACAATTATTTATTTTACTGTTATAAATATAAGTTTAAACTTAAAAAGTTTAGCTAGAGAAATTGATATATTTTGATACGAGATGAGGGGTAACAAAACAGCGGGGATAGCTCAGTTGGGAGAGCGTCAGACTGAAGATCTGAAGGTCGCGTGTTCGATCCACGCTCACCGCACTTTTTTGGCCTTTTCAGCCCAATTTGGGCTTGGACCCGAATTCTAATTTCTTGGGCCTCCAGAGGTTTTTATGTAAATTTCTCTTTTACTCTTGCACTTTCCAATGTGAATTTTGCAGGTAGCTTATTTTGATATCTTCATTTAATTTATATCTGATTTTTTAAAATTAATTTGCATATATATATAAACCTTAAATATATGGTATCTGAAGTTAAATTAGATAAAATTAAATTTTAGACAAAATATATGAATATATGGAAAGGCAGATTCAGAATTTAAAACCTAAGGGTTCAAACTTTTAAATTTTAAAATGGAACCTACTATATTTTAAAAGTTATGAGTTTTAAATTTTAAAATGGAACTTACTATATTTTAAAAGTTATGAGTTCATGTTTATTGTTTATTATAATTTTAATAGATTTTACACATAAATTTATACTGCTCTTTAAAAGTTATAGGTTCAATTGAATCCGTAACATGTATATTATATAGGAAAGTTATGGAATAGTGTAAGGGTAAATTGACCCCTCTACCCTTGTAGAATAACCGTTAGAAAGGATACTTTTGGTCTATTTTAGAATAACTGTTAGAAAGAAGGGCAATTTTGATTTAATTGAATAGTTGGAAGGTATTTTTAAGCCAAAATATAATGGCAAGGACATTTGTTATCCAGAAACGTAACGAGGGTTAAATTTAACTTATTTTTAAATAATTCATGAGTATTTTTGACTTTTTTTTTCTTCCTTTCTCTGTTTATTTTTTCCCTGACAGCCTTTTAGGTTTAGTTTTTATTTTCCGACTGGTTTTTAGCTTTAGTATACTTACTTGAACTAAATCCAAAGAATAATAATCCAGAAAAGTCACAGTTATAGAATAGAATGAAAGGAATCAAAATTCCTCTTAAGATAATTAGAAAATAGTGTTATAACCAACTAACCATCATGGGCCATTTGCCAAGGAAATCAAAATTAATTAATTAGTGCGTCATTTGGAGCTGCATGATTCCAATTAAACCGATCTATATAATGTGATTGTGTTTTTCAAGTAATATTGGAGGGCCAGATTCATGCTGTCCTTTCTCCCATTTTAGAGAATTTATATTCCCCTCCTTCGATTAACATCTAACTGCCTTCCAAATTATGAAATAATTCCTTGCTTTCATAAATAATATAGTGTATTATATTAATCTTAATCGAACCAAGCGAACATATGCGTTTAGGTAAATCCAGATATTCAGGATCATCGAATGGAGCTAATTAACATTCTATTTTCGAGGTTTATCAGAACTCAATAATTTTAACGTATGCAGACTTGATAATGGTGTTTAAAAATTCACTTATTATATATAATATAAAAATAATTTACTTAAAAACTTCAGCAATGGACACTATTATCAAATATGATTTCTGTGATGCTAAGAACTTAATCAATCTCCCGTAGAATCACTACGGCAATTATCAGATTAGACATGTGTTTTTCTTCCAATTTCTTGTTTCAGTATTTCTTGCTAAAATTAATTATAAGACAACGATTGATATATACTTGTTTTATTTGCAAGCCACCAGATAAGTTAACTTGTTCAATCATCTTATAATGACGTAAAAGTTGATTGGCATCCTTCAACCGACACCCCCTCCAGAAAAATAGGTTATGTATTTTTTCTTCATTTTTATTACATGAAGTGGTGTGTGATCATAATGTTATTCTGAAAGCATATCTCAATAAGACCATATATGATTGTATCACTTCCATTCAGATATTACATTCCATCTAAAATTTTCCTTATATTCACTTTGTCCTTAATTAATTCCAAAAGTATAGTACCTCTTTCGTTTTTGCTTTTGTCTCTTACTGGACTATATATGCATTGATTTTGTAAAATTCCAGAACCATGTAATTAGAAAAGGCAGGAGTATATGTTGAAGGCGAACTCAAAATTTAAAATTTATACATTTAAAATGATAATTCTTTTAAATTATTATATAATAATAATATTTTAATACGTAGAATTTGAATAAAAATTATTAAATTTGCTGAATCATAACTGAAAGCTAGCTCCGCTCCCCGAGTACATGCCACACATTTATGTCATGGCAATTGCCAGGACCATATGACCTGACCACATCTGTTCAGTAAATAGTTTGAAACGTATCTTGGAACACTCTAGAATCGCTTAGTAGGTAAAAGAGTCCTATTGTGATTATAATTTTGAAATTGTAATACATAAAAATAAAATTATTTGGAGAAATATATTTTTTATTAATTTTCAAATAAAATTTAAAAAATCAAAAATAAAATAAAATTCATGACCAAATAGATCCTTCAATATGTCGGGTATGTCTTTACTTGAAAGTTCAATCATTTTCCACTTTTACCTCTTGTATAGGACTAATATCATGCGAAAACTAGCCGTTGGATGTCAGGGATTCAGAGTAAGCTTTTTCTTTTTTCTTTTGCCTCTGCCCGTGCATAATTATAATATCAGTGGTTGAGGTCGATGTCGGAAATCTGTGCAAACCTTTTGGATATGTTTGCTGTTTGGAAAATTACTATTCTTTCGTTTCAAATTAGTTATTTAATTTTAAAGTATAATAGAAAAGTTTAATTTTATATGATTAAAAATATATAAAAATGTTTAAAAATTTTATGATCTTAATCATATTATATAGAAATTAGAATTAAAAAATTATCAAGAAAAGAAAGAAATATTTTTTTTGAAATAAACTCAAAAAAAAAATATGACAAATAAATTAAAATAAAAATATATAATATTAATACAAAATTAATTACAGTTAATAAATATTATATTGTGACAAGTTACTATCATAAAAGTAATTTTGAACCAGCACAAATATAAATCAGAGCGGTCATTCTCTAAGATTCTACAATTATTTTTAAACACGTGTACTTGAGTAAGTCTGAAAATTACATAAAACAATTACCCAAAATTTAACTCAAGAAAAAAGAAGAAGATATTTTCGGTGATAAATTCTTCCACAAATTAAAATACAACTCTTTTATGGGCAAGCTGCAGGAATTGTTGATAGAAAGTATTTTAAAAGCCGAAAGTATAAGGCGTGGCGTTTATGTAGCGTGAAATGAGGGATGTGGATGTTATTTATTTTTAATTTCATAATTTTATTATTAAGAAAATAAATAAAAAATAATATTTTTAATAATTTTATAAATAAATTTAAATAAAAAATCATAAATAATATATAAAAAAAATATAATAATTATTATTTGAGAAATGTAACAATAATAAAAATAATATAGTTGAAATAATCTTTAAATGTAACAGCAATGTCAAAAATATAGATAAAATTGTCTGAGAAATATAATGTTATGGTTCTATCATATCAATTTAGGGATAATCATCTAAAAAATTATTTTTGACAACGTCATTTTCTACGAGAATTATTTCTTTTTTAAAAAAAAAACATGATAGCATAAAGTATAAATTTCATTATAAATAAAAAATATTATTTATAGAAAAAATACTTTTAAAACGATAAAAATCAAATTTAACATTCAAGACTTACATTTATAGCCCAGGACTTATGATTTTACGCCTCAAATTTAGAAACTTACGCTTAATGAATTTATACCTTTAATTTGCATCCTGGACTATTTTTAGTAAGCCCAGCTTAGAAACTCTCCCAAAAAAGCTTTTGAGAACACTTTCTACAAGCAATAAAGATTAATAGTGAGTTAAAGGAGAGAATTAAAATCAGCAAATTAAATCCAACTATTAAAAAGAATTGAAGGGCCTGTTTCAAGAATTATAAGAGACTAGTTCTTGAGTGTATCTACACATTTTGCCAAATCATATTTGGATTAGATATTACGTATATCTCGTGAGCAAAGAGGGAAGGGAGGGGGGATCAACCCAATATCCCTGCAAACTTGCTCCTTTTTACTAGGAATTTACAATTTCAATAGAAAATAATTTAATATAAAGAAAAAATAAATTCCTACTTAATGAGATATATTTTATGTATCATATAAGATAACAGAGTGGGATAAAAAAAAGAACCTTATAAATAAAATAAAAAGTTTACTCTTTACGTCACATAAAGATTTAATGTTGACATTTGCGTCGTGAACTTCTTGCACTTCAAAAATTCCATATTGGCGACAACATTTTTATAGAAAAATTGGAAGATCATAAACATTGATAAACTACACTATATATATAAGATAAAATTAGAATTGTTATATAAATAAATATTGAATTTTTAAAATTTTTTTAATAAAAATTTTTATTTCACCACTAATGACATTTAAAATTTAAACTTGCCGTGATCTAAAACATTTTTGGAGTTACTCCACTATAATTTGTCAAAATACTAAACGCTTAATTGTCTTGGCTCAAGAAATTAAATTTAACAAATTTATAATTCACATGTAGTTCCGATCAGCCACTGCAACATGTGTCGGTAGGATTGCTGTTTAAGGATTTGGACTTAAAGTTTATTCATTCATTCATACATTTCAAGTTGACACCATAGGCGCAAACTTCCCACTTGAACATTTATGCAAGTT
The DNA here is from genome assembly GCA_035772735.1 of Datura wrightii. Taxonomy (NCBI): domain Eukaryota; kingdom Viridiplantae; phylum Streptophyta; class Magnoliopsida; order Solanales; family Solanaceae; genus Datura; species Datura wrightii. The sequence continues at coordinate 40,420,311 of JASDFA010000014.1, forward strand.
AAGTTAGCTAGATTTCAATATCACATATTTAATGGATCGAAATAAAATATCATAGCCGGTTGGATTTCTCAATAATATTGTTTTATAGTACAAGATAACATGAAGAAAATGGCAAAAATATCCTAATTAGTTGCTGTTTTCCGAACGGCACACCGACGTCAGGTCTACCTAGCAGATTGGCTTTTAAGGATTTCCATTTTTCTGTTTGCCTTTTCCCCATACACAGCAAAAGCCAATTACTGCTACAGCGATCCACATGCATGGTTGTGGATGTTTAATCAGTCATGGCCATGTGCTTCATTAATGTCACCGACTCCAAAATTCTCTATGTATCCTAAAGAGATGCAACATCTGTTTTTTTTTTTTTTTTTTTTTCCTTTCCAGATTCGGTTCAAATTTTATATGAAAGATAGATATCCTATCTTTACCTTTTCCGTTTGAAAAATTTAAAAAATAATTCATCACCTAATTCTTTATTTATTTTTATTCATTATAATTATTTTTAAAAATATTAAATTTATTATATTTTTAAAAATAATATAAAGAATTATTATTCTATGTATTATTAAAAAAACGTCAAATTAATATTTGATCAAATAAAAATAGACCAGTGTGAGTAAAACCTATATTTGGGATAAAAACTTATTTGTGCCGGTGATTATAACAAACTAATGAATGCAGCATACATATTTCATACAAACATTTACAATCAAGTTTGGTTAAGTTGGGTGGATTAATTAAAACGGTTTAAATGAGTTAGTTAGTAGATTTAATAGAAAAAAAATTAGAGAAATTTATACAAATAGTCATAAGTTAATTAAAAATAGATTTGTATAGTAATATTATTATTATTATTATTATAATTTATGATAATATTTAATGTGTTATATATTGTATTTTTAATTTTTAAGTTATTAAATATGAATACAACATTAATTATATTGAGAGATTTAAGAAATTTTATTTGTTTAAAAAGATAGTTATCTTTATTCATTTTATATAAAATAGCTATATTGTGTAAATTTTTCAAAGAATATGTTATATAAGTATTATATAAGAAAATTAAGGTGGAATATGATGATTTAATTTCATAGGAATAAATATAATTATTCTTTTAAGTACAAAAAAAAGATATATTCTAAAATTAGATGAAAAAGATAAATATATATAAATATATATTTTAAATTAGATAAAAAAAATTAAATATATTAAAAATATAAAATAAAGGATAAATATAATTTATCCGTAAGAATATAGAGATAAAGTATAATTCTTTTCGGATGTATATGTGTCATGTTATTGACTTCAAGTCACCTGAGTAGTTGACAGTCTAGCTATGTACTACTTTAACAAAAAAGAAACAAGATCCAGCTTCTAATAATCATTAAAAAATAAATTCAAGTAATTATATTTTAATTTCACTGAACTTTGATTACTTAGATGATTTCTTTTAGATCTCAAAAAGAATTATATAATCCTAAATTATAATTATATAGCTTCAATGGGTGGGAATAGGATATATACCTTATCCTTCCATGCTGCACGTGGCATGCTTTATTTGATTCAGTGGTTTTATTAAGGAAAAGAAAATCAATGCTTGAAAGGTGTAATTTTAAATTAACAACGCGGTCAATCAAAATTCCATTGGTCTCAGTTTGACATTTTTTATTTCTTAAAAAAAAAAAAAAAAAAACTTCTCTCCTTCTCTTTTTCTCTATAATATTCTTGTTCTTTCTTTATTATTTCATAACACGTTATCAGCACGAATCTCTGCCTTGAGCACTCACTTTGAAAGATTTGAGGTAAGAAAAATCAAAGTTTTCTTAGAAAGATGAAGGTTAGTATTTCTTGATATTTATGTATTTACTAATAACAATATCGATTTTGTATATGAACCTGAGGACGACTTATTGATTCACTTGGCAATTCATGCCTCATAATTGTTCCAGAAGAACAATATTGTGAAAAATATATTTGTTCCAGAAGAACAATATAGTGAAAAATATAATTGTTCCAGAAGAACAATATTGTGAAAAATATATTTGTTCCAGAAGAACAATATAGTGAAAATATAATTGTTCCAGAAGAACAATATTGTGAAAAATATATTTGTTCCAGAAGAACAATATTGTGAAAAATATATTTGTTCCAGAAGAACAATATTGTGAAAATATATTTGTTCCAGCAGAACAATATTGTGAAAATATGTAAGAGAAATCATCTATTCATACCTCGATTTGCTCCCGAAGTAGCAATATCTTAAAAGAGGTTTTAAGCTATCATACCTTATGTGGTTAAGGCATATTTAGATGATCATGTTCCATTCCTGAAGAATGAGAAATTGAGAACTTTGATAAATGTTATAAATATAGATCTAATACAGATCTAGTCCCTGAAGGGAAATCAAAGCATCAAAAATCCATATGGATGCAATGGGTCTTGGAGACACCATTAAAAGTGAAAACAAAGCATCAAAAATGCATATGGATGCAATGGGTCTTGGAGACACCATTAAAAGTGAAAACAAAGCATCAAATCAAGATCGTGCTAAGACTATGATATTCTTGCGTCATCATCTTGATGAAATTCTTAAAATTGAATATCTCATGATCAAGGATCCACTTGTTTTGTGGAATAGCCTAAAAGAAAGGTATGACCACTTGAAGATGGTCATCCACCCAAAGGCACGATATGATTGGATTCATCAAGACTATACGTCTGTTCATGAGTATAGCTCATCAACATTCAAAATTGTTTCAAAATTGAAACTATATGGAGAAACTATTTTGATATGATTGAATATGTGGTAGTATACGAAATTAATTGAGAGCTCCGGAAGAGCTAATGTATTACTACCTGAAGGAATGAAATTGTTGTATTAAGTCTCAAAAGGAAACTTATAAGTTTCAATGACATTGAAAAAAAAAATGAGACTATAAATTATGGGAAGATCTAATATCTTCATGCTACTACAATTGAAGCGGGTTATAAATATTTATGTAAAAGATTACCCGACGGTTTTTTTATTTGTAGTACATAAATATGGGTATGATGATGAAATCACATACGAAAGTAAACTAGAAGTTTACTGAAATAAGTTGGCATAACCGGTTGGCCATCCCGGTTCAAATGTGATACAAAAATAATTGAGAATTCACGTGGCTATATGTTGAAGAAATAAAAGATTCTTCAAGAATTCTCTTGTGTTGCTTGTTCTCGTGATAGAATGATCTTGATCAGCTAAGATTGGAATTATATTTCCTGAAATTTGGGAACTTATAAAATGGTGAATATGGGCCCATTCACCTACCATGTGAACCGTTTGCTAATAGATGCATCCATGGTATGGTCACATGTGTTTTGATATCAACTTACAATTGATTTTTGTAAGGTTGTTGCTCGAATTATTAAATTAAGAGCATAGTTCCAAATTATAAAATCATGTTGATAATGCTGATTCATATCTATGTTGGTTTAGCGAAAATTGTATGCCTCCAATTAAAGCTAAATCATTGGTTATGAGAATAAAACTCCCAAATAAAATTTGGTATGAGATATGTTTATTTAACATATAGCAACACTTGAATGCATCAAGCCAACAAGGTTCCCCTATCATAATTGGTTCAGGGTCAGAGACCAAATAATTCCATCTAAAATTTGAATGTGCGATATATGATTCAATTGCCCCACCATAACGCACAAAGATGGGTACCCAAATGAACCTGGGGAGTAAATGTTAGTTTTTCTAACATTAGGGGGAGAAGTGATTAGCAACTGAAAATTGAGTGTGGGATGAATTATCTAGATCCTCGGAAAAAAGAAAAAGTGAACTTAAAGTTCAAGAGATAATTCACTTGCAAAATATTGCACATCAATTGTCAGATGTATTTGCTGACTCTGTTTTATAATTCAGTTGCAAATGCTCCAATGGAAAGTCCTTGAAGGATAGAGTCTATGAGACGCCTGAAGCGTGATAGACCAAACGGTTCCAAATATAGAACTTCTTGAAGAAGTAGAGGAGCAAGTGATTAAGATGGTCATAATGATGAGGCAAGTGCTTTGAGAAAGCACCACGACATAACACTTCATAAAACCTTGACAAAGGTTCAGGTACCTGAAAATGATGAAAAATGAAGAGATCTCAACAAGTTATGTCGCATTGGAACTGATCGTCTACGATATTTTTGATACAATATAGTGCGCAATATTGTAAAAGATTGTGAGGATCTGAATTCTACGTCTATTAAAGCATGTTTATGTAGAAATAATTATCAAGTGAAATGATGCGTATTGATAAGCATAAAGCTTATTGGACCTGTAGTCCAGACACTAGAAGATGTCACGCATTTAAATACTAATGAATGCTATCACTTGATAAAATTTATATGAAAATCATGAAGGATTCAAAATGCCTGAAGCATTTACAAGTTTCTTTAAACTTGTTCATAATTCTTATATGAGGAAATCCTTGGTCCTGAAGTACCATATCTTACTGTGATTATTGCACTAATATATCTTGCTAATACTATAAGGCATAACATTCGGTTAATTTGTTAGCAAGTCTGGATCTTGTTGATTATGCTAATGCAGGGTATCTATCTGACCTACACAAAGCTCGATCTCAAACTGGCTACGTGTTCATATGTGGAGGTACTGCCATATCTTGGAGATCTATAAAGCAGTCTCTGGTAGCTGCTTCATCAAATCATGCTGATATAATAGATATTCATGAAGCAAGCCGAGAATGTGTGTGGTTGAGGTCCATGATACATCTCATTAGAGAAAAATATGGTTTGAATTGTGACAAAGTACCCACAATTTTGTATGAAGATAATGCTGCATGCATAGCACAACTAAAGGGAGGATTCATAAAAGGAGATAGAATGAAGCACATCTCGCCAAAGTTTTTCTACACACATGAGCTCCAAAAGAATGGTGATATCAATGTGCACCAGATTCGTTCAAGTGATAATGTGGCTGATTTATTCACCAAATCTCTACCAACTGCAACTTTCAAGAAGATGGTGCACAATATCAGAATGCAAAGATTCAAGGATGTTCTCATTAGGGGGAGTTAATACGCGTTGTACTCTTTTTCCCTGGGAGGTTTTGTCCCACTGGGTTTTCCTTGTAAGGTTTTTAATGAGGCAGCCAAAATGCGTATTATTAGATATGTGTACTCTTTTTCCTTCACTAGATTTTTTCCCACTGGGTTTTTTCTAGTAAGGTTTTAACGAGACACATTATCTATCAAATAGACATTCAAGGGGGAGTGTTATAAACATATTTGTGTTGTAGTGAATGTCTATAAAGGTATTTGTATTGTACTAGATATATGTGTTTATATCATTGTGAAAGTCTATCTTTTGGAGAAAAGTTAGGAGAAATTATCCCTATAAATAGAGGGGTTCTCCTTCATTGTATTTAATCCAATCAAAGAGAAATAAGAACTTCTCTCCTTCTCTCTTTCTCTATAATATTCTTGTTCTTTCTTTATTATTTCATAACAGTTAGCAATATTTTTTGTGGCAACGAAACCCAAAATGGACTAATAGATAAATCACGGCAGTATATTTTGCAAATACCGTAACTAAATGGAGTATTATTTAATTAGTTAAAATGAGGTAAAAAAAGGAAAAAGATTTTGTAGAACAACACGATGGTTCTTTTACAATAAATAAATATAAATAATGGATCAGATTTGACAATTAACAAATTGACAAAGTAACGTGATATTTGTGCTATATTGAGATATAGCAGTAAAATTAATTGAAATAAGTGTGAAACAAATCAGACACCACAATTATTGAAAAAGGCTGACAATTAGCAAGTTAATTTCTTAGGCACTATCAACTTACGATATTATTACTTGTGTCAGCTGATAATAGGATAATAAGAGAGAGAAAATGGCAAGATTGAGCATGGTCCAGCAAGTTTGTGAAGGTTGGTGAGTGGTTTCACCAAACCTTAAACACTAAATAACAGAAAGAAAATTATATGGTGTATAATATAAAAAGTTAAAATTAAAGAATTATTAAAAAAGAAAGAAGAAATTTTTAAATGAACTAAAAGGTAGGTAATGTAGATAGATTGAAACAGAGGAAGTATGCTTTTATGCTAGCTACAACAGCAAATCAAAGTGAAATCTTACTAATTATCGAATTCTTTGTTATGAAATTATACAGAACCCCTAGAAGTATATTCAAATTCGGAAACATTTTAGTTTTAATTGGTTTACTCATTAATAGACTGTTAATGTCTTTTCCCAAGCTTTAATCTTTTCTTGGACATGTGCGTTGCACGTGTGTCTCATGTAAGCTTGTGCAGATTTTTTAGATGGTATATGTAGAACGATATATTGTTGCTGACAAATGATAAATGTAATTTATAATCAAACAAAATTGACAGAAATTCATGGTATTACTTTTTGACATGCACCCAAACAAATTATATTAGTTGCTTATATAATTGTTATTTATCTGAAAATATTTATTCAAATGGTCATTAATATAAATTTATTACAGAAATGAGAAAAATAATATTCTCTTTAACTCTTGTTGAAACTAGATATCATCATATTATACTAAAAGTGGGAAGCCCCTATCTTAAAAGTTGGATTATCAATTTGTCCCTATAATAAATTAAAATATAATAAAATATCTAATTAAATAATAATATTTTACCATTCATTAAATCAAAACCAAATTAAATATCTAACAAAATGGATAATATTTTTCATTTATTGAATCAAAACTAAATTAAATATCTAATTAAATAATAATAGTTGAATCATATCATATCATATTATACTAAAAGTGGGAAGTCCCATTTATTAGTCCATCAAATATTGAATGATTATTTTGTCTTACATTTAAACAATACTCTTATAATATTTTTTATAGTACCAAACGCAAACAGTAAACAAATCTCATTACACACACGCGCGCGCACACACACACACATGTATGTATAAGTGAATAATAACTCACTAAACTAAAAGATATTTGACTATTTCTTTTTAAAAAAGAAAAGTCGAATAATGAGTTATAATATTCATATTTCAATATAATTATTAAATTGTAAAAGTGAAAAGTCATGAAATTAAAAATAAATGACTAAAATATCTATCAAATATTAAATGATATTTTTACCCTTTAACCAAATAGTATTTCAAAATATTTTAGTAGAAAACATAGATATAAATCTTTAAATAAAATAATAAAAAAAAATACTAAATGAAAGAAACAACCATGATACTATGACTTTGAGTTTTTTCTTACATTCTGATAAAGATGATGATAAATAGTTACAATTAAATTTAAATAAAGTGAAATAACGTAAATTAAATAAAAACATTAATTCTCTATTATGACAATTATAGATTTCTTATTTAATTAATAGTCTAATAATATTTATTGTAAGGTATATTTACTTTTTAGTATATAAAATATTATTGAAATAGTTTTAAATTGAAGGGGAAAATGGTAATACAACTTTTAACTCGAGGTCTTACCAATTATATAATTATATAATTCCAAAATATAAACTATGAGAAGATCTTGGATGAGATATATTTTTCCGCAACTTACATACAAAATAAAAACTTATAAATGGTACTTCATATACTTTACCAAACTAAATGGTCTAGGGTTTATTAACCTGTATAAATTGTAATAATTTTTTCTATAGAAATTGAAAGCACCAATACACCAAAATATTATTGATCCACCCATTCTGGTTCTTCATCTCTAATATAACTGGGATCTTTCCCTCATGGCGTATTAGTCAGGGTAACGTCATCACCTAAGGCAATTAATTTCAGTGTAAATTCTTTTTTAAAAAAATATATAATCGATATAAAATTTGATCTTTTCATTAATTACAACAAAAATCAAGTTTCAGATTAAGAATCATCACTATGTTTCAATTTATTTATATAGTTTTAATTTAACATAAAATTTTTAAAAATAAAAAATATTTGTAAATCTTATAATTTTAAATTTAAGCTATATAAACTGTATTCAAAAATATCAATTTTATAATATTAAATACGTCATAGAAAAATTTAAATTTTAGAAATTATATAAAAAAATATATTTCTTTTAACGAATAAAAAAAAAAATTAAAAGACTCCACCTGCCACAAAAGCCCGAAGCCAACCATCCCAGCCCGGGGTTGGTAAACAAAAGAGGATAGTAGTAAATCTTCAGCACTAATTAGTTTTCTTTTCCACTAATAAATCTAGATAATTTAATTATGTGGATATGTTACCCTCCTTACCCACCCCCACATTTCTTAGCCGTCGGATCAAAAACCCATGCATCCTCAACGGCTCAGATCATTACCAAACCGAAGTCCAACCACCTTAGTTAGTCAGACGCCCACAAGGTCGGCACGTGAGAAATGGATATGTTAAAGAGTTTAAGACCATGGCCATGGGTCTATAAATAAGGCTCCAAAGTCTAAGGTTGAGACTCGCAAGCAGTTGGCGAACCAAAAATACAAAGAGGTTTTTCTCTGAAGGGGTAAAAGGTTGCTCCTTTCGAACATCTGAACGTCTTTTCTCTCAGTTCGTTGTCGGGGTTCCTCACTTCTCTTTTTCTTGAGGTAATTTTCAATTACGCTAGTTGAATACTAGTCTTTCATGGGGTCTCTGCTGTTTTCTTGCTGGGATTTGTTGACAGATCTGGGTGTTTTTGTGCTTAATTTCTGTGTATTTTGAGCATAGCTCATATATGGTGGTCTGTTTTTGGTCATCCGGGGTTTTGAAGTGATGAAAGGTTGTGTTTTTATCTGGTCTGTTTAGGGATGGTTATGTTTGAACTTGGGTGTTGGGAACAGGGAAGGGAAGGAACTGTTTCTTAAATCTGGAAATGAGCTAATTCTCCTGTTAAATGTTGATTAATTTGTTTTTCGACGAAAGTTTTGAAATGCTTCTGTATTTGCTCTTAAAAACCCGTGCTTTATAATGAAAACTTTGATGGTCTCAACGTGTTTGTTCTTTGTAAATCATTTTTGCTGTTTTGGGTGAGCTTCTTTGTTTCTCTGTAGTATGATTCCAATATCTTTTCTTTGTTGTTAATCACCTAGAGTTTAGAACTAGTTGACGGAGGCCTTTCTTGCAAGAGACCAGCAGATCTGTGCAAATATGCTTTTGCAAACTTTAGAGTAGAAGATTCTAGCTTAGCTCTAGTTTTTTTTTCAGAAGTTGTAGATCCTTATCGAAATTGGTGGTCCAGCTTGATATTTTATAGATAAAAGGAGATTTCGTTGGGCTTTTGCTTTAATTTTGTCAGGTTAAGATAAATTACTTTAGGTGATATAATATAGGGAATAACCCTTTAACTGAGAATATTTTGCACAGGATCTCTTTTTGTGGTGCATTATCTGTTAGTGATTCTTGTCCTTAGGAATATAGATTTTTCGCAAGCTGGAGAATTTGCAATGATGCTTTCCTTGTAGCATCAGTTTCTCAGCATTTCATTGTTTGTTATGTGAACAAGTTGCACTTATACTCTGTATAAAGTATGCTGCAACTTTTATTTATTTTTCTTTTTAGCATCGTAGCTTCTACTTTTCTCTTTATTGTGCCTTCTTTTTATATACTTGAACTTATGTAATTGATTTCATCTTTTTGCAGAATGGAAACTTTCCTCTTCACCTCCGAGTCTGTGAACGAGGGTCACCCAG